>JAUMJL010000535.1:0-600000 GCA_033558185.1 Dromococcyx pavoninus | reverse complement strand
GCTAGTGGAACTGCTCTGGGGAGTGAGCAGGAACACAGGCAGGCACACCACTGCCCTGTGTGCCTCTGGGGGGAGGCAGGGGACACAAGTAGGCTGTAGGAGTGTGGATGGGTACACGAGTGGACCCTGCAGTTTGGGGTGTGTGACCAGGTGTGAGGGAGCCTCCCGTGCCTGTGGTGTGTGCGTGGACCAGCTGGGGTTTGAGGGGACAGGGGGTCACAGCCACACATACCTGTGTTGGGTGGTTCTACAAGCGTGTGGAGGCAGAGGAGTCCCCAGCGGTTTGTGTTGTGGGACGGGACAGCGATACACACACACACGCCTGTGGGGTGGTTCTACGTGCATCTGTCACGGCAGATGGGACTCCAGGAGTTTGTGTGAGCGGACAGCGAACCGCTCCCCCCCCCCCCGCCACAAGCATGGGCTGGTTTTACGCGTGCATGTCGAGGCAGAGGGGACCCCAGCCTAGGGCTGTGTCTATGCAGAGAAGGGGCATGAGGCCACCCACCGCCACGCTGGAAGCACCCGTGTGTTGCGAGGGAAGCGGGCACTAGCAGACCTCACCCTCGTCTATGGGGTCGGGGCAGCCGTACAGGCGGGGCAGGACACAGCGTTCCCCAGGGACCCGTGAGCTCCCCCGTTTAAGTACTGGGAAGGATGCTACAAGCCCTCCACTGAGCCTCCTCTTCTCCTCGCCCCCACCCCAACTCCCCGAGCTGTCGCCCCTACCCGGGCATCACGTGTGTACCAGGACCCCCCCGTCAAGCTGTGTTCCCTACCCCCGCCCAAGCACCGCGTGTGGGCCGGGACACCCCCCCCACCCCCTACCCCCGCCGGGGCATCACTTGTGTGACACCCGCCGCGGCACCACGTGTGTGCAGGACCTTCCCCGGCAAGCTGCCCCCCCACCACGTCTATCCCCGGCCACATGTGCCAGGACCCCCGCCCCGGCGAGCTGTCGTCCTCTCCTACCCCGGGCACAACGTGCGCTCCAGGACCCCAGGAACGTCGGGGGTGAGCAGCACACCGCCCCCCCCGCGCCCCGGGCCCCCCAGCCGGGGGGCGGGCGGGCCCAGCTGGGCGAGCGCTGTCCTCCCCTTTCCCAGGGCGGGGCGGGGTAGGGGTCGGCCCGGACCAGCGCACCGCCTCCCTCCCCCTCCCCCCCCCCCCCCCCGATACCTGCGGGCGGGGTCGCGCGGGGGCGGGCGCTGGGGAAAGTTTGCGTCTGTGGTTGGCTGCGCCGCGCGGCGCGGCTGGCCGGGGCGGGCGGGCGGCTCTTGTGCGCTCGCAGGGCAGCGGGGACGAGGCGGCGGCGAGAGAGCTGCTGCCGTTTGGTCCTCGGGAGAGGCGAGCGTGTGTGTCGGCCACCCTCCCCCTCGCTTAGGGACAGAGAGAGACCCGCCAGCATGGGGCACCGCGGGGAGAGGGCGTTCTGCGTGCCTCTCCTCCTGCTCTTGCTGCTGCTGCTCGGTGAGCTCGGGGGGGGGGGGGGGGGGGGGCGCGACCGTGGGCAGCGGGGAGGGAGGCGGGGGAGGGAAGAGGGGGGCGGTCTGGACTCCTCGGCGTGGAGGAACCCCGTGCAGTGCCCGCCTGGGGCGCGGCGAGCCCAGCCGGAGCTCTCGCCCCATCCCGGCCCGCCCCGTGGGGACAGGCTGGGAGAGTTGGGGTTGTTCAGCCTGGAGAGGCAGCCTTCCAGTACTGAAAGGGGCTACAGGAAAGCTGGGGAGGGGCTCTTGATCAGAGGGTGCAGGGATAGGACGAGGAGAAACGGGTTTAAGCTGAAAGAGGGGAGATTTAGATGAGAGGTTAGGAAGAAATTTTTTCCTGGGAGGTGGTTTGGCAGTATCACAGGTTGCCCAGAGAAGTCGTGGATTCCCCTTCCCTGGAGGTGTTCAAGACCAGGCTGAATGAGACTGAACAGCGTGATGCTGTGGGAGGTGTCCCTGTCCGTGGCAGGGGGGTTGGAGCTGGATATCTTTAAGGTCCTTTCTGACCCAAACCGTTCTGTGATTCTATGAAAAATACTTTTTTCCTAGCTTTCCAGCTTTCTCAGTTCTGCTGGGTGCTGTGTCCTTTTAAAATCATGCTGGTTGAAACATGTATTAGGTTTTATAGTTTAGTGTGATCTTGTCTGGGATTTGGATTTTTTGTCTTGTCTTAGATTTTCATGCTCAGTGTATGATCTTAGTTAACGTAGATGCAGATTTAGAAACGATCTGTTCTATTCTGATTGTTTTTTTCTGGTTAAATCCAGTGAAAGTTCAGTTTAATCCTGGTGGGTTGGAAGTGGATGATCTTTAAGGCCCCTTCCAACCCAAACCATTCTGTGACTAATGGCTGGTGATACCCTAACAGCCCCACAGCCCCCCTCAGCTCCAGCTTCTCCAATTAACAGTGCACAGGTTGGTCACAGGTATTTCCTCACAACTTTAAGGGACTGCCTTGGAGCAGAGGTGGGGTGTGAGGAGTTGCTGCTTGGTGCGGTTCTCTGCTTATAGGGTTTTCTGCGGGGTAATGTGATGATGCAATGGTGGCTGCTCTTTTTTTGCACGACCTGGTGCATGGGCTGTGGCTGCTGTAAGGTAAGAGCAGTGAAAATTCATCTCTCAGAATGCGAAGTGACCTATTCCAGGGCTGAGAGGGGTGGTCTCCTCTTGTCTGTTCCACGAGGGAAACTGCAGGAGGGACTCCCACAGCCTACACGCTGACAGCAGAGCCCCGGACTCTCTGGGCACACGGGTGGTGTGAAGGGAGTGATGCTTGTCCTATGCCCTCACCTCCTGGCTCTCGGGCTTTGCCTCTGCCGTGAATTTCTCCTGTGAAGAGATAACGGATTACTGTGTAGTTGGTGTTTTATGCCCTACTCATGGAATTGTGGAGCTGTTGTTATCTTGGTGTGTAGTATTGTTCCTTACTGGTGTCAATGCCAGGCAGGCAGCGTGCAGAAATACTGTAGCAAGAAGGACACAAAAGGGTGGACTGCAGGTTTGTGGGTTTTTGTCCCTTTTTTTCCCTCCTGAAGTTTGGAGTTGTAATGTTGTTGCTAACAGTGCTACTGAAGCAGTAGCGAATGTAACTAGAGAACAAGGAGATTGTTCAAGTAAGGCAGTCATGGGTAATACTTGAGCAGTTTTGTGTCAGCTCTGTGCAGTCAAAAGTACTTCAGGTGCTGGCGAACAAGTGTGCCCCATAGATTACTACATGCAGTTCTTGATTCAGGCCGCTTGGCTATTTGCAGGTAGTAAGTGGGAGCGTTTTCCAGATTTGGGATGGAAGAAGTGAGTAACTAAACAGTGCCCCAACCCTACAGTGCAACAGTTTTCTTTAAACACAGCTCTGTTTGCTGACTTAGTTTGTGCTTGTGCTTTTGACGTTGCTGTGACTAATTCTTTTTTTGAAGTCTGCCAGAGCACTTTCCTCATGGTTTGACTGTTGAATCTTTCATAGGCAGATCTGCAGAGCTGCTAGTTACAGTTGAATACTCTGCTTCCTAAATCTGGGCTTGTCCCAGTCTCTTCCTGAGGTGGTTTGCAGGCAGTGAGTGAGCAGAGGGGTGTCTGTCTACAAGTCAAGATCCCACCACACAAAGGTGTCCATTTTCTCTTACTTGCAGCTGAGTTAGTCACCTTATTTATCTTTACAATGTAGGCATTCTTCCAGCTGAGAAAACAGTGATGAACTGGAGAGAACACCTTTAGTGGTTTTGTTTAGAAACAGAAAGGAAATAAATTTTTCAGGAGAATGGTTTAGTAGGACAAGCAGAAAATCAGGACTCCCAAATAAAGTGCTCAAGGTCATGCAGCAAAAAGTAAAAACTATTAAAGATGACATGCAACAGGAAAGTAATTTCCTTCTTAATTCCACATGAAAAATTGCAAGAACTTAAAATGTGTAAGCATACATATCAGCTCACTATTCATAATATGGTTGGTCTGAATGTTCTGAGTTGCCTTTTGGGGATTTTCCTTTGTTGTGTGATTTGTTTTTTTTTTTTTGTTCGTTTGTTTTGTTTGTTTGCTTTTCCTTAAATTGGTATGGTGATGTTAAAATTGAAAGTGCTTTTGTGTGGGGGAAAAAAGCCCTCTGAACTTTTCAGTATTACTTGTGGTGTGTGCTGCACTGTGGCTGTCTTCTGATACCATTAGTTGGTAGCTTCTATGAGATATTCCAGACGTTGTGAAGGTGCTGTTCCTCTCACTCTGAATGGGAAAGGTGTGCTTCTATGAAAATGCATTTTCCAGCAGCTCTTTAATAGAGATACAACTTGGGCTTTTTGTTAACTAATGTGCTGCAATTGTTGAGGAGTTCTTGTATAAGCAAGGTGGAGGGAAAGAACTGAAGCATAGGAGAGTTAATCTTTTGTGTATACTTGAACTTGATTGTTTTGTTCAAATCTTTGTGAAATAACAAAGCAAAGGAAGCAAATAACTGAAGTATTTGTCTGAAACAAATAATGTTTCCTTATCCTTTCTCCTGGATCCAGTACAGTTGTAATCACTTGCCACTGTCGGTAATGGGATTGTAGATCCTGAGATAAAGGCCTGATCTAGTCTTGCTCTTTTCTTCCCTCTGGTGTGGTTAGATCCTGAGAAGAAAGGGCAGCATGAGTGCATTTTGCACTGCCTTTGCCTGTTTTATATGCGTTTACGTTCTGCAGTTAATCTGCCTAATCAACCTGTGAAATGCTCTGGAAACCAAAACATCTCTCCTAGGACAAGGCGTCCAACCCCCAAAACGGGTATCCCGTGGTTCCCAGGGCTCCGACTGTAGTGTAAACTATAAGCATTGCAGCTTCTGGATTTCCCCCCCTGCCCTGATTCTTGTTTGAGATTCAAGCTAAGAATTTCAGTATATCTGAAAAAAGCTGTTTTTTGTTTAAGTAAGTGCTGTGTGGCTGGAGAAGGGCAGGCACTTGGAAAGTCCTGGAAGAAAACCATTGATGATGGGTTTCCCAGGGGTGGCCTTTTTCTTACTGCTGCTTAGACTTGTGTGATGCTCACTGTCTGCTATGATGAAAGTCAGTTCCAGTACAGATTCCCAGGAGCCTTGTGTATACATGAATAGAGTTATTTCCTACAACTCTTATCTGAAATTCTTTATTGTGTTTTTTTTTTCCTTTCCCTCAGAAGCTACAACAATTAGTCATTTGAATCAAGGTTTAATTCAAGCTCTGCAATAGAAAGCTTTTGGTAATTAGTATAAGTTATTGTGATCGTGAACTTCAAGGAAAATCATTCTTTAATCTTTCCTTGCATTTGCAGCTAAAGTGAAAATGTTAGAAAATGGGAGAGCCTCAAGGTTTAATGCAGAGCAACATTGTGAGAATGAGCGTCCATGGAGTGTTCAAAGTGAAGCAGAGTGGAATCTGCTTCCTGTGCCTTTGCTGGTGCCTGTTCACCTGCCGGAGAGCTGAGGGCTGGGGCTGGTGGCCTTGGCTTGCCTGCTGTTGGAAGAAGGCAGGCTCACTGGTACTCAGAGAAGGAGCTGACAGCTAGGGTTTCCTATCTCTATTATAACTTTAGATGTGGTTAAAAAGGCCCCAAAAGGGGAAATACTGGCAAGCCTGTCCCGATCTTAGCAGCTGCAGAGTGCTAAGGTAGTAGGAGCACATAGGGAGTGGTAGAACTGAGTCAGTGTGGCACTGGGAGGCAGGTTGTGTTGCTGAGGAGGAAGCATGTGGTTTTGCTGTGCTTATGTATTTTTTAGTGTGTAGGCTGTGGGAAGATGTGGGAATCTAAGGGCAAGCGGTGTAGTAAGTGTTTTTTCCTTTACATCTATGTTTTTTCGGGTTGGCAAATTATAGCTTAGTCACCTTTTCTGGCTGTCTTGTGTCTTTTGTAGGTTCCTGTCCAGGGATACTTTTTTAGGGAGTCTGGGTGCTTTTTCTGAAATTTTTCAACCTTGTTCTCCAGGTTTCTTGCTTGCTATGTTTCAACATAGCAACAGCTTGCTCTCTTTAGGTAGCCTCTGTTGTGTTTGGCTCTAATCCCTGAACTGAGGTATAAACCTGCCTGAACAAGATTTGAAGTAAGCAGTAGGGGTCATTTAAAAATGCAGCCACATGCTTGATTAGAGGGGAATGTACTTAAGAAATAATATATATCCACCCATTCAGCTATATAAACACACATCCAGAAACATTTGGGATTTCAGCTTTCACATCTAATAAATTTATGGTTTGATTTGGTCTTGTGTGGTTGTTTTTAGTAGCTGGGTTTTATTTTTTTCACTCTTCATAATCTTTGTCAAACACACACCTGCAAAACAGACCTGTGTGGTTTTTTTAGTAGGCACATGGTTACATATCTCAATAAGACGCTTCTATAAAGTGAACGTTTCAGTGATCTGGCTTTAGATGCCTGTCGCTAATGTATTTGTGTGTGAATTTGTGTTTTAAAAGGAAGGGAAATGGACATGGTATCTGAACATGTTTATTTTTTCCAATTATGTACAGGAATCCATCACTTGAAGTTGGAAAGAACTTGAGGAAAACATTACTAATATGAGCTGAGTCTGAGTAGAGATTATGCCAGTGTCTCTCAAGGTCTCTAGTATTTCTGAAAGAAAGATATTAGATAGACTATAAAGTAAGAACCTAAATCAGAATGCAAAGAAAAAAAATTTTTTTAGTACTTTACTTTTGGCTTTTACTGGAGATGTTGCAGTTGCCTCCCAGGACCTTTCTAGATGTCCTGCTTTTTTACAAGATCTATTGTAGTAAGTGATAAACTCTGTTTTCTAGAGACCTGTAAGGTGAAATTGTCTAGAGATACCAATATTTCAATTTCTGTCCGAGAATAAGCAGTTTCCTGCATGACCCTTGTTCCTAGCCTGAACAAGGTACCCCCAAACTGGATCAAACAAGTCAGGGAAAGACTGTAATATAGTCAATTCTTGTCTGGGTTGTTAATATCACCTGCCCTGAAGAAGCAATAAGCTTGTGTCTGTGAGATACCAAGTTCTGCAGCTGTCTGTTGATTCTTCAGAAAACCTCAAATTGTAGCTTTCTTCCAGGGCTTGAATACTTGCTGAGAAGTGCTTTAAAAATAATGAGATAATGCATGAGGTGTATTAAAAATTTAGGTTTTGCAAGGGGCAAAGGTGTAAAATCTGTTTCAGCCCAAACTGCTTTTGGGATCGAGTGGTCTGAAAAATAGCTGCTCAGATGCCGAAAGCCTTGAATAATGTCTTTCCAAACCATCAGCATATCTAAATTAGGGTAAGAAGGATGATAAAAGTTATGGAACTTTCAGTTTTTGGAGTTTCATGTCAGAAACTGGCTTATCAATTCACATGTTTTGTATTTGTAAAGCACAACTGATTTCTTCTGAGACACACAAAAACAATGGTCTTTTTTTTTCCTCAGGAGTTTGAAAACACTTAAAAGCTGGGTTTCCATTGGAAACCATTATCAACTTTAAGTGTGGCATTCTGACAAAGTCTACAGTGAGCTAGCTGGAAGCTAGAACCAGTGTTGCTAAATGCCTTTGAGTCTTGCAAAGTTATAAAATGGTATGGTAATGCTGGTAGATACAAGTTGATGTAATGGGACTGCTTGAAACTGGTGGTAGTGTTGCAGTTGGTGCTCCTTTTCCTTACACTAGATGAAGCAGGTTGCAGAGAAAGTCTTATACGATGGTGTCTGAAGAAGTAGCCTGGAGGACAATATCTTTTGTATGCAGCAGTGGCAAAATACTGCCGGAGAAACATGAAGAATTGCTGAAGTAAGCTGAAGTATTTTGCTAGGAATAATCTCTGTGGCCAGATGGAATTTGCATGGATACTCTAAAGGATTTTAACTGTTAGCTGAGCTGTGGAAAGAATAGGCAAGTGAGTAAGACACCAAGTTTTGGACAAGATTTCCTTTAAAAAAGGATGTGAGGATGGGTTTTGGAATTAATTGACTTGTGAACTTCAGGAATGAGCACTAATTAATGACTGGAGCTCCCAGGCAAGCTGTCACAGCTGCTGATAGGCAGGGCTGCCAGCAATGCCTGTAGTATATCCGCTTAATACTTTTTGTTATGAGGGCCATCTCTTAAATTGTTTATTATTCTGCAAGACTTTAGGCATTCATGCTGAAATTTTCTGGGCTGGGTGCCTATCACAGGTTGACTTTTATTTCCTAGAAAACATACCCCTCCACCCCGCAAAAAAAAGCTCCAGTATTTCTAACTGTTACGTTTGGGGAGGGAACAGGGAGAAGAACAGAGAAGCTGCCTTTTTTTTTTATTTTAAATTTTCATTCTTTCATGTTCTGGCCAATTTTCCCTCCCCACTCTTGAACAAATAATAATCTCAGTTGCTAAACTGAGAATTTCTAGTACCTCCATGCTTTAGAGCAAGAGCTAGAAATACAGCTGGAGAGTTAACTTTGCATCAAGAATGTGTCTTTTGCTGTTCTTATGAAAAATGTTCAAATTTGTCCATATTTTAAGACTTGGAAAAACTATCAGTTTGCAAATGCTCAGTAGGGAATTAGTCTCAGATCCCTAGAGAAAGCACTGTGTCATTGCTTCTAAGGTGTCAAAGGATTACAGCTGGAATTGAGGGGCAGAAGAACTGAAGCCTCCTTTTTATTCCAGTTTCAGACTTCCATAAATATGTTGTGAAGTTCCCCCATCTGTGTCCCCCCATCCCTTCTGCCAAATTTGCCAATGCTGGAGCAATATGCTGATCTATGTGCATCACTGTTCCATCTGCTGTGAGAGCCTGATGCTTACGGTACATAAAGTATATATCATCTCTATATGTAGCTTAAAAAAAATCAATTTAAACTTTATGTGCAGTTTTTAACTTTTGTTCTCTGACTTCAGTTCTTCTGTCAGGCTTTTTCCTGGGTATTCCTCATTGTCCTTTACTTCATGCTGGCTGTAAAGCAACTGCTCCTGCTGCTTTAGTTGCTCTCGAAAAGAAGTAAAGAACTTGCGCTTCTCTCTCTGTTTAACAGGCTTGATTAGTCTGGACTTGCCTTTCTGCCGGCTTTCTTAAAGATGTGGTTTAGCTATGCTGCTTATTGCTTGCTTCTTGATGGCAATTTGCATGCTTTTATGCTTTTTGAGTCACTCTTTTCTTGCCATATCAGTAGTCATTATAAAGAATTTGGTGGAACCATTACTGGGGGTCATGTTGGCTAGCAAGAGTCCAATTCTGACAAAAGCTGGATCTGCTTAGGTTTGTCAGTCTTGAAAAGAATAATTGCCAACATAAAGGACTTTGTTTCTGTGCGTGTTCCCCTGTTAGCTCCAACTGCAGAGATTTAGCATCGTGTTTCAGTCAGTCTTTGATGCAATGTGGCTGTGGGGAATCTTTGAGCAGGCTGTAACAGCATTGTTCTCCTACACGCATTAAAATGATTCTAAGAGAGGCTTCCACGGGGACCTCTGCCAGCTCCTTATTGATGTGTTCAGTTTCATCTATTGACACACTACCCTTCATTATTACACAGTGAATCCTGTGGCAGTGGAATTTGCTATTAAATCTGCCCTGCAAAAGAGAATTGGCAGGAGCTGCTTTAAAAGCAGCATGACCCCAGTGTTTGCAAAGAATAGCTTCTAAATATGAAACAGATGCTGAACTAATAAAAGACGCTTCCTAAATTGTCAGGGTATGATACATAATTCTGAGAAAATTCAGAATTCAAATAATTGGGAATAATCATTTAATTTTCAGCACCTTTTTTTCCAGAAATGTATGTCTGATCAGTACATGTATTCGAGTTTGAATATAGTGAGTAATACTGAGGTGACATCAAGCAAGTATTTGTTAATGGAAACTGTTAGAATAAGCAGAGAGGTATTAGTCTTTCCATCTATGCAGTAATCCTCTTACGAATGCTAGAGTTGGTGAGGTGATGCACCTTCCTTTGTCTTTTGCCATTGCCACAAACTGTTTTGTGCCTTCAGAGTACTACTTGTAAGGTCTGGGTAAATATCAGAACCTCCGTGTTATTTTTTTTTAGAAGCCCGATGACATATTGTGTATTGGGAGATCATGGCAGTGAATGGAATTTGTGTCTATGTAAAGAGCCTTTATGTTGTACGTAGAGTGTGCTTGTTCATTTCTGTGCATATGAAAATCTCAATTAATGTGGAGTAGTAAGTCTATTGCATCAGTCTTGTTTCCCTTTGATCTCAGGGTTTGGTTCTAGACAAGGCATGCTGTACCTTTTGGCTTAGAGAGCTTAAGTGCTTGGAGCAGGCTTCATCAGTGAGAAAATAAAGAGCATGACAGCCTATCAGAGACAAAAATCACTTTGTGGATGCCTGAAGGTGGGAAATAGCAAGGTAAGCCTGTGTCTTTCATGCCTATCACAAAGCAGGGTATAATGGACACTAAAGCAATTGAGTAAGCCCTGGATGCTGGCAACTGTGTTGATAGGCACCTGTCAATAGTTGCAAAGCTGCTGACATCCCTAGTTTGGTCAGTTTATTTTTTAAAAAAAAAAAAAAAGAAGTTGAGAAAATAGCATATATAGCCAGGAGTCAATGGGCACCTAAGTGTGACTGTTAGAAGTTAGAGGTGGGGAAAGGAAGGTGAGAAGAGAGTGCTGGAGCAGGACATGTTTCCAAGAGAGGAAGGGAAGCAGGGAACAGTTTGTTTAGAATGGAAGAATGAGTTAAATGTGTATTACATGAGATGCTGTTAGTTATAACCAAAAAATGGCCTTGGTCAAAACCGCAAGTTTCTCAAAACTCTGTAAGCAAATCTTGAAATATCCTAGCTCTCTAAGCTCAGTTTTCTGCTCACCACTGGTAGGTAAACGGAATATTTAATTGTAGACTCCCGCAGAGTTTAAAACAAGGACTGAACAGGATGCATGCGGCTGCAGGGTATGCTGTGGCATCTGAATTGATGCTGGTGTCCGCCTTTTTGAGTCTGAAAGGGAAGGGTGAGGGAAAGGCTGTAGTACTGTGAATAGAGTTATTGGATGGGAATGTCCTTCCAAAATAGCCAAAGAACAAATGAGATTTTGGATGGTAAGTCTTCTTTTTGCTCATGACTAGAGAGGGCAGGGAGTTTCCCTGTTCCAGACTTTGACTGGTGAATCTGTAAGGATCAATGGAGATAGGCCAAATCTACTTAGAAAAGAGCTGTTAAAGGTGATTCAAAGAATTTCTAACTATCCCTCTGCTTGGTGTGAGCAGTCAGTTTTTTTGGTTTTATGTGTGTAAAGAGATTTTCTCCCCATCTGAAATGCTAGAAATGCTTCTGTGTATCTGGGCAGAGGCTAGTAGTCTACAGGTGGATTCACTTCTGTACCCAGACTTGTGAGTCCTTTCCTTGCATAACTGTATCTACCTGGAATAAGAAACGAGTCCCTTCACAGTGATTTCCTGGAACATGCTTATGCCATCAAAGTAACTTGCTGGCTTCTCTTTATTCTGTGTTTTCTTCTTTTGTCACACTTATGCTATTGGCGCATTGGGGTGAGAACTTGCTTTGCGTGTGTGGGTTTGGCTGAAATCCAGCATAAATACTGTTTTCATATGAGTGGCAGTCTGGCGTCAGCAGTAATCTTCCAGTGCCAGGGTGCCTTGTTGCTGTAGGATCTTGCTTGCGGTCCAAAATGTGACTTTGGTCCAGTGACTGTCATAAATACACAGACGTTTCTTGGAATTAAAGCCCTTTAACTGAGGTTTCTACAGTAGAGAAGGCTGGTAACTTCAGGCATCCTGTGACTGCCACTTAAGCTGAAACAATGTGTTCAGAGAAGCTGTTTGCTGTGGAAATGATCAGTCATGGACATACAGGGTCCTTGAAGAAGAGCAGGCTGTGCATGGGAGTGAGAAGATGTTTGGAGGTTTTGGCAGGGAGGAGGCAAGGTCCCAAGCTGCAGATTTGGTGAACGGCACAATGATGAAGAACATGTCCTTCATGCTGATGAAAAAATATCATCTTGGCCTGGTGGCATAAGGTCTTTTTTGATCTTGGATGCACAGGAAGTGGGGAGTGTAAAAAGAAGAATGGTTCCTTGCACTGAAGTAACCCAGGAGAGTGGACAATGGGCTCATGGAAGATGTAGCAGTGACACATGCTGGACCTTCTTAGGACCCTTTCCTTAAGACCTGTCTGCATTAAACATGTTGGAGACCTGTTTCGAAACTGTAGGTTAGTTATTCTTTTCCTATACCAGCTTGCTTAGGAGTGAAGGTCTTATGTTGAAAGGGTTAATGTGAGGGACCACTTTGGGCTTGAAGCCTTGTGCTGTTTGTCAGAGAAGAAAGATACCCGATATAAGGGCCCGTTTTGTGAATTGGTGCTGGAGGACTGCTAGTCCCAGGGAGCTTGATAATGTGAAGCTAGAGCTTTCTGCTTCTGAGTATAAGGATATGAATCCAGCCTTGTGTCTGTCTTTTGCTGGGCCTGTGTAAAACAAGTTACTGATTTTGCTTTAGTTGTGAGTGAACATATATCTGCTGGCCTGAGCGAAATAGCAGCAATTACTGGGTGGCATTCTAGTCAACAGGGTTGCTCCCTGAACAAGGCTGTGTGGGCTCAGTACCCAGGTTCTGATACAAACCAGCCAGATGCATGTCAGCTGTGGCTGATACGTGCCCATGGAGGCTGTTGAGGGGCCAGCCTTGTTCTTGACTATTTTGTTTGCATGGGTAAATGAAGGTCTTTGGCCTTCAAAGTTTTCAGTGCTTCTCAGTGCTGTTTAACATCACCACTTCCCCTTGCACCTCCTCATCAACAGTTTTTTTTTATATGCATTATAAATTTTTAAGGTTCATGAATTGACAGTTACTTTCAATACATACAAGGAAGGATATTTTTAACTTGAAGTAATTCATGTTCTACCTTTAAGACTTCTGTGGAGTTCTGGATATATGCCACCAGATTATGACAGGAAATAACCTGATGATTGTTCCTGTCTGTTTAGCAGGACCTCCAAGTCCCTCTCAAGGAATTGCATGCACCCACCCTGTAGTAATTTGATATAAAATTTCCTCCTGAATATTATATTTGCCTTGTTTGAAACAGATCTCTATGTCTTCCTTAGAGGCAGTAGGGTGGATAAGTTATGCTGAGTGTAACCCAATTCAGTTGTGTGTTATATTGTATTCTGTTGAGTTCAGCTTTTTTATTTTGGGTTTGGACACTTGCTCGCTAAAGATGTGCCAAATGGAGCAAGTTTAGCTACCTGTCGTGGTGTTCTGCTGTTGCATTCTTTGGAGCTGGCAGGTTCATACATTGAATATAGTTTGGACAATTGGTGGAGCTTGTGGGGACTGTCTCTGTTTCAGTAGCCAGTGCCCCAGGTTGCAGACTGTCATAGCTAGCCTGCCTGTACTGATGCTTCTTTTTCATGTAAAAGATGGCAAGCGTACTTTGTATTGAAATAGATAAAGGACTGTGAATGCCTGCTGGAAAACTTGAATAGCACTCATTTTGAGAGAATTCTGTTTATCTGGTAGTATATATTGTTGGCATTTTTAGGAGAGTGGAATTTCTTGCCCTCTTTGGGAACTTCTGTATTTGAAGTTAGGTTTTGTCTGTCTTTTCTCCATTTAAATCCACTACCACTACCTTCTCTGCAGTGTCAGAAGTATGAAGGCCAGCAAGGGTTTTGTCAGTTCATCTTGGGTGTTATGAAGGAAAGTCACTGTGTGTAAAAGCACTGAAATGTATACTTCTGATAGAGGAGAACCATGAGACGCTTTGGGACTTTGCTGAGTTGGAGCTTGTTGAGGCAGGATAATAGCAAGTGTGTAACTGCATGTGAAATTTTGCAGAGGTTCGTTGCTGCATATGTTTCAGAAGAAGGACCTGTGTGCCATCTCTTCTGATTGATTCAGCTCTCTAAAGAATATTGTCTTAAACCACTGTGGTTACACAAATACTGCTGCTAGATTATAGAGGTATTCTGTGACTTGAAGTTGTAAATCTGATGATGATTTCTGCCACATGCACACCAAATTATGCATTGTATGGAAGTCCCTGTCACTAGTCCCAAGTAATAATAAAACTGAAGTTTAAAATGAAGTAAGCGCTGAAAAATGAAATAGTTGGCAGAACGTTCTTTGAATTTATGGAAGTAGTCATATAGAAATTCTAGTGTCCATTTCTGGTTCCCCCCTACGCTCCCCCAATATCTTCTGACTCTGATTGTTGCACAGGTTTTATTTATGTTGAGATGAAAGCTAATTGGAATGAGTTAGTGTTTCCTTTCCATGTCCTCTGACATTTCTGGCATTTAAGGAGCAAGTGGAGACAAACATTTAACAGAGTGACATCCAGGCTTAGCAGGAGCTTGTGAAGTTAGGCTGAGGAAGTCTGTTGTTTTTTCATCCCTTTTACAGGGATGCTTCATTTTAAACTTTTCCTGCAGGGTGTTTCTTGTACCTCCAGTACTGTCTCATGGTCTTAGTCTGTGTTTGATATCTGCAATTCAACATTCAACTGTCACATAGGTCCACAAAAATATATAAATGCTGAAACAGTCCCCGATAGTGCTGCTAAATTTGTTATTATCTTCCTATGTTGACATTCAAGGACGCAGCTTTTACCTCTGCTGTTGTTTCAGGCTCTCTATAGATAACTTATAGCCTTGGCTTACAATACGTCTGTTTGGGTGGGTTCCACTCAGTTTGTGCTAAACAGTGTATAAATATTATCCTTCCTGTTGAAAATAGGCTTCTGATTATAAGCACAGTTGAGTTCTGCTGCTTAACAGAGGATGGTTTCGGTGATAACCAGTTGACTAACCGTACCTTTGACTCTTCTCTAGCAGTCAGTTATGTACATATCCTTTCTTAAAGTGCTTATCAGCTAGGAATAAGAAGTGGTTTAGGTGATTTACAGCACCATGTCTGAGAGCTTTCTTTTTTCCAGAGATTTTGTAATCTCAATAATGTGATGTGAGTACAGCTTTATTAGAGTTGTAAACTACTGTAATGATTAGAAGGGAAAAATGCATCCACCAGGTGCGTTAATGAAGATGGTTCTTTTCATCAGTAGAGATATTTTTTTTTCAATAGGATGTCTGAGAATTCTGGGAGATCTCACTGGTTGTACTGAAAAACTGTATGTGGTGGACACTAGGTGAATTTCTTGCATTGAACTGATAGATGAACGTATGTTAGTGTGAACTGTGCAGGCAAATATACAAATATCTTAAAGCTGCTCAGGGAAGATATCTACTCAAGTATTAAACTGATTTTCTTTTTTTCCTTTTAAATATAAGCACCAGTTCTCCTCAGCAAAGAGAATCTCCTTTTATGATAAAGGCAAAGAATGCTTCTTTACAATTTAGGGACAAACTGGTCTTCTATACTTTAAGACTTCCTAGCAATCCCTTGTCCAAGGCTGATTTATTCCTTGTGAAAGGGACAATGATCTTGAAATAATCTGTGTTTTGTCTGAGGAAAGGCAAAACTTGATCTAGTTGTGTGTTTTGTACCCTGCATTTTGATTTGTGCTAAGCTTAGGCTATAAAACTACAAACAGTGGAGGCATTTGTCGGCTCCTCTTGCATTGCATTATGGCTGGTGCTCTTCTGCTTGAATTCTTTGAAATGTCTTAATTTGATGTTGTGGATTTTAAGTGGTTTAAGCTCCTGGGAAATGGTCTTCAGATCATTAATCTCTAAAAACCCGTTCTTATTTCTGAAAAACAAAGTGGGGAGGTAAGGGGTGAGGTTGAGGGGAAAGTTGTGTAGTTAACTAGGGCCCTATAAATACCCTAACCTCTTCTGCAGAAAGAGGGTCTTCTAGGTACTCTGTTACTTTCTTGTAACTGTAATAATTCTGATTGTTGTCTAATGATACTGCTATTAACGTGATTTATAACTGCCATACCAAGAAGAGAGCTAAACCCAGCTGATATTGTGATATAGTAAAATAAAAAGTTAAGTGAGCAGGGAGTATAAATAGTACCTCAAAGCTTCAAAATACTAAATTTACAAACAATGAAGAAATTGAGAGAAATAAACATTTTTCTATTTACACATAAAGGGCTTGTCAGTCTTTTTGTTATGGTTCTTAAATTGTGTGTTGCTGACAGTGGACATGGGTAGATGCAGAGCTGGGAGGAGGATCCTTTATTTTTAAACCATCCATTGAGAAGTCTTACCTCAGGTGTACTGCATTTCTTTGAGTGTTAATGAAGGCATAACTCCTTTTCTTTTGCCCACTGAGGCTCACTGACCCTTTTGCCCACTGAGGCTCACTGACTTTTTCAAGCAATGCTCTTATATCAAATGTTATAGGGAAGCATGAGAGTGAAGAAAAATTTCCTGATATTGCACGGCATTCAGTGCCTTTCTTGCTTATTCTTTTTTTTTTTTTTGCTAATGTTTGCTTTCAGTTCACTTTTTTGTAGCCTAAGTTCAAGGCTTAGGTGCCAAATGAACGCCTCTTGGGTATAACCTGGTGTGGTACAGATGTATTTCACATTTCTGTTTTCTTCCCCTTTTCTTACATAATTGGTCCATGTTTTGTGTTTGCATTCTGAATGTTAGTTCATATTGTCTCTGGTGCAAAGGCTGGGCGAACAGGTCTCCTTGAGTTCACCTGGCTTCCAGGATATGTTCTGATAAAGGGAAAGGAATGAGGACTTACTTTGCACTTCGGATGGCAGTATGTCATGCTCCAGCTTTTTGGGTGTAATCAAAAGTGCCTCTGGGGAATATTAGCTTTCCCTATGCATTGAGTACATCTCCTTTGTTAACTGAGGACTGTATGCCCTTGAGTGAAGGGGGCAGTTCAGGGAGACACCTGTTAGCTGGAATTACAAGAAATCTCAAAGGTCCTTAAAAGATACTACTAAGAATCTTCTTTCATAGCTTAAAAATTTGGACTGCTAATTCTAGTGTCTGTCACCAAGTCCATCTACAGCATTGAATTTTAACAACCTTTACTTGCTGATGTTGTGATGTACTTTCCACTTCTGTTCTTATGCTACTGTGTATTATATGCTGTTAGACAGTTGCTGTGTTTGCATCAGACATAAATTGTTCCTTTATGTTAATACAGTGACTGGTGGGTTCCTTTGAGACTTGGTCTGCAGTGCACTATTACTTTTGCAATGGGTATTTGAAACTTGTAATATTATTTTTAGTTCTTATGGTACATATATGTACCAGTTCAGGATCCATAAAATGGCTGGTCTGCTCTCTGTTGGGATGAAGTTTGGTTGTAGAGGCTTTTGTTCTGTTAAACAGTATAGTATGTAAAATAACTGTTCTTCCCAACATAGCAAATGTGAAGATGCCTAGGGTGAACACAATCTGCTGTCTGTTTCAATGTAAGCTGATTATAAAACTGTTAGTTACTGAGTAATTTCAGGATATCCAAGTTTCACCCAAATATTAACATCTACTTGTTTTGTATGTAGGTTGTCTTATTAAATAGTGTAACCTAGAACAGCTCTGCAAGGAGCAGAAAAGAAACAATTAATCACTTTCCCTTTGGGCATCTTTAAAAACTCTATTCTCCTCCTGCTATTTTAATGTCATGTTGGTTCTCTACCCACCTCTTCCTCTTGTTTCACGCTCAAAAGAATTCCCCCTCTTCTGATTTTTAGGAGTTATTTGAAAATTCTGTGTTCTTTAATTCTTTTTTTCATGTCTGTTCTCATTCCTGGGCACAGCCTAGGCACCAGACTGGGTGCCACAGAGGAGCAGCAGTGGTAAAAGAGTATTTCCTCCAAGCACCTTCTTTCTAAAGCTGTAGCAGGAGACAAGGCTGACACCAAGGATCTGGTGTCTTGCCTCTGATGGTGGCCAAGAACAGACGCCTAGGGAAGAGCAAGCACACTCCATTATTATCCTAGTATATTGTCTCATGATCATCTGTAGCTTGGAGATATCCTAAGTTAGAGGTACTATCCTCATGTTCAACCTTGGCTGTTTTCTCCAAGAGTTTGTTGGCTCATGGGTGTTGCATTTGGCTGCCTCTGAAGTTTCATTTTCTGAATTGTTCTGGGTGATGGTGCATTTTAGCTGATCTCTGACCGTGTGTTAACTTTCTCTTTCTCTTTTGTCACCTGTGGTGTTGACCTTCCTGCCAATGACAGTAGCAAAGATGTGTATCTAGGCATGCTTACCTGAAAATTAGTAGCTAGAGGCTGAATGCCAAACTTCACTAACACTCTAAGCAGTAATGTGTTGTGTCGTAGTCTTTTATTACATGGCTACATGCGGATTTTTTTCAAACATCTAATGGCACAAAACTCTCCCCAAAAAGCTTAAATGTACGTGATGCTCTGTAGTGCTAAGTGTTACTGTGTATATCAGGGAGGCCATTTGGAATTAGTTACAGAGGTAGGAGTAGATACTACTGCAAATGCTGTGAGTTAGTCAAAACAGGTAACACTAAAAAATTCCTAGTGTATAATGTAAAGAGAGAAAAGACTTTCTGTTTGTGATGGGGAACATGAGAAGAATGCTGGACGTCTTCAGCCAGGTACTGAATTGATGGACATTGCTATTCCACTATTGAAGATAATAAAATACTGGTGTTGAATAGAGGGCTAGGTTTTCAGAGGTGACGGAAGGCTTGAGGCTGTAAGCCTGAAACTTTACAAAGAGACTTGATTCCCAGAAAGAGTGATGCTCAGGATTTTTTGAAAGCTGATCCACTTCATTTCTTGAACTAGATTACTTTGGTCACAAGAGTGGATTATTTCTTCTTTTCCTGCTTGCTCTAGGCACAAGTACAAAGGGGTTTATTTCTTTCCAGGACTGGGGTAACTGGGAACAGAGTTGTATCAAGTGTGTGTCTTGCCTGAGGTAGTTCAGCTCTCTGCAGGTTCTGAATCCCTTGCATGTTGCCCACTTGCACCATACCTGTCCACCCATTCCAGAGAGTCTCTTCTTTTTGTCCAATAAAGTTAATCTTCTAGTATGCAGATGCATACAATACCATTTCCTTTCACATGTATGAACAGCTTTTTAGAGACAGTTCAGGGGCAAGGGCAGCTAATTCCATGGGTAATTTGCCTTCAAGCTCTAGAAGGCAGTGAATGCCAGCAATTTTTTGACTCTTGCACACTTTTTTGATAATTTTGGCATTTGAATTTGTTCAGCAGAGATAAGCAACACTGCAAAGTTTGAGCGGATTTCCTATCCTAGCCATACATGTGTTTCTGGCTTAGCTCACACTTGTGATTTAGGAAAGAGTTCCCCTTTGCACACTGAAGTTCAAGTTAAATATGAACAACCCTTTAAGCATCCTTTAGGAGCACGCAGGCTGCATTTTCATTACCGCTTCAGTTGGGGTGAGGACTGAGTTTCTGAGATGAATCTCCTCACTGTCCCACTTTCTGCACATTGCTTTTTACTGGGAAGCAATCTGAATGTACAATTAGGATTCCTTTGGATGTAACTGAACTAGAAGTTACACTCTAGGAGCGTATCTGTTATGTTTCAGATGCCCATGGGTCTCTGGCCTATGGCACTGAACCTGATCCAATACAAACCCCCAACATGTGCAGAGTGTGATTTTCAGGGCATCTGCAGCCTTTTCTCCTTTTGGACTTTGCCAGGTGCTAAAGTAGACAGTTGTGCTAGTCTCAAATTTCTACGTGATAGGAGATAAGATTTTTTTGCGTTTTAAATATTAGTGAAGTAAATAAGCAGTCTGTCTTTAGTTCCATTTACTCATCTAATACCTTACCTCAGTTTTCTGAACTCTTAATGCAACCAAACAGGTTGATTTGAATGTCGTTGATTTTTCCTGTGTCTCCAGAACTGTCTGTGTTGGTATTTGTCTCTTTCAAATAATGAAGAGTGCTGTGGCATGCCTGTTCTTAAAGCCAGCTGTTTTGTAGCCCCATTTGGGGGTAATTTTATTTAACAGTCTGTGTGTGGGTTACACAGACCTTCTTAGAGACCTTGACTGGAATCCCTGTGTGCCTTCTAGATGTAGTTTAACGTCCCTGACCTCTCATCTTTTTCTTATGTGGATCTCTTTCCTCTCCTTGCCCGCTTCAAACCGCTGACCTTCTCCTTTGCAAGAGGGCAACAATACTGTAATGAAAAACATCTTTTCTTGAAACAGGGGTAATTTCACGTGTCTGTTTTGTTTTTTTTTAATGCCAGAGACCAGACTAGCTGCCTTTTTCTGGGGCAAGAGAGTTTCTCATTTTCAGTGCCATAGCAAATAATGAAAGATGAGCAGCAACAAGCACTGTAAATACCTTCCAGTGCTGTTCTCAATTACAGAATTAGTTATGTAAATCTTCTATTAAAGGAGGAAGAGCCCCAATGTCTCTTATATCATACTCTGTGTGTGCACGCATGCGTACAATTCCTTCTTGTCAAGGAGAAAAATACCTGTGCTCCTAACATGTGGCCTCCATAGAGATTAGCATACTAAACAGTATTGCTCTGCATGACCTGAAATTGGCTTTCAAGTGCTAATTGGATCTATGGGCTTTGAGAGAAGGGGTTGGAAAACATTGGTGTCTGGTTTTCCAGGTTGCAGACAGCAGTATGGATATGGTGGTGGTATAGGTGCCCACATGAAGTCCCCAGGGGACTCCTGAGTAATGGGGGCACCAGCTGACAGAGCAGAAGCTAAGTGCCTTTTTTGCATTTGCTTGTGTCTTCTTTGCCTAGCTGTACGTATCTTTCTATTTTCATCTTTATGTAAATAAACAGTGTGATACAATGAAATGAGCACTAAGCCTAAAACCAGGAATGCCTGTGAGCTATTCCTAACTGCACCAGTTTTACTGCATGAGTTTGGTCTAGTTGGTTAATCTGTCCAAGTACATCTTCTGCAGCAAAAGAGCTGGCAATAGTTGTGCTACTTCACTTACCTGCATGTGCCGACAAAGCACAGGCATTCATTCCCATGCTCTAACACCCGTTCTGTGTGCATCTGTTGTTGGCATTTTTAATGTGGCTACTTGCTTGGAGATTATTTATGGTGAAGATGGGACTGCTAGATAATTAAATTACAGGCAAAAAGGATTACTCTATAAATACTGAGATCCTTCCCTCCACTGGCTCATATGGCTGCAAATCAATTGTCAGGCATGGAGCCAAGGTGGGCCAGTGCCATTTGCTTCCTTGTTCAGCAGTTCCAGCAGCCTTGATGCCCAGCCACTTCCTTCTGTGATCTCCCACAACAGCAGATGCAAACAGAGTGAAGCTGCCCTTCAAGGATTCCTACCAGAAAGTCTGAGAGCGTGACATGTGTTGGTTTGTTCGCTGTTGTGGCTGCTGACTTCTGTAATTGCGCTTTGCTCTGTTGCTATTTTTGCTGAAGCTTCCATGATGCCTTCACTCATCCAGTGAAAAGCTTGCTGGGTTACTAGTCTCTGTGTACTGAGACTTGAAATGATCCCCAGACCCGGTTTTTAGGGAAGTGGAGGTTAAGATTAATAATATCTGGATTGTGAAAGAATGCGGCTTTTAAATTCTCATTTTCCAGTCCCATTTAGACTCAACTTGGCTTTAGACAGGACTTTGGTGTGGTTGGGGTATTTGGTTACATTGTGGTGGATGAGTGCCACCAAATCTGAGCAGTTAAAATCACCTCAAGAAACAACAACAAAACCCCTCCCCTCTCAACCCCCTGTAAACCCAAACACACGCGCAACTGCAAACTTTGACCAAAAAGAGCACCAAAAAAACAAAGCACAGAAAAACAAAGCAAAAAACCCAGCCAAAAAAAACCAACAGCACACAAACAAAAACCTCCAAACAGCTGTTGGTGTTCTTTCTGTTTTGATTTTTAGTATAATTATCAATGAAAAGTAGAAGACTTTATGTGGGATTCAGCATTTCTTATATTTGAAAGCATTTTGAGTGTTTATTGGATATTACCTAACAGTAAGGATGACTTGAAAAACAAATGATTACTTCACACCAATAGAAATAAATACCTTCTGCTCTGGGGGGAAAGGGAATGATGGTAATGGAAATTATTTTCAGGAGAGGTGAGAAGAGAGAGTTCCTGGATTTCCTTCTATAAATGTATAATTTGGGGAAGTTATGCATGGATATTACTATATATGCATCTTTAAAAAAGTATTTTGAAAAATACTTTCTGGTAGAGCGAGTCCAGAGGAGGTCACGAAGATGATCCGAGGGCTGGAGCACCTCTGCTATGAGGACAGGATGAGAGAGTTGGCCTTGTTCAGCCTGGAGAAGAGAAGGCTCTGGGGAGACCTTAGAGCAGCCTTCCAGTACCTGAAGAGGCTACAGGAAGGCTGAGGAGGGGCTCTTGATCACGGAGTGCAGAGATAGGGTGAGAAAATTGTTTTAATCTGAAAGAGGGGAGATTTAGATTAGATATTAGGAAAAAAAAATTTCCTGTGCGGGTGATGAGGCACAGCAACAGGATGCCCAGAGAAGTCGTGGATGCCCCATCTCTGGAAGTATTCAGTGCCAGGCTGGATGAGTCTTTGAGCAACCTGATGCAGTGGGAAGTGCCTCTGTCCATGCCAGGGGGATTGGAACTGGATGATCTTTAAGGTCCCTTCTGATCTGAACCATTCTATGATTCCACGAAAAATACTTTTCCCTAGCTTTTCAGCTTTCTCAGCTCTGCTAGGTGCTGTGTCCTTTTAAAATCATGTTGGTTGGAACATGTATTAGGTTTTATAGTTTAGTGTGATCTTGTCTGGGATTTGGTTTTTTTTGTCTTGTCTTAGATTTTCATGCTCAGTGTATGATCTTAGTTAATGTAGATGCAGATTTAGAAATGATCTGTTCTATTCCGATTGGTTTTTCCAGTTAAATCCAGTGAAAGTTCAGTCTAATCCTAGTGATGTGCTCCATTCCATGTAGAGCAAAGAAAATGTTTGGTCTCTGCCCAGAAGAAGTTGCAGTATAAAGCAAGTAGATTTGGACTGCTCTGCTCTGTTCCAGCTGCTTTGGGAAAGATTTAAGATAACGGATAAGTGCAAGTTAATGATGTTGTAGAACAGCACTGATTTTAATTCTGTGTATTCCAGTTTGAGGACTTTTTTAAAATGTGTGCACTCCTCTTGAGTTAAAATTAGTATTACAGTTTTTAACCTGTGTAATTCCTCCTCACTAAAGAAAATGTGAAGATGATTTAGATACAGGATTTCTGCAAATACTTGCAGTCCTGCTTCCAGCTGTGCTAGCTCTTCAGCTTTGAGTTACAGGCTTTACTGCTTTGTCAACTGTTTTCCTTAGAATGTAACATATTGAACCTCTCCTCTGGCAACACAAATTGCTTCTGAGGCAGAACAACAGAAACTCACCTCTCTTGGTACGGCAGTGTAAACACCACTTCCAGAATCCCTGGACTTTTTGTGTCAGATGTCACCAGGTAGCCCAAATGGGCTGCTCTGGTGAAGTCATGTAAAAATGGAGTTCTGCAAGACTTGGAGGAAAGTAAGTGAATGTTATTAGCAGGGATGGGTATTTCAGGTGAGACCCAAGAATAAGTAGCACATTGACTCTTGCATTTCATTGTTCTTTTTCTTGTCCTTCCATTTTTTGCTCCCAGCTGCATTTTGGAGACTTATAAAAAGTTGTTATTTAGATACAGCCTTTTATCTTCAACTGTCAGTCAGTGGTAGGGAAAGGAAGTGGAGATCACATGTGATGGAGTTGTTTGGCATCCAGAGGGACCTAAAATATAATCTTTAGTGCTGTCTCTGCATGTTAGATGCTTGTTCTCTTTGGATCAGTGATGCCACAGTACTTTCTCTGACAAAGGCCACTCTGTTTGACAAACGAACCTGCTTTGCAGAGCTGGGAATAGTTTATGTGGCTCCTCCTTTCACCGCTACCTGCTGTATACCTTGCTCTACCTTCCCATAGCGTACCTATCCCCATGTCTGGGAAGCAGTGCTGCACAGTGGGATTTGTGCTGTCAGCAGCCAGCAATAGTGTTTTAATCTCTAATTAGTTCTGCATATGCAACTTGGTTTCTGCCTTACAAGCTTCTGCTGTAGTTTATGGGTCTCTTCTTGTATTGTAGCAGGAATAATCCACAGAAGCACTTGTGGCAAATTCTCGTGGCTCGTTTTGGCAGTGAATTGAAATGGGTTGTGTGCTTTGAAAGAGATGCCAGTTGACTGGCCTTCAAAAGGGTAGAGCTGAACAGTTGAACAGTACTTTATTCTTGACAGCCCAAGAGATAACAAGAGAGACAATTCTACCTGTTGCAGTTGCCTTAGCAGAGAGATGTGGCAGAGGAAGGAGGTTTTCCTACTTGTGAGACAGTTCAGGGAAGTTGTTGTGGGCCGCAATCTGCAGTGATATAGTGCGTTTTATATGGTGAAGTATTGTTCTCTTGTGGTTTCCGTCTTTTAGACAACAAGGCCTTCTGACTGCTGTTTCCAGATCTGAACTTATCGATTACTATGTATTTATCCAAAGTGACATCATCCAGTCACTTGTGTCAGGTAGAAGCAATTGGAACTGACTCACTAGATGTTCATCTGACCCATTGTGCTGATATATTTTGTGTATGTAGAGTAAGAGTGGTGGGTGGTTTTTGGGGGTGTTTGGGGTTTTAAAAATTTTTTTTAGAAAGAGGTGGGGTAGAAACATGGAAAATATATTTAGTTTTTCTGCTGAGCTCAGGTGGTTGTCTCCCTAGGCTCTATCTGTAAAGAGTAGTGGAAACTAAAGAGCTTCTGCCATTGAAGACAGAGCTTAGGTAACTAGCCATATAGGGCAGCAAATATCTAACAGCTATGCAGAAAGTCTCCTGGAAATTGAAAGATTAGCATGACTTAACTGCTTGAATAATCTAGTAGTCCTCTGCAATGGAGTGACTGCATTGGTGAATAGGGAAAAAGCAACTGATGTCATCTACCTTGACTTCTGTAAGGCCTTTGACACCATCTCACGTAACATCCTTGTCACTAAATTGGAGAAAAATGGTTTTGATGGGTGGACTATTCAATGGATAAGGAATTGATTGCATGGCTGCATCTAAAGAGTTACACTCAATGTCAAAATCAAGATGAGTAAAAGGGATGTCCCTCAGGGGTCTGTTTTAAGACTGGTACTGTTCAATACCTTCATTAACGACATAGACAGTGGGACTAGAGTGCACCCTGAGCAAGTCTGTGGGCAACATCAAGTTGAGCAGTGCAGTTGATTTGCTAGAGGGAAGGAATGCCCTCCAGAGGGACCTGACGGGCTTGAGGAGTGGACCCATGTGAACCTCATGAGGTTCAACAAGGCCACATGCAAGATCTTACACAGGGAATGGGACAATTCCCAATATCAGTACAGGCAGGGGGTATGAATGGATTGAGAACAGCACTTCAGTGACTTTGGGATAGTGGTGGATGAAAAGCTGATCATGAGCTGGCCATGTGAACTTGCAGACCAGAAACCCAACCGTATCCTGGGCTGCATCAAAAGAAGCGTGGCCAGCAAGTTGCAGAAGGTGGTTCTGCCCCTCTGCTCTGCCCTCATGGGACCCCACCTGGGGTACTCTGTCCAGTTCTGGAGCCCCCAGCGCAAGATAAAAGTGGACCTGTTAGAGCTGGTCCAGAGGAGGACTGGACCAGCTCTCCTATGAAGAAAGGCTGAGAGAGTTGGAATTGTTCAACCTGGAGAAGAGAAGGGTTTGAGGAGACCTTATTGTGGCCTTTCCAATACTTAAAGGGGACTTACAAGAAAGTTGGAGAGTAACTTTTTACCTAGGCCTATAGTGACAGGACAAGGGGCAGTGATTTTAAACTGAAAGAGGGTAGGTTTAGATTGAACATAAGGAGGAAACTCTTTACTATGCTGATAGCGAGGCACTGGAAGATGTTGCCCAGAAAAGTTGTAGATGCCCCATCATTGGAAGTGTTTAAGGTCAGATTGGCTGGAACTTTAAACAACCTAGTCTAGTGGAAGATGTCCCTGCCCACCGCAGATGGTTGGAACTAGGTGATCTTGAAGGGTCCCTTCTGGCCCAAAACATTCTGTAGTTCTGCAGTAACTTAAGAGCTGTGTCCTAGTGAAAGCCTTGTGGTTTGCATAGGTGCATTTGAAATCCCCTTTCTGGGGTGATGGGTGTGGGGTGTGAATGGGAAAGACAGCAGGTTTTACTGTGCTCCACAAAATATGCTGTTTTGATCCTTTCATGTGACTTTTAATCCACATGATATAGATGGAGTCCAGCTGGGAAGATACTTGCTTTTTCACCCAGTGCTGGCAATGTGGCTTTTCTGAGATATCTTGGAGGGCATGGAGAATAGAGCAACTCAGCAGCCTTGCAGTTTGATAGCATTTCTGAGGCTTCACTTAAGATGCAGTGTGCGTTTTTTCATCCTGATAGAGATAATGGGTTTTAAGCAATTACACCCAGGCTAATTCCTTTTGATAAGAGCTCTACATTATCTAAAAAAAGAATCCTAGCCGCCTGGGAAAGAACAACATAAATGTCTCTCTCACGGACTCTTTCGTTCACTCTCCTCTGATATCTTCAGATGATACACTGCAGATCTTTCAAGGCATAAAAATCTATCAGTCTGTTTTTAGGTAGGGAATATTGCAGTCAGGGAAATATAACGGTACTGTTGGTTTGCAAGGTATGCAGGGAGCCCTGCGTGCTTAAAATGATTCCAGTCTACTATGATGAGTACAGTTTCAACATAGGGAATAAAATTTGGTCTCTTTAAAAGGAGCCTTGTGTTCACACCCTGTGCAGGCTGTCTGGTTGTTAAGGTGCAGGTTGCTTTTGCTGATTAGAGTGGTCTGAATTTTGTAATTTGGAAAGAGTAGCAGGAACCTACCACTATATTTAGCATAGATCCCAACCCCTGTTCTGTGTTTGTCTGCACTGGAAAGAAGTGTGATGTTGTCGTGTATTAAGCAGGAATAGTAAGGGATCTCATTTATTTAGATTTTTTTCTTTTCTTTTTGAGACCAGTAATGAAATTTCACTAGTTAACTGCATTTCTGATACTTAAAGACATTCCTTTTATTCTACTTAATCTTTCTGACTCTTCCCCTCATACTGTTCTGATTTTGACTGAGGTTGAATTAATTTTCTTATTAGTAGCTAGTATTCGGCTGTGTTTTGGGTTTGTGCTGAAGCAGTGTTGATAGTTCGGGGATGTTTTAGTTACCACCGAGCAGTGCTTACACAGAGCCAAGACCTTTTCTGGTTCTCACACCACCCCTCCAGTGAGCAGACTGGGGGTGCACGAGAAACTGGGAGGTCATATTGCTGGGACAGCTGACCTCAGGTGACAAAACGGGAGATATTCCATACCATATGACATCCTGCTCGGCTATCAAACTAAGTGAAGGTTGGTGGGGGTGGGGGAGCAGGGCATCAGTTAGTTGTTTGTAAGCAATTGGTTTTGTTTGCATCTTATTTCTCTCTGTTGTTTTCCTTTTCATTACAATTCATTGTTATCATCATTATTATTGTATTTTGAATACAAAACTGTTCTTATCTCAGCCCATTAATTTTCTCACTTCTACCCTTCCAGTTCTCTTCCCTCCAACCTGCTGGGGCGCAGAATGAATGAGCGACTGTGTGGTGCTTGGTTGTCAGCTGGAGTTAAACCATGGCACACATGTATACAACACAGAATAGAAAATTTAATTGATTGCATTTAAAAACACGGCAAAATCCCAAAGCAATGTACTGTTTGTATAAACGTGCCACTTCTCAGAAAATCATGTTTTATATTTAAAAAAGTGATAATTGCAGTAACAGTATTGAAAGGTTTTCAAACATTGTAGCATGTTTGTTACAACTTGCTCATTTTCTTGTTATAACTCATTTGCTCGATGACATTCTTGGTGTTGAGCAGCCTGATGATAATTGGAGCTGCAAGGAGAGACAAGAGGAAAAGGGGAAGATTAAAGATAAGGATTATAATCTCCCATATTGATATGCTTTTGTTCTCCTTCCCATGAGAAGAGCATGTAAATGTGTGGCATGCTGTCTGTCCCTTCACCTGTCTGTTCGCTAGGGAAAGTGCTGAATGTCTCCCAGTGGGAGCCTTATCAGTTCTCTTTCAACACAGAGGAAGACAATTTGTGTGGACATGTCTCTGATAGGACAAGAAAAGACACAAAAATAAAATCTTTTTTTTCCCCTCCATTTGTAAAGTGGCTTCATGTATCACAAACACTGTAGTTAAGCAGTGCAGTACAGAGGTAGGAGATTTGGGATTTTGCTAGAAATAGCAGGCAGAGTGCACAGCTTTAATGGTGGGGAATCCATTGCTTATTCTCTAGTGTAGCACAGGAAGGATTGTCCCTGCTCAACCCCCTTCTTTACACAGTGCTGCAGCAAAGCATTGCCTAGGTTGAAAATAAATGGAAGAGTTCAAGGAGGGAAAACTGTTACCACCATTTGCAAAGTTGGCTGCAGTATTTTTTCCTGTCATAAACTGTTGTGAACTTAAAGGGCTTCTGTATTTTCTTCCCAGACACAGTAATGTTTAGTTGGCAAAAGAAACAACCTTTTGTTCAGAAAGCTCTTTTGAGATGAAAGGCATCAGCAAAGTTGTCACTATGTCTCCCGTGACTGCCTTAGTTGAGGAGCTGGACTGTGTGTTCTAAGTCTTTCTGATGCAGAGGCTCAAGTGCTTAGTCTGAGCCAATTTACTCATTCTTCAGCTCTTACTTTTTTGGATTTAATTGGCTTCCTACTGCACGTCACATCGCATTTTCTTTGGATAGCAGGCGTGGAGAGTCGACCTCCATCTCTGAGCTGCTAACAGAACATGTTTTCTTATTAGATGGAGCTGTCTAGTGCAGACTGGAGGAAGCACCTTGTGTAAGAGACTGCTGAAGCAGAAGTGTGTTCTTTGCAATGAGAATACCTCCTCAGCCCTGTGGACGACTCCACAGATTACTTCTTATCTTGTTCTTTCATAAATGATATGTAGATACAAAACCTGTGTGAAGATGAAGCTCCTAGAAGACTTACCTCATCTATAGTGATGTCCCTAATGCAAGAGGAAATCCTCACCAGATTTCCTTGAGGACTTATTTATGTAGCTCGTCAAGAGTTTAAACACGCCACCTGTTCTGTAGATCCTGCACAATTTTGCTGCCTTGTTTTCTTGGTTGTCCTAAAAATGACAGGTTGCTATTTCATATACTCAAATTGACTTCACAACCTATCTATTCAGTCATCTACTTTCCTTGTTCTTTTTGAAAGGATTTCATTTAGAGACAGCAATGAGATGGTGCATCTAGGTGATGGGACAAATTAATTTAAGTAATGGATTATTGCTAAGGAACAAACACTAACTCAAATCTGCCTTGGCTATGTCTGGGCTATTGCCTCTGTGTTATTAATACGGCAAGCCCCATTTATTATTCTACCTTGAGCCACACTTTGCCTGTGTTCCTGGTGGAATGTTTCATGTGTTCCCTTGGGAGAATCCTCTTACATAGTGCCTGGCAAACAACCATGAAGGCTCTGTAGTTGTCCTGCTCTTTGGGTGTTCCTGACCCAGCCCTGCAAAAGCACTAGTGTTGTCTGGTGGTCCTGTCACCTGTCTAATGAGGCCAAGAACAAGACCCATCCCTGGTGTTTGTCTGCTGGCCTCCTTCCAGGGACTCCATTACCATTTGTTTTGGAAAACAGTTTCTTACAGTTTCATTTGGTGGTCTGATAACTCTGTAAAAATCAAGTTTTGTATTTGGGTAGTTATCTTGTGCTCTGGCAAGTTTGATGCTCAGCATTGCAGTTTATGATATAGAGGCAGTTCTTGAGTTCCTAGTAAATACACATTTTTGATCTTGGTGATACTGAAATATACTGAATTGTCAAAGTTCTGTTGTTTTCTTCATCTGTTCTACAGTTAAATGGGATTCAAGTGAATTCATTAAGAATGTCACCTTCTATTAACAGTGAAATATATTAGGTGTCATGAAAAATAGATGTTTCCAACAAATTTAGTTTGAAGTTCTCATATCATGAAAGCAGAGCTTCAGGCCCTCTGGGAAGATGGAAGGAGTGTATGCAAGTAACACAGGGCACTGCAAGAATAAAGTATTTGTAAAAGCTCCTCTTCTGTCTGCTAGAGTGAAATGGCACTCACCTCTTGCCAAGATTGGTGTCTGTAGCTCTGCCTTCTGCTACAGCTATGTGAAATGTTAATCCCTAATGCATAGCAAAGAACCTAACATGTCGTTTAGTAGCTAGGGATACTCTTGCTATTGAATGCTGTAGGACAAAAAAGTAGAATCCCAAGTTCACAGCTTGCTACATACTGAGCCTTCTGGGTGACCTGAAGGTGCAGCTCACCCTTGGAGTGTCAACCCTGTGTGTGTTCCCCCTTACTTGTGGGCAGAGCACAGCAGATACTGTGCAGTTAAATTCTCATTCTCTTTTCTTGTGATGCTATGTCTATATGCTCCTGTATTAGGAGAATCCTGATTTATCTTAGCAGTAACAAATGTTATTTTTTGTAAAGTACAAAATTGTAACTGATACAGGCTGTCCCTTTTCTCTCCTGCAACCTGTTCCACTGCCCTCCTTTCAACTTTACATTGAACAGAAATTCCTTCTGGGACTGCTTCTGTGAGGAAGGGGATAGTCATTGCTTTACAGCAATAGGGTACAGACTTCACAGGTCCATTGAGGAGTCCCTGTGCCTCTATCTTTCTTTGGCCTGCCCTCTCTTAATGAAGGTACTGATCACTCCCTACCTTCATTTAATGTCAAAGGTTTTTTTGTGACCTTGGAAGAAGAGAAACCGAGTAGTGCTAACCTCAAACACAAATGTGCAGCCCTTGCCACATTAGTCATGCCTTTGTCACCTCTAGACTGGATTAGTGCAGTGCACAGTATGTGTTTTGGTTTCTTTTGCTCTACTGGGCTGCTAAAATATTTTGCTATTGATATGGAGCTGATGGGATGCAGTAGGCTATTCATATTTGACGACTGGGTTTAGGTAGTACCTTTTTCTTTCTGAAAAGATATCACTGGTTGGAACTATTAATTAAAGAAGTTTCCTGTTCTAGTAAGTTAGAACCTACCAAAATCCATGTGCAGCTACCGGGGTTATTGTCTGTGCTACAGAGCGAAATAAACCAGAAAATTCTCCTGCTGCATCTTTGTCAGGTCTTCTGGCTAGTTTGTGTTTCACACTTTTGCCTGGAGCATAACATTGTGTTGTGCCAGCCTTCTGCAGAGAACGGCTGTTTTCATTCTGTCCTCCTAGAGAGACAGTCTGAGAAAACATGGTGTAAACACTGTGTTCCTCTGCTCTGGAGGGAGCCTGCTCTGCTCGTGCTCCCACGTTCTGGGACTTTCACCAAAGAGAAAATATGTGCTGGAAACAGGTGTGGTTGCAGAAATCCATTCAAGCAAACTATGTTTGTTGAAATCAGTTCTTCCTTTTAAATCTGTTAGAAAAGCAAAAAAGCTCACCTGTGTTAGAGAAGCTATGACTTTTCAGGGCAAAAGTGACTATGCTCATTTTTGGAGAATGACAGCTTATCATTCTTATGACCCTCAAACAAAGGGGGAGTTAATTTCCTCCTTCTGCTGACATCAGTAGAGGGTTCGAAGACTTATAAAAATGCCTGATTAGGTTATGTCTGCACCATAGTAATGAAAACCACCTGTTAATGTTGTCCAAGTGTCTTACATAACACTTGGCTTGTAGTGGAGAAACAGCTACCCATTGGATCTATGTCTAGTTCTCTCATTTTTTTTTCTTTTTCCTCTTTACAATTTTTTCTCCCTTAGTATTTTGATACCTCATGTGTTACTAAATAAGCAATGAAACAAAGATTGCCTACACTAAAAATGGCATGTCTGAGGGCTTTTGATCCAGTGTGATTAAATGTTAATGGAAAGTACTTCTCTTACTAGTTCTAGCTTTCTGCAAAGTGGGGTGCCCAACCTTATTCTATTTCATATTTTATTTGATTGAATCCTATTCTCATAATTCCTTTGTTAAATGTGTTTTCTCATAATTCTTCTGCCTAGCTTTCTCCAGAGGGCGTGTTGTAAGGGTGCCCAAAGGTCCTCTTATTCGAGTCATGGGCACAGAGGTGGTGATCCCTTGCAGCGTTAGTGACTACGATGGACCCAGTGAACAGAACTTTGACTGGGAGTTCTCCCGGGAGACTGACTTCGTGCGGATAGTGAGTACCTGGGATTCTACCTTCACCTCTGAGGAGTACCAAAAACGCGTGGGCCAAGGGGATATCAAACTGAGACGGAGCAGCAACGATGCTGTGGAACTTGTGATTAGAAACATCCAGCCAGCTGACCAAGGGAGATACAAATGCTCCACGCCCAGCACTGATGCCACCGTTCAGGGAAATTATGATGCAGAGGTCCAAGTGAAAGGTATTTCTGAAGAGTGAGGTGTGCTTTAAATTTGTTTTTGATATTGATTATAGATGGATTATATATGTTGGATTTCTATTGCTTATGACTATTGTGATTTTTTTTCTTCTTCTTCTCCCTGTTCCTGTTTAATTCTCCAAAAGCCAAAATAAAAAATTGGGAAGTATGATAGCAAAGGCAAGTGGGGTGAAGAAGGAAAGACAGACCATTTACCATATATACCACTTTCCTTTTTTCTGTCTAGTAAATACGTAAATAAAAATGGGAAAACTAAGCAGTGAGTTTTCTGAAGATGCTGCAAATATTTATTGTCCCTAAGCCTCTGGGTAGAGAGGCTAACTTCAGGTAAAAAACACAGCCTGTCTTCTTTCTCTTAGTGTCATTTAGGGATCCTACTGTATGAAGGACGAAATCTTCCTTTTCTCCTTTTACATGTTGATAGTGCAGCCATGCCCTAGCTTTTCTCTCTCATTTAGAGTTCTTCAGTAATAATTTGGGAGACTATTTTTTTCAAGTGTCTTATCTTTTACTCCCACGAGAATCAAGATGATTCTGGAGATGGGAATAGTGATGTTTGTGTGTGGTTTGAGTGGTGATGTTTGTATGTGGAGCTAAAGCAAGGGGAAGGATAAATGAAATTGAATGCTTTTCTTGTTTAAAGTGGGGCACTTCCTTTAATGGATTTTCAGTTGAATTTCCTTGTTACTGGAATATGTGTGTGGAAAAAGGAATGATTGGCCAGCTGTTGCTCTATGGTGGTTTTACTGCTTCATATCTGAACAGGTCAGTGCAGTTGTTCTCTACTTGCTTCCATTTTATGATGCTTGTGTCTTTTGGTCTTTTTTTTTTGAATAGTAATTTCTGATGGCTTATCAGTGAGTGGTTCAAAAGCACGATCCTCAACGTCCCTCAGACTGTCTGAGGGTGACTCCTTCAAGTTGCGCTGCTCAGCAGTTACCACCTCACCAGAGCACACTCACCTGCATGTGACTTGGCAGATCAAAAGTGGATTGATTTGGCGGGACATCCTATCTTTGACTCACGAGGGCAAATTCCAGCCGGGTCCTGACTATGAAGAGCGCTACCGTAATGGAGATATCCGCTTGGACACAGGAGCGAATGACACGTATCGGTTATCTATATCCCAGGCCTCATCAGTGGATGGGGGTGCCTACAGGTGTCTTGTGAGTGAATGGGTGAGAGGCGCAGATACCTCATGGCAGAAGATTCAGGAGAAGAGCGTGGAGATAGCAAGTGTGGCAATCCAACGGACTGGTGAGTGTTACTGATGGGCTGGGGCTCCAGCTTATAACTACAGCAGTGCTGTGTGCAGACTGTTATACTTTGGAAGTAGAAATTAGATAAGCTGAACTAAATGAGGATATATTTCAGGAGAACCTAGAGTGCTGTTTGGATAGGTGACCTGTTTACATCTGAATTGATAGAAAAGTTACGTCAAGCATTTTCTAGCTTTTATTTTGGAGAGAAGGGGGATGATAAAATGGAAGGATTGACTGGAAACTCTTAGATGCCTAGACTTAGATTTTTTTCTCATCGTTAGTTCACTTCGAACTGCTTCTGTTTTTCATATTTCTTAAATATTGTATTTAACTCCTGAGCACCCCAGACCTTCCCTCTGCTCTTTCATTAACACAGGGTTATCCCTTAGCACTAAACAGCTGCACTTCCCTTGTAGAAGTGACTTGTGATTCAGTGACAGATGTGAATCTTTTCTGTATGTTGTTTATTGAAATGACATAGAAAGATCAAGAGAAAGGAGGAAGGCACTGATAATTTAACATGACAAATTATCCACTGATTTTTATCACTGGTCTAATTGCTCCACTCTGTTGGCAGGGTCTAAGATGGTAGCGGTGCTATTAAACACATCATTGCATGCTTGACTAAGAAGAAAAAATACGTAGAGTGCTGTGCTGAGGATATCTGGATATCATTATCCATATAGATTTCAGGAGCAGATGCACTAAGCACTTAATTGTATTAGCGTTACAACTGGTAGTTGAAGGAGGGAAAGCAGGGGAGGATGACACATCTTGTCACTCAACAGGTGGAAAACCAGGCAATGATGGTGCCTCAGAAACGTAAGATTATGATGATGTTTTAGAAGTGTTCAGGCAGAAAGGATACCTTTTCGTTTTTGTAATCCTTTAATCACTATAGAGGGAACCCAGAACTGCTGATTTTTTGCTGATCTTTTTTGGTTAGCTCGTTTGGATGTAGTTTTAGTGTCCTGGTGGCACTTAGCCTGTGAAATATGACAGGATCAAGCTACCCCCCTTTTTTTCCAGGGTGTATGTTACACAGTAAAGGTTGCAGGTGCTCTCTGCTGAGGCAGGGCTTGCTTAATCAAGAGCTGTAATTCTCTACTTTGTCACAGTTTTGAAGAGATTGGTTTAAGTAGGTGGGATTTAATCAGTGGCTGAAAACAGGGTGAGGATGACCAGGACCATTACTACTGCAGTTTTTAGTGTGGTTTGGTTGTGAATTTTTTTTATTTGCTTTGTTTTAGGGGTGTTTTGCCTTCATTTTTAGCTCTGTTATTGGTAGCACTGCCACTTGATCAGGGGCCTGAAGGGTTTTTTTTTGGAGTTATGCTAAATAGGATTGGTTATTCTCCAACAAAATGCTGTGGAATTTTTTACCCACATATCCTGTAGTAGGACTTGAAGAGTCCTTGTGCTGGTGTCTGAAACTTTGGCACTTGCATGCTAAAATGAACTTGAGTTGCTGCACTTCCCTCATTTTCACCTGCTCTAAACTGTGGGGTTAAATTATTGGAAACAAAATTAAAAAACAAACCCAAAATAACACCCCACCCCCACCCAAAAGATGAATTAACATATCTAATGAAAAAAAGGAATGCGCAGGTTACTTGTGTAACTGTGTGTGGGGGGGTTTTCCCCTTTTGTTGCTCTCCTATCTACTTGCCTATCACTTTCATCTCCTAAAATAGTGACATCTTTGGTCTCGACTTTGTTCTTGTATATCTTTTTTTAATAGTGCCTTGCAGAACAGGTCTATAACCCTAAGTGAGACCTTCAGACGGATCTGTAACCAGAAAAACAGCACTGAGAATATACATATGGGTAATCACTCGTAGAGTCCCTCTGTATGCATATACCGCCAGATTCTGAATGTCTGTCACTGTTTCATGAAGACAGAATTGTTCCTTGGAGAAATGCTGTTCTTACACTTGCAGATGAGTCTTATTTTGTATTCTGGCATTAGTTTGTTAAATTAACTAGACTTTTCTACTGATTCCAATTTCATGATAATACAGTGGGAGAAGTCCCAATGAGATTCTTATCAGACACTGGGCTTGGCTTTAGCACTCTAGTGGGGCTTGCTACCCTCTGCTCAGTTTGACAGCTCTGCGCTATCAGATGGTGAGCAGTGAGATGAGTATTGCTTGGTTTTATTGACAATAGTTTTGGCTCCTCATTTTGGCTCTACCTTTTATATGTTATCTCTCATTCCCAATGATAAAGCATTTACACATGGGTACCTATTACGTAGTAGAATATGGTTTTACATAGAAGTCACTAATCTGTACTAGAGACACAGCCATGTGTTTTAAGGCAGGAATCTGTGTTCTGCCTTGTGGTCTTGGTTGTAGATCTGCTGAGAAGAGCCACTGCTGTGTGCTGGCTTCAGCTGAGACTTTAAGAGCAGCTGCATTATGTGCTGTGGGAACAATGCTACACTGAGATCCAAATCTAATCTTTAGGCATTGTAGAATGGAGGGAATGAGGAAGTGAAGACATGTGGTGGCCAGATAACTTGGTGATTGATTTTCCTTGAAGTTTACAGACAACACACAGAGCACCCCTCTTCACTTCTCATCAGTAACTAAGGCCAGCTTTTCTACTCCAGATCTTGACACTTTCATTCCATGGCTTTCTTGTAACAAAGATGTGGCCAACCTGGTAACCTATAGAATGCAGAAAGTCCCATTTGAATGCTGTCTGTGACAATATGGTCACTGGCCAGTGGAAGAGTTTGTTAAATGTGTTTTAAGTGGCTACTGTCATTGCTTTGAAGTCCCCAGTGTGTGTTGGTCAGAGCAGTAAGTGGAGGAACCAACAATATAAGGAGTTATTTTTGCCTTCTGTTTGCTTCCATTTCATGTTTCTGCAATGCACCTGAGGTCAGTCAGAACTCCAACATATGGCTGTGGTCTAAATATGTTCTGTTAGAGGAGCTCAAAACCATTTCATTAGATACTGGATTGAGTTGTGATGTATTTCCTACTGATTTCAGTGGACACTTTCTCTTCTGAGAGGTAGTCCCAAAACACCTTGAACCTCCTGTGAGAATGGAAAATCTGGTATACGTTTTCCTGCTGTGCAAAGGTGGTGGGTGGTCTGTGAGTGGGACACAGCCTTCATGGTCCATTTGCTGTTGAGTTATGAAACCCCTGTTCTTCCTCACTTCTGCCCCCTGCCCTCATCACGCATCCTGTGCTTGACTGGTAGTATGTACTTCCCTTGTAATAGATCATGCAGCTCAGAATTCAACAGGCTTTTGAAGCCGGACTACTGAGCTACTTCAGAAGCTTCTGTAATAAAATGTGAAGTCCTGGATAACTTACAGTGAACTCTTTTTAAAAAAAAAATTGATTTTTCTTGTCTCTTCCTTTCTAAGCTCTAGATGTGGTTATCTCAACAAGCAATATGTCTTTGACTGAAAGAGACTCCCTGGATCTTACATGCAACATCACAACAGACAGGAATGGTATTTTTGAAGCGGAGGTGATGTGGTATTTTTCTACATCACCTGATTACACCTTGTCAGATGCTCAGGTCTTGCTGAGCATGGATCGTGATTCTGTTATCAGTGATTCAACTCTCATCAGCCTGAGCCGTGTAGACAGGAACTCCTATCACCTGTTGGTGCGTGACGTGGATGTGGAAGACTCTGGCTACTACTTCTGCCAAGCAGCTGTCTGGGTACCACTGCACAACGGGAGCTGGCATAAGGTGGTGGAGAGGACATCTGCACCAGTCAGTGTGCTGGTGACAGCATTAGGTGAGTGATTTCAGACTTCATGGTAACGTACCACTTATTCCTTGGTCTCATCACAAAAGGGAGAGGACCTTGCAGAATGTTTTCTGCTCAAGTTTCTCTCTCGCTTGCATCTATCATCTATATCCAGGCTATCTCTCTCTCACCTATAAAAATACTAATCTATCCAATGGGGTTTTGGGTTTATAAATTATAGGGGTTTAGAATACCATATCATATGTCTTACTCATTGTCTCTGCTTTCTGGTGTAACTGAACAGTCTGCAACTGGCAAATGGAACTAAAAACATGCTTTGTTTTCCAGGGGCTAAAGCTGACCCTGTTGTCATGTTGTCCCCTTTCACTTCCATTGTACTGTTAGCAGAGCTCAGATCCAGCAAAAGGCATTCTCTCTGAGCTCTGAACAAAGTGGTATCAGATGTTTCCACTCATTTTTTTGAGTCATATACCATAAAAATTATTTGTATTGGAAACTTCATCATGAAGTCTAATAGTTTTCAAAGTTATTTGGTTTTTGTTTTGTTTTAATCACTGGAGAGAGATCACATCCTACTGATGGATTTAGAATGAAACATGACTTTATATTGCTTTATTTTCCTACCTCAACACACATGTCCCATAGGTGTTGAGTAGTTTGACTGAGGATTGAGAGAAACCTGGCTTGTGGCTAACAATGCTAGCAGTGTTGATTAACATAGTGACCATTAAACATGTTTTCCTGCAGTACTTAACATGCCACTGTGAGAGTTTTTCATCATTCAGTCCTAGAGATTTGTGGATTTTTAGCCTTTTGGACAAGCAAAGAATTATTTGTACACTTAAAATTATGGGTTACTTAATTATCTTCTGGATTTCTGCAGCAAGTTCTTCTAATTCACCAGTGAGGGGAAAAAAATCTACTTAAACAGAAACTTTGCGATCTCTTCTCTCCTTCTTTTATCCCCTAGTGGTTCTTGGTTCTTTTACAGCTCTAATACCATCAATGTCCCCATTTTTTTGCAAGAGGCTGGTTAGAAGCCACTGTGTTTAACAGTTTTTCATTTAAGACTTGTTGACTGAATGAGAAACAGAAGCTGTAGGTAAAGGATTCAACAGGCTTATCTTATCTACGAGAGCAGGTTGACAGTATCCTTCCCTACACCACTTTCCCAAGAAAAATCTGTTTTGGAGATTCACTGTCTCATGTGTACTGGTGATTGTGAAGTTTTTGCTTTTCATTATCCCAGCTGAAGTTTTAAGCTCTGGAGGTCCTTCCTTATGCAAATATTCTGAAAAGTAAAGTTACATTGGAGAAATACTAAAAATGAAACTCCAGCAAAACTTCTAAAAAGCTTGTCATTTTAGGAATAGGTCTAGATATGCCAGCCCACCCATCCTGTCTCCTAGTTTAATCTTGGGGACAGAATATCTTCAATTTGGAAGCAGTAAAACTCAGGATGCTGTAGGTAAGGTATCTGCACTTGCAAAAATTCAAAGTATTGGTTGTGTTGAAAGTACGAAAGAACATGGATGTGAACTGGGTTGAACTGGTAGAGATGTAGTGCTCTGTGTTTGTTTCCAGCTTTGACTGGTTGCAAGTATCCAGGGCTAAACCCTCTTAATGTACTGTTCAGAGCCTCTCCTCATCAGAAACTGGTGATACTGTCCAGTTACAAAGGCAGAGCTCCTCCAACATAGATGTACTGAATGAGGCTAGCATATAGAGTGTCTGCTTTGAAGCCTGTTTTTCAGAGATAAATAACTGTGTCACAAGGTTAAATCCCAGCAACAATGACTTTAAATTTTGCATTTTAGCATTGTACAGAGCAGTTGAGCCGTGGCAGTTTCCAAGCATACTTGTAATGTGTGCTGGAAGTGCGCAAGTGATGAATGTCTTTATTTCCTGTCCCCATTCAGCCATTCAAATTAAACATTCAACTTGTGTTCCCGCCTTGCCCCACTGATGTGCATGTGTGTACATGCACACATATTCATGTGTGCACAGATATGCATTGCCATGTTCATTTGCTCTCTTGTATTGCTTGTACTTGTAGGACTATTCCTTACTCTTTCCATTCCAATTTGACATTATTTGGGAACAAGAGAAAATAAAATCTGTTCTTCAGCAGATGCTTGGTTGCTAGGGCACAGGAAAGTGGAATAAATTTTCAGCATTCAAGGTTTCAACTGCATCCAGAATTCACCAGCTCCTCCTCCTTAATGGAAGTTAAGAGCTGCTGAAGTATTAAGCCATTGAACTGTCAGTGAGGCTGTTCTTTGACAGCTGACAGAGAGGAGGAACGAGGTTTATCCACCAAGCCTTTTATTCTTTCTAAATCCTCTGTTTGAGTGTCTGTCAGGGTGAAGCGCCTATCAGGAGTGTTGCTGTCAATGTCAAAACTTTCTTCTAAGTGGTCCTTCACCTGCCCACAAAAAAACCAAAACTGAAGTGGTTTTCTAAGAACTTGAGTTTCCTGTGGCTTTTTCTTTCTTGTTTTCCTGTTTAGAAAAGAGTTTCTGCTTTCATGGTCTTTGTTGCTGTGAAAATATTAATTGATCTTGAATGCCTTCTTTGGGAGAAGGGGAGGAGAGGAGGAATGATAAGAAAATTGCAGAGCATGAGGCCTTGGACAAGATGATTCTTTTGTGAATGGGACAGGAGGAGTAGTATAGTTGTAGGATCTATGGAGACATACACCAAAAGTGAGTTTTGGCCACCATTAATAATTATGCCCTGGTTGCAGCAGCGGAATTCTTCTATGCCTTTTCTTTTCATTTTGCCTTACTTATACTGAAAATGCACAGAAACCTGCACATAGTAGCTACTATGACCTTATGTGATCATTACTTTCATGCTTGTGTGTTACCTAATGCTGCAGAAACTCACTGTCAGCATCACTAGATACCCTAGGGTCTGGTGTGTATTTAATGACCTTGTTCTTGCTAGGTGAGAAGACATTGTACACGTAATATTTAATAGTGAGAGATCTTTTCTGTAAGCTGACATAGTAGCAGTTGCCAGCTTGCTCGATACAGTTGTTTTTATTCTTTGCATCCAAAAGTGCGTGTGCAAACGCAGTTTGCAGTTCTATTAAGATGCTTTATTATCTTGGCTGATTGGTGAGCTAAGCCTAAGTTTTAGCCTTGGATTGCCTTCTCTGTACCAATTATAGCTTCGGTTAATTGTTTCTAGGAGGGCAAAACGCCAAATGAAACACAAAGCAAGAAATAAATATAGAGCGCTGAATACACTTACAATGTAAAAACCATGTGATGAGTATTGGCCGAACAGTTGGAAAGCTAGTCTTTTTTTCTGAATTATAGTAGACAGCAAGACAGAAAAATATTCTACCACTAGTAAATAAATATGTATTTCCTTTGTGTGTGTGAGGTTCTTGCTGTAATCTTTTCTCTTTATTATCTCTGTAGTCTGAGAGAAAATAGTCATGTGGCTACCTTATCACTTCCAGGCTTTGGACAGCCAGCTATTTCAGATTTAAATACAACAGCCCCATTCTTAACCCGTGAATTTCAGGCACTCCTTTTCAATCTTGAGATATTCCAGCCTCATAACTGTACAGCACATACTTCTCTATTCAGATTGTGAAGCTCTTCTGATCTAAGCATATTTGACTCTTAAGCTACTTAATATTTATTGTGTTGCCAACTGAAATTGACTGTGCCCCGCTGTTGGTGCTGCCTGTGGCCAGTGCCAATGGTGATACTCAAGCTCCCTGGTTTTGGTGTGTGGGCGGGCAAGGCATTTGGGATTTGGGTTGATTTTTAACGTCCTTCAACTGTATTGTAAAGGCATGATGGGATGGTTAAGTGTGGCAAAGAAAGAGTTTCAGGGTGGGAAATGGCCTCTTATCCTGGGGAAAAACTGGGGAAATCAGATGTCTCTGGTCAGTCCACAGCTAGAGAATAACCAGTCTTCTGTTGTTGCAGGCTGCCTCAGGCATTTGGGCAGGTGCAAAAGGGGACTGGATGAACTGAAACTGAACCCACATGATGGGTTCTTGGGGAAGGGCCTAAAGAAGGGAATGATTTTGCTTGACAAGATCTCTTAGTTCTGTTTTTTCTGAAATGGTCTGTCTAGACATATGAAATGAAAGGTCTTGTGTGAAAATGCAGGCCTAGAGGTTCTTGTGTCAGAGTGGTGCAACTCTGAGAGCTGGAGTCCAAGTCCCAGTGCCCAGATCTTGTAAGAAAAATGTATATTCTGGCACTTAGCTTCTAACTGAGGTGCTTTCACAGACTGGATGTTAAAAGTTAGCAGTATCAATAAACTCTGGCACTTTCTCCCTTCTGCTGGTAATGTTTAACTTCTTTATTCTGGGTTTCCTCCCCTGCAGAGCCAGACTATGAGGTATTTCTGAATGCCTCTAAAACACCCAAGTTTTCAGATGACCCCACAGAGCTCAACTGCAGGATCATAAATGCACAGGACACTGAAGCTAACATCCGCTTCGCGGTTTCCTGGTACTACAGGCAGCGTCTGCGCAGTGATGATGTGGTGACAGAGGAGCTCCTGGCCACGATGGATGCAGACTGGACTCTGCAGGTTGGGGACAGAAGCAGAGAGCGAACTCAGAATGGGGAAATAATTTTCTTTAAAAAGACTGTTGACACCTTCAGTTTACGAATCCAGTGGACTTCAGAAAATGATAGAGGGGATTATTTCTGTGTCATCTCTGCGTGGAGCAGGCACCGCAACAATAGCTGGGTAAAGAGCAAAGATGTGACTTCTGCATCTGTCAACATTTTCTGGGCTACACAAGGTAGGAACTTCACACCTGTTCACTGAAAGACATAAATAGATGATATAGTTTTCTCTCGTGTAGGTCTGTCAACCAGAAGGCCTTCTTATGGGCTTTGTAAATGGGGTTCTGTGCTATGAAGAGGAAAAAAATATACTATCTTGTATAGAGGCCTCTTACTTGTGTAGGTAAATAACTACTTAACAGCACCCACCAGTTTTATGGAACGGTTTGGAGTGGAAGTGCAAAGCAGTGATACATCAGTCAAACTGTGCTGAGACTTCCAAGACCTGAGCTGTCATTGTGGCAGGGGTGGCATCGAGCAGTGATGCTGTGGTCATTGCCTCCTTTCATGACTCGGAGTATTTCGATCTCTCTAGAATGCATCTTTATGCTAGCAACAGGGTTGTCTTCAGGTGAAAAGGGGAATGTCACTCACTTAGTCTTCTCTGTCTGCCTGTTTGAGAGTTGTTTTTCTCTCTCCTGCAAGCCTATGTTTAAAAGGCACTTCTCGGCAAGTTCAAGGGCATAGTAGAACCAGAGTATCAAAAAAAAGGGGGGTGGCAAAACCAAGTCATCCTTGGATTTCCTTGGATCTGGGCCTTTTTAGACAGAAGTGAGCTGGCTTGGGTCAATAGGGTGGGAGTCTGTTATTGGTTGCCCAGCCAGGATGAGGGAACCAATGAGCTCTTCTACGAGCAACTAGGAGAAGTCTCACGATCGCTGGCCTTCGTTCTTGTGGGAGACTTCAATCTTCCAGATGTCTGCTGGAAGTATAACACAGCAGAAAGGAAACAGACTAGGAAGTTCAAGTGAAGTTCAGGTGACCAGTGACAGAACTAGAGGGCATGGACTCAAGCTTCGTCAGGGAAAGTTTAGGCTTGATATGAGGAAGAAGTTCTTCACTGAAAGGGTGATCGACCATTGGAATGCGCTGCCCCAGGGAGGTGATGGAGTCACCGACCCTGGAGGTGTTTAAGGGGAGATTGGGTGAGGCACTGAGTGCCATGGTTTAGATGATGGTTGGTGTTAGTGTTGGGTTATAGGTTGGACTTGATGATCTCAGAGGTCCTTTCCAACCTTGTGATACTGTGATATATATGGAAGTTAAATTTCTAACACAACTGGTGAGTGAACTGACTAGAGAAGGTGCTCCACTGGATCTGCTGTTTGTGAACAGAGAGGGCCTTGTGGGGGAGGTGACTGTTGGAGGACGTCTGGGGCTCAGTGATCACAAGATGATAAAATTCTCAGTTCTTGGAGGAGTAAGGAGGGGGGTCAGCAGAACTGTCACTTTGGACTTCTGGAGGGGAGACTTTGAATTGTTTAGAAGGCTGCTTGATAAAGTCTAGTGGGAGACAGTTCTAAATGCCAAAGGAGCTCAAGAGGGATGCATGCTCCTTAAGAAGGAAATTCCAGCGGCACAAGAGCAGGCCATCCCCGTGTGCTGTAAAATGAGTCAGTGGGGAAGAAGGCCAGCTTGGCTTAACAGAGAGCTCTGTGTTGGTCTCAGGAAAAAGAGGAAAATATGTGAGCTTTGGAAGAGGGGACAGACATCTCAGGAGGACTACAAGGAGCAGGTGAGGTCATGCAGGCAAAAAATTAGAATGGCTAAAGCCCAACTGGAACTTCAACTGGCCAGTTCAAAGACAATAAGAAATGTTTCTTCAAGTATATTAACAACAACAGGAGGACCAAGGAGAATCTCCCTCCTCTATTGGATGCAAGGGAAATGGTAGTAACAAAGGATGAGGACAAGGCAGAAGTACTTAATGCCTTCTTTGCTTTGGTCTTTAATAGTAAGGTAAGATGTTCTCTGGGATCCAAGGCACCTGAGCCAGAAGACTGTGAAGGTGAACCCTCAGTGTTCCAAGAAGACTTGGTTAGAGACCTGCTTAGCCAATTAGATGTTTACAAGTCTATGGGCCTGGATGGGATACACCCGTGGGTATTAAGGGAGCTGACAGAGGTCCTTGCCAAACCCCTTTCCCTCATCTATCAACAGTCCTGGCTTACTGGGGAAGTGCTGCCCAGTTGGAGACTGGCAAATGTAACTCCCATTTACAAGAAAGGTTGAAAGGAGGATCTGGGGAATTATAGACCTGTCAGCTTGACCTCGGTACCGGGGAAGGTCATGGAGCAGACCATATTGAGTGCTATCACACAGCACATGCAGGACAGCCAGGTGATCAGACCCAGTCAACGTGGGTTTATGGAAGGCAGATCCTGCCAGATGAACCTGATGTCCTTCTATGACAAGGTTACCCAGTTAATAGATGAGGAAAAGGCTGTGGATGTGGTATACCTGGACTTTCGTGAAGCTTTTGACACTGTTTCTCACACTATTCTGATTGAGAAACTGGCTGTCTGGATGGGCACACTCTCTGCTGGGTGAAAAACTGGCTGGATGGCCAGGCCCAGAGGGTGGTGTTAAATGGAGTTCAATCCAGTTGGAGGTCGGTTACGAGTGGTGTTCTCCAGGGTTCAGTGCTGGGTCCAGTCCTGTTCAATATCTTTATTAATGATCTGGACAAAGGGATCAAGTGCACCCTTAGCAAGTTTGCAGATGACACCAAGCTGGGTGGCAGTGTTGATCTGCTTGAAGGAAGGGAGGCACTGCAAAGAGATCTGGACAGACTGGATCAATGGGCTGAGACCAATGGGATGAGGTTTAACAAGACCAAATGCTGAGTCCTGCACCTGGGACAAAACAACTCCATGCAGTGTTACAGACCTGGGGAAGAATGGCTGAAGAACTGCCTGGTGGAGAAGGACCTGGAGGTGTTGATTGACAGCTGGCTGAATATGAGCCAGCAGTGTGCCCAAGTGGCTAAGAACGCCAATGGCATCTTGACCTGTATCAAAAACAGTGTGGCCAGCAGGACCAGGGAAGTGATCGTGCTCCTGTACTTGGCACTGGTGAGGCCACACCTTGAGTACTGTGTTCTTTTTGGGCCCCTCAGTACAAGAAGGACATTGCGATGCTGGAGTGCAACCAGAGAAGGGCGACGAGGCTGATGAATGGGCTGGAGAACAAGTTCTACAAGGAGCAGCTGAGAGAACTGGGGTTGTTTGGCTTGGAGAAGAGGAAACTGAGGGGTGACCTCATCGCTGTCTATGGCTGCCTGAAAGGAGGCTGTGGGAGAGCCAGTGTTGATCTCTTCTCTTAAGTGACGGGTGATAGGATAAGGGGAAATGGCCATAAGTTGTGACAGGGGAGGTTCAGATGAGGCATCAGGAAGAATTTCTTTACCGAAGGGGTGGTCAGGCAGTGGAACAGGCTGCCCAGGGAGGTGGTTGAGTCACCATCCCTGGAGGTGTTTAAGAAATGGGTAGATGAGTTTTTGAAGGACATAGTTTAGCAGAAGATGGGTACAATTGCACTTGATGGTCTCAAAGGTCTTTTCCAACCAGAAGATTCTATGATATTTAAACAGATTCTGGGAGCATTTCTTAGAAGCTGAATATAGTTACCTGAATCACTTAATGCTGATTTAAAATGGATATATCCTGATACAATGTTGCCTTAAGTGTGTGGTCATGCAAGAGGGTCTGTTGGATAGGGACAGAAGGAATAAGACAATCTAGGATACAATGTCCGTGGCAAAAATCTATACTTGGCTAAGCTGCATTTATCCTGATACATTTGTTTTAAGAGTCTAGCTCAGGCAACCACAGGAAGAGCACTGTATTTCAGAGACAAGTAGTTTGAAATTACTTTTAAGTTGTTTAGGAATAATCCCTAAACAGGGGATTGTAGAGCTTCTGTTGTGATTCTACTTCAATGGAGAGAGAAATGACAGGCTCCTTGCTTAGTACTCCCTTCATCCCCAGATCAAGCATGGTCCGTGAAAAGGTCAATTTTTTTTTTTCCACTGAAGCTGGCTTCTCCAGCAGGAATGAGATCTCTCATTAATGCTGAATACTTGTCACAATTAGTTCAGTTGTTATGCCTTAACACAGAGTGTGTGTGTATCTGTATGCAAGTGTAATGGATCATCGCCTTTGGAGCAGCTAGGGAGACCAGCTGGAGTTGAAAAGTCTCAGCCTGTGTTGACATTTCTGAGGGAAAACAAACCGTGACAGGTGTGAACATTCCCTTGTTTCTGGTTTTATGCCAAAAACTCTGTTAATTTTGCAACACAAATGTAAATGTTATAGTCCCCATGCTGAAAAGTACATTTTATTGGCAAAACTTGGAGTTGGGGGTTTTACAATGTGAAAGTGAGCTCTCCTACTGAAAAAGCACGTTATATGTATATAAGAGGGGGAGGGGGCAATATATAGGTTTGATTTCCCTGTCTTCCTTTCTACCCCTCGTGCACACTCAGACTCCCACACCTGGCTCTTTCAGCACGCTAGCCCCAGATGCCTTTCTTTATGCCCTGTTCCATGCAATATCCTATTTGTCTGAGCTCCGGACTCATCTGGGAACTCAGAGCTGCAGCCAGCAACTATGAAGGGGTTAATTTGCTGCTGCCTCTGCTCTCTGACTGTTGTTTTGACAAGTATCTCTGGTGATTTGAGTCCCTAAATGCTCCCAGTGCTTATAAAATGTTTGCCTAAGGAGAGAGCAGAAATTTGCCTTTTCCTTGGATGGCTTGTGCCTACATAGAGGCTTTTCTTCCAACTATTTCATTACTTGCATCATCTGTGTTAACTTTAGAGCAGTGCTCGGGGTGGTGGTGGGGGAGGTCTTCAGAGAAATCCAACTTTGGAAAAGGTTGTTTTGAGTTTTTGAGAAAGAGGAATGGTTTTACATTGTCTATGGGTCAGTCAGCACAGAGACAGGATAAGGAAGCCTTGGGATGTTGAAATCTAGACATCATGGGAAGATGTCAGTCCTTTTTGTGTGTGTTGTATAATAAGTTGTATGTTTTCCCATATTAGCTTGAGGTTTATCTTCTCTTTCTGTTTTGTTCTGTTGGGACCAGTAATGTTCACATGTCTTTCTGCTTATGCAGCTTTGCAAATGCAGCCAATCACTATCGTATATCACCGTTGTTTTTGACATGATCTTCCTGATTTGTTTCTTCCTCTGTCTTCTACTGTCTCCTCTGCTAAAGAGACAACGAAAGCATCTTTAACTCCCCTAAAAAATGAAAAGCATCAATTATATTGATATTTTTTGTTTATTTAGAGTACACATTCCAATCAGTAAAAAGGGGTAAAGGAAGGGACGAAGCCTTTATTGACAAGCTGTGTAGATGATCTTCAACCCAGGAAGAAGTTTGGTAGTTGAAAAAATAATTTTATTTGTTAATTTGAATGTGAGTACAGCCTGTATTTAAAACACAGTTGCTGTTTGGAGTGGAATGCATAATTGGTGCTTGTTTCCTAAACCAGTGTTGTCAACTTTGGATTTGCATGGAATTATTTGCAAAAGAGAACATCATCCTTTAGTTGAAATTGCAAATCCTAAAGGTACTATTATATGGGGGTTTGTTAATACCTCTGTCTTTAATGTACAAACTAATGGTATTTAACATGATTTTACTTGTCCTAAATGCTTGCACAGGGCCTCTCATCACATTTAATTTGGAGCGAAGGCATCTTAATCTTTTCAGAAAGTCCTGTGAATAGAAAACAGGTGATGTTTCTGCCACCCACTTGTCTTTACCATGGCTGGAATACGATAGACACTGCATAGTACAGACATACAGTGAAATTCCCGTACCCATGGCACCAAGCTGCCAGGTCTATGTGCCAGTTTGAGTGTAGAAACAAGAAAGTGCATCAAGTTAGGTGTACAAACCCCAGTCAGGGGTGGCTGGGCTTCTTGTGCTCATGGCTGCATGAGGGCGAAGTAATTATGCTCTTCGCTTGGAAGGGGAGCAGGCCAGTGATGGTGGTCCAGTTGTGGGCATGCAGCAGTGGGGAGAGCCACTGCACTGTATATACACCTATCAGGTTGTGGGGCAGGACCTAGCATGCCTGCTGTATGTTCTGAGCGCTTGGTATCAGAGCTTGTGGGGCTACAATTGTATCTCAGGGTGTTGTATTGTCTCCTTCTCCTACAAAGGCAAAGCTGTCATTACCCTAATGTCCGTTGCAACTCCTGTACTTGCAATCTGGCTGTTGCATGGGGGAATGAGGAAGCCTTTATGAATATTGAGATGGTGTTATTTGAGGCTGCTGACAAGATGTTCACCGTGAGCCATGGCCGTTGTGCTGCGTTTCCAACCAAAGTCAGGGGAGTGCATGGAAGATGTTTGCATCTTTAAGTCTCCTTGCCCTTGTAGTTGTTAGGCTTCTCTAGCAATTTGACTGGCTTCTATTAGGTGAACACTCTTTTTGGTCACTACCCAGGAAGTTTTTTGAACTGAGCACACACTTTGTTTTAGACAGCAAGAGAGTTATAGTGTGGTTTAACCACTTGGAGTGGCAGAGGCATGCACTGCTGGGCTCCAAAGTACAGCATATTATTCAAATCTTACTTGAATCTTTTGGCTAGGATTTCTTTTGCTGTTAGCCCTGTGTCTTGGAGTAGTGCCCAAACTGGTTAAACCATACTTAAAGCTTATACTTAGGATCTCTTCCCCTATGCTTTCCAACATAAACTATGCAGATTACAGCCTCCTGTATTAGACTGATTGGGATGTGTTTTGTCGTGCTTTTCATTCATGGAGCTTTATGGGAAGGCGATGAGACAGCATGGAATTGCAGGTGTGTTTGTGGAGGGGCAAGTTTGCAGGGTAGTGGTCAAGAGACAGACATTGCTTCCTTGCCAGTTTTCAGAAGGTTAGAAATTAGATCTTAGGCTGTAGCTCTTGGAAGAAGATATTGTTTGACCTCTGGCCCATCTTACACTATAGGATCTGGTGAGTAGTTTCTGTTAACATAGCAAATGTGACAGTATTTCCCTTCCCCACTTAACTTTCCTTGCAGATTACTGTTATTTCTAATCAAAGCGATGAATCTTTGATCTTCCTTTAATGTGCACTGTTAGATGCAGACACAACTATCTGCTTTTCTAGGTGGGAGGGCAGAGTGCTAACTACACTTAATCTGCTGCTACTGGAGAAGAGCAATTTTGGCACAGAACTTTACTGTGAAGAATGGCAATCCAAGCTATTCTAGTTGATAGGATATGGGGCTTTTTTTTTTTGTTTTACTGTGCTACATACACAGGTCTCTAATACCATTGCAGATTCAGAAATGTTTCTTCGATTTTTTTTCTTTCTTACAGCAAGGGATATTCAGCACTGCTGGATTTTTGTGTCCATTTCTTTGTTCTGCTCTGCATTTCTTACGGTTTCGCATAAGAGGAGGTGCTTCTGTGTATTCACCTAAACTAAGGAGCTTTGAGTTTTAAGAGGTGGAAAAAGCCTTTGAAAGGACTTTCATAAGAATATATCTCCTTGTTCTCTGTTCAGCATCCAAATAGCTAACTTTTCCGAATTCTACCACTGTTCTTCAGCTGCATCTCTGGACCTCAGATGTTCTCTTCCAGAAACTCTACAGATGGCATTTCTGCGGTTGTCCCATGCTGCCACCACCCCTTTCTCCGTTTTCTTTAGCAAAAATAATTGGTAAAAGCAGCATTTTCTATTGCCCTCAAATGGAAAGTCAAGAAAGGTTGTCTAGGAACAAAGTTTGTTCTGTCCTTTCAGGGGACAAGATGCTCCCCTGTGTATGTGTTCTATTGCCTGACCTGTGGCTTGGGAAATAGATCAGGTAAGGTATTTAGAGCCTAGATAGTAGGAAAACTTGTTTTTTCTCAGCTACACTGGTACTGCTCTGGTCATGTGAAGGTATTTATCTTAAGCAAATGTGTGGGACACCAAATGCAAGATTTCCTTTTCGGTGTCCAGGACCCAGTGCTCCAGCATGAAGTATGGGCATACCTTCTGCTTTTGGAGAAAAATATAATTGTCTACTACATTCCTAAAATATGTGGCAAGCTCATCTGTGCTGGGCTCCTAAATGCTGCAACCTTAAGAAGAGAACAATATCACAATCTCATTGGCACAGAATGAGGAAAAAATGGATCTGAAGTCTAGAATTAGATGCATGATGAGTTCTCACACAGTGGAGCAGAATGTCTCTGTGTGCGCAACTTCAATTGTGATTGTACCCTGAATGCCTAAATGTGCAACTCTTGTATTTGCGTAGTGGGGTAGAAGTGTGTGTGTGTGGTTGATGTGAAGCATCAAGTAATTCTGTGCTCAGCTAGACCACTAGAAGCAGTTCAGCTTTCCCCACTCCTGCTGTTTCTTTATATAGCTTTGTACTGTGATCTGCTTTATACAGTACTGATTTAAAGTTGTCATACCAGGTTTCTCATCCTGTGGGCTGTGTTTACTCATTGTGAAATCTGCTGCTTGAAGGCAAAACACTGCAAAATGTAATCTTGACAAGTATCTTGTTGCTTTTATGGGAAGATCATAAATATTACTGCATTTAGTTCATTTTGGGGGATGCGTTACAGTCTCATCATTGTTTCTTTCCCTTTTTCTGAGAAGTTTCACCTTGCATAAAGGAGATATGTGTAGTTTTTTAACATATCTACACCCTTTTTTATTAAGGAGGGGAAGAGAGAATGTTCTGCAGCAAAGTAAGTTCAGAAGATCAGACTGGATGAATTCTTGCTATACTGCTACTTGGGGAAAGTAGCTGTATGTTCTGCTCCAGCACCCTTTCCTTAGGAAGAACCTGTATGTGTGATGTCTCTTCACCAGAGTGCCAGGAAACTAACAAATCCCTCCCCTTTTATCTGGTTCTGATTTCAGTCACTCCTGATTTTCTCACTGTGAGCTTGTATTTTTTGTGTCTTGAGGCTGTGCTCTTAGATGTATAGTTTTCCCAAACCCTGTAATTAAGAGATTCTTGGGATTGAGGAGCTGGCAGGCTTGGAGAATGCTGAAGAAAGGGAAGGAAACTGGGGAGTAAGTGTTGCCCACATTCTTGATGCCAAATGGGCTGTTGGGAAACATCAAGGCTTCTGGTGGGCTTGTACTCAGATGAATGCATGAGTAGCAAAGGAAAAGAATGTGCATGAAAGGCAGAGATGTACTGAACTCTTTCAACACAGAGGTATGTGTATGGAGATGCTGGGGATGCAGACTTGTGTTACCACTGACATTTTGCATGCAATTTCAACTGATCTTGGGAGTTCAGCTGAATATGTCTAGATTGTTGTTAGGGTAGATTTTCAAGGGAAATAAATGAAACTATGCTAAGTCCTTTGGATTCAGTTAGTGGCAGCTTTTGTTGCTAGTCATGAGTACTTCAGCAGTGTTCTTGTACCCTGTCGCTGAGGGTGCTTTTCCAGATCCGGTGTAAAATTGAGCCTCTGAGTCTTGTTTGATGAATATCTTTATTCCCAAATAAAAAAATCCCAGAGGTCCTTTCAGGCTATGACCTGTCTATTGCATTATCTGCTCCGTATTTAATATTGTTTGAAGTCTTGCATCTTGTGTGTGTGTGCTCGTGAATAGCATTCTGAGATGTCCATATGTGTTTAGATAAATTTGCTGGAATTTGTCTCTCAGAAAAAAGTAGTTTGCTTATTTGTAATCTTCTAGATTGAAAGGTGGTGCAGAAATATCTTCACCTGTTTTTTAACCCCTCTCTTGCTGCTTATTTTCTTCCCTATTCAGATTACACGCTTACAGTGGAGGCAGTGAAATTGAAGCCATTCTTTGTAGCAGGCCACACCTTTGAGATGACATGCAAAGTGTCTTCAAAAAACATCAAGACGCCACGATATTCTGTCCTCATTACAGCTGAGAAGCCACTAACAGATCAGTCAAATCCCAATGGAACCACTCGCATAATCTCCTTGAACCAGGATTCAGTGGTGAGGCTGGAAGACTGGACGGACCAGACTCGTGTGGATGGCGTGGTTCTGGAGAAGGTCCAGGAGAATGAATTCCGCTACAGGATGTATCAGACCCAGATTTCTGATGCTGGGCTGTATCGCTGTGTGGTGACTGCCTGGTCTCCAGGTGGTGGTGGCATGTGGCGTGAAGCAGTGAATGGCTTATCCAACCCTATCCAGATAGACTTCCAGATGTCAGGTTGGTATGGAATCTGGCAGCTGTGTGTTTAAGCCATAAAGGGAGAAAGTTCTATGATGCTCTCCCAGTGGTCACCCCATCTCTGGGAAATATAATACCTACTCTTTGGAACATGGAGGGGAGTCTCCAAATGGTACAATGACTGAGAGTTTGCTTGTATCCTTCTGTGGTGCTTTTGTCCTTTATGCTATTGACTGTTTACAGAAGGATGTTTAATGAATTAGTTGTAATCATAACCCCTTGTTTTTTCTTTACTAATGCAGCCTTTATGGTCCTGCAGGCTCAGTTCTCATTATGGAATAACTGCTGCCACGTTTGCCAGCTTTACCACTAGATTGCTGTTAGGTAGGAGTTGCTCTGAAAGAACATCAATATAAACTGGATTTCTGTTCCAAAACAGACTTGATTAGCATAGAATTAAATTGCCTGAGCACACCTTTATGCTGCTGTATTTGCAGAAAATGGTTTAGTCACGGCAATGGTAACATTTCAGCCATCTCAGCAAGTGTATCCTGCCACTAGAAGACCTTAGGGTCCCCTTGTGGCTGGACTACAAAGCTCCACAAACTGGGATTAATTTGAGTACCCAGAAGGGCATCCTGTTCCTCACATTCTTGTCGAAACCCTCTCTTTCAGCTGTAATATTGCCTGTCTGTTGGGATTTTCTAGAGATGCATACCTGTTGTGATATATTGTTGGGGGGAGGGAGAGAGGGGTGACATTGTTTTGGGTCATCAGATGTGGATGGTAACACTCATTTCCTGTCGTGCTGTGTGGGTGGGAAGTGCTGCAGTTGGTTTTATAATGGTGGCACACTTAGGAATGAAGGACTCATGTCGTGACTTGATAAAACCAAGCTGGTGACTTCTTGAGCAGTTTTGAAGAGCTCTCAGTGTAGGCAGCAGGTGCATCCGATGTTGGAGCTCTCTAGTTAGTGCCTTATCTCAAACCTTCTGCACTCCCCTATTCCTATTCACAAGCAGAACTTGTGAGAAGGTCTTTCCTCACATCCCTTGTTTTTCATGTGAGTTATCCTGCTTAAAATACTGGGGCTTTAGGCTATTTAGAAGAAAGATATGTCTGTGACTAGGAAAGAGCAGCCTGACTTCTGGTTGCATCCATAACTAAGGTAATTGTTCTCTATAATGTGATTTTTAAAATCTGAATTTCATTCTACTAGGCACACTAGGAAAAGGACAAGGGCTGAACTTAGGGGGATAGCTTTGTAACTAGGACATCACGTTGTAAGAAGCTTTGAAATGTAACATCTTGATACAAATCTTAATGAAGATGTGGCCTGACCTAAGCTGGCCAGGGAGAGGACATTGACTCAGCGCGATGCTTCTTTCAGTTCTGGTTAAGTTATGGTTGGTTTTTTGTTTAATTTTATGTTAAGATACCATTTTGAAAATATAGTTCCCAATATTCCTCTTAGAGCAGCACAGTCACAGATGAATATTGCTTATTGTCTCATCAGGGTGGTTTAATGAACTATAGTTTTAGCCTTATTCCGCTTGATAACTGGGTCAGACACGGTGCGAAAGCAGTATTTGCAAAGGGGTGATGCAAGAAACCAGCAAGAATGCAATCTATCCTAAACCTCACCCCACCAGGCTCTTACATGAAGGCTTTCCTGCACAAAAGCAATGGTTGGTGACTCTCTCAACATTGCTTGCGTTATGTCACTTTGAACTCCCATCCAAAAAGTTTGCTGAAATGCTATTAATATCCAAGGTTAAGAAGGAAACCTGTGAGCTATGCAAGGGAGGGAAGTGTGTATGTTGCAGTCTTGACTTCTTTTTGCTGTCGCTCTTTATTCTCTGCCTCTGCACCCAGATAGGATTTCTGAAGTGTGGAGCGAAGAAAGGGAGACAGCTTGTAGCACTGCCCTGGGAATGTGTGAATTCCAGTAGCAGGGCTAGAGCAAGGGGAAAGGATGGTCCTGAAGCCCTGTCAGCCTTTCATTCTTTACAAAAGAACGAAGAGTGAAATGAGATCCCAGGCACAATTTACTAGAGAGCTGTTTCCCAAAATAATCTTGGCATGTATCAAAATCTGCTTGAAATACCTTCCTTTCTTCAGTTGGTGGTGTCCTTCAGTTGTTACTTGGGTCTCCTTGCTGGACTTTCATCTCTGGGCATGATGATGTCATGTGATGAGCACACTTAGAATGGCCTAACTGTGGAATTATTACTTGGAACTCCTTTTGGAATCAGATATACTAGACAGAAGATACTTTGTGGTTTTGTCACTTTGGTTTTGTTTGCTGAAGTGTACTATCTTTGCACACTGAGACTGATTCAGGGAGCTGGAGGTAAATGGCAAAGTTGTCAAGCAACCGTGCAAGCAGAGCTCGGATATCACACCCTTGTCTGCATCCTGTGGTACCTGCAGCTGTCCTTGTTCTCCAGAAAAAGAAGTTGGCACCAAATTTTCCCTAGTGGGAACAGTGAAAGGCAGAACTGCTAAGGTAGCTAGTCATTTCTAGGGAGAATGAGAGGCTTCCCAAAAATTGGAGGACAGATGGTAACTGGAAAGCATCAGAAAAAGCAGAGGGGCATGCAGCTTATTCACAGGTAACTGTGAAAGTTGGGGGGCACGTCTCTGTTAAATCCCGAGTAACGAGTCATTTAAGAGTGTTTGTCCCTCACAGTGCAATTGTTTCATTAAGTTTTCCTGACTTTTGGGATTCTTGAAGTGTAACAACAAGGCGTTTTAACTGTGATTGGGGGCAAGGGGGGAATATGATAAGGAAGACAACTTAAAAAAAAAGGGTATTCCTGCTTTGAAGGCTTGGACTTTGACAGCAGTTTTCAACTTGCATGATGAGGGATGAAGTGGGAAGGTGATCAATATGGAAACAGCATTTTCAGCAGAAGGAAGCCCTTAAGGGTTTAACATGAAGTTTTTAGTCATAGGAGGAATTTCTTTTTCAGTTGTTTTTATTGATACCTTTTTGATAGGGAATGGGGAGGCTTGCTAGGATGGGAAATCCTTTCTTCAAGTTTGACTCCCTCTCAGATCTTTGAGTGTTTCAGAGGGGGTTTTAGCATGCATAAGCATTGTGCAATGTGATCTATCTAAACAGCAGGAGGCCTGTAAGCTTTATATATATGAGCTGGGGATTTCTCACATGAAACTTCAGTGTTTCCTGCCACAATAGGCTTGAAATGTGGCAGTGCTCTGAAATGTTTTTCCATGAACATCTGTGGAAAATGTCTTGCTCAGATTCTTTCCATTCAAGGGAGAAGTTGCTGGCTGCAAGCAGAGACCTCCTCTCTTCTCTCTCCATTTGCTGTTGCAGAGGGACGTATTTATTCCATTTCGTTCATGATCTGAAATGTTAATGTAAAGGCATTTGCTTGAGACTTCCCAAACTAAAAAATAAAATGTGCATTTTTGTCTACTGAATTATATAAGCTGGAAGTCGGGGGGGGGGGGGGGGGGTGGGGATGGTGGCTAGGAGTTTCATAGGTCATTAGTTTTCAAATATTCTGTCAATGGCAGATTGTTCTCAGCTGGATATATTTTAAGACCAGAGAGGATCTTGTGAATCCCCCAGTCTGGCCTTCTGAATAACATGGATCACTATACTAACTTCATGAAATGAATGCCTGCTGTATGTCCTGAATCTATAAGCAAGCCAAACTTATGTGTGGGGCAGGGGAAAGCTGTCCCATACGAAGACTTCAGTATTCTTCAGTGCTTCTTTTTGGTTTTCCCAGTCTAAAACAGGGGTTCAGGCATCTCTTTCTCAAAAGTTGTCCAGCAATGCGAGGGACAAGAACAGCTGCCGGCACTTGTCTTTATTTTTTCTTAATTTCATTGCATTATTTCTGCTGAAACTCAAATGCATCCACTCTCCTCCTGAGCTATTGAATATTGTCTTTCAGCCTGAAACACACCTGTCTTCTGTTCCTTGCTTTTCTTATGAATCCAGTGTATCAAGACAGCTTTTTGTAAGACTTGTGATCCTACCCACCCCCGCTGAAATCTCTCACTTGTCTTCTGGTCACCTGAAGGTGTTGCTTCAGTGGCAGTGCCTTTACACTGCAGGGGCTGGAGCAGTGGATGAGAGAGGCATTTTCACATTCCCTGTGTGAGAGTTAAATAGCTGGGAACTGACTTGAGATCAGTGCACTTATGTGATGCAGGTCTGTGTACAGGTATCTAGTTCAAATGGCTCCAGCTGGCCTGCAGCTGTTCTTTCTAATGCTGAGGCACCTGGTCTCTGTGAAGTCTAACTGGTTTATCCTGGAGTCATAAATTCTTTGGCATTTGTCCTTTAATTTTCTATCCCTTTTACCTTGAACCTGGCAACCCTGGTTAGTATTTAGAGTGTCTTTGCCCAATATACATACATGGGGATTTCCACAGAAATGACTTATTTTCCTTTCCCTTGAGGTAAGTAGGGAGGAGGAAACTTTTAATCTCCTATTGATAAGTAGGTTATGTGAGAGAACCATTTGGAGCTTGGTTATCCTCTGAACTGGCTTCCCCTTGTGCCATTCAGCATAGGGCAGAAAGCTCTGGAGAGGCAAAAATAAAAGAGAACTTTAAGGGAAGGGTCTTGATGAAAGCTTCAGCTCTGGATTATATCTGCATATGAGCTCATTGCACAGCAATGTATTATCATTCACTTTGGAAGAAGCTGAGATAAACTGAAGGCTGCTTAAATATGAGCTGAGTATTGATGTTGAACTTGCAATTAAAATGAAATAATGCCCTGCAGTGACCCTGAGAGATGCTCAGTTTCAAGAAAGGAGAATAGAAGGTTTCTTAAAGGAAAGAAACCTTAATCATGGAAATGAATGAAGAGCAATACAGGAGAAACTCTTTGGCAAGAAAGGCTGGTATTTTCCAGCCACTGTTAATGGGCAGCACCATGCTTTGTCATTGTGTGCCTTTGTGTCTATGTGCATTAATTTGTAGCTTAAAGTATAAACCACAGGCTAAACTACTGGAGGCTTCTTCCAGTAACAGCTATTATGAGGCTTGTGGTAAAATTTGTTAGAGAACAGCTCCATGAGGTAGCAGGACGAGGGCAGAGGGCTGGAATAGTGTGGGTGAAGGACCTCATTATGTGGAGAGAGGGAGGTCATGGGATTCCCAGTTCAAGATTGGAAGATTTGATGCCAGAGCAGATATGAGTAATGTTTTGGGAGACAGAGAATTTGTGAGGGTTCTGCATCAGGTTTTTTTCCCTGTTGTGGTCTGTGGTGCCTGGTTGATTGCAAGTAGAGAAGCTGCATGCAGTAATTGTGGCCTCTGTGCTGAGTAATGGACTAGGCACAGGCTTCTTGGGTGGAATGACTTGCTCTGGATTTCTGTTGTCAGTCAAGTTACTTGACCTTTCTCTACTCTACGTTACTTATCTGGAAAATAAAGGTAACCGATACCTGTGAGGAGACTATACCTTATTTTTGAAATTCTCTGGAAACTCTTTAGTCTTCATTGCTGATGCTTTGTGATATAAAATTATTATTACCTTAATAAAGAAGAAAATTTTTTTCAGTGGTTGTATTTAAGCTTATGTATGGCCTTACTATAGTGAGGAACAGAGTTTTTGGCTTAGTCTAAACCAAAAGTCTCAGCAAAAGATAGCAATATAGGGGAAGGTTGATACTTAGCTCTTAGAATTAGGAGTGCTGGTTTGTTTTGTACATCTATGCTCTTTAGTTTCTGAACGATCTCAGAGCATGACACATCTTCAAACCTTGAGTTACTCAAATACAATTATTTTCTGCTTTTAAACTCCTGAGTAGCTTTCCTACACTTAATTTTTCTTTGTTTGTGATGGGCTTTACAGGTCATGCTTTATCTGTCAACTGTGCAACTGAAGCTAAAATCTGGTTTGTTTAGACTCCCAAGTGACCAGTAGGTGCCAATAACAGTATTTCAAACTGCTAAATACAGGTGGCAAGGTGAGCAGGGCCACATGATCTGTTATCTGTAGAGTTCTATTTTTCTCTGTGACAATGTAGCATGAATTCAGATCTCATCGAAGGACAGTTCATGTTACCTCCCCAACCTTTCCTGTGACACTGTAGGTGTTTGAGCATGATGATGTGAAGACCCTGATAGTCACTGTCATCAGTGACTACTGGTAGCTGCCTGTTACCATACGCCTGCATCCATAAGCTGGGGCTTGAGGTTTTTTATTTTTCTTTGGAGGGTAAAAACTTAAGAAAAGCACTTGGGTTTTGTGTGCAAAGTCCTGCTTGCTGGAGTCCAGATCTAGGGCCTCTTGAATGCTGTGGTGTGGTGGTAATGGGGAGAAAATAAATGGTAACAAGGTCCATACATTGCAGAACATTCTTGTGGCATGTTTGTGACCTCTTGGGAGGTCCTCAGGAACCTTGAAAACGTGTCTGGAAGCATCCCATGTTTGCTCTGGTGCTGGTTTTTTTGCCCAGGTGATTTTCTTGAGCCTGCAGTAAAGCAGATGCCCAGTTAGATAAGGTGATGGCTTTGCTTGTAACCTACTAACAAATGCTGGTTTGCTGCTGCTTTTGTTTGAAATTGGCATGCAGCTTATTCCTACTTATCTCATCCTGCTGCCCAACGGTTTCAGCTGAAGCCAGAGTAAATTATTTAAGGTGGAGGCATAAATCAGGCAAGCTATAATCAGGTTAAGAGTGCTGGTCAGTTGGGGATTTTAGAATAAAACTGGACAAAACAAAGACAAGAACCCTTCTATAGAGAAGGATGCCATGCAGTTAACTTTTAATGAGGAATTAGAGCCATGTCATCAGCTTCTGTGAATCTTTCCCAGGCTATGTAGCGACTACAGCTCTGACTCAAGTGTACGCTATGGTGTAGGGTAGGGGATCAAATGGTCTTTGTGGTCCAGCTCAGGGTTAATGGGTCTCTGTTGCAAACAGCTCCTGCCTTTTCAGGTTTTGTAGTGGGGTGAAAATACATCAATGAAGATGTTTTATTTTGTCCTTTCATGCCTGAGGGCCCAAGGCCCGGGGCATGTGGGCAAAAGGCCTGAGATACTCCCAAAGGAAGATGCTCTTCTTAAGAAGTGGCAACCACACAGTTTTCAACATGAACTAGGAAACTTTCACTGTAATGACGCTTGCTTAGGTTTAAAAAGATAAAAAACAATTATTTTGCCTCTTCAGCTGGAGAGGGAAGTTCTCAACTCCTGACACATGTCTAGACTCTTTTGAAATCCATTTCTTCTAATGCAGGACAGTGTTTTCTCCCTGGAAGTACAGGTGGTAATTTGCAGGAGATGTACCATAGTAGTGAAATAAGCAAAGGGAAACAACTGTTTGTGGCTTTCTAAGGGGGAGTACGATCACAAAATGACAGAGCAATTGTTGCCTAGCAGCCTTCTTACTGCCCAGGAAAGTCTAACTCTTCATATGGGAGGCAGGGTAGAGATGTTCTTGGTGACCCAGAACTGAAGAGTATGTAGAGAATGCTGCATTATCATGATAAATGGCCTTTCCTGGCTGAGTGACCAAAGAAGTTTAGCTTTTACCCTTGTGTCATTTGATGGCCAGGAGAGCTCATTAGTTGCATTAGTTGTTTGTTGGCATGCCAGGGTTTGAAGCCGGTGTCTGTTGAATGTAGTAGATGCCTGAACTTTCACCCTATGAATAAGGCCTGAAAAGTCCTTTCTATGTGTATCGTCTCTCTTCCCTTGTTTATACTGCCAGAGCAAGGGTAAGTCAGCCTGTCCTTAGCCTGACAAAGTTGGGATCGTGTACTTCATCTTTCTTACTCAATCCTTGCCAGTATCTATCCAGGACAGAGCCTGTTTGCTGGAGTAGAGCATGTCTGATATTCCTGACATCGTGTCACCTCACTCACTGCTGGGACTTAGGATAAACCCTGAGCTATAGACGGTATCAGGATTATTGATCAGTGCAGCAGAGGGTATGTGCTGGAAATGCAGGGTTTTTCCTGGCAGATTTTGACAGTCTCTTTGTTTCTGTTGCTCTCTAATGGTTCACGCACACCTTGAGACTTCTCTGGATACAGTTGTCTGGAGTGCCTTTGTTCATGCTGCCTTTAGTCTCCCGGGACCTTAAACTTCTATTTGCACAATGACAAGGAAAATGATGAAAAATATATTTTTTTTATCTAAAGACAAATAATCAAATAGACTGCAAGGGGAACTGGTTGGGGGTGTGTGTGTACAAATGTTAGGAAACAAACTGAACTCACAAGGAAGGAGTTTGGACAGAGGATGAGGAAGCAATCAGATTAATCTCCATTTCCCAAGGAAAGGATCCCATCAAGCTTAGCTTAAGTTACGACTGCAGCTGCTCATGAAGTGCCAACCTTAACAGCCACATTTCAAAGTGTTCTTTTATTTCCTTAAATATGTTCTAGCCTAAGCATGTAGGAATCTCAGTTAACGTATAAACTCTTGCATCTCTACCACCCTTTTATCCTTGCTTGGTGGGGTAACTCACAGTCTTATTTAGTTTTTAGAGAGAACTTCTGGTGTCAGAGTGGGTGCAAACCTCTGGAATGTATGTCTACATACTGCCCCTGTGTACAAAGTGCAGCTGTTCCTGGGGCAGAGGAGAGGCCCGTAAGAGGTTTATGGTATAACAAAGAGCAGCACGTTGTTCCCTGTGGAAATTGTGGGGAGAATTTTGGATTCCACAGAAGTAATTATTGCATTGGAATTAGAATTAATTTCTTAGTGTAGTATGTAATCTCTGCTGACCAAAACAAGACAGATCCCTGTAATCTAGAATAGTTTCACAAAAGGTGATAGCTTTGGCTTCACAGCACATCCAAGTTTCTTTCCAGAACCTCAGTTTGGAAGTGTGTGCAGTGTAGGGAGTTAAGAGCATAGCTTTCCTCAGAACCGTGTTGGAAGGGCAAGGGTAAAGTGGATTGCCTGGATGATTTCCATAAATGTTCTCCATCAAAAGCATTGTTTGCAACATATTTCAAATCTACTGAAGATTTTTTGAACGTTCCTGTACTGAAACAGTAGCATGCAAGAGTGAAGGAGAGCAAATCTTCCAACTTTTCTTTCTTGCCCTATCTTCTATGATTGTTGCTGCTACTGTCCTAGAAATAGCTGAACCAGGTAATGACAGTGGGTAATGGAGTCCAGAGAGGGTAAAAACCGTTACTTTTTAATCTGATTTAATCTTAATGTTCTTTCTTGGGTTCCCTGGCTTCTTCCCCAGTGCCATCCTGGAGGCTACCATTAGCATCAGCTTCTGTCCTACTCATCTTCTTCACCTCGTTTAGTGGAGGAAAATGCTAAGGGTATTTTGATGCATTTTTCAGTTTTTGCCCTGTGAAACAGAGAGTGCTAGCAATGTTGGCATATCTGAGGAGTTATGGTTTTGTGAATTTTGCACCAGAGATGTAATTTTTGTTAAAAGTTTTGTTTTTTAACTTACATACCTCAGATATCAAATACCACATGTTGTCATGTCTGAGAATTTCGTAACAGCCTAATAGTTTTACCAATATCATCACTGCTTTGCAACTGAGGGAGTTACTGTACCCTTGGGCTTTTAGATCTCTTTTACAGAATTGGCTATCTGTGGCAGAGTCTGAAGGAAAACCCACAGACAAGTGTTATCAGATGCACTTCTTTTGTTGTCTGTGTTTCAGTTCCATAGTAGAATGATCTGTATTGTTTAAATTCTGGTTTGCTCTTGAATTTCCATGGGCAGCCTCAGCCAATAAGATTAATGCTGGATTAGCCTGAAGATCTGAACTCTTGTGTTGTTAGCGGAGTCATCAGTGGAAGACCAACTCCTTCTGTGCAGGACAATATAAGGCAGACTTAGGCAGCAGCCTCCGTGTTGGGTGACACCTCGGGCAGTTTGAGTGCTTTGTCTTAGTGCAGAAATTAATGGCTAAAAAATGGATAATTGTTTCGTGAAATTGTACGTGATTGGTTACCCCTACTTCAGAGCTCTGTCTTCACAAACTAGGAGAGAATACATCAAAAACATGCAAGAAAGGTTTTGGACACTGACTGATTGTGGTTACTTTTTTCTAGGTCCCGTGTTTAATGTCTCAGTGCATTCTGACAACCCGACGGTTTACCAGGGTGAACTCGCAGATTTGCTGTGTATCATCACGACGGAAGGAATGGCACTCGAACCAGGTATTTTGGCAACATTATTTTATTTGTAACTCACTTGCCTTCACCAGGCAGAATAATATCAGCAATTACAACCCTATGTCCTTTGAGTGAGGCTGGGGAATTGAGAACAGAACTAGATAAATGTAGGAGATCATATTTGCTTTTCACAGCCCAATTTAACCTAGGTTTTTTGTTTCACATTGTGAGGGGAAAGGAAAAAATGTTCTTATTGCAAAACTCCCCTGTGCTCTCTGTTCTTACTGACCCCACTAGTGGCAATCTCAGTCTAAACCACTAGATGGGTCATGAAAACTGTTCCTGTTTCCTTTAGTTGGAAAGGAAGTCCATTGGCAAAACTTGTTAGGAGAAAATGGCCATCTGTAACCAAGTCTTAAAGTCACCTGACCAGTCAGATTAACACTTCAGAGTGAATTTAAGGCTTAATTTAAATGTAAAAATCACAATAATTGCCTACCGCAACCTAAATGCCATAAATTAATGTTTATTGTTGATGCCTTCAGAGATGAGCCTTCTTTTTTGTGTGGAAGAAGAAAGAAACACAGTACCTAATTGCTGAGAGAAGAATAGAGAACACTTTAAAGGCAAATTTTCATGAAGAACTGAAAAGTAAAGAGAATTGCTGAAAATCTAGCTGCTTGCCAAGCATTGCCTGAGCTGCTTTTCATCAAAATGCTGTGAAAATAACTGGTTATTATACCCAAAATTTGGTTTTGGAGTAATTTTAGTTTAAAAGTCATTCTCATATAGATAAGAGTATGAAAATACATTTTTAAAAAAACCTGTAAATATGTATGTAAATAAAACATATAAATGTATACACCTAAATGTAAAGATGTTGCAATTCATGCAAAGCTTAGAAATCTGCGCATAAGCCACTACAAAAGAGATGCTGTGCACAAAATATTTCTTATAATGCAGTAGCTGATGAGATGAAGTACCAAGCTTAGTGAAGGCTCATCACTTTGAAATTCCAAGATATCTCTTGTACACTAAATCAGAGTGAAGCAGGGAAGCAATTTGCTAGATTACAGTTGTGTGCTGCCTGTGAAGAAATGATAGAAGTCTGTAGATTGTATTATTGAAATGCTTGGTAGGGAGGAAATGCTGAGTTAACTTTATTGCTGTCAAAAGGGTCATAGCCTGAGATGTTGAACCCAGTAAGCAGCGACTTGTGGCTTTATATATACACCTCAGTTTCTGCTCAGCAGGAAACATCCTCTAAGTTGAGGTGTGCCCAAACTCTTCCAGGTATTGTTGTGAAGCAGTACCCAAAACGGTTGGCTTATGCTGCAAAGCAATAATCGCTGGCAGGGAGCAGCTGCTGCTTCTGCTGGTTTTCAACAGCTAAAATAACCTTGGGGTTGCCTTGTGAAAGAGGCCTCAGCATCCCTGACACTTAAAACTTGAGAAGAGACTGCTTAGTTACAGTGGGGCTCTCCTGTCAGTGCTCTGCTGCAGTTGGGTTGGTGCTGGGTTTATGTGTGTTTGGTAGGTTGAGACTGGTAGAAGCACTGACAAGATAAGGATAATCAAAGGGATTGAAGTGAAAAGGTGTCCTCTTTGAGGAGCTTCCCATCAGCACTCTTAAATTTTAACAGGGCAACTTCATAAGAGGTCGTGGATGTCTGTTGAACTGTTACATAATGACTGGAGTTGGAAATGATGCCGCTTGCAGGGGTCATGAGCAACCAGTGCAGGGTTTTAAATGTCAGCTGTTCCACAGCTGGGCAATGTCATCTTGAACATCTGCCTCCATGGGTTTGGGATTTTTTTTTGGGGGGGGGAGTGAGGGTCTTGGTTGTCCTTTTTTTTGGCTCTGTAATGGGACAGGTGCTACACAGGCAACAGATGAAGTAAAGCATGGCAATGTAGCAGGTTTGGAGGGAAACTTTCAGTCTATGCTCTGAGCCTCCAGTTGCTGCATAAGCAGGATCTGGGGCCTAACCAGCCATTGCTGTGTGGAGGAAAACCATCTGGGCCTTTCATATGGGCCTGAGAAGCTAGCCCCTTGCTGGCCCTCTGGATGGGGGGAGCAGAAGCACTGCAGAGAACAGCTGGAATCTATGCAACAGCTGTAGGGTGTGCAGATTTCCCTTGTCAGTCTGGCCATGAGAGATTGAGAGGTCCAAAGCAGTGGAATAATGGAGCAGGTTAGCTGAAGAAGGACCTTAAGGGCTCATGTGATAACAAACATGCAGTTTCTCAATAGTAAACTTTTTCCCTTGTATCCCATCTCTGATCTGTCTATGCTGAGTCAGTATTGCAGTTTAATTCACAAATGGAATGGAAAACTTGCTTTTAAATGACTGCCAAACGTTTGACAGACTGTGAAAGTATACAGGGTTGTCTGATCCCAGTGGGGATAAGAGGCATGTTGTTAGGGAAAGCCTACACTAGGTGATCAGATAAAGCGAGCAAAAGTTGCCAGCACCTCCTAGTAGGAAACAGATTACAGCAGTACAGATGTGGTCTTTCCATTTGGGAATGTGATGGGAAAAGAGAGCAGAGCAATTGCATTTGACTCTCTTCTAAGGGGCATGGTGGCTTTCAGAGGCCATCTACTCTTCTGGTGTCAGACTGTGTTTTGAGCCCTCTCGTAAGCAAAAAAGGATCAAGGGATTTCATAGAGTGTCTTGTTAAATGCACATCCAAACGGTTTGAACACACTTAGTATGCCAGCCAGCTCTGCTCCTGTGCACATAGGCACTCAACTTTGTAAGCGTGCATGTGGATCAGTATTTATGCTGTTGTCAGATGTCACTTCTTCCTTTTTGTATGTACAATCAGAACAATATAGTACTTCCAAAGAGCTGAGGAAAAGTTAAATGATCGATGATCTTTGTCAATGCCTTTCTTTGTTACAATTAGATGGATCCATTTGTTTCTAGAAGTGTTACTTATGGTATGGACCCTTGTCTGGTGGAGGCAATTCACAATACTCTGTGTGTGTGTGTGTGTGTGTGTATTTTTGCCTACCCTGTGGGAAACTTTCAAAAGAGTGGAAAGGGTTTTGGCATGACTGCTGCGTGCTTTAATTTCCTCTGCTTCTTTGAGACCCCGCTGAAATGGAGTGTGTGTTACTAAGCTCCATACATGATGGTAACTGCTCCATCTAAAGTGCTCCTTTTGCTTGGCAGCTGTGGTTGGTGTTTCAAATTGATACGAGGGGAGTATGTGTGTCGGGGGGAATAGTAGTTCTTCTGTGCCCTGAAGATACAAAAGCCGCTTCTGATATTTCTGTTGAATACTCATTTCACAAATGATCTCTCCAGATTTCCCAGATCACCCCTTCTTGGGCTATGAGCTTAGGGATTTAAAAGTATTACTTACTGCGCTTGAAAGGAGATGTGGTTTTTTTTATCTGCTCCAGACAGACCCAGTGGGCACTCTGGAGAATTGAACAAAACCATCTTGTTTACCTCTTATATGGCTTGAAGTGGTTTGCTCAGCTCTCTAGGAAGCCCTATTCAACCTCATTTAAATGTAGTAAACAAAAAGGGTCTCGAAATTGTGATTCAGCACTGTAACAAGATGCTGAGAGAGCTCCATTCTAAGCAGTGGAAGTGTATGGTTCCTAAGAACTGGTCTAGAAATAGGATTCCCTGTTTTGAGGAGTGATTGGCCAGAGAAGCAGCTAAGTCCCAGACAGCTTAGTCCTGTGTGTCAAATTGAAATGTGCATAAAGATGTGCTTTACATGTTGATGATCCTCACTAGCTGAGGAGGGGAGGAAGCATAGCACCACTATTACTCTGCTCACAGAGCTCTGAAACATCCAGCTCTGAGTGTTTTGTGTTCCTTCATGAAGGCCACCGAGTTGCATGTTGTAGGGGCACTTGAGGTCCTTGATGGCCTTCTGAGCTTAACACTGGGATGTTATGCTTTCCTCTAATATGGGACAGCTTGTCTTGATCCAGGTGTCTCACACTACTTACAACATTGTGGAGCACAGAAGGAATCAGTGGAAGAAACCTCTGCAGTTCTAAGTGCAAGTGTGTGGTTCTTGTGTTTGGGCTTTTTTTTTTTTTTGGAGATCGGGGACAAAAATTGTGAGAGTGACCTTGATGCAAGGTGTGTGTAGGATGGTGCAGATGCGTTTCAGAATCCTACTGTGTGACCTGTTTTCTCTCCCTAACACCACATATGTATTAGCACTTGGGAGCTGCTAGGCATGTTCATCACTGATCTTTAGAGAGCACCTGATTTACACTCTGGTTTTGCTAAATTTTCCTATGCATGAAAACCAGAGATACATAGAAATAAATCAGATAGCTTTGCTGTGTTAAGCTATTTCAAGGAGGATAGTGAGGAGGAGTACTGAGAGCCAAATCCTCCCTGTGACGGTCTGTAGTGAGTCACTAATTGCACACTGTGTATACTGACTAATGAAGTATGTTGGCATAATACTGTTGTCCCATGTTGTAATTACAGAAGATAGATTTCGCTGTTGCAAAATGACAGCAAGTGCCTGCATTCATCTTTGTATATAGAGGGAAAGGAACAGTGAATTAACTGAAACTGAAAAGAAGAAATTCTTCAAAGGTAGCAAATTGCCTGGGAATCTGAAGGCTTAGATTATTTTTTTGATGTCTGAATTTATTGCTTAAATCATATTTTAGCAAGAGCAATGGTGTGTTTGGTGTAGTTGAACTCAGGCTGGAAGGTATCCATATGCTCTTAAGGTACCTGGAAACATGATAGCTGATGGCAGTCTTGATGATCTTTGGAAGGAATTGGTCGTTCCCAACGTGACTGCCTGTGGACCAGTGCTATTACCGTATTTGGCATAAACAGGCAGCAGAGGCGAAGAAGAGTAGTTTATAGAGACAGAGCTGTCTCCAGGAGGGGCCCCGTTTCCCACAGTTGGATGAGTACACAAAGCAGAGGTCAAAGTTTGATCCCGTTAACTGAACGTGTGCTTAGGGTAATTTTTATTAACTTTGCTTTCCAGGGAGGCAGTCCGAGCGCCATGCCAAGTAGCCAACAGTATTTGTAGTATGCTAGGCAAGAGCGATTGTTGTGAGGGCAGCTGGTCCACATGACCTATGTCGGCCTCCACGTAGGACTGGGAAACCTGGTTCTGCTGTAGGGCTGCAATACAGACAAGGTGCTCTCCTGAGGGTCTTTGTTGTCATCTCAAGCAGCTGGCAGTGGCAGACAGGGCAGGAAACTGGCTAGTATCTCAAAACAGTTTGATCAGCCAGGATCTTTCATTTGCTTTCTCACCCTTTAGTGTTATTTTGAAGATGTGTGTAAAACCAGTGCACATTACAGGGGAGTTAACTGTACCCCAGGCAGTGGGGTACAGACATTATGCCTATCCAGCTGATGCTGTACTTCAAGTGGGAGAGCTGAGGATGTCCTTTCACTTCACCTCACTTTAAAATACTATTTTAAGGTCCCCTTCTTTCCTGAAATTTTAGCCTACCTGATGGAGGCTTGAAAATTGTCTTCACTTTTATCTGCAAAGAATTTGAGTACAGGAACAGGTTTAGGGCTTTAGTCTTTCTATTAGCCTGGAGATCAAATGTGGAAGCTTAGAGAACAGCAAACTCAATTAGACAAAAGATCAGTTTTAAATTTCAGGTTGCTAATACTGTATTTTTCAAAGATCTCAATACTACCAATGGAGGGTTGATATACCATAGGGACTGTCTTAGATGTGAGAAAGTTAATGCCTATGTACACACGCTAGCAGTACCCAAAACTCAAGGCTGAAATAGTAACCTCTTTTTCCAGTTTCGGCCCATCAGTTTACTAATATGCCGGGAGGGAAGACCTACCTATTGATGAAAGAAGTAAGCAGGCTTTCCTGTTTATGCTTTAGGTCATGCCAGGTTTCAGACTCTGACAGGTGTTGCTAGGCTCACATTAGCAAAGAATAGCAGTGATTTTTAAAGCAGATACTTGGCTACATCAGCCTAATAGGGTTAGACTGAGATCTGCTAATGGGATCAATAGGATCTTGCGTGAAGGTAGAAAATACTAGATGTGCTGATGAACTCTGACTGCCTGTCAGCTGTGTTAAATGTGAAAGGTGTTGCAAATGCGTTTTATAGACTCATCATCTTGGATGGTAAAACTTGTACGAGGCATAATGGTCAATGAGGCATGACAGTAACCCACAATTCTGGAAAAAATATATAGAAGCATTGTGGTCAGGCTTTACACCTAAATGCTTTGTATTTTTGTAAGTAATTTTTTTGTGCTCATTGTAGAATCTCTGTATTCATTGAGGCAGACTAAATGTAAGGAAGAGACCTTCTGGGAAAATCCTTCTGACTTTGTGGTTTGTGTTGACCCTGCATGAAGGTAGTGATTGCAAATCACTGTCTGCTAGCAAATGCCTACCACTTCCAATCCCTTTTCACTGTAGGTTCAGCATAGTTACAAAACTTGGTATAAGACTAGGCCTGCTTGGTGAAAACTTATATCAGAGATGAAATGTGAATACTAGGATGGCAGACAGAAAAGCCAAAAAATCTTCCTGACAGTGCATTTCATTGCTTGAATCCTCCTAGAAAGGACATGTTCAGGGCACTCTTTCTTTTTTTCCTTTTGCTGTCAGACCAGTGTTGGCTATGCCGCTTGCAGATTAACCTTTCTGCTGAGGAACGGCACTATGGATAGCTCACCGACATGTCCAAATTATTCTTTGTCCACAAATGCAGATGATATGTCCTTCGATGTCTCCTGGTTTGCTGTGCGCTCCTTTGCATTGGACAGAGAGCCTGTCTTGCTGGCCTCACTGGACCGGAGAGGGATTGTGACACAGAGCAGGAGAAACGGAAGCAGTGATCTCAGCCTCGAGAGAATCAGCCCACTGGAATTTCGCCTCCGTGTGCATGGCTGTGAGGACCATGACTTTGGGAACCACTACTGCGTAGTGACCCCGTGGGTGCGGTCTGCCACTGGTGTATGGCAGCGGGAACCTGACATCAAAGCCAAGCCCGTTTTTCTGTCTGTGAAAATGGATGGTAAGAGATTGCAACATGTGTTATGTGACTCTTGTTTTTAACACTTTGTTATGTCTTTCTGGGACAAATACTCCCCACAACTATTTTCCAAGGTGCCTGTGATCACCTTGTTAGATTTTGCTGTCTTTTCCTATTGTTTTGCAACTTCTAATTCCAGATTCTGTAGACTAGATAGGCCTAAACAGATCATGCTCATCAGACTGGAGTGTTTTCTTTCCTGATACTCTCTTGGTCAGGTTTTGCATACCTGGGGCATCTTTCAATCAAGGCATAGCAAGACATGACTTCTCTACAAGTGTTAACCCTTCTGCCTGCAGGAGGAAGCCTTGGTTTTCAGATAGGGGGTGTTGAACCAGAGTCATGTTGTGTTTAATATCAAAGCTGAGAATAGAAAGTCAGAGCTCTGACTCCTTTCTCCCTCTCCGAACCACAAGACGTGAGGCTCCCTGCACTTCATGCCTGGCTTGCTTTCAACCTGAGTTCTGAGATGCAAGTGTTGAGAAGCAAGCTGCACATTAGTTGCTTCATTCAGCATGTAGTTAAGGAGGAAAATTAATGGGGGGAGGAGGGGGAGGTTTGAGCTAGTCATTTTCATCTCAATATTTCCAGGAAAGGTCATATTGGGAATTTCTGTGAACTTGAAAGGGATCAGAAGGTTTTGTTCTCTCTACTGTGCAGATAACTGTTGTAAGTGTATTTTTCAAACTGCTTATAGTTCTTGACTTTGCCTTTTAACTGAGCAGTAGCTGCCTATAAATCAAATTTTTTGTTTAGGTACCAACTCTGGAGTTTAATTAAACGGGGTTGCTGAGTGGCAGTGAATATACCATATGAGTAGTTCTAGTCAAGCAAAGCATAAGAGTACACTCCTTGCACTTTGGAAACATTACGAAGAATGCAGTCAGTGTCTGACTCTGATGGGGAAACTTTGCAATGCTTTCCTTTGTTTGTAGGATAGGTAATCGGATATGTCTTGGAACTAGTTCTACTTTGCTGACTTATTCCAAGGTTCCTCTGGTCCACTCAGTCTCCTGGAGGCTTTGAAATAATGGAGGAGGAATTGGAGTGAAGAGATAAGGGAATCCAGTAAGAGACCAATTTTCCAAACCTCAAAAGATAGAAATCAAGAAAGAAAATTAGTGTAATTTCCTTCTGAAATAATTAATCTGCTCATGACTGAATAATGTGAGATGTTCTCCTTTTTAGGCAAGAACAAGTATAAAAAGAATATCTGAATTTCTCAGTGATATCTAATGACTTTGCCTTCCTCTTTCAGTTTTGAATGCTTTCAAGTACCCCCTGTTGATTGGCTTCGGTCTGGCCACTGTCATTGGACTCTTATCCTGCCTCATTGGCTACTGCAGCTCCCGTTGGTGCTGCAAGAAGGAAGTGCAGGAAACAAGACGAGAACGTCGCCGGCTAATGTCAATGGAGATGGACTGAGCGTGACAGCCAGACACACTTGCATTTTGGGAGAGACTCACAGGGCTCTTGGACTATGCTGAGACACTTGCTCACAGGCCCAGAAAAGATGGTGTATTTCCTCTCTGATTTCAGCCTGGACCTCAAGCTTCTCCTTGTTACACGCCATGTCCTGAGAACATTCAGGCTATATTTAGCGACTCGGAGTTCTCCTTTTCCAGCAGCACTTTCTGCATAGGGATTATGTCCTTGTAATGTGCAAACTGTTGAGCCTTTTTTCAACAGGGCCCTGTGACAAAATTCACTAAGGTTTTTTTGTTGTTTTTTTTAGTTTGTTTAGTGTTTTTCCCCCACCTTGGTTTTGAAAAGATATCCCTGTATGAGAGCATAATGGGCAGGGTGGTGGGTGGGAAAGGGGCTGGTAGAAGTGTTAGACTTTCATTGTAGTAACCAATCTGCTTTTCCCCTTTATCTCCATCATGCCCTCCAGTTCCCTTTCTTTGTCCACCTTGGTATCTCAGACTTCTTCTGTGTTGGGCTGAAGGCTGAAGAAGCTTCCTCTGCTGGTGCCTTATAAGGCTGTCCCAGCAAAGAATTGGTTTATGGTTGTCAGCATGCCTTTTCTTCCTTGTCTTGCAAAGGGTTTGCTGTTAACCCCAAAACATAACTTGTCTGGAGGTCTTTTTAAAATTTCTTTTATTTTCAGTGCTCAAAGCTCTTGGCTGTGGTCAATAGGGGCTAATTCAGCAACCCTGAAGAGTCAATTCTTAGACAAGCATTTGTTGGATATCTGCTGTTGATCACCTTCTCCCCAACATTGCACCTTCTTCTCCCCACTACAGCTGCTCACTTTGTGCCTCTGACCCTGTTTTGCTTGTGGCAGGGGGACACATGATGTCTAGGGACGAGACCTAGCCTTCTGTTGGCCTCAGCAGAGAGGCAGGAGACCCTGCCCCACTGGTGGTGGTGTGACATAAGAAAAAAACAAATAAAAATGCAATGGATCTTTGTCTACAGTTGGCCAACTGATGATTAGAGAAGCCTTGTAAACTGTATATTACCAAATGCACAGGCCAGACTCTGTTGCTGCTTCTGCCCATCACTCGGTGGTAACCCCTGAATCTGTAAGCAGACTCCAAGATCTGCAGTAGATGAAGTGCAGCTCAGGATAGGAATAGGAGCAAGCCCAAGAGGGCAGCAAGAATTCTACAGCTTCCAATGGTTCTGGTCTTGAGCATGGTTCTCCTGCAGGGATTTCCCCATGGGTTTGAGACCTATTCCTAGGTGCTATAGTATAGAAGTCCTGCTTTGGTCTTCCATGTACACTAACCTGGCTCCTGAGTGGGAGCAGCTCCTTTTCAAGGCAGTTCTGTCTTCCCAGCACAGCTAGTGTTTTAAGCAATAAAAGTCAGAATAAAGATCTGTGTATAAAAAAACAAGGAAGTAGGAACGTACCACAACCTGGCATCACAACAAGGCTTTGACTTGCATCAAGAAGAGTGTGTAATGTAGAGTTGAGGCCAGGGCTCAATCCTTTCCAGATTTTTTTTAAGATAGAAGAAAAGATGATAAAGATGCTTCCATTCATGGAAGGTAGTGACTGTGGTGGGCTGTTGCCAATCTAGGCATTAGTTATGTACTAGATCAGGGTGCCAAGCCCGTGTCTCCCGCTGCTCTCCTGCTCCTGCAGCGTAACGCACGTCACACGTTGCACACATGACCAGCAGGAGCGCAGGGGCAGGAGCTCGGCACTGCCACCGGGGAGAAACGGGGTGCTGGGCTGGATAAAACAAGGTGGAGGGCTGGATTTGGCCTGTGGGCTGTGAATTTGACACACCTGTACTAGATGCTCTGCTTCACTAATAGCTTATCCCACTGCACATTCCAGGGGAGCTTCACTTCTAGTATCTGTGCTGTGAAGGCTTCCTTGCACATTAGTGTTTGTGGAACCTTGTTTGGTTTTTTTTCAGTAAGCTTTCTTTGTCTGTGTTTTTTTTTATTGTCTTGCATTGTGACCTCTGTTCTGAGGCTGATGTGAGGGCTTTTTCTAGAAGGCTGTTCTGCTTCCTGCATGCAAACACGTGTGCAGTCACATATGTATACATATGTATGCACAGAGGTGTCCATTGATTTTTGGGGAAGCTGAATGTGAAACATCTTCAAAATGGACCCGATTTGCAGAGTTTGGGCTTGCAACTTGTTATTTGTCTCTTTAAGACATTTCACGTAATGTCCCAAAACTGGGATACCCCAAACCTATAAACCTCTGGAAGATTTTGGCCTGAACATTCACAGCAACTTTTCTTTCTGGCCTGATGTTTTCCTTTCTGGAAGAGTTCTGAAAAGGCTTATGGTGCAGGCAGGCATAGCTGCCTGTGCTAAAGAACAGGCAGAAGCGGTGTCAGTTTCAGCTCTGAAAGCCCAGAAATCTGTAGCGATGCTTTTCAAAGGAATGGAATTGAGGAAAGGATTCCCTCAGATATTACTTTGACAGCTGTAGTGAAATCTTGCTTTTTCCTTGGATGTTATTAAACAACATTATGATGTTTGGGATGCTGGTTGTCCTTCCCATGCTGATATAGCAGCTTCTTTCCGTCATTAAAATCCGCTTTCTTCATGGAAGGCGTGTGACATTGGGGCATCTTGCAAGGGGTGGTAGTAGTTGTGGAGTTTGAAGCACTAATGCTCAGTCACCTTCTGTCCTTGCAGACTGACTCCTTGTTTATGTGCTTTTGGTTAAGTTTTAGGGAGAGAGGATCATGACTTTAATGCAATAATTAGGGAATGAATGAGCAGGGAACTGCTAGCTCTTCCCAAGCACACACACAGCACACTTCCTCCCTGTTGGAAATAACTCAGGGTTATTTTGGTCTGGGCTCCCTGCTCTTCTAGTGAAAGGTCCCCATGTCCTTAGCTAATGCTGACCTTCCTTCATGGCCCATGAAAAAGTGTCTTTGTCATTCCAAGTGAAAAAAGTTTGCCACTAGTTCATACTGCTGCCAGCCCCTTGGAAGTCAATGCTGCATCCCCTTCTACTCCGTATTTGCTATAGTTGGAAAGCTAGAAGCTGAGGGGCTAGACTCACCCCCCAGGTTTATTTCTACTTGTGCCAATTTTGTATTATCCCATTTTTTTAAATACAGTGGGAATCTTATCTCTAAAGAAAAAAATCTACGTCACTTTTCATTTTTTTTATTATTAATATTATTATTATTTTCTGTGTGAGTGGAGATATGTGTGCATCTGATTGTGTATTAAACCTGCAGAGTATCAGGAGAGTAACCTGCCTGAGATGCAGTACAAGCATCTATATCCTCCCTGCTGCAACTGTTCTATTGTCAAAGTATCCTAAGGGCTTATGTTGATCTTTCTCTGTTTGCATTGGAACATCTCCTGATTAAGCTGGTAAATTCCTCCAGGCACTTGGAATTTTGATCCAGGACAAGCTTGAACATCGTGTAGCAGAAAGGCAAGATATTTTCTTTTTTTGTTTTAATTTCAAAGTTATAAAATAAAGTGTTTGGCACAATTCTGGAATGCAGGTACCGAATAGTTCTAACAATGCTGTGTAAAATGTTTCTTTTTATGTTTAAAATAAAGAGTGAGCCTTTTTGATTATGTCTGTGCTGTGGGTCTGGATGTTTGAGCTATGGACAGTTCTTTGCTTGTACCATGCACGTATGCAGATGCTATTGTTGAGGCAAGGGTATCAAATGTAAACCTTACTATCCCATTTCCATCACTGTTTACTCTGTAAAATAAGCATGAGCCCTATTTTACAGAAAGTTTTAAATATTTGCCTACATTTATGTGATGAATTGGGGAACGTAATTGTTTTCTGAGTCTATTTTGTTTCTGCCCCACTGTAAGTCAACCTTTTTGTTGGGAGAGTATCTTTTGGACTACCATGGGGCAGGAGTCACAGTTAGGAGTGTGTGTTCAATATCTGCTCTAAAACCTGGGTGTTAGATGTTGAGTCTTCCTTGAACCCTTCCTGAGGCTTCTCATTTCCAAGATATCAGGAGGAAAATCAGTAGTGTTGGAGGTAAACTTCCTGCTTATCTTGCCAATGGCTGAATTTAGGATTCCACCTCCCAGCAGCCATGTGAGGACACCCACGATAATGCAGCAAGGAGGTGACTTGCTTTCCAACAAGAAGTCAACTGAGGCACAAGTGGTTTTGGGAGGCTAAGACAGGCTTTGGGAAGGTAGGTTTGTGTTCAGGCTGGTTCATCCTCTGTCTGAGATGGCTGCAGTAACTTTGTCTTCAGATGATGGTTTCGCAGCTGGCTTGGAAAGATGCTCTCTGTAAAGTGTGCTTACAGGAAGCTGGGAGGTGGCACCATGAGGGGTGACAGGGACCATCAACTGAGATAGAGAAATGTCATAAATGATCACTGATCCCTCAGCAAGAGCCTTCAGCAGCTGCAGATGTTTAATACATACGTGTGCATGAGTAATGAGTGTCATGCTTTTGAGACAGCATTTGTTGGCCTCTTAGCTGTGCAGGTTACAGCTTACTGGATTAGCTTTATGAAATCCTCTTGCCTCCCCCACCCCCTGTAATGACCTGGAACATGACACTGTTCTTTTAGTGTGCAGGGATTTTATCATAAAAAAGAAAGCCAAAAATTAAAGTCTGGAGATGAGGAGGGATACTTGCAAGTAACTGCCTGAGTGTTGCAGTGAATATGGGAATTACGAAGTCTCCAGCGTCACCTTGTATCTGCCATGTGTTTAGCTCAGCAGAGATATCTATCTGACTACTGACATAGAGGCAGTCTGAAAAGCACTTTTGTACCAGAGGCTGAGAGTTTAGTTGCTTTTATAGCACCAAGCTCAGGCAACGCACTTGGCTGCGTGTGTTATACAACAGACCCTAGTTGTGCTGGTATGGCCCTGGCTCACTGCCCTGCTCAAGTCAGGACTGCTCCTAAAGCCTCTGCTGGGCTGAAGCGGACTAGTCTCAAGCAGGATGCATGAGAAAACCTGCTTCCTCTTTGTCATGTGAAAGTGAAGCCCAGTCATGCAAATCTTCCACGGAAATGTATGGCTTTTGCCTTTTCAGTGGGACTTTCTACATCTGTATGATTGTAGGGGTCTGACTGAGGTCTGCACAGCAGGTATCAGGACTGATGGTGTTTCAAGAAAGAGCCTTCAGCAACTGATCAAAGCTGTGGGACGTGCTAACTGAAGAAAAAAACACTTCTGATTCCTGTGCAAGGTAATACTTGTACACCTGAAACATAGATGTAGCCTTCTGTTGGACAGGCTTTTGCCAGGGATGTTTTTCCACTACTGAGGAAAACAGCTTTAGACTGTAGCCAGCAAATGGCTGATATTGAGAGCTCTAGGGGAATGCCAGGTTCTGTGGGTTTCCAAGTCCCTCAGAAGAGCTGCCACAAAGACAAGATGGTTTCTCCCTGGCAGCCGAGTTCCATTCCACAAGGTGCCAGAAGTGCAAGTGCATGTCTGCTTCCACCTCTGCCAAAGGGCGTTGAAAGGCAGGACTTTCCGAAACAGATGTTGTCAAAGCAAATTAGTATTGTATCATACTTTGTTCATGTGGGATTTTATAAACTCCAGCATGTACTGGGCCTTAGACTAGACCACAGACTTGGTCTGCGCACACCTCTGCTGGCTTCAGAAGTGAATAATGAAGCTGCAGATAGATGGGCATAAAGTTTTGTTTCTTATTGGCAACTTAAGCGGGCTTATGCCTTCTGGTTCCTTGTTTGTACGATCATGCCAGTGACCTGGCGTGTTCAACAGACTACAAGGAGTCTCAAACATACAAAGTTCCCAAAAGTGTCTTAAAGGGTGGAGCTAAAGAGAAGGGCGGATGTTTCCAGGGCCCCTTCAGGAAAGCTAGCGATATGAATATACAGTTACTGGTCACTGAGAACCCAGAGAGATGTCTGAGAGGACAGGACAGGTATTTCTTTTAAGGCTCTCATTGCTTTTGTGCTGACTTGAGCTCTACAAAGGTCCTGAGCGTGTTGTGTCTATGCTGGAATGGTAAACAGGGAAAACGCTGCTAAGCATCTGTCTGGATATATGAAAGCTGTACATGGCTACAGCCAAATGCAGATTCTGAATGCAAGTACAGCAGTGCTAACCTCCCCTTTGGTGTTCAAGTACATCTTTCTATTCTCAGCCTTGTTTTCTTATTTCTTTTGTGTTTTGTTCCCTCTGCTTCCCTTCTTTCACTTCCTGTTTCCTTTGGGAGCATCTTCTTGTCTTTGGTGTCTCTGTATCTCTAAAGGACCGTGCTCCTGTGCTTATCTCTCTGGGAAGAGCAGGAGTGTGTTATAGTGGCGTATCCTTGAATCACCTGCTGAGAGCTCAAGCTGCGGAACTCCAGCCCAGTGCCTGCTACCACATACACATGCACACAAATGCCTTGTACCCTTTTTCCTCATGAGGATTCCAGAAAATATGTGTGGAAACTAAGCATCTCTGATGGGGAGATGACTCCAAAAAGAAACCCAGAATCCCTTTGCCAAAGCAGAAGGGACAGATTATCTTTCTGAAAAAGAGGGGTTTGGCCCCCTTTCTCCTGAGTGGCTGCTTGCTATCATAACAGAAATGCTGCTAAATGTCTATGAGCTTCAGTCAAGTGACCACTGTGTTGAACACCGTACTCAGTATGAAACAAAGTAATTTCTCAATATAATGGTGATGAGATTCATCTGTAACACCCAGACTAACCACCCTGGTCTGGAGAAACAGATACTTAAAGAACTGAATTTATCTGGCCTACCCGATTCGTGCATTTTGCAATACAAACCTGAAGGTACCCGTTTCTCACCATTACTTGTAAAGGAAAGCACAGTTTACCTAAGACGTGAGAAAAAGGTATAAAAGTGTTGGCCGGGAAAGTAGGAGCAGAGAGAAAGGAGGAAATGGTAGCTCCCTCTAGTGATAGGCCAGGGAGGAGGGAGGAAGCCACTGCAGATAGCTGTAGTCATAGTTCAACCAAGAGACAGATGATCCTCAAGATCTGTGTAACAAATGTTCTCACATAATTTATGGGGTTTGTGCAAACGGTTCCAGGATGGATTTTAATCTCGATTTTTTTTTTTTAACTCGTATAACACCTCTGTCTTTGTATAAGAATAGTCATTGAATAACAGACATCAGGATGGATCCTAACCTCTCTAATTGTGGTTTTTATTCTTGTGCAGGCTCTTAGTCTTCAGCCATACAGTTTTTCTGCCGTGTGACTACTGGAGTCAACCAAGTCTCATCTGAGGTCCCTGGTGTGTCATCCTCACTGTCCAGTCCCTCTGAAGGCTCTTCTAGTAGCTGTATCAATAGGGAGTCGACCAGGCTTTTTGAAACATCTCATTGCCAGAAGGTGAGTCTTCCAGCAATGAAAAGGATAATGTCTTTCTACTTTATTGGGTGTTTGGCCTTCTTCCACAGGGACAGACCTTACCAGCTGTTTTCTCTCACTGCCCGCTCTCTTCCCCCTACCACCCGACCACTGTGGACTGACACGTGTATCCTCTTTCCCTAACTCAGAAATGTCCATCTCTGATGTTTCAGGGAGAGTCCCTTCAGAAGCTTGAGTTTTGAGTGCCTAGCCTGGCAGAAGTATACATTTTCTTTAGAAATAAGATATTAAGGTTCTTTTAAAGATGGTGGCTTTTCCTGTGGCCTTTCAGGTGCATGCTGAGGTGTCCTTGCATTATCTTTTTCTTTCTCTGTTCCTTCTGTCTTGCACAGTCCCTGCATTCATCCAGAAAGATGTTTTTTAAGTCACTGTTCATTAAATTCCTCTTCCTCAACCTGATTGTATACAGTGTTAACAAGATGACTCTCAGGACCCTTGGGCATGGCATTACTGTGTTTATATCTTCCCTTAGCTCCTGTCACTGGTGGCAGCAGCGTGTCGTCTAAGTGTAACCTCTTCCTAGCCTGACCAAGATCCATGTTTCAGCGGTGAGAGAGATTTTCCAAGTCTCTGGGAGTAGCAAGGAGGGGCTGCAGGCTCTTTTAAGTGGAGGGTGTCAGGCAAAACTAAGATAACTGCTGCTGTGTTGCAGTTCTAAGCACGTACTTTATCAAGCTCGTCAGTGGCAACACTAAAAGAGGAGTTGCTTTCACACTGAGACTGACAATCTGAGCACCAAGAAGTGAGATCTGCTGTGTACATTTGCAACTCTTCCTGACATCTCCATTTAATCAAAGCTGTAATACCCCACAGGCTTTCCCTGGAGTTCATTGCAGGTCCTGCCTTTTGTTTTAAAGAAATGTTTGGCTTAGCATAAATATAATTTAGTCTTTCTGTGACTATAGTCTTTTGTGCAAATGGGGGATACCAGCAGCAACAGCATCAATAGTGCCTACATCATGTTCTGCTTTTGGGGTGCTTGTGCAGCAATGAGGGCAATATGGGGTGGTGTTCTCCAGAGTGCTTTACCCAAACCTGAGGAAGGTGAAAAGGTGGTATGTGGGAACAGCAGCTACTGCATGGTCAGGCACAGCTGTCTGGCAGTAAACACATCCAGACCACTAAACAGCATCATAATGATTTTGAGTGAAGATCCACCTAGCAACCTTTCAGGCCCCACCCTGACTTTCTTTGGACACCTGTATATGTGTACTTGGAGGGAAGCTTCATGTTTGCAGATGAAGGGTGCTTTCAGAGCTTCAAGAGGAACTGAGGCTGGTGGTTCTGGAATTTTAAAAAGAGCCACTCTGGCTCTGCTATTGGACACTGTGAAACCAGTGCTTTTCCTATGATCTCAGAGGAGTAAAAAAGAGGGAGAGGAGGTTGTTTTGGTTAGATGAGTGACAGCTTTGATACTAAGTGAGCCGTAAGTGTAGTCCTACCATTTCTACCTTGCTTTATCACTTCAGGAGCCTAGCTATGTATCACTCCCATGTTGTTTGTAGCAGTGGTGGGCTGGCCACACTTCTCTGGTGCAGGCAGCACTTTAGTGTCCTGGCTGCTAAGGATGGGATTTTCTGTATATGTAGGTGGCAGGGTTTCCCCAGGTAGCCCTTGTGCTGCTTTGTGGGACCTACAGTCTCTCCCTCTTCAGCCACAGCTCTGCAGTTGCCTGCCTACAGCTCCTGGATGCTCTACCCACTGTGGTGGCTTCAGAGAGGGGAAAAATCCATGCACTTTCAGATTCAAGTGCTGCAATAGGAGGGAGGCACATGCCTCCTGAAGGGCCTTGGAGACCTTCTGCCTGTCTCTAGGACTGGGAAACAGACATTTGAGGAGAGCATCTCCCTGCTGCATCCACTGGTCCAGTGGGTTTTGGCAGCTGGAGTTGTCATTTTTTCCAGCTTAGATGTATTTAACAATTGGCTGCAGCAATTGCTGTTTAATTCCCTTGCTAACATTTCCAGGGCAGCTATTTAATTTAGATTTTTTTTTTTAAACCCTCTTGCTTCTGGAAATCCTGTAATCGAATCCAAGCTCTGTCAATCTAATTAGTTTTGAAGTGCAGCATCTCCATAACTTAGAGACCTAAATAAGCAGCTTAATATTAAAACCTAGCTTCTCTCCCAACACGTAATACTGTTTTGTATTCCCTAACAGAAGATTCTACTGAACAGCAGCCCACTGTGATTGCTCTCCCTCTTTCCCTCTCTTAACCTCCCTCCTCTCTTCCCTGGCCTCTGCCCTCACTGTGTCCATTGGGAGTTGAAACGACCAGCAACCCTCTGCTGCTCTGCTTCAAACAGTCTTTCATGATGATGCTTGCTTAAAAGATGCTGATGCTACTTCAAACACCAGCATGGAATGTGTAGCAGCTCCTGATGCCACATGTGAGCCAAACCAGACGGGGGGGCTGCGCTTGCTCAGTGCTTGGTGATGTGATTGGGCCCCACATGTGCTGCAGTGGGGGATTGCTGGTATTTATCGAAGGCAGGCTGAGCCACCTTGGAGCCAAACCCCACAGCCAGAGCAGAGTGGCCTGATGTGGAGCAGGAAAGGCCAGCTGCTGGGCAATGCCTCACTGCACTGCGATGGTACTGCACCACTGGCTGCTTCCTGGGGTGCTGAGTTGGTAGGGAGGAGGTGAAGTGACTCCCTTGGTGCAGCATCATCCCCAGCAGCATGTTGTGCCCCTCCCTGAGCTTTCTGCCACCTGCAGCAAATGTGAGACGTCCAGGAAATTGATGTCAAAAATGCACTGTTGGCCCAAATTACAAAGACTGGTGGAGCTACAGCTATAGAGGAGGGAGGCTTTTCAGCCCTTCTGTGTGGCTAAAAGATTTAAAAAATATAATAAGGGCTGGGAGGGTGGGGCTAAAAAGCATGTTTTATTAGGATAATGAGGCATGTGGTTCGAGCTCTGCTTATGTCCTGCTGGCAGAGCAGATTCAGAATAATTGTGTTTGCCTCCTGCTGCAGCAGTAAAGCAGGAATAACCCATCCCATTTTCCTGAAGGTCTTTGGTGTCTGTGCAGTGCCCTGGCTAATTTTGTTCTTGTTTGACTTTTTGCAGTAGAAATGATAGTTTAAACGTGAGTAAACACCAGTTGACTAGAAAAGAGTGGTGGGCATTCTCCTAGCCCAGCCCTGGCTGCTCACTGCTGAGAGCAGCTGGAGTCCTAGAAAGCTGCAGTTGCACAGAACTGGTTCTGTTCTGCTGTTAGAGTTCAATTGCATTTTTTTTAACTATTTCTTGCAGTTCTTGTAGCAATGATACTGTGGTTTTGGTGCAAAACAATTACAACACGCTTTTTGTGCTGCTGTGGGTTTCACTCATGAAGACTGTCCTTGAAGTCATGTCCCATGAGGGCCCAGGGCACACAGGATTTGAGTAACAGAATCAGTCCTCCCAATGCCATGAGAAAAGGTCACTATTTTTGTCACCTTTTCTAGACTTCCTCCTATTTTTGTGGCTGTCTGGTTTCCCTGAGACTCACTGGAGGTTTGGTTTGGCCCCACGTCAGCAGGGAGATCTTTATCCACTGAGATCTTGCTCGGCTCCAACAGCCCAAGGTGAAACCCGCGTAGCTGTGAAGTGAGCTCCCAGCAAAGCGAGGCTGGCTGCGGTAGGATCTGGAGAATACAGGCATTTGTGCTCTGTCAGGAGGTTTCTGCCCACGAGAGCATGCCTGAAGGATAGCGGTTGAGCCGGCTGGCCTTGGGGAAGCCAAGCAGCCGGTCAGCTCCCACTCTAATCAGGGGAAGTAACCAGCTGCCTTTGATGTCTGAGCCGGGCTGAGAAAACCTGATGGCAGACTTCAAAGTCTGTTGTGCCAGCTCCCCTGATTATCTGTAGGCTTCTGGTGCATCCCCCAAGACTGCCAGATTATCCCAGCTAATGCTGCGCTCTTTCCCGTGTCCCCCACCCTGCCTGGCGCCAGCCTCTTGCTTTCAAGGCTGCAATCTCTATCCCTCCCTCCCTCCTTCTCCTCTGGCCCCTCCCCAGTCACTGAGGGGATGTGGCAATGGCATTTCTGGGCAGGGGGCGTGTCTCCTGAGGTCTGTGAAGCAAAGGCAGAGGAGGCGTTTTTGGAGAGTTCACTTATAACCTGCACTCTTGGGCTATATTCCCTCTCCCTGTTCACTTGCAAGCGTAGCCTGAAATGCAGGGAGTTCTCTGCAGCTACCCTTTGCAAGGCACCGAGGTGTTTACAGCCAAGGAGGCACCACATGCCTTTCCCCTTAAAAAGCCTTTAGGAAGCAGAGGTCCCATGCTGCTCGGGTGCCGGTGGTAGCCAGGCTGTGCCAAGGACTAGACATCAATAGTGTTTAATCCCGAAGGCCCTGGTGCAGCACTTCAGTTTACCAGGAGAGGTGCATGGACACATGCACCTGGTTTGGAGGAGGCAAGTCCTATGCTCCTTGTAGGTATGGACAGGGACCCTCTGTGCTATCCAAGAAGCATATTTCCCCCATATTTCCTATCTGGTGTAATCTGTGGGAAAACAGAGTAAGGGGATCTTTCTCCCTATGGATTTGGCTTCGCTGATGTGGTTTCTAACAGCAATGCTGTGTTTGTAAAGCATTCTCTGATCATCTTTCTTTACCCTGCCTTGTGTGGTTAATAGCCCTGCTGTATGTCTGGTTGCACTGATTTCCCAGGGAGGAAGAGTGTGAGATTTAGACTGCACGGTCCTGGGAAGAGGGAGCTGTTGGTTTTGTCCACAGAGCATCATCATTGCTAGTGATAGGGTTGGGCCAGGCAATCCTGTTCTCCCCTGTTTCTCTCTTGCAAATGTAAACAGCGACTCATGCACCATTAGAGTTACAAACTTAGAGTTAAACTGTTCCCGTGTGTGTGTTTATCTGCACACTGACTGTCGGAAGCTCATTGAGGTTGAACTCCAAGTTTCCTTTCCATTTACTCTGTTGCTGTAGCAGAGATGCTTTACTCTCCTCTGCAGTGGTAAGGGAGTTGGCTTACTGTCAGCGGGATCATCCCCAGGACACTGCTGGCAATGAGTTCCTCTTGGAAAGAAAACCCTTTCATCCCTTGCTTTGGAGATAGGAGTGTTTCATCCTGCAGCAGAGAATGGAAGCCTGACGTGCAGTTATGACTAGGTGCGTGGCTGTGTTCTATACTGCCATGGGACATGGCTCCTCCTCACCAGTGTGCTGGGGCACTTTACCACTTGTCAGTCTCTGCCCTATCTTCTTACCTCCTCTGTGGAGGTAGTACATGGGTTTCAGCCCTGCGTTGCACTGTCTTTCCCCCAAACAGGTGCTGTTCCTCTGTTCCATTTTGTTACAACAGGGGTAGGTGGCAGGAGATAGGTGAGATCCACCAGGGACCTCTCTGCCTGTTTTGACAGTGCAACCCCTGACTGAATTTGGTTTTCTGGAAAGCTATGTGGTACTATGGGATCTGTGTGAGTAGTCGGACAAGGGAGCTGATGGAGGAGCGAGCCTTGCAGTGAGGAGTTGCTGCCTCTGTCTCCTGGCCCTGCAGGCTGTCATATGAATCAGTTTATTAATTGGGAAAGGCAAGGAACCTTGTGTTTGTCTTGGTTCATTACAAGAATCTCATTCTCTCTAGGAGTCCCATGGGATCAAGCAAAAGGACTTGTTTTACAGTTGGTTTTTGCTTGTGAATCCCTGAACCTCAGTCATTCAGTCAATATGCTGGCAGTATGGCGAGAGCAGTATTGCTCAGGGGTAAATGCTTTGTGCCACCATCTCTTCCCAAAACCAAACCAAACCAAATTCCCCCAAAACCCCTAAACAAATCCTTTCAGAGAATGCCTCTAGTTTGACCCCTTAATTGTGTTCAGCTGCATGCCTGAGAGGCTGGGATTTTTCTGCCTGGGATGTGTGCCTGTCAGCCTCCCACCATGTCCATGGCACCTGCTGGCAGGAGCAGCGGCACCCAGCAGACCACACGGTGCCGAAACAAGGCAGCTGATGCCACAGCAGTGCTTGCCTCTGGGGCCATGGTCAGCAGCCTCCTGGCCTCAGCACTCTCAGTGCAGCTCCCTGTAGTCTCACCATCCCCACAAGAGGTGCTGGTCTGGGCCGCCCCGCATCCGGGTGCCTGCTGGTGGGATGTGCTTACAGGAGAGCATTCCCAGATGGTTTCTGGCTGTGTGGTGACCCTCCTAAAGCCAGCAAACTGTCTGGGTTGGGCTGGGTGTTGCAATGGAGGGCCTCCTGTCTGTGTAGCCAGTGGGCTTGTAGGAGTGCTGTGTGAGACACAACCCCACTTGGGGTGCCCCATTAAACCCTGAGGCAAAGCTTGGTTAGCTGTCCTTGCCAAACCAGCCTTTACCTGAGGTGTTGTGCTGCTGATTGCGGCTGTGGAAAATATATAGCTGGAGGGAGAATCAGTCCTAGAAATCCAACCCATCCTTCCCCAGGTTCTGGCCCCTTGTTCCCCTTGTTAGCAGGAAACATGCTACTCTGTGAAACTATGCAGGAGTCATGAAGCAGAGGGTTAGCCTGTGAGCTGCTCTGGAACAGCAAAGCCACAGCTGGTAGCACTAGGCACCTGGCATATACACAGTGACACATGCAGCACTGGGCCAGGGTGCCTGCTGTCACGTCCCAGAGGTGTGTTACTTTGCTGTGCACCCCACTCCCCACCTCTCTCTGCTGTCTCTAAGCAAAGGAAACCACTACTGCCGGGCAGCTTCCTCCCAGCCGCTTTCAGAATATCAGGGTGGCTGTTGCTGTCACCAGCAAGTGCCTTTCACCACTCCTCCGGGAGAGGACCCAAGCAAAGCTGTTTCCCATGGGACTACCGTGGTGCCTGGCGGCTGTCTTCCTCCTGGGTGAGTGCTCTGCACCGTGGCAGGGACTTTCCTGGGACACGTGAGGGGGAAGTAAAGTACCCTCTCTGTGTGGACACGGTCTTTGCGGGTGGGTGGCTCAGTGGGGCACCATGCTGGGGCTGTGGGGCCAGGATAGCCCTGATGTGGCTTGGTGGCCATGGGAGGAGGTGTGGTGGTGTGTTGCTCTTTCAACACTTTGTTTTCACTCCAAAACGATAGCGCGGATCCTGGCAGGGTTTCGGTGAGGGGATGTGCACACCCCTGTTGCATGGCTGCTGGGTGTGTGGAGAGGGGTTACCTCACCCTTCTGGCTTTGGGAGGGGTGTTCTGAGTGTTTCTTAGACTGTGCTGCCACCAACTTTCTTCCCTGGACTGGTCTTCATGGTTGGTTTTTAACTCGATGCCCACGTCCAGTGGGCATTTTGCTTAGTGTATATGCTGAGCACCTGAATAGACAGTGTCACCACTAGGAGCTCTGCAGGAGGGGAAGCTGCGCAGGTGGCCATCTCCTCTCAAAACCCTCTGCAAGCAGAAACAGAGGGAGCTCTTGCTGCCTCCCAGTGCCCCCGCCTTCAGAGAAGTTGTTGCTGGCTCCCTCTCCCATACCCTCCCTGGATTCTGGTCATGGAGCACCTCTGCAGCCTGCCGGTTCCCTCTGCTGTCTCATGCCCTTGGCTTCTGCATCTCCTTCTCTGGTAGAGGTCAGCTCTGCCGCCTGCTCCCTTTACCCCCAGCTTGTGCAGGAACTGAGTGCTTGGCCCTCTTAATTTTAATGCACCTGGTTGCTGCTTCCTCTGAACACCTGGCCTAGAGATGCTTTCCAGTCATAAACAGGCTTGACAGCCCTCTGGCCATCGTACTCTGCTCTATGTTCTCTGACCCTCAGTGTGCTCAGAGACAAGAAAGTTTGGAGGTCTTTTGTTAGAGGACTTGTTCTTAAAATAGCAAGAGGTGTGAAGTCCCTTGGACTTCATGCTTCAAAGAACGAGACTGCACAGCGATTCTTTTCAGTATTACATTGTAGTCCCAATGCACACCCACACCCACTGCTGTTTTGCATGTGGAGCCCTTGGATAATGTGTACCCCTGCAAACACCATGTGTGTTGGCTGTTTTCCAGCAGGTTTGAGCACTGGCCAGCGGGTGGTTACAGTTCAGAAGGGACCGCTCTTCCGCGTGAGGGGCTCCCACATCACACTGTGGTGCAAGGTGAGTGGCTACCAGGGCCCAGCAGAGCAGAACTTCCAGTGGTCCATCTACCTGCCCTCAGCTCCTGAGCGGGAGGTGCAGATTGTCAGCACCGTCGACCCCTCCTTCCCCTACGCCATCTACACCCAGCGCGTGCGCAGCCGGGGGATCTACGTGGAGCGGGTGCAGGGGGACGCCGTCCTGCTGCACATCACCGAGCTGCAGGACCGAGACGCTGGCGAGTATGAATGCCACACGCCCAACACCGACGAGAGGTACTTTGGGAGCTACAGTGCCAAGACGAACCTCTCAGGTGGGTCCTGAAAGAGGGACCTGCTCCCTGCCAGGCAGGGGTGCAGACAGGTTTCCACTGCTCTCACCTACACACTGGGAAGAAGTGCTCATCTCTGAGTCTCTGACAGAGGAGCAGATGGAGAAAGGGGTGATTAGTGGGACTGATGGGCATAAATTTTCCTTCTCTCCACTGTGGGATTGCTATCCTACCCCAGGTTGGCCAAGATAGGGACACCCAGATGTCCCGTTGCAGGTTGCTCTGGATATTGCCTCCCAGCCAGGACAAGGGAAGAGAGAGGGAGCCTCTGTTGTCCCATGGCCCAAATTTAAGTTCAGCTCCTGATGCAGCCACAGCATTTCACAGCTAAGTGCTTAGGAGGACATGAGTTTTCAGGCTCTGTGTGTTAGCTGTTTGTGTCCTCTCAGGTCAACTGCGGGATTTGACCCAAGCAGGATACTCCTAGACAGAGGGAGATAGCAGCTCCTGCAGAGCACTGGGAGAGGGAAGGCAATGGGGTGGAGAGGCAAAGGGAAAAGGCCATACTGTGGGCCCACCAAGTCTACATGGTAGTCCACTCGGTTTTCACCCGTTTCCTCCTTTATCGTCATGTTGTACCAGCCCACACTTGGGATCATGAAGCGCTGGATGTTAATCCCCTTGGCATTGCCTATTTAACACTGCCCATAGTCTGAATGAAGGGGGTACTGGAGAGAGATTCACTGTGCTTTCTTCCCTGCTGAGGTTTTAACCACTTCACACCTTGGTGCAGGTTGATGGAAGCTTTGCCACTCAGCTACAAAAGATTTCTTTTACGTTGTGAGATTCCTTAGGGCCTGACCATGGTTTCACAGTGACTGTCAGGTTGCCTATAGAGGCTAAGAGATAATTTTTCTTGTAACCTGCTGCTCTCTGCGTTTCTCCCCCATACTCAGTGATTGCAGACACCCTCTCGGCTTCCATGGTGCCCCAGGTCCTCACCCGCACAGAAGGGGACACAGTGGAGCTCACCTGTGAGGTGTCCAAGTCTACTGCCCAGCACACGCATCTCTCTGTTGGCTGGTACCATCTTCAGGGAGCAGGAGAGGGCCATGCCGAGGAAGTCCTCACACTCTCCAAGGACTTTGTCTTGAGGCCAGGGCCCTCTTACACGCAGAGGGTTATGGCAGGTGATGTGCGTCTGAACAAGGTTGGGAACACCATGTACAAGATCTTCATCGGGGGAGTGGAGCTGTCTGACCAGGGGCAGCTGTACTGTGAGGCAGCCGAGTGGATTGAGGATCCTGATGAGACGTGGAAGGACATCTCCCGCAAGCAAACGGGGAGGACATCGCTGGCAGTCATGAGCCAGGGTAAGGCCCTTGCAAACTCATACGCTGCGTCCAACTCCTTTTGTGCATTCAAGGCTCTGCAGAATCTGCTTTCAGTGGCTTTTGCCTGCCTCTGCCCCAGCTCAGGGACCCACTGGTGGGTCTGGCTGTCTGTGCTGAGCGCTGAGGGGGGGCGGGCCGGACTCGGACTCATGGCAGCCCCTGTCTGGGAGCTGTGGGTGGTCCTTGCTTTGGCGATTCATGCCAAATTTCCGATTCTGGCAGTGATTGTGAAACTTGTGGGCCCATGTGAGGTGTTGGAGAGGGCAGCATGAGTCTCACAGCAGGCTGGCTCTTTGGCAGCGTTAAGCTCCAGTGGGTGGAGACACTCCCCGGAGACACAGGGATGTGTTGCATGTGCTGCATGTCTGTAGTGTTTTCTTCAGAGCAACTGGTATTGCTGGTTTTTAGGTCATCCCTAGTTGTTTATATATGGTGGTAATGGTACTATGGGTCAGGCAGTGCTTCGTAGTGGATACACCAAGCTCCTGGCTTGTGCTCTAGGAAAATATAGTGTTAGGTATTTAGGAAGAGGAGACAGATCCGCTACCATATAGGAGAAGAATTAAAATAGGAAGTTTTGGAGAAACAGCCTCTTGCCAGTGCTGTCCATCCACTGCTACTCCACGCTGTCCCTGTCAGGCACCTCCTGTTCTCTCTGCCCAGCCAGCTTCCCATGGCTCCTGGCATCTGCAAGCTCTTCATTTCCTCACCCAGGACCAGTGGGGAACTCCTTCTCTCCCTACTGCCTTGGGATGGTTAGTGCTGTGTGTTTGCTGCTGCTCCTCTGAGCACCCTGCCTCCTGTCTCTCCTGCTGCAAGCCCATTCCTGGCTGCAGTCCCTCAACCTGCTCTTCCTCCAGCTGCCTGTGTGTAGCTGTGGCCAGAGGAAGGGAAAACTTCTTTCCCACTAGTACACTGCACCCCAAAGGCAAGACTGTGTCTACCTCACGCCCCTTTAACATAGGCAACTGTATGCAGTAAAATGAGAGTGAGCCTCTCACAGAAAAGATGCCCTGGAGGTGGCGTACCATATCCCCATGCCTTGGGTGAATGGAGGAGGCCACAGAGCCAGGGTGGTGAAAGGCACTGGTATCTCATAGGAGGGTGGTGAGTCAGAGCAGGAAACCAAAGAAATGGATGGGTAAGGACCAAACAGCCCATTACTTTTGTTTGGAAATAAAGAAACCTTGTCAGAATTCAATATTTGTGCTGTGGTAGCCATTAAGAGTAGAAGGGAGACGACAGTGGTAAGAGGACGATATGGTGGTTTTGTTAGAGCTGCTGGCATTGTCAGGGGGAAATGGTGGCAGGAGTATGAGCCCTCCAGAACATCACATCACAAAGTTTCCTTCCAGTGCTGGAAGTCAGTGACCACTGTGATTGTGGCCAAGTGCTCCAGAGGTTTCTGTAAACTCTCCAGCAAATATTTGGGAATGCCAAACATATCTGCAGCAGCTGGGATTCCTGCTCACAAACTGTTTATGAACCAGTGCTTAAATTCACAGGCTCAATAAATCATTCAAGCCCTTCCAGTGGCAGTCTGGGATCTGCTCTGTTTTACCTCCAAACTGCAGAGTGTAACCTTGCCCTTGTTGTTAGGCACAGTGGACACCACAGCTACCCAAGGAGATGGAGCAGCATGAACCAGGCTGCCAGCACAGGAAGTCTGGGCTCGGTTCTACCTCCTATTTTCCAGCTGTGCCACCACTGTGTGGGGTCATGGTGCAGGGTTTCAGGGCACCCAGCTTGCAGCTGCTCTCCAACTGGGATGAAGCTGGGAACGAAGCGGCATTGCTGTCAGAGGCTTAGAATGCCTTGTGAGAAAGGTGAATCGTATCATAAGACCTAGAGACAAGGGTCCTTATCTCAGGTGCAGCTGACTGTCCAAAAGGGTCTGCCAAGGAGAAGATGACTTTGTGCTCCCCCTCTTTGCTTGAAGCCTGCTGCTGGTCAGTATGGGGAGCAGGGCAGGGGCTAGGAGATGACCTCCACCTCCTCTTGCCTTTCTCCACTCCCTCCGTGCTGTGAGAAGTCTTCACGTTTCTTTTTGCTGTAGGAACTAACCCCAAACTACTCCGACTTCAAGGGTATCTCTTGCCCACATCCTGCAGTAGCCAGTGAGGGCTGCAGCATCGGATTCAGATGAGCAGCCTGAGCCCACCAAACATCTTCTCCCACCGCAAACAATATAGTTAAACCCACCATTTTATGCCCCTTTCTGGTTTAAGGGGTATTTGTTATGTGAAGTAGAACAGCTCCAAGAGGCAAGATGGGACAGCCCCTGGCAAAAGCCAATGCCTCAGAGTTAAAGCAGCCCTTGGTTCAGATGCCTGAGCTGAATAGGGGGTGACATCTCGATGGGAGTTCTGCTGTGGGAGGGGTTATGTGGTTTGAAGAGACGAGTTAGGTCCTTGGAATTCTTGTTGTTCTTCCACCTGTGACCGTTTGTTAGTGCCTGGAGCTGACAACCATCTCCCCATGGGCAGAATTTTCCATCCTGACTACTTTCCTAATCAAAGAAAAATGTTTCAGTAGAGAATTCCCTCCCATTTGCATGCCATTGGTGCTGCTAGGAGGGAGGGAAACTTGGGCAGAACCATCTAGCACCCTTTTTTGATTGTTTACAGGCAGAGATGTCTCCGTGGATATTGCTGCTGCTGAAATCTCCCTTTCTGAAGGTGACACCTTGCAGCTAAATTGCATGGTGGAAGGCCAGAAGAGCAGTAACAGGCACTTCCAAGTGCTTTGGCTCCTCAATGGTATGGAGGTGGCCAGGGTTGACCCCCATGGTGTATTGATTTGGAAGGAAAAATATGAGGAGAGAGACAAGCTGGGGCAGCTCCGAGCATTCAAGCAAAGCAACACAGTTTATGTCCTCATCATCTACGAGGTGGGGCTGAAGGACAACGGTATGTACCAGTGCTCTGTTTCAGAGATGAAGACTCCTGGAGACTTTCATATGATCCAAACCAATCTGTCATCAAGCATCCAAGTTGATGTGAAACCAATAGGTTAGTAAATCCTGATGGCTGCTCTTCTGGGTAAAACCTGCAGTGATCCCTGGCCAGGGAATACCTCAGGTCTGCCTTCATCTTGACAGGGGCAACACACCTGCTGCTTCCACCAGGAACACAAAAGTACCATAGATTTTGGTAGATAATAATGGGAAAAGCACTTACTCTGGCAGATGCACCAGCTGTCAACAACTGCCTTTATTTAGCTCAGTCTCCTTGCAATAAGTTTTGGGGCAAATAGGTAGAATTCTGGGGAGGCTGGGTCCTTTTGTGACTTTGGTACAGAAAATAGTGAGCAACACCTACTGCTAATCCATGAAGACCCAGCAGAACAGGTACTTCTGGTTGGGGAGGATCACTGCCACTTCCATCAGGGTGCTCTCTCCATTTTGAAGGGATGACTTGTAAGAAACCAGTCTAAGATAGATGTGTAGGAGACTCTTGGTTTCCTTGTCATACCTAGACAACGATTATTTTGATGTAGCAAGAGCTGACTGTTGTGACTCTACTTCTTAGTATTTATTTATGCATCCGTGTCTCAGGAAAGAGAAAAAAAGAAGAAAAAACACCACACAAAATGCCCTCCAAAGTTATACGAAAAGACTGATTGAAAATTTCAGACAGTTCCTTTCCTTTTCCAATGTCAAGATTTGCCTAGTCTCTCCATTTAATGTCATAATATCTCTAGCTTTCTCTGAGGGCCACAACAATGTCCTCTCCCACACAGTAATTTTTGTTTGCAGAGAACTGAATGCACCTGTCCGTGTCTACCAACACACCATCTGTCATGGTGGGAGATGCCTTGATCCTCCTCTGCCAGGTGCAAGGAGCAACCAATCCTGTGTCTGTGCAGTGGGGGCATGTGCCTCCACAGCATCCGGGTCCCCAGGTGCAGGTGGCCACCACAGAGCAGGATGGCACCCTGAGCCTAGGCAGTGCCTACCAGGACAGTAGGACTTGGGGGGGCCTCTGGCTGGAGAAAGCAAGCTCTGGCTCTTTCACTCTGGTGATCCCCAACATGCTGGATGAGGGTGACAGTGGGCAGTATCTGTGTAAAGAAATGGAGTGGTTCAAAGGCCAGAGCTGGACAGAGGAGGAGGAGACAATAGTGACAGTCAGCTCCATGGGTGAGTTGGGCCATCTCTATTTTGGGACTCTCTCAAGCTGGACACACTGGAGGCAGGGTTGGAGAAGTGGGTTGACACATGTGGGTAGGACAGAGGTCTTGCTGTGCCCTGAGTTAAACTGCTGCTGCAGGGTGATGTGGGGCTGATCACTGGGCCTTGGAGTGCTTCAGTTTCCCTATTCCTTAGCAGAGTGCTGTAGTCTTCCATGAGATGTTTTGGGAGAGACTAGTGGAACAAAACAGCTAAAATGCCCAGAGATCTGAAAGGCAATAGTTTGCTCAGCAGGTCTTTCTGACAGTCACCTGAACTTGAAATACAAAATATTTGTTCTAGCAGCACAATTACTTTCAGTAATTAAGCTTAATAAAGACACTTGCTGAATGGTATGGTGGCCTTTGTCAGCCACACATGCCTGGTGCTAGCATCTGATCACTTCTCCTGCCTTCCTACCTGCACGCAGAGCCACTGACCTCTCCGGCGTGCAGTACTCACGCCGCTTCTGCCTTTGATTGCCAAAGTGGGAACCTTTATGGAGAGACAGCTTTTGGCTGTGATTTAGGGTATTTTTCCATTGTTATAGCTGGGCCAAATGCCTGAGAGAACTGATTGGACCACAGGAGTTGTTAGGCTTTTGTGGAGGGTGGAAAGGGTAGCAAACAGGGCAGCAGCAGCAGAGAGGACACCCAGCTCCCTGCTACAGGGTGGGACTTGGGAGCTTGGAAGAGAGGGTACTCGGGGCTGCCCGGGGCGCTGGGGATGGGAGAGACTGAAGAGAGTCAGGGACTATGTGTGGCTGGACAAGCACAGTGAAACTCGAGGGAGAGTGACACCAGCAGAGGGGTGCCAGGGCTGCTGGCCAGCCTAGGGGTGCGGTGCCTGGGGCAGCAGGGATGGCACTGCATGGGAAGGATGGTGGTGAGGTGGCAGGGGGCAGGGCTTCTGTCTTGGCACCAAGGGCTCTCTTCTCCCAAGCAGGTCTCAATCTTCATGCCACGCTGAGAAGCCGAATTGCCACTGTCAGATACGGGCACAGTTTTGAACTCGACTGCCAAGTGAGCGCCAGCTACACCCTTGATTCGGTGCCGATGTCTGTGGTGTGGCTATTACAGGCCAACCCGCCCACCGGCCACTACCATGAACTGGTCCGGGTCCTTCCCAACGACACCATGGCTTGGAGTGCAGCACAGGCAAACTTCCAGAGGAAAGCCCAGCTGACGAAGGCTGCCACCTCCTTCAGGCTGCACATCCACAGCGCCTTGCCTGCCGACCAGGGGACGTACCAGTGTGTGGTGGAGGTCTGGAGGAGGAATGCTCTGCTGCTGAGGCAGCCAGCAGCCACTGCCAGATCCAATGCCGTGGGGATAAAGGTGGTGCTGCCAGGTAAGCAGTGCCACAGGTGCTGCTTCAGCAGAGATCTTTCCTTCTGTAACTTAAAATCCATCAAATGAGACCAGGGCAACAAGGACCACTGATGGCTGGGGTGTCCCCACCAGCATCACCCCCCAAGCTGCACAAGACAATCCTGACTGTCCTGTTACTTCCTCCGCACCCACAGCTCCTAACAACACTCTTGAAGGAAAATTGGCTGTTGGGAAGTGGCAATGTCTATTTGTTTGTAGATTATGTCAAGCATATAGGGTTCAACTTTGCCACTAGGATTTTAAGCCTTATTTCTGGGAAGAAGTAGTCTTCCCCAAGAAGCCTAGTTGAATCACCGAATCATAGAAACACAGAATGTTTTGAAGGGGACCTTAAAGATCATCGAGTTCCAAACCCTTTGTGTTGGCAGGGACACCTTCCATTAGTCCAGGTTGCTCTAAGCTCCATACAAGGTATGGGGCATCCAAAACTTCTCTGGGCAACCTCTGCCAGTGCCTCACCACCCTTACAGTAAAGAATTTCTTCCTAATGTCCAATCTATGTCTTCCCCCTTCCTATTTAAAACCATTGTGTTTTGTCCTGTCACTACAGGCACTTATAAAAAGTCTTTCTCCAGCTCTCTTCTAGGCCCCTTTTAGGTACTGGAAGGCTGCTATAAGGTCTTCCAGGAGCCTTCTCTTCTACAAGCTCAACTCTCTCAGCCTGTCTTAGTAGGAGAGAAGTTCAATCCCTGTGGTCATTTTTGTGACCCTCAAAAGAGCAGAGTAGAGGGGGAAAATCACCTCACTTGACCTGCTAGCCATGCTTCTTTTGATGCAGTCTAGGATGGCTTTCTGGGCTACAAATGCACTTTGCCTCACACCCAGCTTTTCATTCACCATTACCCTCGAGTCCTACTCGGCAGGGCTGCTTTCAGTTCCGTCATCCCCCAGTATATATTGATTCATACTGGGGACTGGCCTGGCCCAGGCGCAGGACCTTGTACTTGGCCTTGTTGAACTTCATAAGGTTTTCATGGGTCCAGCTCTCAAACCTGTCAAGGTCCCTCTGGATGGCAATGCTGGGCGTGTGAGGTTATCTCCCATGGTGTGGGTTTCTGCAGGGTGATGGAGAGAGGCTGACCCCCAAAGCTGGTTCTGGAAGAAGTCTCTGTCTTCCTAAGCCTCCCCTGGTCTGTCTGAGGTTTCCTAAGAAAGCACCAGGGCTCTCTTCCGGGCTGGGAGCCAACACTGAGCTGCAAGGTGCTGGGGGTTCTGGGCAGAGGTATCTCCTCCTAGGCATGGCTAGGCTGCGCAGCTGGGAACTCTGCCCAGGGTTCCCTTTTATGGCCTCCTCTGCATGCAGGGTCCATGCTGCCGCCAAACCTGCCAACACTGCGCAAGGAGTCTCATCCTCTTATGGAAGAGAGATGTTGCAAATGCACTGCAGCCCCCCAGTCAGCCTGCTGTGGGCCTGCTCCCTGCCACCCCTGGCAGCAGCACAGTGTCGGCTTGCCCTGCTCTTGGCTGGGACTCCTGGAAGAATTGAAGAGGTTGTCCCGACCAAAACCGCTGAGCCTGTGGAGACAGGCATGAGAATGTAGTTTCATTTTCCCTCCTGTCTGTTCTGCCAACAATGGGGAATTCTTGCTCTTTTTCATGCATAAAGTGATCATTCTAATCCTTAGAGTTTCGGGATCACAACCCAGTGAACTGAAATTACGCGTTTTCTGTGGGTTTGCTCTGGTCTAAGTGGATACATTTCCTTCCCTGTTTGGGCTTGTTTCCATGGTTTCTCCCTCCTGCTCCACTGCTGCTCTTCCCTTACCCCTGCAGAGCTGGGTGCTGGGGTGCTCTGTTTTACACCTGACCTACAGCAAACCAAGGGTGGGGGAGGTTCTGTGAGAGGTTAGGGTTGACAACAAACTGTGGCTCTGAGCGTGTTAGTGTAAATGGCACAAAGACCAGCAGGTGTAACTGTAGATCATCCATCCAGAGGAGACAGTAGCAGTGAAGCAGAAAGATATTACAACATTTGGCTCCAAACATAATGCAGCCATTACTACAATGCTGTAAAGGCGATGGGAACTGGGACGGATGATACACAGTGGGAGGTGGTTCCCGGCTTTCTTACTGTCTCCCTGAAAAAGGCAGCATGAGTTGGTGAAGGATATTTAGGAAGGTAGAGTAAATCTGGGAAGGGTTCTGGCTCTAGGAGCAATGGCATGAAGCAAAGATGCAGAAAATCTGGAATCCCCAGCATAAGAAGGTTATGGAACTGTTGGAATGGGTCCAGAGAAGGGCTATGAAGATCATCAAAGGGCTGGAGAACCAACTGCATGAGGACAGGCTGAGAGAGTTGGGGTTGTTCAGCCTGGAGGAGAGAAGGTTCTGGGGGGGGATGTAATAGCAGCTTTCCCGTACCTGAAGGGGGCTACAGGAAACCTGGGGAGGGACTTTTTACAAGGGCAAGTAGTGATACGATGAGGGGGAAGGGCTTTAAACTGGAAGGGGGAGATTTAGAGTCGACATTAGGAAGAAATTTTTCACAATGAGTGTGGTGAGGCACTGGCACAGGTTGCCCAGAAAGGTTGTGAATGCCCCCTCCCTGGAAGTGTTCAAGGCCAGGTTGGATAGGCCTTTGAGTAGCCTGGTCTGGTGAGAGGTGTCCCTGACCATGGCAGAGGGGTTGGAATTGCTTTATCTTTAATGTCCCATCCAACCCAAACCATTCTGCTATTCTATAATGAGAATGAAGATGCAAATCATGAAAGTCACCAGTCTGTTTCTTCGTATATAAAATCTCATGGTTGTAGCCTGTAGAGATATTCCAGTTCTTGACTTTTGCTTCAGCACTTTGTCACTTGATGTCAGTCACCATTTTAGGAGTTTGAATGCCCCTGTGGATCTGGCCTGTAGCTTCAGAGAGGAGAGGCAGACATGAAAGGTCATAACAGGAGGGGAAGGAGGAGAGATCCTTTGTGTTTCCAACCATCACAGGTAGTTCAGCATTGGACTCTTGGTGGGGTCCCACATTTAGTGTCCCCACCAGCCTCTCAGCACAATCACCCCTGGTAGCTTCCCCTGGCTCCAAAGCAAGTTGTGGGAGGGCTTTGCAGCAGCTGCCCCTTTGGCCGGCCGGCCCACATGGGTCGCTGCAACCATGCCCTTCTGCATGCTCCTGCTGCTTCTGGGCTGGGCAGAAAGCATGGTGTCAGCAGGCAGGGTTCACAGCGAGACAGGCAGCAAGAAGCTCTGTTTGGTTAATTACTTTGAAATTGAATGGGAAAACAGCATCCTGTCTTTCTGTACCAAAGGAGGAGGCAGGCAGCTACTCTGCCCTTTTCAGTCATTGATCTTTAGCAGGAGCAAGAAGAGACTTGGAGGTGAAAGAAAGGGGCTTTGCAGCAAATGCTCTGCTTCCTCTTGAGGTGATCTTCTCCCAGAGCTTAACAGGAATTTTTCCTTATCACAATCGAGTGCTCACAGCTGTTCCTGTGCTCCTTTCTGAGGTCTGGTAGATTTTGCAGAGCATTTGCTGCCTTGATGGGTGTCAGGCCAGGCCATGCTCAAGTGAGAGGCCCCCTTGGGCAGTCTGCTGTCTCCTGTGCTGGCAGCCTCTCTGGCTTGGGGAAAGGTCCTGGGTTTTGTTCACCTGCCCCTGACCATGGCAGCACTGCCAGGAGGAGCTCACTTGGAGGGAGGCACATGTTTTGGTCTGGCATGGTTCCACAGCTCTTCTGGAGTTTCTTAAGGCTGGGAGAGTTGTCAGAGCTGCTTGTGATGAGCAATGGAGTTGCTCTGCCAGTGCACTCTCCTGGACTTCAAGTCTTCACTCCTGGCTGAGTGATATTCCTGCTGTACTGAACAGCTGAAGTTAAGAACAAAGTGTCTTTTTTCCAGTGTGATGAGTTCATCTGTCACAGAAACAGGATGGCTGAGGTTGGCAGGGACTTCTGGAGGTCATCAGGTGCAAGCCCAGGGCTGAGAGGAAGTGTAGGCAGTCAGAGGCCCTTTAAAGAAACAGGTTCCCAGTCTTTCCACTGCTGGAGGGCAAGAAGGAAGAAAGGCAACAACAATGGATGAAGCGCAGCAGGAAGGGGATCCCCCAAACCAGAGGCATCATAGGCACATCTGGAGCAACCATGTACCCTGTCAGGTAGGCAAATCTGCAGGCAGCCTCACAGCTTCCCTCTCCTGAGCTGCTTAGCCCTAAATTGGATTGCCAGGTATAATCACAATGTTTGGGACTATGTTATATGGTTTTTGGCTAATAACCACAGCAAACACCTGAGATAGTGACTGTTAGCAAAACCCATGCAGGCTCTAGAGTCTCTCTGAGATAAGATATTTGTTCACAGTCTCCAAAGCCATAGACTGCTTTGTCACTTATGTGTGAGCCTGCTAATAGAAGCAATGGTAGAGGGACATGTTTGCTTTAGACAGAGGTTTTGCGTCTGAGGTCCAACACAGTGTCTGCCTCCATCCCCCCGAGGTGTCTCCTCTGCTGCTTCCCTGCCTAGTGATTCCTCACCACAGTTCAAATAAGGCTGTGTATTTGCTCTTTCCCTCCTTCCCCTATACTCCCCTTAGCACTAGTGCTCCAGCATCCCCTAATGGGTCTTTGTCCTCTGAGCAACCTCTTCCTCTACCCCTCCTCTTTTGGTGAGTCTCTCAGGCCAGCCTTATTTCTCTCATTGCCAGCATCCCCGTATTGGCAACTGCAGCTGTCTTGATTATTTTGCTTCTCTATTTCAGAAAGCAAGCTTCAGGTATCTATGGAAGAGAGCTCTGTGGAAATTGCTGGTGGTGCTGACACAGCCATTGAATGCAAGATCATGTTTGCCCAGAATAGTTCTCAGTTTGCCGTTATATGGTACATCCTACGTCCTCCGGCAGATGCAGTCCCCCTCCAAATTGTAAGGGCCAACTACAACAGCATACTGGAATATGGGGCTGAGTTCAGCTCTCCTGACAAAAAGTCCAGGTTCTTGAGCCAGAGGATGTCCAGCAATGTTTTCTGGCTGAGGATACTCTCTGCAAACCCTGGGGACCAGGGCAGGTACTACTGTGTGGTAGAGGAATGGCTCTGGCTCATGGACGGCTTGTACAAACTCGGAGAGAAAGCATCGAGAAGGACCACACTGAAGTTCAAGGTCCCAGGTGAGTGGTGTTTCTCTCTCACACAGGTGCCACTGAAGGAGGTTGGAGCTATTTATTATGGGGCATGTGCCAAGTCTCTCCTAAGACGGCAAGGCTGAGGAGAAGCAGTGGCTCCTGTGTTATATCTTAGACAGTGACTCAGGAGGTTTCAGTGCCTCTCAAAGGGAAACAGGGAGTTAGGACAATTTACCACACCCTCCTGAAGCAGCCAAGCTGGTATTTTTGCCACTGACAGGCAATGTCTAATGCTTCACAGTGAAGTGAATTGTGGTGGGTTTTCTCTCCAAAACATGTTGCACTTGGTTGTACAGAGCTGTGAATAGAGAAGCAGCTCTTTCCTGGTACTCCCGAGCATTCTGAAGCAAGAGACTAAGTTTTCCCTGCCTTGCTACACACAGCCACAGAGAACAAGACTAAAGGCTCAGCTGCTCCCATCTTTGGCACTGCACCAGTGGGGTGCATGGTGAATCTTCCTGGCTCAGTTCTTCCCTCCCTCTCAGCATGACCTGGCTTACGTTCACAGCCCTAAATAAAGTGGATCAGAGAATTCCATCTTCCTAAATAGCTTTTGTTCCAAAGGGTGCCGTATCACAGCAAAGGATTGTGAGCAGGGGGCAGACGTGATATGGGGGAAAAGAACGCCTCAGGGAAAAAAAAGAAGTCAAAGGAGCAAGGGAGTCCATGGGTGTCCTGCAGAGGCTTTTGCAAGAGGCCATCTCAATCTCCCACTCTCCAAAAGATTTCCATCAGGCTGTGGGCACAGGCAGAAGCATTTCTATGGTGGTACAAGAGCATAATGGCTCTTTCTGCTTGTATCCCACCCCAGAGCATGAACTGTACCTGGAGAAAACCAACCACAGCATCTCTGCGAGGGAGGGTGAAGATGTGACACTGCACTGCCTGCTGCAAGATGCCCGCCCACCTACCACCCGCATCTTGGCAATCTGGTTTTGGGGGAAAGAGAGCAGCAATGTCAAGCCCTTGGTGACCCTTGGCCGTGATGGTGCTATCAAGTACTCCCGGGAGAGCCTGTCGAGGAGGCTGCACCTGCGCCGCCCCACTGCTGGCGACTTCAGTCTGACACTGTACCGTGTGGAGGAGGGCGATGCCGGGGTGTATTACTGCCAGGTGCAGGAGTGGCAGCAGCAGAGCGGGGGGAAGGACTGGGCTATGCAAGCCTTGGCACACTCGGGGTACACCCAACTCACTACCATCCGACCAGGTAATACTGCTGGGTGCAAGGGGCTGCTCACCCTGCACCAGTATCCCCTTAGCTGTATAGGGGTGTTGGAGGGGGTTAATTGCGGCTCTCTGCTGGTGATGCTGGCTGCAGTAGCAAGGGTGTGGAGGGACCAGGAGGGCTTGCGAAGGGATTGCAGCAGGGTCAGTTTTGGAGAGAATGACAGAGTTGTGTTGAGAGCCTGGGGAGGGAGGGGAGACCTTATGAGGGATGCATGTCATGGGCCTGGTGGGGGAGGCAATGAGATCCCATTTCCAGTCCCATTGATCTGCTAGGGCTGGAACTCAAGTACGTGGCATTGTAAACTGTGGAGGTGGCTGTCAGATGAGATACCAAGTGCTCTGACTGCGAGGCACATGGTCCAGAGGGTACCACTGACTGCGCTTGTAGTGCTTTGTGGCCTCTCTGCAGGAGTACGGGCACAAGCCCCTGCTCTTAATCGTGCTGTTTGGGCCAGAATGCTGACTATTCTGGGGAAAAAATTCTTGGTGTGATTATTCTGGCAAGTCCATCTCCACTGAGGTGTCTAAAAAACGGCCTCTGTCCTTTTGGGGTGTGTTGGCGTGCATGCTGGATGCAAAAATAGAGTTGGATTCTGCATACGGAATTTTATATAAATAAAAGCAAAGGTTTCAGTCAGGCACACACAGTGTGTTTAGGGAGGTAACTGGCAGGGAAAAGGTACTCTTTTGTTTCTTTTTTGGGGAAATACCAGACTTGGATGACCCATGTGGAGGAAAAAAATATGAACTGTGAAATCAACCTTCTTGCATCCAGCTAACAGCATCCTGCCGTTCTTCTCCTGCCTTCAGATCTGGGGTTGCGTGCACAAAGCCAGTCTGGGTGGTTGTAGTTTCTGCAGCATTCACCAATGCTGACTGACATGGAATAGCTCAGGGAGACACTGTAGAGCCCTCCCTTGCGCCTGCTGCTGGCACAGGCACACACAAAGCCTACACGCATGACTCTGCACCTACAGCAGAGCTAATCTGGATTTAATTGTGGAGGGAGGGGCTGCTAGCACTTCATCCCCCTGCTGCTATGTTCCTGCTGTTGTCCATCATGGCTCCCTCTAGCACTCAGTTTTCTTCTTCATCACCTACCTCTCTCTTATTACCTATTACTAGTGGAGTAAGCATTGCTAAAATTGCTCAGTAACTGCTGGAAATGTCATTGTTTTCACAAAATCCAAGAGATTATCTGGGTGTATTTTATTTCTCTTTTTTTTTTTTTTTGGTGTGTTTCTCCAGTGATGCAGGTGATCTTGAAAATGCCCTTTTGGCTGAGATGTCAATGTTTTGGAGAGGAAGTTTTCTGAGGGGTAATGACTCAGCTGAGTATAAGTATACCCATAACCAGGGGTAATTTAATCTTTAGTCCCTGATGTGGGTGATACCTTTTAGGATACCTCCCTAAGATCAGAGAGGCACTCATGTAGTAGAGACTTCTTCCTGTGGGAGAGTAAATGCTGCTTCTGCCTCTGTGAATGGAGTGCAGAATTTCAGAGGTAGAGAAGTAAAATCCAGTTTCACAGCCAGGAGTGACTGTTGGGTTGGTTTATCACTAGGGTCACACCTAACCCATCAGGCTGTGTGGGTAGAAAGCTTCAAATCAGCAGACTCACGTGCTCAGCATGATTCTGCAGAGCAAACATAAAACATCTGCACATGGGTCTTGGGTAAAGAAGAGAACTGAGGAACAACACTTAGAGATGGATAAAAAAGACCCAAAGGAGCTGGTATGACCTGTCATGGTAGGCCAACTGCATCTGAGTTCAGTCTGTGATGTTGAAGCTACACATCAAGTGAGGAGATTTTGATAGCCAGGATTAATGGGTGGCTGTAAGGAGCCCAGGATGAAAATGGAGAGGCTGGAAGCGAGAAGTTTTCAGCTAGCATGGGAATCTGGGAAGTACCCAGAGAGTTCACCAGCAGCACAGACAGCCTCCACCTCGACTGGGGAGCTCTTCTACAGGAGCTGCCAAGGACAGGGATGGAGCTCAGCTGACTGCAGCTCAGTGTGACTGAAATAGGATAGCAGAGCAGCAGAAGCAAGAAGGGCTGGTGTCTGAGGGAGACAGGGACCTGCTTCATTTGGTTTCCTTTACTTTCCTCTTGTCCCTCCTTGTTCAGTGGTGCAGCCTCTGACAGACCTCTGCCTCAGCCCTCTGCCATCCAAAGTGTAAAGGACTGTGACTTTTCCTTCTTGAGCCCAATCTGGAATGGGTTAGCCGAAGAACCGTGCTGTTTCTGTTGGTGTGTTTCAGATGAATTATCTGACGTCCAATCTGACCTCCCAAAACAAGAAAATGAGGCAAATTATCTGGTTTCTCTCCCCCTTCTCCTCAGGTAGCCTGTATGAATCCTTAAAAATTGGTACTGTTGGAAATTGAGGAAAAAGTGATAAGAAGATAGCCTATAGAAACAGTAGGAGAGAGAAACTCACTAGCCTGGGGCCTCACTTTCTTTTTTCTTTCTTTTCTCCTCCAGAGTCAACTGTTTTGTCTAGGATCTGCTCATCCCCACCACTGCTGAATTTCATTCTGTACTTACCACTGGTTCTGATCCTTCTCCTGGCTCTTGCTGTCTTCTGTTGGTGCTTCAAATTCAGGAAAAGCAAGAATGCTAACGTCATGGGAGACCAGCTGATGGAACTGCAAGGGGCTGGAGGGGTAAAGAAAACTTAGCAAGTCCATAATGGCAGACGTAACTTGAAGGAGCAGAGCTGGACAGCTGAGGAGGACTAAGTACTTACAGGCGGGCTTTTTATGGTTTTGCAATATTTCTTGCAAGGAATCCTTGAAATTTCGTGTTTACTTTCAGTTGAACAAAGCAGCTTTGAATTACTAAGCAAATAGGGTTTTCATAACAGGTGTTCCTGTTCCTTAGGTTAGATACTCACCCATTACAAGCTCCGTTCATTGTGGTATGTGTGAGGTCCTTGCAGTATGCATCTCCCAGTGTGGGTGGAATTGGTATTATTGCTCTATAAGTATAAGGGAAAACCATCTCTTTTTGCACGGTGACACAAAAGTATCTAATTTCTACTCATTTTAAGTGACGTGACAAAATCTGTAGTGTGCAGGCTAAAAACCAGTGACAGAGCCGGAAATGGAGTATTGACATCCCGTTTAAGGCATTGTGTTTTCCTTTGCGCATCCTTTGCTTGGTAAGCTCTCAGATACTACTGTCCCTCGTCCTGAGAGTGCCTGTGCCCGAAGAGCACCTTCTCTGAAAGGAAGTGGGTCTTCATCACAAAACCTGTCACAGGCATTTGGGGATTGAGCAAGGCTGGCTGGTGCTGGAAAAGTCCGTAGAAGGACTGCCACAGCCATACACAAAAAATGAATCCTGTTGACCCAATAAGCAACTCACAGGGAGTCTTGGATCCCAGAAGAAAGAAATGGACACACAGCCATCTTGGAGATAAGCGTACAAAGACTTTCACCTCCTTCCTTTGCTGGGATTGATGTAGCAGAAGACAATGTCCATCCTCTTGTGCTTGGGCTGACTGTGGGTCAGGAAGCTTCACAGCTGGGACCTGGTGTTAGACATCTCCAGGTTTTGCTATGTAATAAAAAAGCCATATGTGTGCTTGCAGGGAAGTTCATCTGTGCTCTGGGATCCAGATCAGGCTCACCTTTTCAAGGCCAAGTACCTCTGCTACTTGAAGACTGGCTGGCTGAGGCATTAGAGGAGAGGTGATTTCAGTCTAATCCCTGTAAGTCAAGGGATACTCAACCCCTAATTGTGTGAAGTAGAATGCAGTCCCAGTGAGTTGTAAGGTCAAGCATCAGGGCAACACTCAAAGCTCTGTCCTCAGACAAAAGCAACCATATGGAAATCATGGTAGACATTTATGAACCTGCTCCCTTTGACCAGAGGGAGGGTTGGAGACACAACAGCCCCTCTAGATCTGTTTAAGTACCTCACTTTCCTTATAATTGGAGAAGCTTCCTGCCCTATATCTTGAGGAACTGGGAGGTCCTTGCTCCCTTTCTTCTTGAAAAAACACTTTCTGCATAAGTTTGGAGACTTGCTGCTCCCATTTCTCTGTTCAGCCAACTCCTCTGTCTGTGCTGACTACAGTTTGCTCAGCCTTTCCCTGCAGGTTATGTTTTCTGGACCTTGTGCAGCTTTTCCCTTTGCTGCCCTGACCCCAGCTGTCTCTCCCACAGTGTGAGTGCTCAAAGCCACACGCGGGATGCTCTGCAGAGGTTTCCCCCCTGCCTTGTAGGTTATGTCCAGTTTACACATCCCAGTAGGATGTTTGATCTTCTGAGTGCATATGACAGCACGGCACTGTTTGCGCTTGGTTCACAATTGGCAGGCTCCTCTCCTGCAGATCTGCTGTCTTGCAAGTTGTTTCTCAACTGTGTGTTCAGGCTGTTGACTTTTCCTATCTAAATGGAACACCGTTTGCATGGGTGTGATGAACAGCTTTCCACACCAGTTTGCAAAGGGGTCTTTCTGTCTGTTTCTGTCTGTTTGTCTTAGCCCTGTCTCGATAATGTTTTAACTCATGAACCAGTTTCAGCCTGTTTTGACAGAGAAGCAGATGCTCCTAGGACATTAAACTCTTATAAGTTTCATGAAAAGCGGTAGCTGGATGAAGGAGAGGAGGCAGTTGTCCCACCACAGGAAGGCTGCAGTGTGAGTTGCCTGACAGCCACCCTTGAGCCAGAGGTACACTCCCTGCCTGGTGCCCAGCTCACAATCAAGGGATACAGGAAGGAGGTGCAGGTGTTTTAGGGCATGGGACAGGAGAGAAGGAACTATTTTTTACCATAAAATATTAACAATCTGTGCACATAATTTATGTACCAATTTTGTTCCCTCTGTGTGTGTTTCATTTGGGTTGTTTCCTTAGCTTGCCTGTAAGAGTACATTGGGAGCATACTTCACAAGTCTTGGTAGAGTCAAGAATATATGATACCTGCTGCTTAACCTTTCCCACAAGGCTTGCAGCCTTCTGGCAGTGGAGACTACACAGGTCTGACATGCTCTGCTCTTGTTTAAAACCAAGTAAAAAGAAATAGTATCTTTTCTTTTTTTTCTTGCATTCTTCTAGATACTTGTAAATGCTTTGTCCCGGTATCTCCCTGAGAATTGCAGTTAAGAAGCCGTGAGTGTTCAGTTTCTCCTTCTTTTTAAAAGTTATTTTGCCCTTTTCTTGTCACTGAGTGTCTCACACCTCCTCAGGTGTTATCATGGCAAACTACTAACAGATGGCTTCACAGCCCATTCTTTACATGTCTTGAAATGAACTTCATCAAGACCAGCCTTCTGCTCAAAAATCTGATTTATTTAGGTTGCTTCTTATTACGAGAGTGCTGGGATGGTGGCATGGGACAGCCCCTACCCTGCTGCAGCAGTCACATGCGTAGGTCAGTTTCCATAAGCCATGCAAGCCCTATGAGTGACCCTGGCTGGGTTTGGTACATCCCCCAAGCCCATACTGGCCCTTCGCTTGACCACCTCAGCACTCTGTCATGGGTCTTTGGAGGCATATTTGCTGCCATCTGTTTTTTGTGTAGAAAACCACAGACTCTACTGAAACATAAGATTGTTTTGTCTAGTGGACTGGGGGAAAAAATGGGCAGAGAAAAGGGGGTTTCTCCATCAACAGGACACTTCCTTCTTCTGTCCCATTTTTGCTCAGTTAATCCAGAGGCCTTTTGATGAAAGGATTTGCAAGAAGAAGGTCTGTTTTTTGCAGCGGTGGGTTTTTCCTCTTTATTTTTTTCTGACTTTGCTGGGACACTGTGAAATCTTTCAGCTGTATTTCTTAAGATGTATTTTTTTTTCCATGAGTGAACTTAGAAAGAGTTGTAACTTATCACAGCAAAAGCTGCAAAACAGTCCTATTTTTAAAGAGAACATTTCACTTGGCTAAGGTGAATGTATGAAAAGTAGAGGTGTGTGATGGGTCAGGAGATGGTGTTGATTTTGCTGCCAGGGCTCTTGGCCACCTTCACCCACCCCTGAGGCCACTTTTTCTTCTATGTAAATCAGAACAGCTGATAAAATAGATATTTATCTGTTAATAACTCTATGGAGGAAAAACAGTGCAACAGGGCAGACCCTGCAGCACAGCACTGCCCCTGTCACACTCCATCCCTCAGATGCCTGCTTGCCCAGGGAACATCTTGTGTGTGGGCAGCATGCAGTGGGAAGGTCCAGGCTCCTTTTGTATGTTTTAAAACAGTTTTAAGGTGCTACAGAGCAATGAAGAGCTGGGTCCAAGAGGAATCAATTAGTTGGGAAACACTATGGAAACGCAGGAGCTGTGTTGTTCTCTGGTGTTTCTATAGGAAGGTATGGAAACCTTAAGGCAAGAGGAGAGCAGCGCTTCCTCTTAGGCAAGCGAGCACAGCTCTGCAGCTTGGTAGACTCTTGCTGTTCAGATGATGGATGACGTGAGGATAGGATGAGTGGGAATATAACCCCTGTGTTGTATTGCCTTCCTGGAATAATTTTATGGCACCTGTCTTTGGGCTGGAGCAAGGCCAGTGCTCAGTGATCACCAGGGCAGCTCATCCAACATGCCGTGAGACAGAGGATCACACCAGTGACACTCTCACCTGAAGATGGGTGCGTTTGAAGACCTTTTGCTGCAAGGCTCTTCTAACATGTGAGGGAGGAGGGTGAGTGATGAGTGAGTTGCTCTGCAGGAGCGATGGGAAGTGAGGAGATACTTTGCCTCCTCTAGCATCCAGTAGCTTAGGGTTTCCTGCCCTGCCCTGCTCCTGGGAGCACAGCAACAGGATGCTGTCCTTGTGCTGCCAGGGCAAAGTTCTTGGGGAAAGTTGCCAGACTTTCAAGAAATGCTTCCAAACAAACGCTTTAGAATTCTCCTGGGAAGTCCTCTCTTAAGCAGCATCTCTTCCTTCCTATTAATTCTGAGTTGGTTTTAATATTCAGTTTTCTCCTGTGATAAAATATTTAAAAACTGGAAATAAAAGATGCAGTTTTGATATGTGCTTTGGTCTCACTTGATGTCATTTTGCATTCCAGCTGCTTCCTGCAGCCCCTGCTTGTTTCACATGTCCTTCAGCCTTTACCTTTGACACCTAAGACAAAGCAGATCCACCCCCTAGGACGCTAAATCTTCCTTAACCACTAAGAAACCACTGCATCGTATTGGCCTACTACTGTTGGTTTTGGTCCTTCTCCTCCAGTATTCTGCCTCCTTCTTCTTTTCTTCCTCCAGATAACATGGCATTACAATCCTGTTGCACAGGGCAGGAAAAAGCAGTCCTTGTCCAAGAGCAATGCTTTCAGGACAAAAGCAGTACAAACTGTGGGGCTCAAGGTAGAAAGGATGTGTGAGAAGTAATGTGGTATCTGGTTCACTTTGCTACCACAGCAAGCAGGAGGGACCAGTTCAGTGTCCTTTCAGCCAGCAGCACTCACCGACTAAGAGGCTGTTTGTGGTGGTGTGGGACTGACAAGATTAATGACCCCTTACTTGCCTGGACATTTAAAAAAAAAAGTTTTCATGGATGTAGTTTAAACTAAATAGGAGTTGATAGAGAAATATACTCATATTTAGAAGTGCAACCAGCAAAGCAAGGCCCAGATGCTACTTGCTTCTGCAATCCGGAGAGGAAAGAGAATACTGTGGGCAACAAATCGAGCATCTGCTCATCTGGGCTTTCTTGCTTTCTTTATACTTCATTATGTTTTTCTTGTATGTTTCTAAGGAGAATTACATGATTATAAGTGATGCTGGCAGGGAGATGAACCTTCCTCTACTGCCAGTGCCAGTGAGCTCTCCAGGGACGCAGGGGCACAAGTTCGCTACTGCCATTTCAAACCACTCACTTCCATCAGCAGCTTTATTTAAAAAGACTAATCCGAGCAGAGGGTATTTTGTCTTTTAATTGACACAGTGCTCATTCCCCCTGCAGGAACCTGGAGCAGGTACTGTGCCTGGGCTGCTGGGCAAAGCGAGGAGAGATAGGGACCTGCTCTTCTGGCATCCCTGGTGCCTGCCATCACGATGGGTACCATTCTCAGATCCCTTCTTGGGAGCCATCACAAAGGCAAAGCACGGTGGGGGTGGCGGTGAAGCAGGGAGTGACCTGATCTCTGACCTAGCATGTGCTGTACCTGCTTTTTGTAGGGTTGTGGGGAGCTTTTGTTTCTGGGACTCTCAACTAAGTGTGGAAATTCACTAACAGGGGAGAAAATATTAGTTTTATCATTATTTTAAGTGTGAGGAAATGAATGGGTAAATACTGGGAACAGTATGGCAAACCACGATGGCCTGTAACTCCTCGTAGTCCCCTCACAGGATGCTAATAGGGAGGAGAAGCCCACTGTCCCATTTGAAAGAGAAGGGCCATGACCAATCGCTGTTAAATGGTGGCAGTAATGCCTCACGCAGTAGCCGTGGGATAAAAGGCAGAGGCAGCCTGAACTGTAAAGATGTTTCATTTCCCTGGTAATGAGGGAGACACACTGTGGCAATGAAACTGGAGAGAGCGAGACCGTGAGATGCTAATTTCTGTTCCTGCTGCTGCTGCCGCTTTGATCTGAAGCAAATGCCCATTTTAAATTGCAAACGGATGCAAGTCAGATATCATCCAGCCAGTGGCTTACAGGCTTAATGAAGTGGGACGTACGCTTCTGGCTGATAATGTTAGAAGAGGCAGGCAATTCAGAGAGGAATTACTGAAGGTCTAAAGAGACGAAGAGGAAGGATGAGGATATTGCGGGGGAACTCTCACCATCACAGTGTGACACCAAGTTCCCAGCTTTCTGTCCTTGGGAAGCTATGCCTGTGGCTAAGCCCCTACCACCTCTATCCTAGAAAGCCGTGAACATCATGTCCTGCTGTTGTCTATGTTTTAAGGTACACATCCTGTAAAGGCAACATCAGGTCATCCTGTTCTTTGGTCTCAAAGTGTGGACATTAATTTGGTGTGTTCCCCAGGCATGTGGGGAGGTTAAGTAGCTCATTTTGTGCTATTGCTTGGACATTTAGTTGGACTTTGAGCAAGACAAAACTTGTTGTGACTTGACTGATAAGGCTATCCTGGAGCAGACCTCAGTAATGGGGTCATCAAGTCAGAAGCAGTGATCTGGCAGCCTGTTAAGTCACAATGGACGACTGCATCTTCTTGAGTCCCTGATACATGCAAAGATTTGACCTGTTTTGAAGAGTGAATATCTAGAAGGATCTTTACTACACTCTTCAACAACACAAGGCACTTGGGCCTTTGAATCAGGCCAGAGTTTGTTGTGTATCTTGCACGGATGACGCTGCAAGATGCTACACTAGAACATCCTGACAAGGAAAAAACTCTTGGATGTAGTCTGTGCAGAGCCAAAAGAATCTTCACAATCTACACAATGACCATCATCAAAGGATCTCACAAAAAATAAGTAATGATGGGATAAAACTCGTAGGTGCTTGCATGGGTGAACTATTAATTAAAAATACAAGGCAGGAAAATAAGTAAATATAATAGTTATGACAGAAAAGGGAGGTCACCAGTGATGAGACCTGTGCTGCTCAATGAACACATTTGGTGTGGAAAAGATGTTGATTGCATAGTGGACAGCAGATCTGACAAAGGTGCAGGGAGGACCAGCAGTGACTGATGAAACCCATGACATGGCTTCCAGGTGGGGAAAAGCTGAATTACCCAAGCCTGTCAGTCTGGGGGAGACAACCCTAATGGCAAGGAAAGGACTGACAGCAGTTTGTCTTTCCTTCTTTCTCTGCACTAGAGCAGTAGGACACTGAAGAGGCTGGCAGGCAGCAGCCTTGAAATGAAAGGAATGCAAAGAAGCAAAATTTTCGCAAAACACGAAGTTAAGTTGGAAAGCTCCTTGTCATGAGATGTTGTGCTGTAATTTTGTGTTTTCCAGGGGAAAATGAACGAGAATGGACTCTACTGAGCATTATTAACCGTGAAGCAGCCACCCTGGTAAGTCCTGAGCTGTGGATTAGTAGGGGTTTGGGGAACTGTCATATATGACTGCACTGCTTTTGTCTTCTGCTCTAGGCCTGTGCTTTTGGCCGTTGCTCAAAGAAGATAAGGAGGCAGGTAGTCTGACCAACTAGACTTTTTAGTTTATATTCTTATCCTATGTTTACTTTATAGCTGTGTGTATAACTGTATAAGATGCAAAAAGGGGCACATATCACTTCACTCTTTTTCTTCATTTTATACTGCCTATCAAGGCTTTTTTTATATATATATACGTATAAATGCTTCTGAAATAATTAGAATCCTCTTTCAGTAGAGTAAATCATGTTAATCTGTAGGCTACCAGGCAAGATGAAGTTTTTAGATTATCCTTTCTTTTTCTACATTATCTTCCATTCAAGGACTTCACACTCTCTCAATAGCATAGTTGAGAATTTTCTCTGCTTAATAAATGAGGGAACTTAGACACAGTAGTTTGCTGTGAAACAGGCAAAGAAATCAGAAATCTGCTTTTTTAGAACATCTCTAGAGAAGGAGACAGGAGGAAAGACTGATTCTAAAAGTAAGAATCAAAGGGAAAAAATATCTCTGCTGGACCCAAAATAAGTTTCCATAGAAACACATTTTTTTTTCTGAAGATGAATTACTGCAGTATGAAATGATGATTGTGGATCTAATTCTGCAAAATATTTAAGCATATTCTTTGCTTATCCCTATTCAGCTCAGGACACAAACATGTGATTTCCATGGAGGCTTATGTGCTTTATTTGATGGAGGTAGAAATAAGGACAAGCTCTGTTGAATTGGGATCGGGGCTTCCTTGTGCTTCTTTGTTGCTGTCAAACTTGTAACTTATTTTCTATGACAGTACATGTTGCTTTGCTGCTGAAAGTACAGACCCCAGTCCATAGATCCCAGTGCTTCAGTCTGGGAGTTCAGTACGAAGTTCTAGCAGACTATTCCCACCAATGGGGAGTGGAGTCAGCAGAGTGTTTACATTGCTAGGTACTTTATTGTTTCGTTAATTAACTCTTCTTCTATTTACATACAGACTTAAATTTACATGGAATATTTATTCTGTAAATGAACGCCACGGTGATTATCAGATAATTAACTGGAGAACTGATGGCATGAGAGATTGAGAGTTGTTCCTAATCTATCTTTTTGCACCTCTATTTATGGCCCATAGACATTTTAAAGATGGGATAGGTTCTTAATATCTTGCATGCTAATTACTTTTATTGTGACTGTGTGCTGGTAAATGATTGGGTTTGGTTTAAGCTATTTAAGGCTGGTTTATGTATCTTTTTTTTTCCCTCTGTTGTGATTTTATGCTCAGCCAAATTAATAGGACAAATAAGGTCTGACTCAGTTTTATTCCCATTTGCTATACTTGGAATAGATGAAGCTTTTGTATAGCCAAGCTGCAGCTACTCTTCTTCACACAAACTCTCTGTCTTCTTATTCCATCTTTATTTCACACCAGCTTTCAACTTTTTATTTGGGGAGGTGTCTGTTTGTAGGCCCACTGAAAGCATTTCCCAGCAGTTCTATAGAGCCCCATATAATGAATTTAACCCTACTGATGACAGTACTTTGGGACTCTCTTCAGATGCCAAAGTACAAATAATCTTCATGGAAATTGTATCCAGTTTTCTTGTCCCCTCCCCTTCCCGTTGACCTAGACAAGATAAACTCTAAAGGCATTTAAGCAATCTATCCTAATGTAGTGTTCGACATGGAAGCTGCTCATTTGCTGTTGAGTCCATATGAACTATCTCCTCCTTTTGTCACCCATCAGGCCACCAGTGCAGTTGCTGCACTGCGCTCTTGTATGGACTAGGATGATGACGGCTGAAGCTAGTACAGCAGCCCAGGTCATTAGGATAAACTGTCCCTTAGCACTATTGGACTTCAGTCTTCCCTTACAGCTGGAAACTATTCTTTCTCAAAATTTTCTCTGACAGGGAGATGGAGGACATGCTTCATCTCCTGGTGATTCAGTTTTTTTCCTTAGTGTTTGCCAAGAGTCACACTCATTTTGCAGGCATCCTACCCTCCTCCTCCCCACTTTGGGACACATTTTCTGTTTTTTCAGTATCTGCCATGCTGCTACCATCAAACGAGCACACTAGTGATGGCAGCAGTCATGTGTCTTGTTTGGTGGTGGTTTTCAGCTCCAAGATTTTCAAGGTCTACAGAAAGGACTGTGTCAAAGGAAACTAGTCCCTCCAGCAAGATCAATGTGGGGTGCTGCAGGTGTCTGAGGGACAGTCTTTCTCCTTGGATGCTCTCAGATCCCTGAGGAGGCCCATGTCTTATGTCGACATACAAAGTATTGAACAGATTTGCGTGGGAAGAGCAACTTTTGTCACCTTTTTGGTTCAAGCAGGGACTCTGATCCCGCATGCCTAGCAGCAACCACCACCCAGCACAGAAGGTAACCCTTCCCACTCCCTAGCCAGTCTTGTCTAGGTCTCCCCTCAGAGGTGTGCCAGGCCCATAAAACAAGTCGTGGTGCTGCACATACCTTCTCCACACTGCAGGTGTGAGCCATGGGGGTACACCTGCAAGTGGGCCATCTCTGCTGGCCTTCTAGACTGGCACATTTCCCTTCTGAGCTTGCAAAGCCTGCAGTTTTCATGCCAAATTGAAGTCATGAGAATGAATAAAACCAAGCTATTTTTAATCCAGTGTGATATTTCTTACTCTTGGCTATTTTTTTCATAATTGCTTCTGTTTTCTGCTAATGATTTGAAATTTAGCATCTATTCCTGCCTTGGAGTGTTACTTTGATAACTGGTGTTAAGGAGGAAAATTAAGACTGTTGTTAGCAGCAGAGGCTGCAGGACATATGGGTGCTGCAGACCTGTTAGTGATAGACAGAAAGTTGTTTTGAGGCAGTGGGACAGATTGTCTGGGAATCCTGGCTTAGAAGCAATGAAAGGCTGATGAGGTAAGAAGTGCTAGAGAAAATCCTGTTAGGGAAGGAAAAGAACAGACTGGAAGCGAGTGATCACAGGATGCTTGGTATTGACTGCAGTTTCTCTACAAAATTGAATTCATTTTTGGTGCAGGAATGGGATTCTTATTTCTTTCCCTATTGCACTTGCTTCATTAGCAGGCTTGTAAGGTGCTCTGAACTTTCCAGCATTTCATAATGAATTAGGACCAAAAACTTGTTCTGCACTTCTGAGACAGCTGGTTCAGGTCTCAATCAGGGGTTTCCACCACCATCTCATTTGTGGATGCTGTGGAGCAGGATGAAGGATCTAAACCAGCATACCCAGATCTGGCCTTTGTTGATGTGACAGAGATTAGATAACTCTGGAACAGAAACTTTCTTTGCTGAGCTGGAGGGAAGCTAATTCCAAATTCAGGTAGAGCAGCATGGCAAATAGAGACATGTACACACATATAGAATGAAATATTTGAATAACTACCAGCACTGTCTTTCAAATGCTGGGAGCTCCCTTGTAGCGGAGTCTATATTACCATGTTTGGTGTGATTTGCAGCACTCTTTCTAAAGCACTTCCCTGGCTCTGTTTGGTCAGAGGGTGATTTGTTGCCTGTTCCTCTACAAGAGGTAAATTAGCTCTGATTTTGGGGGGATGGGGTTAGTACTGGTGGTTTGTGCTACTTAGAGTGTAAGGGGTTTGTGTTCTCATGGTGAAAGGTGATGTGCAGCACAAGGGAAAGATTAGGATAAACAACATAGAGGAGTCCAGATCCACTGGCAGAAGGATTATGTGGGTGGGATATCCAAAAATCCTTCAGGCAGGTTCCAAAATACAGCCTTTCCCACTCCCTGTACCCTTCTGATTAGGATCAACAAGGTGTCAGGCTTGTCTCCCTTTTTATGCTCTGCTTTTTCAGCAGGACATACGGGAATGAGCAAGGGAACGCTTCCTTCTGCAGAAGAAAAGAAGCAGTGAGGGGTTTACCAGCAGAGACAATGCTTCTCCTGTCAAGGGCACATTGTCAGGATGGCGGAATCATAGCTCCCCCTCTTAAGAGGCAGGGGATGTGACCCTGGGAGGGATGGCTGGAGGTAGTGCCCTTGGGTAGCAGGGTAAATGCCTGGGAGGGGGCTGCACAGGGTCCAGAAGGTGCAAGGACCTGGAGAGGGAGGCCGGGGTCTGGAGATGGGACAAATCTCCTAGAAGTGTAGAACAGCCCAAGTTGGAAGGGACATTGAATAATTATCTGGTTCAACATTTCGTGGGAAAGGAAGTCTAGATGAGATTATCTGGCAGCCTGTTTCAGACATGTCGTCTTGAAGACCTCCAGCAATGTGGACTCAACCACATCTCTAAGGAGGTTTTTCCGGTGACTGACTGTTCACATTGTAGGAAATTTATTTCTTATATCAGGATGAAATCTCTCCTGGTACAACTTGTGCCTATTGTCCCTTACCTTCTCCATGTGGCTCCTTGTGAAAGAAGAGCCTCTGTCTAATTTGTAGCCATTCTTTAGGTAGTGGAAAACTGTGAGGAGGTCCCCACTGAGCACTCTGTTTTCCAGGGAGAAAAGACCTAACTCCTTCAGTCTTTCCTCATAGAGCAGGTTCTCCAGGCCTTTGATCATCTTCATAGCCCTCTTTGGACCCTCTCCAGCCTGTTCATGTCATTTTTGAATTGTGGGACTCAGAACTGGACACAGTACACTAGATGTAACCTGACGAGCACTGGGTAGAACGGGACAATCACATCTGTATCTCTGCTAGTAACGACACTGCAAGTGCAGCCTAGGATCTGACTTGCCTTTGTTGTTGAGCAGCACACTACTGACTCATGTTCAGCTTGTCCACCAGGGCTCCCTGGTCCTTGAATCCTTCCAAGCCACTGAAGTCAGAAGAGCCTTAACGGGTCAATTACTTGTATGCAGGGTTTGTCCTTCTGCGGAGGGTGCTACTCAACTTGGCTGGCTGCCACACCACAGTGCCTTGCCATATACCCAGGGAGAGAGGAGCTGGCCATCAGATATGTATGGCAGGAGTTGTTTGCGCATTGAGGGTGGGTGAAGTAATTGCAATGTTGTTCAGGAAGTCTTTGATGCAACAGGAACCCCAAGGTGCTGAGACATGTGGCCTCCCCACCTCTGCAGAGCAGCAGCTTCTCCTTTCTCGTGGGAAGCACTGAGGCCTGGGGCTGGGGAAGGCCACCAGCACTTGTGTTGTGGCTCCTGCCTTGGAGATTTGCTGGGTTCTGTGCACACACATCTTCCAGACAAGGCTCTGTCCAGTTGGCAAAGGAATTGGGAAAGTATTTTCCTTATGTCTTTTTCTGTAAAATGCCATTTTTCTTTTCAAAATCCTCATCTTCCACATCTCTGACCCTCATGTTCCCAAATCTCCCTATGGAGCCATCGTTCCCCTGCCTGCTGCAACTCAGCACTCTGTCAGCCACAGCAAAACTGCAATCATCTTGTCAACTTTTTACTACTCTTGGTAAAAACTCAGAACCTCTGTGAAAATCCAGCAGCTGCCTGAGCTTCAGACTCAGCAAGATGAGCAACATCTGGCAGTAAATTAATCCATTTGGAAGGACAGTCTGGAAAATGAGAAGGGATGTGTAGATTGGGCACGTTGGGGTTGGATGAGAAGCTGTCATTCTCTTCTGCAGACAGAGGGGGAACAGAGCCCATTGGACATCTATCATCTGGTGGAAGTAACGTACTGACCCTTCAGCTAGATTTCACAGAGTTCAACCTGTCTGAGCGTGTTTGAGCTAGCTTCCCCAAGCTCTGCAACACTCAGTTTAAGCTCCCTCCCCCCATCCCCACTTGTCTGTCTGGCAAAAGAAAAAAAAAAACCTATAAAAACTTAGGAAAAAATGAAATCACACTAAATATATGTGTATTTCTACATATATTTAGCTACACACAGCAAAGATATCATGCAAAACTCCCAAGAAAGGGAAAAGGGGAAGGGAAAATGGGAAAAAAGGGCAAAAAGGAACAAAACCAAAACAGGTATGCACAATTGAAAAACCCGGTAACTAACAAAGTAAAGACCTAGCAAAATCTGACCACTTCCCTTGAGGAAAGCAGGACAGCCAAACCCGACCCAGCACTCTCCCCCCACGCATGGGCAGACAACCGCAGCCACCACAAGCCACAGCTCCAGACAAGACCAACGCAAGGGAGCTTCTGCTCCCAAGCCTCACCGGAAGAGAAGACTCTGAACCCTCTTATCTATGCCTTATTTATCTGTTGTGTTATGTTAAAGGAAAATATGGAATACTTCTGTGGATCCTGACCTCCGTTGTTAAGGAAGACCTAAAAAAAAGGCCAAAAGCCAACCCACTACACTGTCCTATCTTCCCTACAAAGAGGTATGATGATGGCAGGGTGGGGTGCCAGAATTCTACCTGAAGCCCAGTAGCTGTTATCAGCTCTATTGGCTGCTGAATCCTGTCTTTTCCTTTTAAATCCAGCTCTAGGTTAAGACAAGTCTCTGATTTTGAATTGTGTTGAAAACGAAATGAGGAAGGGTGGCTTGCAGAGCTGTGGCCCCATCCCCAGAGCCATGGCCCACAGAGCAGTAAAGAGTGATTGAAGAAAACAAGGGCCCTTGTGGGGTTTCTGGTTGAGGGATGGACAAGAAGACCACAAGGCAATCTACAAGAAAGTCAAATTTAAACCATAATTTGTTGCTTCAAAATATTGAGAGTCACCACACCACGGTAAATCTGGAAGAAATAAGCATGGGCCTTCTGTTTGGTGGTCAAAACCAATGTTATTACCTGCCTCATGTTTGTGGGCTGGAAGGGTTCATATTGGAAAATCAGTACTACCTCCAGCCTCATAAGCAAACACTAAAGAGAGAAATATTTTGCTGGCTTTGCCAGGGGCTTCTGGCTGAGCCTGGAAGAGCATCTGTTCAGCTTTCAGCTTGGTGAAGGAGACACTAAGTCAGGATTGTCATGCTGTGTGTGAAATGCGGAGTCTCTCCCACAGGGCAGCCCCTGGTTGTTACTGCAGCTTGATTCAGAAACCACATGGTTATTTCACTGTCAGACAGAGGTCCTGCTCTCCCCTGGCTACTGTCTGAGACCTCGTACCCGTGGGTGTGTCAGGGCACTGACAAGTACTGCTCAGGCCACCTCTCCAATGGTGACTGGTACTCTCAGCAGGCTCGCTGCCCCACTGCTGGGTGGACCAGTTCTTGCAGCTGCCCCACACCGTGCCAGGAGGAAAGGTGCAGCGAACCACTTCCATACGGTTCCGCTGGCTGTCACCATCACCAGCTTGCTGTCTGGTGGTGTGACTTGCAGCCACTGCCTGACAGACAGCTCAGCACTGCGGGTGTTTCTGCGCTCTGTTACCAGGCCACACGTCACAACTCTCTTAGTCACAGCTTAAAAGCTTTTACAGAGAACCGATAGCTTGTGGTTCTTTGTCAGGCCTGCCTGCACATCATCTGGCCCCTAAGAACGGGGACTCGTGAAGCACCCTGAGGACTTCTTATACTGGGCAGATGCAAGAGATGCCTTATCTGCCTCTCTTCACTTCCTTTCAGGGTGGTGTTGGAGAGCAAGAGACCCCGGTTAGATTCTGTGTGGCCATTAATCTCCCAGCAGCTATCTGGGTGGTGTCTTGGAAGGAGTAGGGGCCAGGTCTGCATCATGGAGACTATGCATGGGACTTGAAGTCAGTAAGGCTGCTGGAGGGTTTTGGCTGACCTCAGTCAGGACAGAGTTTTTCACCTGGATGTTTTTTGTTAGGTCTGGATAACGTTGCATGATGAAGACATTAAGATGGAGAAACTCCAGCCCCCCTCTTGGATAATTACCTTCCCAGCTAAGAATACATGGCTTTCTGTGTCAGAGCTTATCTGGCTCTAACTTTCAGTCACTGACTCTTATTTTACCTTTCTCCACTGAATTATTAAAGCCTCTTGTGAAAGTACTTACTTAAAGCATCTCAAAAGTGTTTTTGAACAACTCAGACTAAGCCCTTCTTGCCCTTCACCAGACAACATTTTACCCAGCCTTAGAAGATCCAAAAGCATTTAAGCTGACAAAAGCCTAGAGGTATAAGAGCATTTATTTCTCAAGTAACCCACACTGGGAGGTCTGCTTAAATATTTGAATCGTCACTTGAGTCACCTGTTGTTAAAAGAGAGCAATTAAGGTAAATAAAGGTGTTATTGAAAGGCTAAATAATTCCTTCACCTTAGTCTCCACTACAAAGGTGGTTCTAGAGGTGCTTTTTTCTGGACCAAGACAAGATAGCATCAGAAACTAAGAGGGGAGGAGCTGGAAGAACCAGACTGTTTAAGTACCCATAAGCTGCCGGGTCATGATGGCGTACAGTCAAGAGGAGCATGAGGATGAAATTGCTGTGTCTCAAAAAGAAATATTTCTTCTCTCCCCAAAGAAAAAAAATCTACATGCACAAAAAACTCCAGAAGAAAAAACAATGTTTGATAAGGTTGGAGAATGTTGTACGCACGTTTTTAATGGCACTTGGGACGATCAGAAGAATTACAGGCCTGTTTGACACGCATGCAAATGAATGCAATACCTAGCAAAGTAGGAGAATTGGCTGTGAAGCTTACACGAGTAAGACTGCTTGGAGGTGCAACCTGCAGAGATTCCGCAAAAGGAAACCACGTTTCCTGAACTCTTACAAGTCTTTGCACAAACTGAGAATTAGCTGAGAAAGAAGAACAGTCTGACATAATTTATTTAGCTTTTTCAGCAGGCTTTTTGCAAGGGCATGTTCAAGGCATGGCTGCAGACATCCAGCTAACAGTGCAAGAAGTGGCTTATTGCTATGGCTTCAACACTGACTAGGAGCTGGGCAAGTGGGTGGTCAGTGGTGCCGTGGGTGATGAGGTGCCAGTGCAGTGCCTTGATTGGCCATGGCATGGAACCCTCTGGGGACAAGGATAAATGTACCAAAGCTGCAGTGAACCTTAGACTATTCAAGAGGAAGGGGGAAAGGTGGGTTGAAGACCTGAAGGAGCAAGCAATGGATTCACTTGGAGGCTAGAGGAAAACAGGTCGACAGGCAGGAGATGCCTATGTCAAGAATGGTGCCAGGAGTGGGCAATGAGGGGTGAAAGCTGGGTTCTCAGCCTTGCATGTTTATGTCTGTGACAGTGAAGGTCTGGTAATGGAGGACACCAGCAGAGATAAAGCTACTTTGCTGGGCAATTTCAGAGGTCTGTGTTCCGAAAGGAAATGTTGAAAGAAATCCAGAATATGGGAATATCCAAAAAGGGAGTACGTAGGGCGAAGAGAGGACCTCATGCTTGGTAAAATCCGAGTCAATAACCTCCAGGCACAGAGGACCAGGCTCTTGCTGAGCCACCAAACCTCATCTGATCAATAACTCAAAGTCCTGACTTGCACATTAGCAGAGTCAATTATCAGCTTTGCTCTCTGCTTCCTTGATTATTATTTCAGCATGTAGCAGCTGTTTCGCAAGCGTTATGGCCCATTGCACTCTGAAGGGACTGAGTTAAATGCAGATTATTGACCGACGAGGCCAAAAGAATGTACTGTAAAATATACAGTCGTGTTCGCCCATAAATCCCCAGCGAGAGTGCTTTTTAAAAAAAATTCCTCTTGCAGTGGGATTGCTCTGGGTCACCGTCAAAGCCCTGAAAAACGTTTTTTCCACCTGATTCTTGCTCCCTGCTCTGTGGCACTGTTGTCTCTCTTGGCTTTGCATCTTCAATGTAAATGAATGGGTCTCCTTCCCTCAAGTTGCTCTTTGGGACCTGTGGACATCAGCAGGGATCCTTGGGTTGCAGCTGATTATGCACATGGGCAAGGTGATTTGTATTAAATATTTCTGCTCTAGCCTCAGGTTTTCCATTGCTTCTGAGTTTTTCACGTTTCTCAGTTTTGCCTGAGGCTGTGGGCTTACTGTCTGAGGCAGCCTAAATTCTGCAGAGCGCAAGCAGACTGAACTGTGAGCTGTTTGGACACCGGGTAATGACAGCTTCCCTTCCTCTGCCAGTCTGCTATACTGCTGGCCATCAGCTGCAGGTTTCATGGGGGCAGGAAGAAATGCCCAGGTCATTTTGCTTTGTGAATTTCCTCTGTTTCAGAATTGAAACCTGTTTCAATGGAAGGGGTGCATGTCTTTATGGTTACGGATTTGGAATGCTGTGCACATACACTGAAAAGCTCTATTTAATATGCTGGAGACTAGGCCAACAGTGACAAGGTGCTCAGCGGCTCATTAGTTGGTGGTGCCCTTTGTCCAACACCTTAGAGGAGCCTGGGCTCATCGCAGGAAGGTTATTGGTCACTACAAGCATAGCACATGCTGACAGTTTGTGTACAAACACACGTAACTCTTCTGCTCTAGTAGCTAGGCATGGGAAATCACTGGTTTTGATTACTTCCCACTGAATGAGAGACTTGGTGTTTTAGCCCAGGCAGTGAAGTTTCATGTCCTTGAAGCTGGTTCCCTGTTGCTGGCAGCCTGCTGAGTCTTCCTTAGTGCTTCTAAGTATTTCTTGATCTGCTTCTCTCAGGGGTGCTCCCCTTCCAAATATTGGAGAGGACTTCACATGAGTGAGCTGGAGCCCTGAAGGATGGCTAATTTAGGGCTTGGCACATTACAGAAGGTCATGGATTTTTTTTTCAAATGTGGTTTTGACTTGGCTCTAGAATGTTTCTTTTTCCTAAGCTTTCTGAAGTGCAGCATCCTGGCCACAGTTCTGGTCACAAGTGTTTTTAAAGCCTTCCAATGTTGGAGCAATTGAGATCCTCGGGGCCAGACCCTCATGAGTTCTCAGGGGGGCCTGAATTCACCAGGCTGGTGCCAGCAGGTGTAGGGGGGTCCTGCTGGTCACAACTCATGGGACCTGGTGCTGAGTCCCAGCAATTTCAGCATCTTCATGTCATGCACATAAAAGCATTACAAGAAGCAAGGGGACAGACAGCTCCCTGTTGTGGCAGGGACACCATGGCAACTTTGCAGACATTTCTTAGAGGTGAAGAGTGAGCTTCCTGTTGTCTTCTACCCTAGTGTTTACTACTGTGAGAGCTGCCTGTCCTTCAGAAAGGACTGTAATGGCCCGCTGACATGTGCTGGGAAGCACAGCTGTTCAGAGAGTAACCATATTTTCTTCATGTCATAGGGGGTGGGAGAGGAAGAAATGTGCTGCCGCATGGGGTAACAGTGTGAGAGTCCAAACAGGATGGCCGTAGACCAAGGAAGCGAGCACCCAGTTTTTCTCCCTGTCTTGGGGAGGCTGTTCTGTTTTCAGCAGTCCCTGTGACAAAATCTGGTCTTTTTACTTTCATGGGGGAAGGAGGTGATTGTCATGAAGACAGCCGACAAGTGTGCCAAAGTAGCCAAATATGAAACCATCATGGGAACAGCAGCACAAGGGGAGGATGCACAGCTCTAGAGCTTGTAACTTTTCCAGGGGTATCTCACGTTAGGGGCAGTGCTGGGTGGTTTTTCTCTGCTGTGGGAAATAGGACCCAGCACAGACACATAGATACTCCAGGATGCATTTCTGCTGTTGATCTGATGCTCCCTCAGCTTAGCTTTCCCTTCACAAGGTAAATTTCTGCCAGTACCTCAAACACATCTTGAGCTTATACTGATACAGTGATGTTATCTGCAACCTACTGACATTTTCTCTACGTGTCTCAGGCTGTGGAGTGAAGAAAAAGGAGGTCAGGACCAGGGCAACGGAGGCAGCAGAAATTAAAATCAGGAATCCTGGATTTATCATAGGCCCTTTTGCAAGCTACCACAGTAAATCCACTGGGTGGCTTGCTGGCCTGTCCATAATTTGGATCGGGATTTGCAGTTGCCACCATGGTTTTTTTTCTCTCCCTCCTGACTGGCCTATTGAGCAATGCCTAATGCTGTTCAGCAGCTCTCATGGAGGTTACCTACCTCTGGACCTCTGATGTTTTAGTCTTAACGGCTAAATGCGGTGGTTGAGTGTAGGTGGTGGGAGGGTTAATCACATGTGGCCAGGAAGCCAATATTGTCATGCCGTGCGTTAATATCTCATCCCACCTACCTGAAAAGAAGTTAACACAGCTATATGTCTTGGTCCCTGTCCTGTCCTTTGTCCTAGCCACAGCATGTTGTCCTCCACTGTAAACTCTGTCCCAGGAAGGGCCACACACACAGCAGTACATGGCATACTCACATGTGTGTGGTTGCAATAGGATCGCATCATGTCATTGAGCGGTGTGAATTTTCTACTGCTTGCTTTCTTTAGCTCCCTTTTAATCTCATTTTGTGTTCCTGGAGGTGTTTGTCTTTTAACACACGTGCTTGCCTTCAGCTGTGTCACCCAAATTTAATTTCACTGCCAAGGCAAATCTCTCATATCTCCTCTCCCAGGGTAAAGCTCTCATAGTAGTCCTGCATAAACTCCTCTCCTTTCCTGCCTCTCTTCTACACTCTGAATATGCCAGAAATATCTTTGTTCAAATATCACTCTGGAAAGAGACGTTTGCTAGTGATGGAAATGGCCTCATTATCAAGGACATCATTGCAGCACAGCTGAATTCATCAAGAAGGAACAAAAATTTTCGAAGAACATCCAGGAAAGGATCATTGTGAAGTGACCTCTGTCTCTTCAAAGGCCCAAGGTATGTAGAAAAGCCAATACGCTACTGATTTTTTTTCTTGCTTGTTGTTGTAGAAGTCTGGCCAGCTTGCAGTCTCCATAACTGCCTCATGCAACCTGTCTGGAGATACACATAGTATCTCCAGCAGTTGTTATGTATGTGCTGATAGCCGTTGCTCTCTCTGCCTGCTCTAGAAATGTCAAGCTACACACAATGACAGTGCTGTGGTGTGATATGAAACCTCTATGCAAACTGTGAGCAACTGAAACCACACTGTACAGGCTGTTCATGCGGCACTTCCAGTCCTGCAGCAGCTTTCTGAAAGGCTTTCTCTCATTTCTCTTAAAACTTCTCATGGCTCCACAATGGAAGACTCGTGGGTAGAACTATGGCTGTTGCCTGATTGAAGTTGATGGGTGCATGCCAGATCTACCAGTTTATACATTGATCTTCAGACTGAGTTGCCCCACAGCTCCCCAAATGTGTCTCACGATCTCACGAGTCCCTATGGATATGTCCTTGGCTTCAGCCTGGGGCAATCACCTGAATTTCAAGGCAGGCATTGAATTTGATGTGGTTATGTTGGCTCTTTCAGGGACGCAGGTTAGGCTCCCGTAGCCCTCACTGTGCCCTTTGATGTCTGAGGGATGCAAAAAGACTTTGGGTTTGGAGAGAAGGAGGCTGGTAGGGAATACAAACAAGGTTTGCTAAACCACAGAGACAGCGAACAGGGATTTGTTGTTAACCCAGCCCTGCAGCACAGCCACCGTGTGGCACTCACTGAAACTCCTACACATCTTTGGAAAAAGTGGAGTACTCAAAAGGATGAGAAGAGCCTTCTCACACCCTTGGCTCCATGATGATGGGTATTGGGGTAGGATGGTGGGGACAGACCCCAGGAATGGTCAACCCTGTGTCAAGACAGGAATAGACAGCCCATTGGTGTGTCCTAGGCAGGTGTTTCCTAGGTATTTAATCTCAAGAATTAAAGCACTGAGAGAAATCTCCCTCTCTCTGAGCAAAACCAATGCTTCGGAAGCTGAAAGATAATGCTGACAGAGGGATTTATCAGGAGGTTAAATACATGAAATCACACCAGTGTCCTCCATTTTTTTCTACTCTTGATTTCTCTGCTGTAGCAATGTGTGTGTCTTGCTCGGTGATGTCTAGTCTTTTTTTTTGCTGCAACATGGAGGTCACGGGTGTGGCTGAGGGTCCCACTGGCAGCAGCCACCCAGCAAGAACTGAATAAGCTGAAGCCTCTGATTAAAAATGCCCCCGCGGTGAGGACATACCTAAGTGTGCCCTAGAGAGCCATTAACTGCCTGGTGGCATCTGAGCAAAGGCTAGAATGCTGATTGTGTCTCTGTCTGCTCACCTACATTTTTGGAAATATTGGATATAAGTCAAGGAGACCTTAATACAGCTACCCTCTCAATAATATTTCATTGCAACTTGAAGAGAGGGCAGGGATGACACATCTGTGGGGATGGGCAAAATGCTCTCTGAGGCTTCTTTATTGTGGAAACTAGCCTGGAAATAAACCTCAGCTGGGGTAAGGCTTCATCCAGGGGTGCTTTTGAGGCTGGCAGATGCAGTGTGCTAGTACTGCTGGGGTGGCACTGCCAGGTCCCTGCCAGACAGGCTAGAGATTGTACTGACACACACAGGCATACAGGCTGCAAGGAGCGATGCAGAGAGAGAGATTGCTTCAGCCACTGGGCATTTGATTAGGTGTGTCATCCAGCAGGTGCTGGAGGGGAAGGAGAAAACCCTGCCGTGGGGAAGAGAGTCTTAGCAGCAAGAGGCACCATTGGTGCAACTTCAGCAGAGAGCCACGGATGTTTATAAAGCAAGGCTAAAGCACCTGAAACCCCTAAATAAGCAGGAAAGAGTTATGCGTTCTTGTGCCTGTAGGTTGCAAGGCAGAGGACAGGTAAGGTGGCTACTTCCTAAGGACCTGGCTGGGGGGTGAGGGCTGGACTGCCTTCTAGAGGAGGAGATTAAGATGCTGCTGCTTGGGGAGTGTGTATCCGGTGGAGAGGGGGACATGGCTCACGTGTATGAAGGGGCCAGGTCTATGTGCTCCTTGGCGGTTCAGGCAGCAGCAGCAGCTTGGGGGTCGGAGTGGGAAGGACTCCAGCATGCAAAGCCACCTGACAGGCTTGGGAAAGGCCCTCAGAATGCAGACTCTGGTGATGCAAATCCCAGTATGAGCACCTGCACTGGCGGGAAGGTAAGGGCACTTGTTGGGGGAAAGCAAAGCTGAGTGGATGGCTCTCTGCCACACAGCTCCCATGTTCAGATTCAAGCAGTGCATCCTATCCTGGGGCACTGGGCTGTCGGTCTCAGCCCTGCTTTCCAGAGGGGCTCTGCTAGCTCAGCCCTCCCAGGCTCCAGGTCTCAGTGGTATGCCTGGAACAGTGGTGTCATGCTTTTAAATAACACGTGGGTGAGCTCAGCTGTTGGGCGTAGATGAGAAATGGGTGGTGTCTCTTCTCCATGTAATTTAAAAGCCAATTTTTGTTTAGTTGTGACTGTATCACCACCAGCTGGGAACACCAAAGCCTGTGTGGATGTTTCTAGGTCAGTAGTTTTCTGTCTTTGCTGTGTGGCTCCCTGAGAATGACTGTCCTGCTCTTTGGGGTCTGAGGTACGAGTCTGCTGCTTGCTGGCAGTCCTGCTGACACAAGGGTATGTGTCCTCCACTGGAAAATGCTCCAGGCTTCACAAGCAGTTGAAGACCTTTAACTTACTGGGGAAACGCCTTAGTGCTTGCACTGTGGTACGGACCCACCCTCAGTGCAGAACAGATCCAACGTCACCCTGGGTCACACACTGACATATTTTCACTTAGAAGGCCCACCCAGATCAAGCAGACGCTCATCTCTTTTACATGGTGCACTGCTTTCGCCCAAGGCACTGCTGCCCTTTAAGTCCCTCCCAGGTCCACAACCCCTATGATGAGGAGGATGAAGGCTAAGCTGCCCGATCCTCTGTCTGCCGTCCCACCTCTGCACCCTGGGATGCTGCTTTTTCAGGCCAGCCCAGTAGTGCTGGCTATTTGAGTTACCCCCTCAGGCTGTTGCTGAAACACCTCTGTGAGGTTTCCCAGGCATCTGGTCCTTGAGATTACACAGCCAGCCTCTGACGAAGTAGCGCTTGGAGAGAGGATTGGGATAAGGTCTCTGCTGTGGGTGTCCCAGGCATCCATGGAGATCCCAGGGAGTCCTGTTGTCAGAAGGAATGGCCTGTTGTTTTAGTGCCTGAGCATAGGGGAATGTCTCCTAGCTGGCTGAAATGATGTCAGCACTGCAACTCCCCTCCCTGCTCTGATGCTCCTCTGCTGGCATTTGACATGGAAGTGGTCCTGATTTATTCTGGAATAATAGGATGAAATGGTGCAAAGGAAAATTTTACGCTAAGGATCGAGATAAATTGCCCAGAGCAAAGTCAGCCAAGAGAAGGGAGGGGAGAAACTCCATTGCTCTGGTCACTCAGAGGACCAAACATCACACTGGAAAATAAAATACTGGAAACAATGCGATGCTGGCCAAGGAGCGTTGGCTGAATTATTATAAAAGGGGTGGGGGCTGTCCTTCTCACAGTCTCTGGGGTTTTAGCAGTGGTTAATGCAGACCCTCCCAAAATCTCAGACCTTATTGCCCCCACCCCCCCAACCCCACCTCCCAGCTGCCAGGCAGGAGAGGGGAGGCAGGCGGTAGCTCCCAGGGTCCCCAGTGGAGCTCGAGCCAGGGCGAGGCTCCCGAAGGGTTTCTTACAGTCTGGCACCATCTGCTGGGGTTTCCTGGGAAATAAAGTGAGTTTTGGGGAGGTGACCGTGCTCCAGGACAGCAATCTGAGGGCTGGGAACAGCGAAGCCAGCGGTGGTTCCCAGAGGGCTTTTCTCCATGCTGGCTCTGCCAGGGAGGCAGAAATTACCCTCTACCGCTTTTCCTGGTCACTGCTTTGCAGCCGATGTGACCTTGGTAGCACAGTGGCAAAGGTGACACATGGCCCATCTTTACTGACCCATCTGCCTGGTTGGCGTGGTTTAGCCAAGTGTCTGGGACCCAGCCATGCACAGCCCCTTGGCCCTGGAGAAGGATGCCTGCCTTTTCTTATTGTCTTGCTTCTGAGTTTTCTTTGTATCATTTTCCTTTTTCTTGTCCCTCCTTGCCCAAGGGTGGTGGTCGTTCCTGTCACAGTACCTGGTTTGCTGCCCAGACACTCTTGATCTGTACTCTGAGGCTGTGCTAAAAATGGGAAAGCATATACTGGCGTGGGCCACTGGGAGGAAGGTCCTGGCATAGATGGAGGTGCAGGTGAGCCCCTGCCAGGGTGTGTGTTGGGGTTCTGGAAGAGGGCTGAGAAAAAGGAGCAGTAGGAAGGTAAGCACTCTTCAAGGCCTCCTTGGGTGGCTCCTGGGAGCAGTCCCCTGCCCATCACTTGCAGGCAGAAGGAACCCATCTGTGCCTGCATAGTCTGGCAGCATGGATCTGGACATGGCTGTGTTTGCAAAAGCTACTGTAATCTCTACTGCCTTTACCATGAGGTAGCTGGGCAGCGAGTGGCTATTGCAGCTGCGCTACCCCTTTCTGTTTTCATCTACTGCTCCTGGATAAAGCTGCGCCTGGTGCTGGCCCCTGCCTCATGTAAGCAATAGGCAAGAGATGTCCTGGATTCACATGCACTTGTCCTGATTAGGGGATCCAGCAAAGCAGATAAAGAAAGGCAGAAGTCTGCCTCCAGCAAGACGATCTGCACAAATGGACTGGCTTATAAATGAATTTATAAGTTGAAATTGGCCTATAATGAGAGACTTACTGAGGAAAAAGGACTGTGCACTGCAAACCACTTAGGAATCTGAGATCTCTCTGCATTACGCAAAGGCAAAGGGGAAATGCTAGGTCCTATCAGCAAAGGCATCACAGATTGCTCCAAGCAATGACAGAGAAGCTAAGGCCAGTTATGTTGCCTACCCTGCAGTCCTTCATGGGCCTTGGATGCCTTCCCTAAAAAGCATTCCCCTCCTCTAATAAAATTGCAAGAGCATTGGGCTCTTGAAACTGCCGCTAAACACCATCGTTAAATATGGTTTTATTTCAAGGCAGCTTTTGCTAGTAATGGTTCTAGAGTTAGTTCTCCAGAGAAATATGGTAGTTTTGAGGTTTTTCTTTCTAAAAATAAAGCAGTCTCCTAAGCCCACTGCTGTGGTTGAGCTTTGTGCTTACAGGCTTCTGTCGACAGCTGGCTTAATGAATGAAGATGTAAGGGAAGAAAAGCTTTTCAATGAGGAGGCTGTGTGCTTCCCAGGGCTGGAACAGTAAACAAGACGTAAGAAGTGATTGAAAAATATGACATTCTTCTCTTGGTACTCCCTAACACATGCAGAATCAATTTCTTTTGAATTCCTTGAAACTGGAGAAGTTGGTGTGCCTCCATGTATGTAACCTGTGGGTTATCTGTTTGGAAAGTGTGCAAAGATTCAGGTTTGTCTGAGTTTTGTACAGCCAGTGGATGTGCGGAAAGTTCAACCTATGCTCTCCCTTCTCCCACTGGTAATCTTATCCCCAAAGCTGTCCAGAAACCGATTGCCTCCGATTTCATCCTCCCCAGCAGATAGTCTCCACACTAGTGCTGCCTTTCTGAGGTGCAAGGAATAAGCATTTCTTTCCTTTGAGTCTGAAATTATGTCAGGTACCATCCCGGGATGTGAGCATGAGGTGTTCACAACTGTCCTGTCACTAGTTGTGCCTCTCTCCAGTGCCTGCAGCCAGGGGAACAAGGGATGGAGACCAAGAAGGTTGTCAGGAGAGTCTGTGGTTCCCTTTCTCTGTTGGGAGAATATTAGCACATTTTCTTCCTTGACTGTCACATGCAGCTACAAAATGTACTCTCAAACAATTGGCCTGGGAGCTTCCAGAGATCACTAATAGAGAGAGAAAACCAGCATCTCTGTAAAGACAATCAGCCTCAATATTAAGCTGGCATTACTCAAAGCTGAAAGGCTTGCAAACCTCCTCTGCAACAGGGAAGAAAAGTCTTAAGCAATGGGAAGAAACATCAAGTGAGGAGTAAGAGCCAGGAGGTCCTGCTATAGTATCTGTGCAAGCAGCAGCCCGGGAAGGCCCAGTGTATCTCCTATGTGCAAGAAGCACTGAGTGCTCTCACTCCTCCAGCTCCCCAGCACTCACTGGTACCACTCCTGTCCCTTGGCAGTGAAGGGCTCACCAGGCAGCAGTAAGCCTCCTGGGATATCTGCTGGGGCACATTTCCCCGGGGGGTACAGAGTACAGACAGAGATCAGCTTTCTGGAGTTGTTTATAAATGAGTTCTCCCATTAGAAATGGTTCTTTGGCTCATGCAGGATAAAAGGGGACCTGGAGCATGTTGGTGTGCATTGACCCAAAAATGCACAACAAAGAGGATGCATTTGTTATCAGTTAGAAACCCCCCAAAAATATCTTTGCAGACACAAATCTCCTGTGGATAGATGTGAACAACCATATTTCTCCGGCTGTTACTCTCCCAGGAATATCTGAGATAACACTGGGGCATGATTTTTTCCTTTTTCCTAGAATTGCAGCACATCTGTGTTTTCTGTTGAGGTCAATTAGAACTAGAGATCAGAGGCTGATGAAAAATGAGTGCCTTGCTGTTGTATTACCTCCTGACATAGCAATTTTTTGATTTCTCAGTTATAGTAAAGCACTTACTTTGGAGTCACGTGAAGAGCTCTTGTCTGCTTCCGCCTTTTCCTGCCAGGGACAGCTGGTTTGGTTGGCTCCCTTTCCTTTATCCCATTCCCTGTGCAGCAGCGTGTCCCTGTGAGTTGCCAGGGCTTGGTTGCCTCATGAGTGCTTTCCCCTGGCCTCCTTGTTTCTTAGCTTCTGCAGATGCAACTGGAGGCCCATGGCCTTGCAGAATATGTTGGTGTAGGGGGCACTGGTACTGCACTGGTGTTTCCACTGGTCTGTAGAGGAGCTAATGCTCAGGCTTGTTTAGAGACCTTGCTTTCTCATTAAATGCCTTGACTCCCCAGGAGAAACTCATGTCTCTCCTAGGTATTGTCACAAGAGCTGCCTGCCTCCCTGCAAGGCTTGTCAGTACTTGGCAGTACTGGCAGGAGGAAGCAGGGAGATGGAGGTGCCTTGCTGCTAATGTGACTCTGCTCTCAGGGATACAGCTGGGCATGGCTTCCAACCATGTCCTGCTCTGGGGTGCAGCAGCACATGAAAGAGCATGGTCCTCCTCTCCTCAAACACCAAAGACCAAGCAATGCCTGGTGACTTGCTTTCACGCCATCCTCCTGCTGCTCGTGCCAAGACTGCTGTGTTTTTGTTACTGGGAGAGAGCCAGCCAGCTGTTTGCTGTATGACAGCACCTGGCTGACATCCCAAAGTGTTTTGCTATTTTCCTTCCCTTCCTGATAGACAGATGAGTGGGATTATTTGGCTGAAGGAGGTTTTTCCTAGCACAGGCCTTTCTGCTGGCAGCCTGGCAGAAAGCGGTCATCCGTTTGGCAGTGAAAGAAAGGCACCATTTTCCCTAGCACTGATATATTCAATAGAGCAGTCACCTGAATTCCACCAAAACTGGAGAGAGCCTGAACTGATGCCAAGTCAGGAGCCACCACCTTTCTACTGAAGGACACGTATATGGAGTGTGTCTGCTGAATGTCTGCCCTGACAATGCAGAGGACTTGGTGCTCTACCTCTTCCAGATGTACAGGAGGTCTCCTGCAGGCAGTGGAGAGCATCTGGCAACCAGGAGCAGGTGGGACCTAGAACTTCTAGAGCACCCAGGAGACGCAGGTCTCCTGCTGCCGTGCTCTGGCTCTGCCTGGCATGAGAAAGCAAGCTGCTGGCAGGTCACTCAAACCTCAGCAGTAAAGAGGTCTGCAACATGTCAGAGTCAACCATGAGAGAGCTAAGCACTTGCAAAGCATTTCTCAAAAGTTCTTCTGTCTGGTGCTATGCAAGGAAAGAGTCTGGAGGATGCGCAAGAGGTCTGGCTTTGGCTAGAGCCATGTATGGAAACTGGAACTGCAGCTGCTACTGTTAAACCCAAGAGACGTGAGAGAATGTCTGCGTGGTTTGGGGGCATTCGAGGAAGGTTTTGTCCTGTTATGTCTGTAAGTTGAGTGACTGCAGTAACTGCAGGCTTGCAAAGAGAACAAAGCCACTTTCCTGCACGTACAGTGCTGGCAGGGGCCGTGCTCTTCTGTCTGGCCCTCTGAGGCATGCCCGCACCTCCTCCTGGGAGAAAGGATGTCCTACAAGTCAAGAAAGAGCTGGCTGTATCTGCGAGCCATTGGTGGTGCACAGCAGGGGTCTTGTCTAGAGCCTCTACTGTTACGTAGGATGCCAGTAAGAAACGTAACTAGTGACTCTACCTTGGAGCTGATTTGTGTCACCTCAGCATCACAGCATGGGGGGCTGCCAGGGCTCCAGGGCTTGGCATGTCCCTCCCGCCTTTGCAGCGGCTGAAGGGTGATACTAGTGTGTGACAAGCTGATCCAAATGGCCCCAGGTTGGACAAGTTTCAACATGTTTTTGATGCCCCGCAAATCCGCCCCTTCACTGTGTTCTAGCCACAGCTGCCTGACAAGCTTCCCTTCTGCAGATCCATGGAGTTGTACCCATCTCACATTTGCTCAAGGAACCCAAAGCATGTGACTAAAGGCAGCAGCAGACCCGTTTTTTTTGCTCTCAAATGCAAATGAAAAGCAGCAACAGTATTAGTAGCAGGCAGCCCTCTCTGCAGCTCAGCTCCCTCTCACAACCATCCAGCTGATGCATGAGAGGAGCACCTGGTGAGGGATGCTGAAGGCTGGACACCTGCTTGGCCCTGCTGCAGCTTGCTCTTCTGTAGCCTTTCCTTTGCATCACCGCTGCACAGCTGGCACCCAGAAATGGCCATAAAAATAGGATGTGTTGGGTTTGTGCTTGGGGAAAGAGGTAGGGCCATTTCCAGGGAGCACGTGGCATGGTCTTTCACATGTTGTTGCCTCCCTATGCTCTACTAGCCACATGCCAGCCCAGTTGCCCCCACCCGACCGACAGTGTTCAGACAGCAGAAATCCAGAGGAGGGTTTCACCTGCTGTCAAAGTCTTTCCAGAGTTTCTCGTGCAGGGTTTAGGGGTTGTACTTGCTCCTGACTGGCCAGGGAGCCTGTTAATCCCTGGAGACCTGTCCCCTTTTGCTGTCTCCTGGTGGCACAGTCACAGTGTGGCCAGGCTGTGCTGTGGTGCTGCGCAGCACTGTTGTGTAAGGTGAGGGCACCTCTTGGTGTTTTCTTCAGGGGGTGAAAGCAGGGATGGGGAAAAAGCCCAGCTCCTGTGAAATACTGGCAACTCAAGGTCATGTAGGTAGGATGATAGAATCCCTGCCTCACCTGTGGGTGCTGGGTGTGGTAGTATCCCTTTTCAAAAGCCACGACCTCTCCTGCTGTCTTTAATCAATCTGCAAGGTATTTGAGCTTGTAGCCTGATTGGGAGAAAAGTTTGTGCATAGAGTGAGCAGTGTGTCAGCCCTCCCAGCCAGAGGCAGATCTTTTCCACAGCAGCCTGGGAGGGCTCCCTGAGTGCCTGATGATTATTGTAGCACCATGAAGCTGGTGCAAGGACTTGCTTGCCAACTATCTCACGCAGCAGCTACCCGTCTCCATAGGACAATGCCTGAACCGAAGCAGAAGTGGTGCTGCGACAAGGTAAACTGCGTGAGTAATGCTCTCTTTAGAGACTGTTGGTGTTCAGATGCTGGAGAAAGTAGATCTAGGGAGGAGACTTGGAGAAGGCGCTAGGTAACCCTGACCTCAACCAGCAACAGGCCAGCCCTGAGTCACCTCCCAGTTCAGGGACTGCCTTGTCTGTGAAACTGCAGCAGGGAGTGTGCCCCTGGGAAACTGGGCCATGTGGTAAGAAAGGGTTATTTGCCAATTGGAGGTTACACTGTGGTAGAACCAGAGAGAAAAAGGTTTGGGGAAGGGATGGATGAAGTTAAAGGACAGTAAGACTGTGGGCATTGCTTTTGGTTCACTTGTGCTGGAACTCATCTTCTCTTGGATTCATTGATAGGCACTGTGGTTGCCAAAGTACAAGTGCCTGGAAAAGTGCCTTGCCCACTCCAGCAGATCTGGAGTGGTGAGGAAGATGCTCAAGGGAGAGAAAGCAAGCTTGAGCTGCACAAGTGGGTCTGCCCTAAAAAAAAAAAAGCAGATACTTTTTAATACCATACAATTGGTACCAACAGGGTGAGGATGGGAAAAGTTTTCTTAGATTTGCCACTTTTCATATTATAAAGGTTTCTCGTTGCTCTGCTGCTCAGGTAAATCATGGCATGCTCTAAGCAGGTCAGTCAGAGTATAAGGGAATTTCCTTCTTGTGGTAGATGGATTGCTCATCAGCCCTAGCTAATTCTCAGAGACCAGAATTAAGAGTAAGGCTTATTATAAGCTGCCTTCCTCGTGCTGTAAAAGGTGATCACATCTACATAGCAAAAGAAAAAGCTTTAGCTCTTCCCAGCTATGGCCAGACTGAGGTCTAGGACTGCCTCCAACCTGGGGTGAGGAAGGTGTGAAGAGGAAGGGATGGCCCCTGGAAGGAGGAATGGCCTCCTGCCTTATTTTTGCATGGCTCTTAGTGTTAATGTAGAAGAGCAGCCCTCAGGCCTTGGAGTCCCAAATTCTGAGTTTGTTATTGAGCCCTAATATACACAGCACCTCATAAAATAAGAGGATGCCTGCACTGCGTTGTCAAGCACGAGATTTGGAGGCTCTCAGTAGCGCTGCTCCCATGAGAGAAAGGTCTTTGTGCTTCTCTTTGCCCTTGTCCTCTGCCAAGCCCCAGCAAAACAACCCTCCAGCAGTAGAGGAAGGCTTTTTTACAACCATGCTTATCCATGGGGACCAGGATTAAGCTACAGTTCTCTGCAACTCATTTGCCACACTCCACCAAACAGCCTTTGGTTGGTAATCACTTTTCCTTACTGCAGTTTAGTGTTTGGAGAATTAATTGTTTTAATAAGGAGCTTAATTAGAAGTGCAAAAGTAGGATAAACAACAGTGATACTGGATAAGCAGCGAAGACCGCTTCCATAGAGCTACTGCCCTCCCCATAGGAAGAGGTATTAGGGCAGGAGGATTGCACTGCCGTACCCTGCAGCCAGGTTTTACACACTGTTGCTGCTTCTCCTAATGAAAGCCACACAGCCAAGTTCAATGGTGTGATACAGGGGCCCTGTGCTGAGGGAAACTCCAAGATATTCTGTTTGGAAGCAATATGCTTTTGCATTCCTCATGGCTAAATGACATTTCCAGGGAGCTTCATCTCCTGCACAGGTCTCCATGTGGAATCCCAAATCTTGTGATGTTCTGGAAGAGGTGTCAGGGCACCAGAACAGATGCAGGGGCTGCAGCCTTCCTCTGTGCCAGAGCATAGTGCAAGGATATGCATCAAGGCAATGCACCTTTGTCACCCCTCTCCTCCAGGCTGACTTTGTAGCCTGGTCGTTCCCACAGTGAAGATGAACATTTCTGACTCCAGCTGAGTTAAAGAGCTTCAAGAACAAATGAACTCCAAGGCAGAAATAGGCTATTTTCTCTCCGCCCCCCAAAGCAGCTATCAGCAAGGAAAAAACCCCTCAATTTCCAGGGCAACTGAATCCATTTGCAAATGCATGTCAAGTTCGACAAATAGTTTGGGCTTAAATAATGGAGAGTGGGTTTTTTTTTCAATTTAAATGTTTTATTCACACAGTTTCTAAACAAAACATTTCACTTTTTCATTTTGAAATAATGTTCTGTTATGAAATGTGATTTTGTTTTTTAAAAGCATAAAGCAAAACACAAGCCCTGAAAATGAAGGAAATGGCACTGATCTTTTCTGTCAAAAGCAAAGATTTAGTCAATCTGTGGTGTTTCTTTTTTCCATGGTAGGTGTCAGCAAGCAAACTGGAAAATCTGCATTTCTGGACAACCTGAAATTACTCTTTTTTTTTCCCACTTTTAACAGCAAGCTTGGAAATCAATTTTTACAGGTCCATTTGCTGAGCAATCTCATCACTGCTGTCAAAATGATTTCTCTACTCTTATTTGTAACCAAAAAGGGCAGATAAAGAAGATTCTTGAAGTAGAGATGTAAAGGTGCAATTCCTCTTGCTGTGTCAGCCAAGCCCATTGGCATTGCTTTGATCTGAATGAGAGAGACCTTCTTCCCCCTTCCATTCAGGGCAAGTCATATTGCAGGTGGCAGTGGTCACAGGATTGGTGCCATCAGGTGCTCTCCTGTAGCACCTGAACTTGCCAGGGCCCTTATTAATTAGTGAAGCTTTGCAACAATGCCGTGAAGCACATGCAGCACACACAGTGATTGCTTTCCCTCTTGCCAAAACCTTCATCTGCCAATATGCTGTCTTTTCTCCATTCTTTTTTCTCTCTTGGCCTCACTCTGCACTTGGGCTTTTCCAGCCATTACTGCCTGGCTCTTTTCTGCTTCTGTGGGCAAATTGACTGATGACATATCTATCCCACGCAGTTAGATAATCACACTGATGCAAATGATTTGGTCCCCTAAGCATTGCTTGATGAACTCAGTTGGCTGACACTACAAGGTTGTCTCACCAGCAGACAGAGGGAGCTCACGACCTGAGTTACTTTAATTTGTTGTACCCCTTGCAAACCTGGGATAGCTCCTGTGGAGGGCTGCCCAGGAAAAAAAAATTGCTGATGAAACCCAGCCACCAGTGAGCTGCCATGCATTTGATCCAGTTGTCCCTGTGTCCCACCCTGTGTGGTAACAGGGCTTTCCTTGGACAGCCTTGGGGTTTAGTTATTAGGATGCAGACTCTTCCAGCAAGGTATTAGTCAGTATCACGGTGCATTAGCTCTGCTTTACAGGGGAAGTAGCTTACAAAACCATTCCCTGATTTCAGAATAACTAAGTCCTCCCCCTTTCCGGGTATTTCCTTCAGATGCTCCCTATCCAGCTGTGCGGGTCTAATTCTTTGTTATCAAGCACTCGCTGCACAGCTCCTTTACCTCGTACTGATGAGTATCTTAATGCCCTGCGTGCTGCACAAGCGCGAGTGTCCTGTCCCACACACAGAGCAGGGGTTCGTGTCCTCTTCGCTTTGTTGTTTAGCCATCAGCTTTCAGAAAAGACTCCAGCATTTCCCCACCATCTGGCTGGCTGGATTCATATATGTTTCCCTGCTTCTCTGTGACCCTCTCTGCTTGTTCCGGCAAGCATCCCTGCCCATCTCTCACAATAGGAGTCGGTGGTTCCTACAGGCAGAGCAGCGAAACTGTGGAAATGCAAATGCAGCTGCCAAGAGAGGGCGTTGAGGCACTGTCAGTGGCGAGGCTGGCTGGGGACGAGCCTGAGGTGCTCCCCGGGCAGCCCCAGCCAGGCTGCGCTGCTGCCAGCACGGGAGCTGCTGGCTGCTGCGCCCTGAGCTGCTCCAGTGCACGTGGCTGTTAGCTTTACCTGTAATTTCCTCTCTGTAGATACAAGGAGAGGGTTGTTGCTTTTGTGAACGGCTCAGCAGTACTTCACAGCTGACGTTCTGCTACACTGTGCTGCCCATGCGGGCTACGAGAGGATACACCTGGGCACTTGCCCACCTGAAATGTGTGAAATGATGGGGAAGCACGTGCTTTGTTTCTCTGTACACCCCGAACATAGAATCACAGAGTGGTTTGGTTTGGAAGGGACCTTAAAAATCATAGAGTTCCACCCCCCTGCTATGGGCAGGGACACCTCCCACCAGACCAGGCTGCCCAAAGCCCCATCCAACCTGGCCTTGAATCATCCAGGGAGTGAACATTCACAACCTCCCTGGGCAACCTGTGCCAGTGCCTCACCACCTTATTGTGAAAAATTTCTTCCTAAGGTCTACTCTAAATCTCCCTCCCTTCCAGTTTAAAGCCTTTCCCCCCCCATCCTATCACTTACTTGCCCTTGTAAATTGTCCCTCCCCAGCTTTCATGTAGCCCCTTCAGGTACTGGAAGGCTGCCCTGATGTCTCTCCAGAGCATTCTCTTCTCCCCACGTGTTTGTGCAGAGTAGGCTGCTGGTGGAGGGGCAGGAAGGATGGTTATCCTCCCATATGCCCTGTTCCCCTCTGGCTTTCTAACCCTTGCAGGGAGAGAGCAAGAGTGAGGTCTAGGGATAGCAGTCACATTGTGTAGGTTGATGATGATACAGCAGGGTTCTCTTTGCCTTTCTCTACTCCAGCCTCAGAGATGGGGTATGTCCATGTCCTAAACTGCCCTCTGGCTTTGAGGCATGGGTTTGAATGCCCAAGCCAGCTTCCTTTCTGTGGAGGTGAGCATTGCACCAGCTCCACCTGTACCTTCAAAGGGGCAGGGCAGGAGCAGCAACCAGCCAAAGTGCCCATCCACCTCCTAGGCTTGCATCAGCCATGCTGGTGTTGCTCCCTAATGGAGCAAAACCAGCCAACTGTTCTTTAAGCAGCTGTCTGCGCTACTGAGATGAACAGCAACATTTATGGAAATGTATATATTGTTTAAGGTGAAGCCAGGGTCAGTGTGTACCACAGAGGAGAATCTCAGCCAGAGCATGAAAAGCATTTTGTGTTGATTCCTGAAATCTTTAACTGTCTCTTCCATAAGAGAGGTGCTGTATTTGAAAGTGAACATTCAAAAGTAGAAAGTGAGGCTTCACGTTTGGGGGAAATAAGAGCCAGGGTTTGCAACATCAACTTGTTTTGCATCCCCCAGAAAGCCACTGAGCTTTCTGGTAAGGGTTTACATTGATACTGACTTAGATGCTCAGGAAGAATGGTAAAGGAGGCAAATCTCTGGACTCTGTCAGCAGAACACAATAGATGCCTGAACAAGGAATTTATGTTTAAAAAACTGTTCTGAACTCATTCCTTGGACATAAGAACTTACTGGCTTGTAAAGGGGTTTTGACCAGTGACATACACCCACAGTGTTGTGGTGTCCCCTGTGTTTGAATGACAGCATCTTGATGTACATTTGCCTAGTGAAAACTTACTGCTTTGATTTTTTTTGGCCTGGGCTTCACATTTTGGAGGCTATGGGTGCCTTTGGGACCAAGGGGGAGAAATGTGAGTCAGATCGATGCAGTGAGGAAGGAGCTGAAAACCAAGCCAGCTGTATTTGTTGCAAGGAAAATGGATGGAGGCTGCGGAAAGCAATCACAGTTAGGAGCAAGAGAGTGATAGCATCCAATCAGGAAACAGGGAAAGAGTATATTTTGGAGCAGTAACTGGTGTTACCTTCCCGTTAACCATAATAATAACTATATCCTGGAGTGATTGCTGAGTTCATTTAGACCCAGATACAATTATTGCATTGTGTGCAACAAGCACCCTCACTTTGCTGTGCAATATTGAGCTGGAGTCAGCTCCCTTACAGGCTCCGGTTTCCAGAGGCTGGGCTGCTAACAAAGTGCCCTCCCACTCGCATGCACCATCACTCACCACACATTCACACACATCTATATTCTCTGATAAAATCGGGGTCTTTGCAGCTAAATGCCAGGCAATATTTACTTCAGAAAATTCTCTGTTTTCCTGGCAGCAGCCTAGGAGTCACTTGTGGACTTAATAGCACTCTGTGTTTGGAAAAAAAGCAGCCTGTTTGTCTGGTCTCCAGCTCCCTATTCCCCAGTTTGGGACTGGGGCAGCCAGGCTCTATTGCAAGTGTGTTTTGGCTCCAGAGTCACAGAAAGCGTGATGTAGGTCTCTCATCATCCATTGGAAACACTTCCATTAACTTCAGCAGCCTTGATGTTGCCTCTGCCAGACACAACAGAAGCCCTTGGGAGTAATAAGGCTGACACACCCCAAGCTTAAATTTGGACAAGCTTTTTAATACCCAGCTGAAGAGATTACAGGAATGACCTACTTGTTTATATGTGGCAGATCTGCGAAATTTGCAGAAGGATTTGCTCATTAGAAGAGGTCTGCAGCATGGAGTTGCCCCACCAGCACCTTAGCTGCAGCCAAACATGCAGGTTAGGTGGTGCCTCCAAGGAGCTGGATCTTGTGTGTGTTTGGGAATTCCTCACGTTATCCCTAATTCTTACAGGCAAAATGCCTTGTGCTGTGAGGCAGGGGTGGCTAATCCCAGCCTCTAAAGCCAACAGAGGTTTGCATGCAGTTCAGGCTCATTGGCAAAGCCAGTGCTACCTTGCATGGTGGGCCTGGGATGTGCAGGCAGGGCAATGGTGTGTTGCACAAGCTACTTTGCAAGCCCAAGGGGGCTTTGTGAGTACCTGGGATCCACCATTCCTTTATCCCAATCTTCCATATCAGCATTCGTAAATGTGTTGGACACATGCAGCATCCTCTCTTGTCTACCACACAATAGCTTTGTGGGGGTGGGAGAGTGGTAGGGGAGGGAATAACAGGGAGAAGCTGTATGACTTACAGCCCCAAGATGATCAAGTCCTGGATGAGTGAATTTCTGCCTGTTGCATGATTCCTTAGGAGAGAGGAAAATGTAACCTGGTACAAAAGCAGCTTCCTTGAAATAAAAGTTTGTCTCATCTTCTTCTGGCTGAAAGTAAAAAGGCCTTAAGAGTGTTTCTGTTACCCAGTGACTTACCCTAATCTGGATTTTGAGGACTTCCCAAACGCGATCCAATGAAGGAGCCAGAAGGTGTGTTATAACTTGATGAATAACTTCCTGTGCGGTGATCAGCCTCTCCCACAGCATGCCAGGCTGGAAGGTGCAGGAAAAGCGCATTTGTGGCTTAGGTAATGGGAGTAGGTTGCCCAGTTCATTATCCGAGAGACTTGGATACCTGGAGCCTCTTTGATGAGCAGAGTCAGAAGAGTGGTTTCCCTCTATGTTTGCCATTTGCTGGGATGCTCCAAAGCATACTGTGCATGGCCATTGCAGCAACTGACTCTCAAACATCTCATGGTCTTATGACTTCAAGGAGGATGGAGACATGCAGCTGGGACCTGTCTGGAAAGATGTTTGGCTTGATGAGTCTCTCAGCAGCGAAAGAAGGTCAGTATGAGCTGTTCATGCTATTAGTCACCCAAAGCACACAACTATCTGCACAACTATATTGACTGATTTGGTCCTGGTGTGACCCAAGACGTGACTCCTGCGCTGTCCCCAATTTGGGGCAGCTTGGCCCCAGTTCCTCTGTGCTCACTGCTTGCCAGGAAGGGATCCTAGGCTGTTATCTTGCTCTAGTACTTCTGCATGGGGTGATGGAACAGGCCTGCACAGGCATACCTACAGTGGTTCCTCCATCCTCACCGCTCTTCCTGTGTCCCAACTGGTTGAAGAGGCAGACGGTGTGGGCAGGCAACAACCTGGGTCCCGTGGGTCACAGCAGTGCAGGTGCAGCCAATGAGTCCTTGAGCCCAGTGACAAGGAGAATAAGTGTGTTGTCATAAATCTACAACCTGGTCTTAATAGCTTTGGGCTGCAGGCGCGTAGATTAAATTTCAGCCCTATATTTCACTGAAGTCACACAGTGGCATGTCAAGGCACTGAGCAGCCCTCTGATGGTGTGTTGGACATCTGGCACGTGGACTAACTAGGACAATGAAATAAAGCATAAAAACATGTAGGCTGAAGAATGGGAGAATTTCTTAGTGGTGAGATCAGGGCTGAAATACAGCATCTTGGGGAACCGATGGAAGCTTCTCCACGATCGGGTTATTTAAAAAAAAAAGATTGGACAAATGCTAGATGGTATATATTAACCTAGTGATGTGAAAATCGTGGCAATTTTGTCAGAAAAAAGATGACAGAGGGGCATGCTGTTCCAATTTCAACAGCTATACTCTGAAAGCTGTTTACTGTTTTTGGGAGAGTTAGGGGGAAGTTTGGGTCATTATTTTTTTGCTCAGGAAGAGGAGGTTTCTTTAGCCGTTAATCCTATGCAAATAGAAGAGAAATCTTCATTCTGAAGTTTTAACTTGTGCACTTTCTAATGGATGCAAGATGGACTGGAGGAAGGTCCCTTGCACCCTGTAAGGATAATCTCCCATAGTACAGGTTTAGACAAACTCTGTGCTAGTTGTGCAAAAGGGTTCCTCTCTGCAGTTGTCACTAAGGGGAGAGGGAGAGGAAGAAGGACTCGGATCAGATAACCATCTGTTGGTGCTCCATGCAAATGTGGGTACCACCTTGCTGGAAAGCTGCTCTGCAGCAGTTTCCTTTTGGGTTGCCCAATTTTCTCTGTACATGGCTGAACTGGAAAGCTGCAGGACAGAAGCAGAACTGTTTTCTGCAGCCATGCATAGTAGACAAGGGAAGCAACAGCCCAGTGTTTAGGATTTCCCAACCTTGTTCCCCTGCAAATCCATCCATGATTACATCAGCCTTACCCTTCCTACCTGCCCCTGTTTTCAGTCCCAGTGTGGCTTTTCCCAGTCAGCTGTGGTGTCTCCAGCTGGCATCAGCTCAGGTAGAAGGAGAGGACAGCAGTAAACATTTGGCCATCAAGCAAAGGTAGCACTTACCTTTGTACTGGAAGTAATGGGTCTCTCTTTCCAACAATAGCCTCCTTCAATCCGTGGCTTGTTCCAGCCTCTCCTCCCCTGTGTGACAGCAGAAAGTCCCTATGTTTCTGGACACCCCGTTGAAATAGCTGGCTCTACCAAGCTCAGCAGCAGCACTGTGCCCTCTGTGGGCTGCAGAGACCAGTCCTTGGCCCTACGTGCCCACCTGCATCTTAAATCACTGGTGGCACACAAAACCTCTGGGATGGCAGCTGGTCAGGATCAGGTGGGAAGGGGCCTGCCCCACAGAGCCTGCTGCAGCACACACATAGAGTGCAGTCTTGGCCATCTCTTTTTGAGAAATACCGTTTCCTCCATGTTATTAATCCAGAGATATCATCCCTGACCCTTGTGGTCCCTGTGGTCTGCCTGTGGGGCCATGACAGAGTGGAGGAAGGTGCCCCTCACCCCAAGAAGCGTATTTGGGTGTGTGTGTTGGAGGGAGTTCAGTCTTTGCTGTAAAATGACAAGCATGTAATAAATATTCAACTTATTTAGAATTGCAAATACCAGGGGAAGGAAACCAGTAAACAAAAGAGACCACAATCGGCATCCTGGCTAAAATCAGGAATGCCAAACAACAGCGACAGATACAGGAGGAACAGAAGGCGGTGAGTGGTCATCCAGGCCTGTGCGCTAGCAATTAAAGGAAATTCAGGTCTGAGAAAGCAAAAACTCAAAAGGAAGCTGCTTAAGTTAGGCTCTTCTTAATGAGAGACTAATACACTAGAAAATATTGCCTGCTAACAGTATTCATAAGCTGCTCCCAAGATGTTTTGATTAAACCGCTGTTGTCTTTCTAGTGTACTAATGGTTTTTAATCTCTCTTGATGCCTTGGGGCAAAGGGGTCTACTGATTCACAGCAGCTTGGTAAGCTGAAACTTGTCCCTGGTGAATGCATCTCTCATGCCAGAATCACAGCTTTTAATTTTTAAAAATGTGAGTTTTTAGCAAAGGGAGAATCCTTGGCATGTGAGTAGGGTGTAACTGCTGGGATGTCACGTGCCTGAATATGAAGGGAGCTCCTCTGGGAGAGAGAGATGCGCTTCTCCCACTTCTCCTTGGGGTACACTGAATTACAATACTGGCACTGTTTCACTGTTGGAAAAAAATCTGTCTGGCTGATGTGGTGGGGAGGAGCAGGGTGCCATGTCTTCTGCTGCTGTGCTAATCTGCCAGAAGTGGGCACAGACCCACAGGGGTTGCACAAGGCAGCTGGCAAAGGAAGGTCAAGCCTCGTGTCAGGGGGCTTCACACCTCTGGCAGCTGTGTCAGCAAGAGTCAGCAAGGGGAGTGATGCTGGGACACCACTGCCACCTCTTCCTTTGTATGAGCTCTCTCCTAAGTGGAGAGTTGACTGTGCTTTCCAAAGCCCCCATTCCAAAGGGGCTGAGGCATTGTGTGGGGAAGTACGAGATTGCTGTGGGAGTCAACTGCAGGTGTCCAACACGGAGCCTTTGTGCTGAGCGCTCACCTCTATGCATCTCTACTTATTGACAGTTATGGGATGGACCCAAGCCTTAACAGTGCTTCTCATGTCTTGGAAATTTGACTTCATCCTCTCTGTGAACGTCATCTAGTTGTGCCACCCATTCGGTTTATGGGCAGTGTTCTGATTATTGAAGTTTTTACTTAGGAGATGAGACATGAAAGTGTTGATTTTTCTGTTGTTCATTGGCCCTCACATCACACAAGACTGCTCGGAGATGAGGGCAGTGAGCTGGGTTTGATTCTTGAGGAATCACCCTCCTTGACCTGGAAAAGCAACCCCTTTCATGCCTTAAAGACATACTCTGGGCTTATATCAAATTCAAAGCACATCACTTGTCTCAGACTGTGGGCAGTGTCTTTTTAGTGCTCAGCCTCCTACAGGGATGTCTCTCACTTTTACAGAATGCTCTGTCCATACCGTTTTGCATTCAGCATTCCTGGCCACCTTCCCTGCCACATTGCTCCACTGATCGTGGGCAGACAGGGCTCACCACTAGCTCTGACTTCTCTTTCCCAACTCATCCCAAAGCCCACAGGCACTTCACTGTTCCCCCTCTATGCACTTTCTGTTTCCTCAGTTTCTTCCCCCAGCCTCACATTAGTGGCTTCTACAGAAAAATAGCCAACACAGGTTGGGAAGGGAGGAAAAGCTTTTTTGACAGCAGGTAAGAGGGGAAAGGTCTGCCTGCCAGCTCTGCCTGGCAGGGGCTTGCAGAGCACACAGCATGGGCTCCTCTCCCGCCTCCTGTCTGCGCTGGGCACCAGGGAGCATCCCTGATGAGAGCAGACAGTTCCTTCATCCTCTGGGTACAGTAGCTGCTTGTTGCTCATGGAGAATGAAAACGTATTAAAGTACGAAACTGCTGCACTAGTCATTTTCCAATTTCCCACTCGGAGAACTGGCTTCCCTGGAAAATAGGTCACTTACATAAAAAGCACCTTATTATCACACCACAGCGGTGAAGGAAAGAGATGGCTCAAGAGACACTTTCATTTTGAGCCCCCGTTCCTGGGTACTTAGATATTTCTGGAAAATTGACCCTTTGGGCTGCAATTTTTCACGCTCATTTTCAGCCCGTAAGGTGAATTTTGGGACCTCATTCCCTCCACTGAGTCAGATGAAGCTAGGGAAGAAACTGTGTTACATCTTAACCCTTGGGAGGGTGATGCATCCAAACTCACTACTTTCCGTGAGGTTTGGGGTACGCTGTTATGTCTGATTGTTTTATCAAATGCTGGGAGGACTCCCAGAGACAAATAGACTTGTGTTCTCCCACCACCTCCTGCAGTAAGCCCTTGCCTCTCACCCTCCCCAGATATTAATTTGCTTTTCTCCTCTAACTCAAAGTTGTGCTTAGCCCTCCACAGAGCGGGAAATAGTCAGTGAAGGACAATTGGAGAAGTAGGGATGGGGAGAAGAGTTTATGTTCATCATAACCTGGGGGAACTTGATATGTGGAAGGGGGCAAAGGGAACATAGGGACATGCCCTTATGAGGAAGGAAGAAGGTATCCAGCTTTCAGTAAGGCATTAGAGCGAGGAGAGGGGAAATAGATGAAGAGAAAGGAGGGACTGAGGATGTGTGTGGTTGACCTTGGCCTTAAGGCCTTCCTCAGAAGGAAAGGGGAGGTCTCTGGTGAAGAGCTTTGGCTTGGCTCACTTCAAAGCTGAGACATTAACAAAATTCTCGTCTCTCCTCTGAAAGACAGAAGATCAGGCTTTGAGGAACAGGCTGACTGAAAGACTCCAAAGCGTAATACTCATTTCCTTATCCTTGGGCTGGGTGTTACGTTCTGGCTCCATTTCAGCTGGAAGATTCAAATGCTGTAAAGCTGACAAGAGAAAGCACAGAGGTTTTTGTCAGCTCTCCATTTTAATATTGCTGACTCCAGTCTTGGCCAGCATCCGTTTCCCCCAACTATGTTGTTCAGGTTGTGGAGGAAAGCTCCTTCCTGGCAGACTTGTACTCAGCTAGGTAGGCGGAAAGGGGCCAGGGTTTGAGGGAGCCCCCAGAAGAGAAGGACAAGGAGTGGGAAGAGGGGGGTGGAGTGGGATAGAGGAGGATAAGAAGGAGAGGATGCAATAAAGTAGGCAGATAGAATGGGAGGACTGAGGGTAACAACACAGTGAGAAGCCTGTGGAGAGACTTGGAAGCTGGGAAGGGCAAATGGAGAATGGGCCAACCGAAGAGCAGGATGTCAGCCTCCCACCCTTACCAGCACAGCTGCCCCAATCCGAGGAGGAGCTTGCTGCCCTAGCACACCATGGACAGCATGGCTCCCATGCAGTGGGGGACCACTGCACCAGCATTGTTGAGGGAGGGAGCAGAGGGCCTAGTGTCTTGGCACAGAAGAGGTGCTTCCAAAAAATATTAGCAATTACTTCCGCAGCAGCAGCCGCCAGTGAGCAGGAGTAATTTACATAGTAAGAGCTGGGAGATAGATGGCTCTTTAAACCAGATCTGTCATTCCCAGCTCTCTCCTCATCTCTGATGCTTTGATGTTCCTCTTTGAAGAGCTCTCCTCGCTTGCTATTCCTCACTCCCTTAGTGCCGCTCCAGCTCTCCAAATGCCTTTCTCTGTCTTTCTGACTGTGTGCCTTTACTGCTGCCCTGGTATGCCTGTATTTTGGAAGGAAGGACACAGAGCAAGTGACAGCTGGCACCTTGAAAGTCAACACTGGCAGGGGGCTGTGGGGAGGGAAAGCCCTCTTCAACAGTCACCAAGGCATTTGTTCAGCATGAGATGTAATGTGCCTTCAAGGAGGGTGACGTGAAACAATAACAGCAATAACACCAAGCAGCTTTCAACCACTGTGTTGGCATCTGATGGGAGATCCAGGTGCTCAACCCAAAAGTGCAAAAAGACAGAGATGAGTGGAGGACTGGAGACCAGGAACTTCCTGGTTCTCCAGCCATTCAAGGGCACTGTGGGCTTCCCAGTATTTCAGTGCATAGGACATCTACCACTCCACCTGTGTCCCTGGTAGGTTCAAGTCCCTGGAAAGGGAAGGAGAAGAAGTATGACACATGAAAAAAAAAAAAAAAGGGTGACTGAATTTTTAAGAGGTCTGGACACTCAGTGAAAAAGGCCAGAGGCTCTTCTGAATGATGGTGCACATTAAGTTGTCTGCCACAGCAACAAGGACCAGACCAGAGGACCCAGTCTGTGAACGAGGCCTAGGGGAAGGGAATACAGAACGACAGATGGGTTAGAAGTGGTAAGTCTGGGTACAATTTTATAAGCGTCAAACTAGATTTTAAGTATGATATAGAAGACCACAAAACTGGAGAGGGTGAGCCTGTGCTGAAACGAAGGCCTTGTCTATACACAGTAGTTTTACCAGACACTAAGGTGTAGCTACTCAGGTGGGGATTTACCTTGCTGCAATCCAGTTCCTACCCTGAGCTCTTATATCTCAGGGTACCAGTGGCTGAGGGTCGGTGTTTCTTCAATTTAGCAAAAATCCCTTCGTAAGTTGCGTAAGCTAGATCAAAAAGGGCACTGTAACACTGGAATTGGTGTCCCTTCAGGTTCTTATGAAGCGATAAAAGCTGAAAGAGATAAAAGTAGTGCTTTGATTTCACCATGTGCTTGGTAAAGGGGCCTTAGTATAACTGTTATCTTGTAAAGGAGATCCTTGATGTGTGAACTTTATAGTCAAATCATAGAATGGTTTGGGTTGGATGGGACCTTAAAGCCCATCCAGTTCCAACCCCCCAGCTATGGGCAGGAACACCTCCCACCAGACCAGGCTGCTCAAAGCCCCATCCAATATGGCCTTGAACACTTCCAGGGAGGGGGCATCCACAGCTTCCCTGGACAACCTGTGCCAGTGCCTCACCACCCTCATTGTGAAAAATTTCTTCCTAATGTCGACTCTAAATCTCCTCCCTTCCAGTTTAAAGCCATTCCCCTTCATCCTATCACTATTTGCCCTTGCAAAAAGTCACTCCCCAACTTTCCTCTAGTCCTTTCAGGTACTGGAAGGCTGCTAAGAGGTCCCCCCAGAGCCTTCTCTTCTCCAGGCTGAACAAGCCCAACTCTCTCAGCAGTACCTCATAGCAGAGGTACTTCAGCCCTTTGATCATCTTCATAGCCTCCTCGGGGCCTGTTCCAACAGTTTCATACCCTTCTTATATTGGGGATACCAGAACTGGAGACAGTACTCCAGGTGGGATCTCACGAGAGCAGAGTAGAGGGGGAGAATCACTTCCCTCACCCTGCTGCTTCTGATGCAGAATACGAGCAGGTGTGTTACATCTCAGGATCACCTAACGGGTAAAACTAGAGAGCAAATAATGGTCACAGGAACATGGACAGTTACAAATGTCCTGCTGCTGGATGTCTTACTTGTAAGACGTTTTGAAAGGTTTATGCATTTGAAATAAAAATTATTGTAGTGTATGCCCAATGCAGAAATCCTAGTTCTGGCTGCTGCTTTTAGAGGTACTTAGATCTACGTTGCCTTTGAGAGATGCACTAGAATTTGAACTCAAGGTGCCAGGGCCAAGAGGCGTGAAGAACATATTTTGACTGCAGGGACTAAGCAAGAGATTCTATTCCTAATGCTGATTGGACTGTGCCAATCCAGCCCAAATGTCCACCTGCCTGGAAGGATGCATGTCTCCTTGCATCGCTGTTAAGGGCCTCAGACCGTTCTGGCATTGCAACACATGTATCCAAAAATGGGCTCTGTCTTTCTAGGGCCACTTTAAAGTGTGCTAAAGATCTGAGGTTTTTTTAGTTCCTGAATGATCAGACAGAGAGCTGTTTGGTAGGTCTCAAAAAATGAGTGCAAATTGTGCAGATGAATTGCCCTGAATGGGAGACTGCCTTTGGAAACATTGGGCAGCATCAGGAAATGTTGTGGTCAGCCATCTGTAGTTTATAAGTGAGAAGACATGGGAACACAGATTCCTCACGTTGAACAGAACTAGGTGGAGGCAGTCCATGCCTCATCTCCTTCCTCGACCTCACTTACAAGTAGGATTTTTCTTTCTGCTCTCGGATGTAAGCAGCTTGATAGGTTTCAGTACACCTCTCGGTTCATCTTGGAGGGATAAAACCCCAGCTGCACTCCGGATGTGCTGGCCATATTCCCTGCTGTTACTGTGCTTGCAACTGTAACAGCGGGCTGTTTCCCCTTCCCCATCTTTCTTCTGACAAAAAAAGTGCTGCTTGACCACACGTGATTAGGCACAGCACAGCCAGTCACGTCGAGGTCAAACACGATGGTGGATTGCAGACATGGATGAGAAGAACAAGCATTAACAATCAGTGGGCTTTGAGCTCTTCCGGTTTTCCTTTTAGTTTCTAAATAAGGGCTGTTGCAAGAAGAAAGGGTGGTGGTTGTTCAAGCGTGTGGCTGTCATCATCAGCACAAAACCCTTCCACATTCAGAGACTGCTTTAATCCAAAACCGCTTCAAGTTTCACCTACAGGTTAGGGACCCCCTGTCTGTTGCCAGCAGTGCAAATTGACTCCGGCAGTATGTGTATCCATGTGACAGAGCAGCCAGTAGCAGGGGAAGTGGCCTTTGGTTTGTCTCTCACAAGCTGGTAGCCTCAGGAGCTTGGTTTTCTCTGTTGTGGTGTTAGGCTATTGAGAAGACAGAATCTGGCCTTGTGTTTTTGCCCTGGAGAACAAAGGTAAGCTGCAGCATTGCACATTTCTTACTGTGTTGTCTCAGGGTAAAATGACATCATCTATGTGCAGGAATGAGTTCAGAGCAATGCTTCAGGGGAGGCTCACCCGGACATCATTTCTCACAAGTGCCCCATGCGGTGGCCTGGTGAGGGTATCCCTGGCAAGGAGATTGTGGCAGCATGTCCAGCAAGCTTGGGGTGCTGGGAGGAAGATACAGCACCACTTCCTCCTTGATTTTCTTAAGCTTTGCTGTGGCTTCTTCTCTTTTTTCATTGGGTTGCATAACCCTGTGGAGTTATGCCTTTGGTGGGAAATGAACCTCTGTGTCCAGGACTCCTGGTGCTACCTGTGAAACAGAAGGCCAGACTCTTCCTGACGTGTGCCCGATATTTCGTGTGCCCACAGTCACTCAAACTGAGGTTAAGGAAGGGAGATGGGCTGGTATAAACAGGTTGGAGAAGGAAAAGGATTATCTTGTATTAGTGAATAAACGAGCTGCGAGCATCGCCAAGTAAATCTACAATTTTTAGAAAAATGAGCACTCAGACATTGTCACCTCACTTTAATCTCCTCTTGCCTTTACTGATTGTTTTCTCCTTGGCCATTGCAGACTATCTGAGTAGCAATAAGTACAGCTTACTCCTCTGTTCTGGCTCAACATTAACTGTTAATGATGAAAAGCTGTATTAAGCCTGAGCTACTCTGATCATCTCATTTAAAACATCCCTTGAATGCTGTGGAACAAATTTCTCCATAGCTAGCAGTTGGTCAGTAGATTCATGCCTGCTTTGACTTGCCATTTTTGTCTTGAAAAGAAATTTTTGAGCTGTATGTGTCTTGCAGGAACAGAAAATGTCCAAGAAACACACTGACCTTCACTACACAGAATGTTTTCACAAAGCTTACCTAGTCTTTAGAGGTCATCCTGCATTTTCAGTAAGGATAGAGGGCCAGGACCCCAGCAGGCATAAATCAATGCAGCCTGTCTGAGAAGGGCTGAATTCCTCAGCCGAGAATTTGCTGAATAGTTTTTGATAGAGGTCTATAAAATCAGAAGCAGCACAGAGAGGGAAAGCAAGAAACGTCAGTTCCCTAGCTGTTGTCCTACAAGAATAAAGCAGTAACAGCTGAAGCTAGCATAATGGATGGTCAAAACAACAGTGTTTCTAATAAAAAGTGCTATTAATCTAGGGAACTCCCTGTCACAGTATGCTATGGGTTTATGTTTACATGGTTCAAAAAGCATTTGGACAAACTCATGGCAAAAGAGATTCCTAGGGCTATTAAACACAAGAAAAACATGCCTTCTTGCTGAGAAAGCCTCTGAGCTGCAAGTTGTGAGAAATCAAGGAGGAATACGTTAAAAGGGGGACCTTGGGCTAGCTAACATAAGGAAAAGCAGGTCAGCAAAACCAATATGAGCCTTTTAGTGAGTGGTAGAAGATGACATAGTAAGAGAATAACCTTCCTGCTCTTCCAAATTTTAGGATGATTTTAAGGAGGCAATGGCACCACACAACTAAAGCAGCCTGAAATTTCTCTCTTGCTGCTTGAGATGGATTCCTCAGGTAAAACCCAGCCATGTTATTAGAGGCTAGTCCTTCACTATGGGCCTGAGAGAGCATCCCTGGTTACAGCAAAGATTTCTTGCAGGCTTGTTAAGGAGGATATGGGGTTTGGGCCATCCAGACTCTCCAGCCTCCTTCTGGGAGAGGACAGCAGGAAAGAGTGTTGACACAACAGTGGAGGAGAGAAGAAGAGGAAGGCAATGAATGTAATGGCAAAGCAAACTCCTCATAAGCAGGGACTGCAAGGGGGAACGAGCCATGGGACCTACCTGTGATCTGTGTCTCCTCCTGAGCAAGGTGTTGAGATATATTAGCACCCGGAGGGCCAGAAAGCAGCAGCCTCACGAGGAAGGGCTGTGCACAAGGACGGGCTCTACATTTATTGTCACCCTGTCATGAACTATCCAGAAATGAAGATTCTCCTGGGGTGAAAGAAAAGTGAGAAAACAGAGGTGTTCTCCCTTCCTGAGCAATTCTGACCACCAGATGCTGGTGAGACTTGTTGTCACCATAATTAATTCCTTCTTGACATTGCTCTGGCAGTGTCCTCGGGTCTGCAGGAACAGGGCTGTCTTCTTAGCAGCTGTAAGGAAGTGGAGTAAGAAATAAGTGACAGGGAGGTTTCCTTCTGTTATATTGGCTAGCTGAGCTTGCAGGAGAAAGGAGCATCTCTTGGAAGCAGAAAAGTCTTCAATCTCTGTTTCTGCAGGCTTTCTGAGGGACAGGGACTCCCTTTAACCCACTGGGACTCCACCCCTGGATTACATCAAAATTGCTGAAGCTGACAATTTCACGTGAAGCAATTTGTACATTACAACAAGGAAAGTGAGCCAAAGCAGAGCACCTGTCTCATGCAGGCATGACTTTAGTGCCCAGCAGCTGTTTAACACTCTGCATTAAATGGCAGTACCTGCAACTAAAATAATCTGAAATTAGTCTTTTAACTGATAGACGTTAAGGTTATAGCTCCAGAGGGACTAGTAAATGCATATGATTTTCCTCCCTTGTCTTCTTTTCTGTCCCCCTCTAAAGGAGGGTTTCACATGAGACTGAAGGAGGGAACAAAAGGTGCGTTTTGACAGTTTAACCGTTCTGTTTCTATTGTAGCATAACTGTCAACCCCCATCTCTGGATTTCTGGGTACTGCTGTTGTCCTTGTTCCATGTGTTGTGTAGTATAGGGGCTACACACGACTAAAGGCATTTCTGCTGGGATTTCCATCCCATGCCTCTGGTATCTCCTGGGAGCACATTCTGTGATTTTGTCTTGATTTTGGGGCTGGTTTCAGCTGTCAGGTCTTCTGTTACAGTTGCTATAAGCCTGGAAATCTTGAGTGCACATACCAAACTCGCCTCTTCAGGGCACACACAGAGGACCAAGAGTAGTCTAGTGATTGCAGAGCCTGGCTTGGGATATGCTGGTTGTCCTGTGGCAACAGCTTCTCCCTACATCAGGGCACAACTTGCTCTTGCTCTTTGCCTTTGCCAACAGGTGCACGTATCTGAGCAGGCTCTAATGGCTTCTGGCGTGCTGGAGGTGTTAAGGGGTGCAATGGGGCTCTGAGTCTATTCAAAGAAATTATAGGTTGGATGGATTACTGATGCTTCTTAAAAACAGCCAGTTCTTCAAAAAGGTCCAGCTTTCTATCTTTTATACAGAGGATTTTTATGAATTGAATTAGGGATTTTATTTTCCCTTTGTGTAATTCCTGTTTATTATACAACCTCTCCTTATTGACGTAGTATCTTTAGCTCATGCATCATTTATTGTTCTCTGAACAGTTACTGGAAAGTGTCCCTGGGTAAGCTCTAGGGAGGAACGGTTGCCTCGCTAATGGAGGAAAAGTCTAACTACTTCCTAAATCAATTAACCTGAAAGGCTAGAAGACACATCCAGGCTGCTCTAAGCACGTGCAAGTGTTCACAATTGCACACCACAGTGGTCTCTGCTGTGGGTAGTGCCACAGTGCCCACAGACATGCCCATTCCTCCATGTGTGTTCCCAGCCATGCTGATGGCCTGCTGAACCTTTCCTCCTCAGCATGTATGCATTCACTCCATATGTCCCTACTGCTGCATGTGCAGTTAGCACTCAGCTCAGCAGATACGGGTTCCCCACCTGCAGCTGACCCACAGGGAACACGTGCCTATTCTCTAGCAGGCAGTCCAGCTTTCAGGCTCAAGCCATAAAAATTCATGTTGTTTGACTCTGGAAGTCCTCGAGGTAATGGTCACCTCATGCGCACAAATATCCTTATAATGCCTCTTTGTTCCTGCTCGCTGCATGGATGAAAAGGCTAACTGCCCACTGACAGACAGCACTGTCATTGAAAGTAAAGGGGAATTTGGCAGAAGTCATTATCACTAATCGTTGACATTCATCTCAGGATGAGGCAGGAGTTTCGGGCTGCAGGAGAGCACACCTGAATGTAGTGCTGCTACTCAGCATGCCATGAGAGCATCCAGAACAGGGCCCAGGCAGGGGCCAGCACAATGCCTCCACACTTTAGGAGAAGTGGGGAAGGATTAAGTGTGTTTGTCCGCCAAGACCCCTGTGCATCCTACTAGAGGGGGAGAAAGCATGGGTGTTTCAGTTGAAGGAATTGAGAAAAGCAAACAGACTGCAAATGAAGAACATGCAAGAGAGACAATGGTTTGGTAAGTGGGGTGAAGTCAAAGGAAGGACATGAACTGGCACTGAGTGGAAAAGCAACAAAAAGGGCTGAGCAGAGAAGCAGGTGGAAAAGAAAGTGACAAAATGAAGCCAAGACAACATGCTTATCTAGAAAGGATGAAGACAAACAGGAATCACTGGTAGGAGCTGGACTGCACACTCTTTTTCCAGGAGACTGTCAATGCTGTGACTCCAAAGCTGGAACACCTGGAGTCTGGTGAATGAAAATGAGCAAAGAGTTGGTGGCACAAGAAATCCTGCATTCAGGAAGAGTAACATTGCTTGGAAGGAAAGAAAGAAAGAACGGAGTAGAGCAAGACTGGGCTGGTGGCAGAGAGGGGTTTTGGCAAATGTTTCTTCCATAGAGCATGCTGTGCTGGTGGGTGAGAGAGAGTTGTTAACTGGGATTGAGGCAAGCTGGAGATAAGAGAGTGAGGTCTGTGCAGCAGGAAGTAAAAGCAAGAAGAGAAAACATGGGGCTACACATCTGTTGGTGTGAAAGTCAGAAGTATGAGGACCAAGGAAGGGAAGACAGTGAGAGGTGTTAGAGAGCAGCCATGGTAGAAAATTTTGTTGTGACTTTGCAGCCCTGCCATTGTACCACAAAGAAGCAAATGTAGACTATAACCTGTGTGTAATCAGATAGGTTACTTTTTAGGATGCAAATCTTTGGTCTACAAGTTGATCCCTACAAGGGGTGCCCTGAAAGCTTTTCAGGAGACAGGTCTAGGCATCAGCTCTGGCTGGGTACTAGCCATGCCACAGCCAGTGCATGAGGCTTTGGGAAGGGAGCACTGGGACTCCAGCTGGTACCTCCCCTGGCATCTCAGAGCTCCTTTAGTTCAAACACACCTCTCCCCCAGCAAATCCACATGCATATGCTCAGCAAGAAATAACAGGTTCTGGACCCAGTGTGTTTTGTCCCATGACTGCACAATTGGCCATGGCCAAGCCCAGGAGCTTCTGGGGAAGTTATTCTCCTTGCCACCTGTGACAGGAAGAAGTTGCCAAGCCTCACAGTGCAAGCAGAGGCTGCTGCACACCAGGCTGAGAAAACCTTCAGCAAGCCCTTTTTCCAGGCTTGCGCCACCGACTCCTGGCAGACATGAAAGAAAGCTGAATCACTGTATTATAATTTCAAGCTCCATTAAAGAAAGATGGGGTTGGGGATAGTGGAGGAAAGGAGAGGGCAGGGAGGGATGAAGAGAAAATTGAACAAAGCAGAGTAGCACTTGAACGGGAAAGAAATGTTGCTCATAGGCTCAGAGGGGGGAATTGCAAACAGAGATGAGATTAAAAGGGAACCCTTGAGACTGTCTCTTTAAATACAGCAAGATTCACTTACTCTGTGCTGAGCCAGGCTTGTTGAATGCTGGAGGCATGGTCCCTGCTGAGGTTTGCTAGCTGATCGAGCGTTGGAAACCTGTCTCTCCCCATATACCAGCAAGTTGCCCTGTTGCACCTATGTTATCTGAGAATTCCCATTGCTAATAAATTCACTGCAGAGTGACTCTAGCAGGGAAGCTTTTACTTGACTACCTTTCTGCGCTGGGCATTTTAAATGACCTTTTATCCAGGGGTGTACAGTCACATCAGGGTTGGTATGAAGTCTGGAACTGCAGCATGGGGTATCTGGGTGGAGCTTCTTTTGTGCAGCCAGGGTGTATTCACCTGCTGGTCCTAAAGGTGAAGATCTACAGGTGGAAAAGGAAAATGCAAAGAGTCTGAGAACTCTGCCCATGGCAGCTGATCATGGAAGAAGTTACCTACTCTCAGAGCCAGGGGACAGTGTGCACAAGGTAGCTTTGATGCAGAAAGAAACAAGAAGTTCAACCCTGCTGGCAAGACCATGACCACTACAGTCTGCTCAAGGACAGCTGCAGAACATTCACATTGTAAGTTATTGGTCTGATTGCAATCTGGAATCAGTCTGGAAAGTCTTTGCCAGGTTGAGCCCCTTGTTCCCCATAGATACAACTTCAGCAATTTTTTTAATAACTCACAAGGGCTGGCCAGGCTCAGCATTTGGATGGGATGCAGACACTGAATTGCTTGTTGTTGCAGTTGTCCCACAGGAACTTGTTTCTTCTGCTCTGTACTTGGCTGAGGTCCTGTCCCCTGTGAGAAGTAGTGATGCTGCTGAATAAACAAAGGCTTTAACGGTGTACAGACTCAAATGAGACTTGGTCACCAGAAATGTTCTTGTGAACATCTGAAGCACAGTGGTGTTCAGAGCCTGATGTCTTGGTCAGATTTAATGTGTGTAATGACATTCATGTTAAACTACATCTTCTCACTCCCTAATTTCAGCTCTTATCCCCACATCTCACACTTGGAATTTTTATGGCTTGACAGTTGAAAGAAATTGAATTCCTTGGGACAGTGACTGGTTTCCATTTGCTCTGACAAATGCTAATGGGGTTGAATAAATAGCAAAAAAGTGGTCATAATGTAACAAGGCAATCATTACTGCATTTCTTAAGCTGTTGCCTGGCACTGCTATGTGTCATTAGGTATCTGCCACATTATTCCCTAGGAGCTTCTGGGTCTTTGGGATGTTTGCTTTGTGGAAATGAGAACAACTGTCATGCTCTTTTGGCTTTGTTTTTTTGTCTGTACAACCCACGCAGAGGCTCGGGAGGTCTGGCAGCAGCTAAGGCAGATGATACTTTCTCCACACTGTTCTCCTTCCCCATAGCAATGCTAAGACTTGAATGGTTTCACCACCAACTGTGCTCACCTCCTTCCTTCTTGTGGTGCCAGGGTGGAAAAGTGCAGATCTTCTTTGGGTTTGGGGGATCCTGCCAGCCTTTATGATGTGTCTGCTTGGTTTCTGGACTACCTTTTAATCCTGGGAGGTGGTGAGTGAACAGCCAGGATCGTCCGTTAATCAGAAATAAAACCACTCCTGCTTGGCCTCTAAGCCCTTCTTAAGGCTGGTGGATCTCAGGAGATGCCATGTTCAGAAGAGGGAACATTAAGGCAATAGGAAAGACTAAAACCCACTGGGCTAGAGAGTATTTTGTATTCACAGCAGTGCTTTTCCAAGGTAGTTTAAGCTTTTTTCCAGCTTGAGTCTCCGCCTAAATATTCCCTTCGCCCAGGATAACTGCATCCTAATCCTAACAGAGGCCCCAAGGCACTATTGTAATGCAAATAATGACAAAAGTACAAAAAAACCCTCCAACAGCACTTGCAACAGCTCCCTAGCAATCCCAAGCAAGCCATAGCAAGTTTGGTGTCACCTGGGTTATGTAAAAGGGTGTGATTATTAAGACTGGAACTGTCAAGGAGGTGACCAATTAGCTGGTGTATCTGCCTCCTGTGGGCAGCAAATCTGCCACCACTGGGGCCAACAACACCTTCGGGCACAGGGCTTAGAGTGCTGGCTCCCAAGGCTGCTCTGCATGTATGGGGTTGAAATTCAGCCCAGTGCTCGGGGCCATACACAGATTCCCCTGTGCTGCCACAGTGAATGGGAGTCTGGGAAAGCATGGGAGATAACATGCCTCCCGGTACCTGCACACAGGCAGGGGCCCATGGTGTAATTAAGCTGCCTGTGAAGAAGCATCTGTGCAAAGAGTGGTAGTACACCCCAATGCCATTTAAACCAACTTCGAATTAAAATCTTCTATTCCTGTTTTTTTTTTGATAGCTACCTCTTCACAAGGAATGTGAAGAGGGCTGCTGATCTCTCCTCACTGGTGACCAATGATAGGACTTGGGAGAATGGCAGGAAGATGTGTCAGGGGAAGTTTAGGTTGGATATTTGGAAAAGGTTCTTCACTCATAGGCTGGTGGAGCACTGGAACAGCTCCCCAGGGAAGCAGTCATGGCACCAAGCCTGGCAACGTTTGAGAAGCATTTGGACAACACCCTCAGAAACACAGTGTGAATGTTGGGATCGTCCTTTGCGCAGATTGGAGTTGGAGTCGATGATCCGACTGGGTTCCTTCCAGCTCAGGACATTCTCTGATTCTAAATGCAGCAAAGGCTGGCAGAGGTGGCTAGGAGGGTATGGGAGAGCAGAGTGGGCTTTCCTGGTGCTAATGGGAAGGCCAGAGTCAGCAGGAAGCCTGACACAGGAGCTATGACACATGCCGCCTAACCAGGCTGTCCCTGGGCATCGGCCAAGCACTGCTACCGTACGGTGGGCTCTCTCATTGGGCTGGTTGCACCTGCAGAAGGAAGGTTAACGTGGCAGCTGGCTGAGGTTGGAGACAATGCTAGTCACATGTGGAAATCCACTGCCCAATTATTTTCCAGGAGTTCATGACTGTTATTGGAAACATCCTGCTGTGCTGATTTTTATTCCCTGGAGCCCCAGATCCTGGTCCAGTCCTTTATACTGAGATGATGAGTATGAGTATATAGAATTAAGTGTTTTTATTTGGTAATGTTTTTGTATTCTACTTATCTCCGTTGCTTTTAGCAGTTGCTCTAGCTCAGTTGTCAAGTATGAAGTAATCAGAAATTATGCTCTGGAGTCTGAGTGCTTCCCACAGGAGTCCCTCTATTTGAGAGAAAAGGATAGATTAAGAGAAATCAACATACTGAAAGTTTGGCCATTGAAACCTAATTTACAGCTTCAGGTAAGTTCAGCCTTATGGTGTAGAGCAGCAGAAGACCATTGAAGGGAGCAGACAGGTGTAGGCAATTTAAATAATAAGGCTCCACCTTCTTGCTTACAGTGTGTTACAGCCCCACTGTAAAGAACAGGCAAATAGGCATACAGGAACCCACTGGAACATTTTCCTGCATTAGCTGTGGTGTACAGTCGGGTACTAGTAGGAAATGCTTAGGGAAAGAGCATCAGGACAAGGTGAAAGCAGCCTGATGTGTCCTCAGGTAAACCTTCCCACTTCCAGGCAATAAGTAGTTCAAAGGTTTCTTGAGCAAATGGATGTGCTATAGACCCTCTACTGGAATAGCTAGACACAGGTCCACCCTCCGTGTATTTGCCTAGTGCCTTTGAGCCCATTCATATTTCAGAACATGAAGCTGGATTATTTCTGCAAGGTACTATAAAATCAAAACCTGAGATCATGTTTCCTGCCACAGAGTGCCTACAGAGTAAATGCAAGAAGTAAGAGAGGACTCCAGACAAAGGAGGAAGAAGCATAAGAAGGTGAGGGGACTCTACTGGTCAGTATGATATGCAGTACAGCAACAGCCTGGGCCTTTTTGAGCTATTTTTCAGTGCTCAGGTGTGCTATAATAGGGATTTAGAGGAGGAGACAGCTTTTCAGATATTTATGGTAAGTCTTCTCCAGTGTCAGGGACAATAAGGCCGAAAGCACCAGTGAGTGTGTCTGAAAATATTACACACGAGCTGATGGAGGTAGGAGTTGGCATCTCTCTCTGGTGAAAGAGATGAGATGTAGGAGCAGAGGAGGTGTAGATTCCTTCTTATCTCAGATAAGAAGGGGGAGAGGGGCAGGTTTTTGGAAACTGCGGGGATGTGAGTGTCTTTCCACTCTCAAAAAGAATCAAGTACTTTGGGGAGTGGGTAGCAGAGAACTAGAAAACCTAATCTCTCCTTCTACCACGACTCAAAACCATCACATCGAAGCCTCCCAGCAAGAGGAAATGGGCTTATGCTGTATTTCATTGTGCATGATTAAACAGGATCCGTTAAGTCTGAAATTGGGATGAGGTATGAAACTTATTTAAATAACTGGCAAAGTTGGTGTCATGCATATGGATTCAAGTAGCCAAATCACATAGCTGAGGCCCTGGGGTGATATGGTGGCAGGTTAAATCTGGGTGGCTGGGAAGCCAGGGACAGATGTGAGCTGGGATGTTTCTGCTGAGACTCAGCTGGCATCCGTTATCAGCAGGGAGAGCAGGCACCCAGGAGGCTCCTTTGACTCACCCCCAGCTGCTCAGCCGTGGCCTCTTTTGTGGTCTTCTCTTGCTCCTTGGCTGGGAATTTCAGTCTTGGTACCTGCCCTTTGGTACCATCAGAAACCATAATGTAGTGTGCTTGGTAAAACATATCTCGGACATCTTCCCATTCAAGAGGAGAAAACACATGAAGACACAAACAAAATCTGAGAGATTTACTGTTACCAAGACATCTGGAAACAAGGTCCACCCTGTGCACCACACCTATTGCACTGAGTGAGGTAATCAAGAAGAGAAGGGCTGGGTCTATTAGAAACAACAGGGTAAAGGCTTTTAAGTCTCCTCTTTGACTGTGTTTCCTCCCTAAGGGCAACCCCATTTACCATACTCTGCCAGAGGCTGTGGCATAGCTGTATGCCTTTAGGATAAAGGTAAGAGAAAACCATCAGCCATCAGGACAGTTCAGCGTGGTTGTCCAAAGACTGCCTGAGCACCCACAGTAAGTGTGCAGCAGAGGCCTTGGGTCTCTTCTTTCCCCATGGCCCCTGTTTCCTCATAGTATTATTTAACTGTCCCTACAGGCTGAAGTCTCTCCTCTTATAAATAGGTCAGCCTTGTGAGGAATGTAAGTGCTCAAAATACAACTTCTGTAACACCATCCACAGAACTTTTATTCTCTTATTTACCCCGGCCAAGCAATTCAGGCCTCAGATATGTGTCCCTCTGTTCCCAGATCTCTGCATTGCCCCACAGTCTGGTTTTTTTTCCTCTCTGGTGAACAGCATTTTTGAGTCACACTGGCCTAGTGAGACTTGAGGCAATGTGGTGTGCTCATGTCCATGTTGGTTCCTGGGAAGACATCAGCCCTGGTGAGGGCCCTTGAGGGCTCTGGCATGCCCACCTCACCTAGGAGAGTTCCTGTGCTTTGTGCTGAATGCAGAGAGGAGGGTACAACCTCACAGTCATGGGGCTCCTCTCATGTGCTGAAGCTAAAATGCCTAGAAGGACAACTTAGCTTTTCTTTATCCCTTTTTTTCTTTTCCTTTGCCACACTTCAAATAATTTGATGCTGAATATTTAAGACTGTTTTGTTGTCTTCAGTTCACCTCATCTGACCTCACAATCTTCAGGATAATAACAGATGATGATGAGGATGATAATATTCTGCTGGTTTACAGTGCCACTTTCCAAGATTCCACAAGCCCTTTAGCAACTGTTACTTGTTAAGGCCTGCAAGCCATCTAAAGTAGGTTAATTTATTACTCCTGCTCTGTGTATGGTAAGAAGTTGTGACTTGTTCAAGTGAGCTGGAAGGGGAGGCAGAACTTGTAGGCTTGAACCACGGTGCAAGCTTCCTCCTCAGGGCACTCTCAGCATGTAGAGTGGCTCTTATAGCTACGTGTCCCAAGAAAAGGCTCTGCCTGGACTAATGGACAGGAATGCATGCAGGAGGTTAGGCTAAACAGAGAGGAGGGAAAGTCCCCAAGGAGCTGAACAAAAAAGCTAGATCTGTAATAGTAGATCACAGGCTCCCAGACTTTATCAACCGAAGATTTGTGTCCGCTGCTGTGAAAAGGTTGGTGATGAAGTAATATATAGGTTAGAGATGAGGATGGTGATTAGAAGGCTGAATGTGCTACCCAGACTCTCATGTTGGAGGGCAAAATCCTCCAAACCCTAAAATAAATGAGGTCTTCCTGTCACTGGCCGAGCCACATCCCCAACACTGCTGGATCTTGTTGGCTCTGGGGCTACAAACCTACAATTTTGAGAGCCTCACCCCTGCCCTAGGTGAGAGGTGGCAGCCGTGCAGCTGGAGAGGAGAGGATACCCCTGGCTGCCAGCAGCCCAAAGGGAATAGGAAGGCTGCAGAGAGAGAGTAGGTCACTCATATTTTCTCTGGTATGTTGGAAGCAAGAGACACTACAGATGGGAAGAGAAAAGCAGAAAATAGTTCTCATAATCGAGCATGGAGTGATCTGTTTCTGCCCTAGCTGTGTAGAAATTATGCCTGTGCTGTGGCATCAGAAGCTGCTGCCTACCAGCCTGCTGCCGGAGATGGGGACGCCGCCAGCTGGGTGGCCCTCCAGGGGGCTGTATACTTGTTTTTCTTCTCTGTGACATTACATAATGTGAGGTAGAAAATGTTTGTACAGTAGTTGTATCGGTCCTTGGGGCGAGGAGGAAAAGGAAGGAGGCGGTGGATAATTTGAGGCTCTTTATTAGACCAATAAATCATTTATAATGCACTAGCTTTCATGCTGGTCCCTTATTGCTCATGTCAGCCACAGAACGCTACACGGCGACTGAAGCTAGCAGAGCATGTGCTGGTTCCCCTAAATCAGAAAGATACAGAAAGTAGGTAAGATGCTGATGCTGGAGGCAGGACCAGGACTCACCATGCTGGGACATGGAGTAGAGGGCAGCTTATCCTTTACATATCTTGGGAATCCAGTGCGGCTGATAACAGGCATTTGGCTTTGTGTGAGGTGTGTTGTAGCAGCCCTGGTCCCACCCAGGATGAAAGCAAAGCATCAGACAAAGCTAGTGTTAACTGAGGGATGAAGTAGCAGCCAAGGACACCTGAGGGCAGGTGGTGCTGGGCATGCGACCCAGCCTCTGCAGATTTACCTGGAGGCAGAAATAGCTGGCATGACCTAGAAATAATATACCATAATGTCCTTGAGCCTTGACTGGTGGGGAGCAGAGCGCAAGGCAGGCTATCCTGGTGGCACTCCAATGCAAAAGTAAAGGGGGTGTCCTACACCTGTCATCTTCGCATTTTCAAGTTTTGGTGGAGCTTAGTCCCTGAGGCTCATCAGGCACAAATCTCTTGCGTTTCTTGGGTGCTCTGACCACCAGTGAGGTTGCTGAGGTGGAAAATCACCCCGTCAGGAAGGACTGTGTACTTGCCTAGTCACAAGTTGGTGGTTTTGTGGTGGATTTGTTTTGTTTTTGTGGACGTTCCTTGCTTGCCACATTTCACAGTTGTGTCTCGTTCCATTTGAAATCGAGTTCTGAAAAACAATGCGTTTCAGTAGCCTGCCTGCATTCCCAAGTGCTTCAGAAGGCATCACTAGGCCTAATGTTTTGACAAATGATTTCCCTCCTCCTCCTTCTTGTCCTTTCCTCCTTTCTTCCCCCAGCAAAGAAACCACTTTTGATTGATAGCTTATCTCTGGAGCTAGGCAAACACAACAGAAGAGACAGATAAACTCTCCTTCCAGGTGAGTTCACACCAAGGTGGGCTCTCAGGGCATCTGAACAAACATGCTTCTCCATAAAGCAACCAAATGCTTTTGAAAGGGGGACTGCTGAAATGGCTGAGCACGTACTCCTGGCAGTGTGCTGGGATTTGAAACCCCTCCCAGAAAATCTGAGCAGCTTCAAAGGAATCTAATGGAGAGAGTTAAATATAAAAAAACCCTAACAAATACATTCACTGTTATGAAATACACATTTGGGGTGGGAGGGAGTTGCATGGCACGCCTGTTTCTGTGGGATCTGATTTAACTGTAAGGTCTTTAATATGTTGTTTGCATCCTTATGAACTGTTTCATGGAAGCAGCAGCTAAAAGCAAATCATAGGGTGACAGGGTGAGTCTTGCTGGCGAGAATTAGCAGTGTCAGGAGAGAAATATCGCAGACCTAACTGACTGAATTATGCATTACTCTGCAAAATCCATGATGTCGACACAGAAATGTTATTCCTGTTGTTTTTCTTGTGATGATTCACAGCAAAAGAATTCAAATCACATCCACACAGCAATTGTCCTGCTGTAACTAAGTCTCTCCTATTCAGGAGGGTACACTTGTGCGGCCCAAATCTATGAAGAATAGTAGGTGTTTTAGGAAGAGGTTGAAAAATGATGCTGAAAACATTTTCATATGTTCAACAACACAAAACATTGTCACTTTAGCATGTACTCACTGCCACAACCTTCTCCTGTTTCTTGTAGGCACTATAGGCTATATGTTACCCCAGACTTTGGAAGGAGTAGACAAAGAAGTCCATACCCAGGCGATGAAAGTGAATTGATGCACATACCTCCATGGAAGGACTTTTCTCTCTCCAAACAAAATATGAAGGTGGGAAACAGAGCCAAACAAAGTCAACCCAAATATAAAGGAGCAGTGGGATCAGCAATGTAGCCTCTTCATATGGCAGGACTAAGAGGATTGTGAAATTGTGTGTAATAAATGGTAACAAAATTATTATTTTATTGAACACAAGATTGTTAAAATTCCCTTCTATTAGAACTTGCTAGTCTGTTTGTAGAAGAGCAGATAACAAAGCTAGCAAACAGGATCTGCTTTTATTTTCTGCTTTGCCTTTGCCCTGCTTCCGGAAGACATAAATCTGTTAGTATTCACATTCCCAGTTGGAGGTGTTGTGAGTGTTCATATGTTTAATCTGTCCTGGGTGCTTTTAGAAAGACTTGTACTAAAGTGAGGATGTGAATTGCACAGAATTGTCTTGCCCCTGTTAATACCTTACCTTTCACAGAATAAGGCTGTGTGAAAATCCAATTTTTTTTTTCTGTTTGGTGACCAAATTAAAAATTTGAACTGAAGAAAAGTGAATATCTGAGGTTTGAAATAACATTTTGTTTGCGTTCTTTGGATGTCTCTCAGAACAGAAATTCATCTCGAAACAACACCACTTTGATATGTTTGGGAAAAAAACCTAAACAAATCAGAAAATATTTTGCCAGTGAACTGCTGAATTAGAATAGTTTCTGCAAAATGACATTTTATTCCACTCCTTCCCCTGCCAAGTGGAATCAGCTATCTGCCTAAGGAATGCAGCCCATCCCAGCTTATGAGCTCCTTAAAGTGTTGTGCTATGGAAAACAAAACATGGATATGATTAGATGAAGAAGTGAGACCTCAGATCTCTGTGCCACTACTGCTGCTTCCTTCCCCAGCACGTGAGCACAAACGGACAGGGAAGCTGGGTCTTGGCGGGGAGCTGGGAGAAATTGTGGCAGCCTTTCCCTTTGGGGATGGTGGGTCTTCCTGCTGTTGTTCTTGTGGGACTGGCAGGACTACTCTGCCACTCTGGACCTGCCTCAGTGGCAATCTTGCTCCCCAGGGGGGGAATGGCTGCCAGAAGGGGGCTCGAGCTGAACTATAGGTCTGAAGATGAAACTAAACAAAAAGGACAGGTAAAGTGGAAAAGATGCCTTCTTATACCCATCCTGAGGTGCTGGGGGAGCCAAGCTAACAGAGGACAGGAGAGTTTGTGTGCCATCCGGGGGAGTCTGGGTACCATTTTTCTTGGCACTGTCAGGTAGACAACTTAAAATGAGTCTTCTGTTGGGAAGAAAGAGTTAAAACAATTTTGAGCCTTGCAAGACTCCCAGTCTCAAACTGCAGCTGTTGAAGACCAGCAGCCGAGGATTATAAAGATAAGAGCAAGGGAAACAGGCAAGAAGGAGCTGGTTAGAGGATCAGGCCACAGAGCAATAATGACAACTCCTCCCAGGGCGAAAAAGTAGGAGATAATCCCTGGGCCAAGGAGCATGGAAATTGCCCAGTGCCTTTGCTCACAGAGAGCATCTTCACCCTGAAGCTGTGAACGTTTGCTGTTGGGATGACGGTGGAACTGGGAGAAGCACCTTGGCAGCTGCTCTCGCAGGAGCAGTAGTGGAGTCACTTGCTCCCCTGGCATCCAGCGGCAGGTCCCCGCTGGCATTCCATAGCGTGGTCATTTCCTGCAGTGCAGGTAGCTGTGACTTTGCAGCCCCTCGCACTTGCACGTGCTCCTTGGCTGCTCCAGGTCAGAGCTGTCTCCTCTCATTTCAGCTACTTTGCTGCATGTCAGATGCACTGAAGGGCCAGGAAAAGATGGGGTAATCCAGGTTCGCCTACCAGTTTCCTAACTCAAACGCTCATCCTCAGCCATTGCTGCTTCCAAGAGTGCTCTACCACATTCCTGCCACTGGGCTGCCCTGGAGCTATCCAAGGGGTCACGCTGATGAGCAGGTTCTCCAAGTGGGCAGTGATGAGCTGAGGGTACGCTTCAGCTCTGTGTTTGTAAGCAGAAGGTGATAACGAAAAGTGGAGTCCTGGACCCTGTTGTTCCAGGGCAAAGCGATTTTTTTGTTCATGCTGCCTTCTTTCAAATTTGCCAGTCCTGCAGGTGTGCCACTGCAGCCTTCCCAGGCCATTTTTCAGACTTGAGCTGGACTGTGTCTTCACCTTTTGCAAGGCAATTGTTGACTCTGTAGGCAACCTGATCTCATTGTAAAGATTTGTGCTAGGAGTCCTGTGGCTTAAGTAGGGCTGCAAAATGACTGACTGCATTTATCCAGCCTATCTCAGGATTTGATTTCTGCAGTTAAGAGTAAAGGGGTTATGTGAACGTTCATACGGCTCGGTGAGAGAAGCTTGTCAGGCTTCTCTTAGGATCTGAAATTACTTTTCTGCACCTTTCAGGTGCAGCATTAAGGACTCCATTATGGAAAGATTGGAAGACGGCTCTGAGCAGAGGCAAATCTGCAGGCCTAGCCTGGCCATCTCCTGTGTCCACAGTAAGGTGGAATCATTTCCCATTTCCCCAGGATTTAACAGATTTGTGACTTTGATAGCACCTGTAAAATGAAGGAAATCCACAGCCAGGCCTGTGCTTGTAGGCAAAGGAAGAAACAACCTGAGCAGAGTTTTATGCAGTTCAAGGATAGAGAAGAAAGAATGAGCGAAGTAAGTTGCCCTCTTCTGCAGGCCAGCATGCTCATACATACTATTCCCTCTCCAAACTGCAGGCCTTTGTTTTCTCACCAGGAGAGACAAGCCCAAAGGGACTGACACACTCTGGGACTCGAAATGTGGATTGGGCTGGTAGACCCATCCTGCTGACCATGGAAGCTCCTGAGATCTCCTGAGTCTGGGCCAGGAAGAGGGTGGGTTCTCTGGGAAGAGGTGCCTTATTCCTGTTTCATACACCAGGAACAGCATGTGATTTGTGCCCTCACACTAGAACTTCCAAGGTCTGGAGCTTTCAAGCAAGCTTAGGGTAGCAGGCTTTTGCCTGTGTGCCCTACCAGGTACTAGTGCAGACAGAACATGTCGAAAACATGGGGCAATCCCCTGGATTTCTGACTCCATTGCTTTTGTTAGGAGCTATTTTTTGCTCTAGTGATGCTATATCCAGAAATGCATGTAATGCAGGTGAGTCAGGGGCATGGTAAATGCTGGAAAGGGCAGTGTGGATGTGTTCAGGGAAAAGCTGGAAAGATCAGAATTGTGGACATAGCTGGGATGCTTTGATCCAGGTGCTTAGTGGAACACCCCTGAGGGGCCATCACAGGAAACAGCACTGAGCACAGATGCATATCAAGAGCCTTTTCCAGCAATCCTTTTGTGGAAAAGCTAAAACCATAAAATACTTCCCCATGACTGTGATCTTGCAGCAAGGATTTGCTGTACACCACTTCGCTTTTGCAATGTGCTGGGTTTTGTCTTCACAAAAGGCTTCCTTGGCAAAAGAAAGCTGCCAGCTGGCCAGGTCTGGCCAAGGGGGCTAACGGAAGTATTCAGCTCTACGCAGTTGCACCAGCAAAATTGTGTATTCAAAGAGAAGTCATAGTTTTGACACTGGTCTTTCATCAGGGTTTATTACTCTAGGACCACTGCCAATGTAATTTTTTCTAGCCAAAAAGAAAAAGAATCCTAGCGTGTTCAAGTCACACACTTTGAAAGCATTCCCTTGTTCTGGCTGGTACCACTGCTGATTCCTCTCTCTTCATTCTTTTTGGTCCGTGTGGTCATCATTTTCTCAGCGTCACTTTCCTCCTTTCATCCCAAGAGTGGAGAGGAATGGTGACTTAAATCATTCCATTGATTTATCATTTTTAAATGATGAAAGGATTTTAATTCCTGATGGCTTTAACAACATCCCTGCCTCCTTTCCTCTTTCCTTTATTAAACCACCTCTAAACTGTGGGGATGGAACTGGCTGACAGGGTTCATTTAATTATCCTTGCTCTCAACGCTCATCTCTTCCACAGTGCCTTCAAGGGACACCACTGTGAAAGGTGCTATACACTCCAGCAGTACATCCAAATTGAAGCAGAGAACAAAACCAAAACATCAAAAAATCCACGCTTAAAGAAATTAATAACAAATACAACCAGGCTCATTTCATATGCCCCATTAGTCAGTAGTGCTCAGATACCATGGCGATGAGCGTCCTATAAATATTTCCACAGCAGCAAAACTGTCTTAAAGGGACCACACAGCAGTTCATGTGCATGTGGAAAAAATGCTTCTCTGGAGGCACCTTTTGTCCTGTCCAGACTGCGTTGCTGGCACCTAAGCCAAAAATCTAAGGAAGAAACCAGCACTTTCTGCTTTTCTTTTGCCCATCACAAGCCCTGGAATTATGCCCATAGTTCTGCAATTTGGCCCCAAAACATTGCTGGGGACAAGGATGGTCTACCCTTTACTGTTCAGCAGTTTCTCAAGTGAAGAAGTCAGGTGAACATTGTGTCCTTTAGCTGCACATAGTTAGCATCACCCAACCTGAGCCTTCGATGCAGAGGAACCACATACAGCAGCTTGAAGATATGGCTCATATGGAGCCAGACGCATGCTTGTTTATCACCCCAGAGGCAAATGTTTGAGGAGCAGAATAACACCTGATCAGGTCATTAAGCATTTGGGAGCTCCTGTTCACAGATTCTGCAGAACAAAAAAGGACCTGAGCAAGAGAAATGAGGAGGGAGGGGGAAAAAACCCTCACACTCAGATGTTTAGGTTGCAGCAGCCAACTTCTTCCCACGCTGCAGGAGAGCTTTGAGTTTCTTGGCCTTGATGTAACCACCACCAGAAGTTTGTTTTCACAAACCTTTCTTGTCTTGAAAGCTACAACTTACACCTCAATACCTCATCTGAGAAGAAATGTGTAACCCTGTTATTAAGCTATGGGCAACATCACCTGGAGGCTGATTCTTCACGCACCTGCTGCTGTTCAGAAATAGATGGGAAACTTCACATTGCAAAATAATTTCAAAGGACAGCAGCTCTAGTGGAATATGGGGCATAAAACCAGATAGAAATGATCCTGTGAAAAAAGCTGACCTAACTTTGATGCTGAGGGCCTAGTGCATGGTTGCACTGAGCTAGAAACCACTTGGAGCTGCAACCCTTGCAGCAAGAATCAGAAAAGGGTGGGAACATGAGTTTGTTTGCCTTGTGCCCTCCCATGACAGCTGTAGCTAATCACAAGATAAGGCAGAGAAGGGCAATGCAAAGGATATGTATATATGCCTTGGTGCCTATGTGGAATTTGTTTCTGGTATAGTCCTACAGGAGCACTTGGGGTGGGGAGTCAAACTTTTTTGGAGAAAGTACGGCAGTAGCTGGTTGGACTCATTATAGGATGAGTGGAGATGAGGAGACCTTCAGCCCTAATCAGGAAGCTGCTGCTCACTCACTCCATTGCCACAGGCAAGTCCTCTCCCTCCCCTCCTGTCTCCCTCTTTGCATCCAGCACTCTTTCTGGCTTTCTAGCCCTGGTATTTGTATTGGCAGTGCATGAGTGTGTCCTGGGTATATTTTGTTTCCCTTAATTACGCTTTTTAAACGATATCTTGAGGTTCTCAATAAATGGTGGCTGTCTGGGTGCACAAGCAGTATGGAAACATAGTGCTAACCCCCAGGTGCTGGGGTATGTTGATAAGTTAGTTGTCTGCCCTATTTACATAGAGGCTAATCAGCTCTCGGTGGAGTTTCTTTTTGATCCTTTGGCCTATCTCAAGGGAAGCACAGCCCTAACTGACAAAATATGTATATTTTGGCTTTCAGAAACTATTACACTTTGCAACTGTCACCCAGACCTTGAGCTTTTTGGTTGCCAGGGAAACATTGCAGGAGATAACCTGATCGCAGCTGCAAACTGCATCCTTTCCTCTCCTGGTGCTCAACACGCACTTCCAGAAATGCCCTCTCTTAGCTTGGGGTATTTCATCTTTATGAAGCAGGGGAATGAAAAATAAGATTATTTACAGCTCAGAAGATGTTTCTTTCTGAAATTAAACTATCTGGGAGGTCTTGCTTTGTGGGTTTGAACATGCTCAAGGCAGCGGTTCAGCAACAGAGGTTTTTGTTATGCTCTGATAATATCGGTAGATGCTGGAGTAACCTTGACCCTGTCCAGATAACATGGGATGGAGTCAGTAGGTGTCTGTATGTTGTCAGCTCCAGGTCTGAAATATTTAGTCTCTCTGGAGCCATCATCTCAGAGCATTGCAATCTGGAGTCAGTGCTGTGTGTTCCAGATAAGATAGATGGAGCCTGTTTTCTAAGACCCACCATAAAAGGAGGTGTGCTGAATTGTCCAGAGGGCTGTCAGAGATTGCGTGCCTGTTCTTGCAGTGAGGGAACCTCGTGCTGCTGTTCTCATCAGAAATATTTCTTATTCTCCTCTCGTGTATTATGTGAAGTGTCATCAGGTGGAGATGGGATGTCAGAGATTCTCAATTTGATTTTCTCCTTGTGCCAGCCAGGGCCAAGCCAATAGGGAAGGCAAAAACTCATGCTGCATTGTAAGCGATAATAGCACCAAGCGTCCCTGCCTATTTATCCGTCCCTTGAAGAGATGCAGCTAGCGGTGAGCTTTCAGTTGGGGTCAAACTAAGGAGAAACCAGACAGTTTGGGGCTGGGCAGCTGAGTGGCTGGGGGTACACAGACCGTGGGTCTGCCACATGTGCTGGCAGCAGCTCCTGTGAGGGAGAAGAGAGGATGGGCACGTGGCCCCAGGAAAGCCAAGTGTTTGTCTTTTCCTTCTGACATGGCAGCATGGCACTTTAAAGATGTGAGATGTAGCTCTTTTTCCTGACACTCAAAGAACAGGTTGACAAGCTGCTGTCAGGGAAATGCTGTCTAACTCGCTTTCCCCCAATAATTTCCCTGGTAAAACTGCAGTGCGGTGGCATCAAATGGTGACAGAAATCGAGGGGGAATAGATATGTTTTCCATTTCTTTTTTTTTTTTTTCCAAGTGTGCATCTGTATTGGGAGCCATGTGCACATCGGTAAATCTTGCCAGTTCAAAGAATGTTTTTAGTTTTCAAATTCAACCTTTAGTGCTTCCACCTCTGCTAAAGAAACAACAAAGCCTTGAAGATCCTCCCGGCTTGCACTGTATTAAAAAAATATCTTGGCTGAACTGGAAAATAGCATCTCATGCTTTCCTTTGGCTTACACATGCAGAAAACCCCTTTGTTACTGTCTTTTAGGTGGTGCTGTGAAAAGTCACCTCTGCTGAGGAAAGGTAAACTAGTGGGGGGAGGGGTGGGTGGGGTATAAAATAGGAGGGAGAAGAGGGCTAGGATTGTAAAACTACCTCACAGGCAGGCAGCTCGTGCCCTGTATTGTGCCAAAATATCTGGGAGCAAACCTGGGACTGGCAACGTTGGAAAGTTGTTGTGTACTTGGGCATCAGGGTGAATTATGGCCCTGATGGACACATCACCACTGAAAACTCCCAGGTAGCTGCTTACCCCAGTCATTTTCCTTAGGTGTTTGGCTTAGGTTCGTTGAAGGTTTCTCTCCTCATTTCCATAAACAGAGAGGATTTCCTGGGTGCACAGGCAGAGGGAGAGAGCAAGAAGATTGCAACTTCCCATCAGCTCTGTGCTGTATGGCTGGTGCCTCTCCTCATCACCTGGTGCTGGAGTGTGCATGTGGCTGTCTGGCTCTTCCACTCATACAGAACTTGAAAACTTTCCTTAGAGAGGAAAGACAGTGCAGGATTTGATTTTGCTTGAAACTTTTCCTTTTAGAGACCATGTTTGCCATCCTAACTCCTGTCAGACTTCAATGGGTGTCCCAGTAAGAGTTTTTGAAAGGGGCTTTCCCTGGTTCTCAGTCTCTCCTCTAAACCCAGCAGGGCAGAGGAAGAGTACTCAGATCCCTAAGATCTTGACAGGCTGGCCAGCCCTTTGTTAGTGTTCAAAGCAGAGTGTTTTACTGTTAGTATGGATGTAAACTGCTTTAAGGCAAATACTTGGGATTTCATTTAGCTTTCCAAAATGTAACAGCTGCTCAGGCTACATTTGCTCAAGAGCTGGAAACCCTGAGAGGGGTTGTCCTTGAGTTCTGGCTTGGGTCATTAAGATTAATCTAAGCAATTGCCTCACCCTTTGCTTCATAGGGCTTAGGTCCATTTCGCTCAGAGATTAATTTGGCCCCAAAATTTTTCTGTCTGCAGGTCTGGTATTCTTTTGCACTTTTAATTCTTAAAAAAAAAGAGAAAAACGAGATGTTCTTTGATAGAAGGGCACTAGACTTTCTGCATAGAGGAATTAAGGCACAGGGACTTAAAATACATGAAATGTTGCTTTTTTTTTTTTTTAAATAAGCTACAATGAATTCCTTATCACTCAGTCCTTAGGAACTGCCTTAGCACACTGGAAGAACTGATTGCATAAATGCCAGCTGTAACTCTCTTATTTTTGGTAACAAGGCATTACTAAAGGCAGATTAATTCAGTGCAATGCTCCAACGAAACCAGTGTCCTTTTGTCAGGATCTGGCTCAGAAACCCTCAGCTACGTAGCTTTTGTTTTCAGTTGTATCTGTGGGGAATCTAGTAGTGGTTCAAAATACACACCTGTAATGTGGCAAGAAGTCGTGAAGTTTCTGCACATATAGGTTAATTGTCAAGGGACGCCCGACTTCAAGTACCATCAGACTGTTTTCAAATGTAATCATGACATCTAAGAGGATGATGTTTGAGAGATCAGAGAGAGGAAATTATTCTCTTGCTTTGCACATCTGAGTGCAGTTTGGCTACAGTCAAATTAGCTGTTTCAGCCTACACTGTCAGTTGGCTCTTATCTCTCTTTCCCCTTGTTGTATTATTAATAATAATAATAAAAATTAAAGAAAAGGGTAAAGACCTATCTGCGTGGGGCAAGGATGGAGCCACTGATTGCCTGTAAGTAATTGTAGGTGGGACCAGTGTTTGAGTGTCCCTCAAAGGGACAGACTGGCCCTGGGGATGGCAGGAAGCTCTTTGCCACACTGCCTGGGGGTGTTTGAAAGGCACGACTGCTGCTGGATTTGAGCTAACTCATTTGCTTCATGTTCCCTGCCTGCCTTCCCTCCCTCTCTTGCCTCGCACAGCTGCATTTAGTAATGAAGCTGGCAGCATCAGAAAGTCACTAGAAGTAACCCAGCTGCCTCTGTCAGTTCACGGGGAGAATGACTTTGTAGCTGCTCTCAGTCAGTCCATTAATTGCACATAATAAGGCATTTAGTGACAGAAGGATGGTTGATGAGCCTTAGCTGAAATAACAAGGGCCTGCCAAGAGCTGTGTTTCCTTTGTCAGGGAGGAGCGTTTAGGGTCCTAGAGCTGAAGTGTGGAGTTTGAGCCATGCAGGGGGAAGAGCAGTGGGAACCTGCTGCTCCGTGATCTGGAGGGCACACAGATGGCCCAGCGCTGAGCAGGGAAGCACGGTCCTGCACACCAAAGCACTAGCCTGGTTTATCTACTCCAGGGAGAGCAGATCGTTGCATTTCCAGCTTGCGTGGCAGTGCTTGCCTGGTGAAAGCCATGGGGAGCTGCGCCCCTGCCAGAGGGGCAACTGGTGGCTGCTGGCTGTCTGCCCACAAGAGCCTCACTTGAGCAGAGTATTGCCTGCATCTTCACACTGCCAAACACCTGGTGAGAGATGAGTTGTTCAAAAAGAACTGAACATTGCACCTCCATCCTTGCATGAAAGAGCAGGGCTGGATGAATATAAACCCAGTATGGTCTGGGAAACTCAGGCTCTCTAGTCACCACACTGGTCCTGTTGGGTTTGATGGAAAAACAAGTAATTGGGTGGGGGGGTGGGAGTGCTAGCTCAAGCTATTAGATGGATGGTAGCCCAAGAGGAGGAGGAGAGGACAGGGCAATGCACTTGGCCATTGTCCCTGCAGGAAGGAGTGTGAGAGGTGTAACTGCAATGCAGGCAGGATGGAGCAGGGCAGCTCAGCTCCCTTTTTAATAAAGCAGCTGTTCCCACAGCAGCAAGCCATCTCACCGGCCTCAACCCCCACTGTAATGGGGCTCCCTACACCTCATTACCAGCTCAGCTCTGTTGGGAAGCAGGTCAAAGAGCTGTCATGCAGGAGACACAGAGTTCCTGTTGGTCTCTGGAAACAGACAGCAGCAGCATCCATGCTGGGAGAAACTGGCCTACGGAGGCAATAAGGAGCCCATGGCAATCCCCCACAGCCGGGGAGCAGGCAGTGTGTGTCTGAGCACGTAAACCTCTGCCACAGTGCCTGCCTAATCTGCAGTGGGGGGCATCCTACAAGAGAAGGTGAGTGTCTCCCAAAAATAGCCAGCCAGACTTCACAATGGGTAAGCAGGTGGTCCTTTGAGGCCTGCAGCTGTAGCATCCGCCTTGGTTTGGATCTGTGCAGCCACCTGACTTGTTGGCACATCCCTCACCTGGGAGAGGGTCTGTGTTGGCTGTTGGCAGAAGGTGTTTCTTTGTCTGAATGAGCCCTTGGGAATGTCAATATTTCTCCAGGCTAGGTTGCTGTTCTCCTTACCTATTTATTTTGTTACAATATCTCGGTCCCGAGCAGTACTACTTCTTTTAGAGGGTCTGGTTGTTTCACAGAGAAATGTGAATATTACCCCTACATGGAGAAACAGAGGTACGGCACAAATGGTTGTTTCAAGCACAGGTTTTTCAGCACCAAACTCTCACTCCACCATGCAAAGCCCAGAAGGAGTAGGAGGCAGGTCTGGCACAGAAACCCACCTGCCTCCAGGAGGGAGGGCAGCATGAGGTTGCATTGCAGTGTGAAGGAAGAGAGGGAAGAACAGTTTCGTGGATGAGGATTTTGGCTTGTATGAAAGGTACTGGGAAATACAGAGGATTGGCAGCTCTGCTGGCTTTGAGACCTGTGTGGGTATTTCATGCACCCCTTTGCTGCAGTTGAACAAGGGGACATTACCCATCCCTCTGCTCAGATCTGTGCATCCTGGGTGGATTAGGGCAGCTGCCCCACAAGCTGAGCAATGTCGTCCACTCTGAGGAGTGGGTGTTACTGCTGCCAACTTTATTGCTATTTTTAATTGTTACCCTGTCATGACTTGGCAACCGTGAAACTTGGCAACTGTCCTATGCCTTGGGTATCTGTCCGAGGGTTGGCTCCCGTCTTGCCCAGTGAGGTCAGGTCTCAGAGGCAGACAGATGCTCCATGCCACAACATCAAAGCACACTGCTTAAAAAGCTGCTTCTGCCCATGCTCGGTTGGCTTTGTGTCCTCTTGTATCCCTCCAAGGAGAGAGGCAAGAACCTGGGCACAGCTGGCAAATCCCACCGCCAGCAGCAATCTTTGTGCTGATGTTTCAGTGGGGAGGAGGGGAGCAACCTTGCTTTGCCAATGTGAATTGCTTGTTGTAAAACTGAAGTGAAAGGAGAGGGCATGGGCTGATGTCAGGTCCTGATCAACTACCCACAGATTTTATTTTTTGCTCTGCTTTCTTCCATCTGGGAGGAAAGATGGAAAGCTCTCCCTCTGTCTTTCTCTGTCTCCCTAAAGGCTACAGCCTCTCTCTTCTACTCACCAAGTCTAGACAGCCTTGCTCTTATAGGATTTTTGAAGTTTTGTCTTAAGACTTTCAAAATCTGGAGACCTGAGGCATACATCGCTCATAAGAGTGAGAAGCTCTGTGACTGGAGCCCATGAGTTTCATTTCCTTTTCCACAGGGAAGCACATCTGCAAATCACCTCACAGCAAAAGTCCTGGGTAGATCTTAGCAGCTGTTTGGTGGGATGCAGGGAAGAAGAGTGTATTTATGCACAGAAAACATAACTTTAGCTAGCAAATTATTTTGATTCCTTCTGAAACAAAGTGTTGCAATAGGTTTGGTTTTGTTAGCTGAATTGAAGGGCTTTTTTTGAAGTTTGGGTGAAAGAGGAAGAATTATCACACTTCTGCAGACCAGATTTAGAGGGAAAGGTCTAGGCTCCACTTCTAATATGGGGGGGGGAAACCATCAGGGCCAACTGCTCCTGTTCTCACATTGTGGTCCAGCTGGATGCAGCATGCAACCAGTTACATTGCAGCCCTGTGGTTGGAGGCTTTGGCTTGAAAGGCATGTACTGCCATGCTGGCTTTTCCAGCTCTGTTGGGTAGAGGAAGCATTCCTCAAACATAGTAGTAGTTGAATGAAGCTCTCTGTCTATGAGCTTTGACTGTGCTCCTCCCAAAAGGGAGACTGGACATGATTGTGAATCACAATCACGTGGGTAGCATTAAAAAAAAAGCACAGCACCCTGCCTTGGAAACCACTCCAAAAGAGTTCTGCCATTCCTGCCCCCAGCAGCATGGACTGCTGAGCAAATGGGTGCCCCCAGGCATGCACAAATAACGTCCTGGCTCTCTCACTCTGCTCTACCTCCCACACACCCAGGAGGCAGGGGACAAGAACACTGCACCCCAGGGCTGCCACAACTGTGCACGGCATCCTTGGGCATGGGCTGTCCTGTGCTGCTTTGTGCTGCTGTAATATCTGAGTTTAATAAGTGAAAATTGGCCAGAGCAATGCTAAATGCTCTGGAAATTCAGATCCTAATGACAGTGTTTGGAGCCCAGAGATTCCTGGTAAAAGGCCCCTCGCTGTAGGACTCGTCCATTACAGAGCACTTGCTCTTCGACAGAGATCACAAGAGTGAACTCCTCCAGGAAACAATCTTAATCCGATAAGTAGCTCTTACCTCCCAATCAATGCCAGACCTCTGCCCTCTCACAGCCATGTTGCTGGAAATGCCATTATTCAGGCAGAAGACAACACCAATGCTTTGACATCTCTGGTCTCAGCCAAGGGGCAAGCAAGTCTATGGGCTTGTGACAGCTGCCCAGGCCAGGTGGCACTGTGCCACTCCTCTGGGCAGGTCTGGGGGTGACCCTTTAATGCTGGACACTGCTGACCGAGGCTTTCTCCTCTGTTGCTCGTAGTATCACCAGACTCAGAGTGTTGCAGCTGAATATCTCCATGTCAAATGTCTGCCCCAGGCTAATTTTTTTTCCCTTTAAACAGAAGCTTCAGCAAAATTGGTTCAGTTGTTTCTCAGAGCGAGACTAAGGAAAAATATGTTCATAAAAAGTCTTGCTATGCTTGAGAAATGCAAGTGACTCTAACCCCAATGGAGATGTGCAGTCAGCCCTGCACCTGCTTCCCTCACAGAGTTGAGAAGTGAAGCCCAGCTGGATACCTCTGCTGTGTGCATTGCATGCTGCTCATGTTTTGGATACTGTGAGATGCTGGGGTCTCTACTGGAGTACAGAGCTGTCTGAGCATACCAAGTGTTAGGTAACAAAACTCATCACCTCAGCATTTCGTACTCCCAAAACTCGTAGGTATCTCTGTGTCTTAGTCTCACCTTTTTCTCTCCTTCTGCTCTATTTTACAAGGCTGCAGTGAAAATCAATTCATTAATATATGATGTGAACCCAGATGCTGTAAGCATGGTCTTGAGAGAATAGCCCACAAAGAGATTAATGGGTCTACAGGGACACTGCCGGGCAGCACACAGAAGGCAAGGGATACAGCCTCACTTTGATTAGCAAGGTTAAACCAATGTTATACCTGTGCTTGTCAGGGAGTCCCATCCAGCCCAGCACTAAACAAGTACAAAATTAATAGCGGAAAAGCATGCTAACGAACCCAAGTCTTTTTCCCTCCCTATTTCAGTTGCTGTTTTTCTACTGAGTGAGAGGAATTCAAGCTATTTGTTCCTGGCTGTCAGACCTTAGCTTCTGGGCTGTTGTCTCTTATTCGGTTTTAGTTGCCAGGCTCCTTCCAGTGATCTGCTCCCTCCTGTGTATTTCAGAATTCCACCCTATAGGCAATGCTCTCCCTTTTGTCACCAAAATATCGCACTAGCATAGCCCTGTTTTTTTCTGAGCTGAGGTTGTTTAAAAACCATGAAACAAGAAAACCAGCAGTCTAGAAGGAGTTTCATCCTGCCCTCATTTCAATGCTGCCTGCCACTGGCTCCTTTCTAGATGGGTTGGTACTCATCTTCCAGTTCCTGCATTAATCCTCAGCTTTGCTGGCTTAACTGTTAATTTTGAACTATAAGATGTTTTCTATGAAGTCCAAATAAATGAGATCTACTGCTTTGTCTTTGTCTAGGAAAGTATCTGGCCAAAGCAGTATCATCTGCGCAGAACATGACTTACTTGTTGTAAAACCCACCTCATGTCTGATTTTTATTTACCTTTGTCTTCCATCTAGAACTTCCCTTCACATCATGTATGCAAAGATTTAGTGCTTATATGCTGCTTCTGTGCACGTGTCTGTGTTTCTATCACTTGCTGTTTTTCAGTCTTCTACCACCATACCTCTTCCTCTTCTCGTACTTTCTACATCCTTTAGAAACCTCTGCTGCCAGCTGCTTGTTTCATTCAGACATCTCCCTCTGATTTTTGGTCTGTCTGCAGCCTCTCTGGCTATCCCCTTTGCCCGGCTAAGAACATCAGACTTTCACTGGAAATATCCAGGTCCAAGATCTCACCCCTATCAAACTTTGTATCTTTCCTCTTTTATTCCCCATCCTCCTCCTCATCGAGAAATCAAGGTAGTATTTCTTTCCTTTGATGTCAAATCTCAATTTCCTTTTTGATAAACAAAATAATTTGAGTGCTTCATGTGTCTGCTGAAAAGCTTTGTTTTTTTTTTCTCCCCGGAGCACTGAGATCATTTGGCTCCTTTCTACATCCTCTTCTTTCAGCAATTTTTTCATAGTGTTGTCACTATGCTAGAGGCAGTGAGCTGGGATTTGTCTCGCTCACATGCATCAAAAGTATATATGACTTGAACCTCATGAGGTTCGACAAGGCCAAGTGCAAGGTCCTAGACCTGTGTTGAGGCAATCCGTGGATGGGGGACTATGTGTTTGAGCGCAGCCCTGGGGAGAAGGACTTGGGGGTGCTCATTGATGAGCAGCTCAACATGACCTGGCAATGTGGGCTTGCAGCCCAGAAGGCCAACCGTGTCCTGGGTTGCATCAGAAGAAATGTGGGCAGGGAAGGTGATTCTTCCCCTCTGCTCCACTCTTATGATACCCCACCTGGAGTACTGTGTCCAGTTCTGGAATCCCCAACATAAGAAGGATATGAAACTGTTGGAACAGGTCCAGAAGAGGACTAGGAAGACCTTCCGAGGGCTGGAGCACCTCTGCTATGGAGACAGGCTGAGGGAGCTGAGGTCTCTGGGAAGACCTCATAGCAGCCTTTCCAGGGGCTACAGGAAAGCTGGGGAGGGACTTTTTTACAAGGGCAAGTAGCGACAGGATGAGGGGGAATGGCTTTAAATTGGAAGGTGAAAGATTTACATGAGGCATTAGGAAGAAATTGTTCACAATGAGGGTGGTGAGGCACTTGTGCAGGTTGCCCAGGGAATTTGTGGATGTCCCCTCCCTGATAGAGTTCAAGGTCAGGTTGGATGGGGCCTTGAGCAGACTGGTCTGGTGGGAGGTGTCCCTGCCTGTGGTGGAAGGGGTAGAACTGGATGGGCTTTAAGGTCATTTCCAATCCAAATGATTCTATGATTCTATGACTTGCTTACTCATCATTCCCAGAGCGTATGTCCATTGTCATCTTCTTGCCATGACTTTATGCTGTTAGGTCGTATTCTGTCATGATCTCAAAAACCTTTTGTAGAGCTTCCACTTCAGAAACATGGCATCCTTAGGAGTCTGCTTGGCACTCCTTATTCCAGGAACAACTTTCTGCAGTAATATGCTGCTTGTTTAAGTGGGCTTTGCTCACTGAGCTGTAGAGATTGCTTTGCATGGTTGCTGTGTGCTCCTCATTATTCATCACTTTGAATAGCTTTGTCATTTATGCACTGTAACAGCACTGAGATTTACATTTGTTTCTTGTGATGAAAATGCTGGAAAGTGTCAAGCCTCAAGCAGCTCCCCAAAGAACCTTGCTAGAAACACTCCCATCTGAAAATGATTCACCGCTGACAATTACTTGTTGAGATCTGTCAGCTAGTGCTTAATCCAGTTAACATGTGGCTTATTGATATTATATACTGCTAATTTTTTAATCAGAATGTTGTACAGTTTAATGTCAAATGCCTTACAACAGTCCTCCCCAAAGCTGTCTTGGAGTCAGACTTGGAGTCAAGAGGTAGGTGTGATATGTGTCAAGTAAATGTGTCGTCTCATCAGAGAAGGCCCACAGAACTATCAGAGACAGCTGTTAAATATAATCCTATTCTCTGATTTGCCATCGTTTGAGACTCACCATGAAATTCTTGGGAACTCCATTCTGCTCTCACTGGGCTTATTGCTGCTTCAACATGTGTCCCCATGTCCTTCAGCGCAGAAGGAACTTTGCTGCCCTCCAGATGAAACTTTCTCTTTCTGCAGCTTTCTTCCAAACAGAGTTAGCATGTGATTCTCTTCAGTTGGGGAGTGTACCTGATACACAAGCCTGGGCAGTCCCTGGGGAAAGTGGGGCATACTGCCAGCAGTCCTTAATGTCCTCCATTTCCAAAGGCATTGAATATGTAGTCATTCATCTAGTCCCTCTGTTCCTTCTGGTTTGTGCAAGGCAGAAATCTGGGCACTGAAGGAATAAAGAGAGCACCGAGTCCTACAGGAGGTGTTCACTCATCCCCAGTGATCTGATACATCAGATGCAGACTGATCCCCCATCAGACTGATACACTACAATGAACGTTTCCCCTCGGAAAAGACCAGTGATGCCATGTGCTTCTCTGGCCCATGGTATAGCCTGATGAGATCCTCTGCTGCTGGTGGACTCTGGGGGCCTGTCAGCTCCTCTCTGCTTTGCCACTGGCCTCATCATAACTACAATCCACTCAGCTTAAATCAGCTAGTGATATCACACAACGATAAACAGTAAGAGATGAGTTCGTCACAAATAAATGAGCCCCAACTAACCTAATTTCCTTTTTTGACAAGACAACAAGCTTAGAGGATAAATTCTCCCCTATCAGAATTCGTTTCTCTGCTGCCAGCCACCTCTGCAATTAGCAAAAGTACATCCTTCTTCTTTGCTAACTTCCAGGCTGCTTAAAGCAAAGGCAGGTTCAGGCCACCCTCCTCAGATTTTGGATTTTGTCCTACAAGCATTCTCTCCACAGGCTGGAGAAGTTGTTCCCTATCCTCCCACCCTCTCCTCTAGAGATGCTTGAGCCTCTCCATCACCCACAACTGCCAGCAGCACTGGGCTCCCACACCATCAGGTATGTTGAGCTGTCTTGTGATCCTTACTGGGTTGGCTGGGCAAACTTACCCAAACTCAGCCTGAAGGATTAAATCTATCAATCAGATTTCTCTCTAGGCACTGCAGAGTAAGTTGGGAATGCTGAGCTTAGGTGCTGTGCTAGGGTGGGTACTGCCCAAACCTTGTCTGGGAAAGGTTGTGACATAGGAGGAGGTTGGGCATGCACACTCCTTACCTGGGTGGCAATGAGCTGCTTCAGGTCACCCATTGTCTCTCCTTATGGCCCCTTGGTAATGCCTCTGGAAGAGTGCTTCATCCCACAGCTGTGGCCCCAGGTTTTGGCTGCACATTCTTGCTGTAGCTTATTGAAGAGCACAACCCCAAGTCTCTCCAATCCTCTCTAGGACAGTGTCATTTGAAGGCCTTCCCATTATCCAGGACTTCTTGTGCTAGCTTAAGAGCACTAACCGGGACAAAGCTGGGAGAAGACCCAGCGGGACACCTCTTCCTTCCCTAGGGCCAAATTTGCTCTTGAGAAGTAACTCCAGCTCACCAAGGAGCCACACATGCTCAGTTGAAGCTTTGCATTTCACACCTTCCACTGCAACCAGCCCGGTGCTCAGAGGCATTCTGAGGTAGTTTGTGCCAGGCCAGGAGCAGACAGTTTTCTGGTTCACAGCTCTAGGGTCACATTTCCACTCATAGCAGTATCTCACAGGGAGAGGAAGCACTGGGAAGTTCCTTGCTGCCAGATAAAACAGAAATATCTGCCTTAGCAGGCAAAGATATTTGGATTTCAATGATGAGGCAGGGCAGGACAGCATGGAGCCCACGTTTGCCTGAAAGAGCCACTGCCTGCTGGGGGTGGGGGAAGCCAGTGGGGTATAGCAGCAGCAAGGAGGCTTTTCCTTATGACCCCCTGCAGTGCCTGGTAAGATTATGGAGAGGGTTATTCTGGGAGCTACTGAAAAACACCTGAAAGACAACCCAGTCACTGGTCCCACCCAGCATGGGTTTATAAAGAGAAGGTCCTGCCTGTCAAAATTAATTTCCTTCTGTGACAGGGTCACTCATCTGGTCGACCAAGGAAGACCAGTTGATGTGATCTTGCTAGATTTCAGCAAGGCCTTTGATACTGCCTCTCACAGTATTTTCATAAACAATACATCCAGCATCCAGCTGAATAAACACACAATGCAGTGGGTGAACAATTGGCTTATCAGTCGGGCTCAAAGGGTCACAGTGAATGGGGTTACATCAGGCTGGCAACCAGTCATTATTGGGGTTCCACAGGGATCCATCTTGGGGCCAGTGCTCTTCAATATCTTCGTAAACGGACAAAGGACTTCAAGGTTTATTGACAAAGTTTTCCAATGACACAAAACCTGGGGGAGTGGTTGACACTCTGGAGGGCAGAGAGGCCCTGCAGAAAGATCTGGACAGATTAGAGAGCTAGACAATCACCAACCAAATGAAGTTTAACAAGGGCAAGTGGGGGATTTTGCACCTGGGACACGGCGACCCTGGATGTACAGACAGACTGGCTCTGAGAGGCTGGAGAGCAGCCCTGCAGAGAGGGACCTGGGGGTTCTTGTTGACAGCAAGTTGAACATGAGCCAACAGTGAGCCCTGGCAGCCAAGAGGGCCAGTTGTGTCCTGGGGTGCATCAAGCATGGCATTACTGGCCAGTGGAGGAAGGTGATTGTCCCGCTCCACTCTGCACTGGAGCAGCCCCACCTCAAGCATTCAGGTTTGGGTGCCACAGTATAAAAAGGACATCAAACTACTGGAGAGTGTCCAGAGGAGGCCACAAGGCTGCTGAAGGGTCTAGAGGAGAAATCATACGAGAAGAGGCTGAAGTGACTTTTTCTGTTCAGCCTGGAGAAGAGGAGACTGAGGGGGGCCTCATAACTGACTACTGTTTCCTCACAAGGGAAGGAGGAGGAACAGGCACTGATGTCTTCTTGCTGGTGATCAATGACAGGACTCGAGGGAATGGCAGGAAGATATGTCAAGGGAGGTTTTGGTTAGATATTAGGAAAAGGTTCTTCACCCAGATGGTGGTGGAGCACTGGAACAGCTTCCCAGGGAAGCAGTCACGACACCAACAACATTCAAGAAGCATTTGGACAATGCACTCAGATACTCGGTGTGAGTGTTGGGGTTGTCCTTTGCAGAGGCAGGAGTTGGACTCAATGATCCTTATGGGCCCCATCCAACTCAGGACATTCTATGATTCTACGATTCTAAGGCATCTGAAGAGACTGATCCTAGGGAGCTCAGCAGCACTGTTAAGTAAATTAGCAAGAGAATGATGTTGCTTGGAATCTTCATGCATCCCTCGAATATTGCTTGGTTTGTCCAAGAGCTTATGACCATTGGATACAGGAGGTATTTGCTACCCCTCTGGAAGACACAAAGACTCTCAGTTATGTGTTTTGCCTCTAGCTAGAGGATCTTTGTCTCAACAGAACTTAGGAGGCTCTCGAGAGTCTCAAAATGCCCATAAATATTTAACGTACTTAGCAAGAGAGGCCAGGTTTGCAGAAATCCAGGAATACTTCAGTGGCTAAGTTTTTGGGATACTCTGCCTGTGACTCAGAGAGGTTTTAAAATGTCCTGCTATCCAGCTCTTCTAAAACAATCTGGCCATGAGATGCAGGTACACAAGTGCTGCGTGCTCCAGTAATGTGTTGTTTAGCAACAGCCCAAAAGGACCTTTTCTTCCAGTCTTCAAGGGCTGGGCAAGATGTTTGTCTTCTCTGATGGCTCTTTTCACAGCACCTTTTTGCAAGTAAGAGCCTTGACCCTTATCTCCTGATAGGAGAAAGCACTTTGTAAGAGAATGCATTTAAATAATCAAAAAATGCTTTCCTGCATTCCTTGCTCAGTGAGGGCACAATGCAATGACACAGTTATGTGTGCAGCACTAAATGAAGCCCTTTGCCAATTCCTCCCAATCGGTCAAGAGATTGAAGAGTGAAATCAACAGCATTCAAGATGAAGCACAATTCTGCTGGCACTAAGTTTTGTTACAGAATCAAATTTGCCCATGGCTTATTCTGAGGATTTGTTATGGTGTGTAATCTGGGCCCAGATCTAAGTGGTGCTGGCAGGACTGAAATCTTCCCTGTGCCATGGAGGGATACATTTCTGGGGCACCATTTGCAATGCAATGGTCCCTCTGTGCATGGAAAATAGCTGTCTGTTTCATTGTCAGCTGACCTACTGCCTCCTAAGAGACTTACACGACCTGCCTGTCTTTCTCCAGAAGTGCTGAGCATGTACAATTCCCACTGATTCCTTTGCAGGCAAGTTGTGGGTTTGACAGTTTAGATCCATAGTTTGGGGGATTTTTATCACTTTTAGTGACATCTGAAAAATGACAGATTAAAATACAGTTCAATCTTAACCCTGTCTGCAGATTAGCATTTTTACCATGTTCCCACTGTGCTGGATGAACAGCATCAGAGTGCCTGTCTTATAAGAAACTACCACTTGAGTGCAACTCTGATGCAAGAGCAGATCAATCTGCCCCTTTAGATTGCAGTTGCTCTGAAGTTTTGGACTTGTCCTGAATACTGAATTCAAAACAAAGCTTGGGAGACCTGTAAACCTGTGCAGACTAAGAATAAGGTTTCTGCAAAACCCTGCCAAACGATAAGGCAGCTCCCCCTGGCTCTGAGAACTGAACTTTCCTCCTCAGCAAAGCTCAGGTGTGAGGGGAAAATGGCGCTTCTGTGAAAATGCTCAGTCCTGCAGCTCTGGATTAAGTGGAGGCTCTCATAAAGTGCTGTATTGAATGTATTCCATATGCAGTTTCCAAAGAGAGGGGAAACAAATCAACGATTTTCTCAATAAAATATCGTTTAATTCCACACATCAGTTCTAAAATGTGTAACCAAAATACACCTGCTTGGAAGGTATGTGAGGTTTGCATATCTTGGATTGGGTTCTGGTTCCACAGACACAAATCTGGTTTTCCCAGAGCTTATTCCTGCTATGTGTTTGCCTTGGGCTTAGATGGGTCACTAAGGCTTTGAATTGCAAAAATCAGATCGGATGTTCCTATCTTTGTTTTCAACAAGAGGGACAAATTTTACCCTTTGCAGTGCCTGCAGGGCAGTGGGTAATGAATGTTTATGGGAATATTGGTTAGCTCTGATAATGATCTGCCCAACCTTGCTGGGGAGAATCCTTTTTGCCCTTGCAAGACAGAGTAAGTCTCCATCTCTGTAGCTGCGAGTCACCTGCCTTCAGGGCCTGTCACAGCAGAGGGCATGGGGAGATGGTGCAGGTGGAGGAGGCTCTTCCCTGCCTGCTTGCTCTGAGGGTACAGAGATGCGGGCTCTAGTGGGCTTGCTTGCTGCTCACACGCTGCTATGAGGATAGTTATGGCAGTCCACAGCCCGTTAGCCATGCAAAGGTTTGTCTTAAACCAGGTAAATTTCCCTGCACAGCTGGCAAAAATTTGAGCTCTGCCCTGCTGCAACTGCACTGTTACCTGCTTTCAAACATGCTCCTAGCTGGTGCTTGTCTTGTTGCTCCTTCTGTGTCCTCGCTCAGCTGAATCCTGCCACTCTCCTGGCTTCAGCGATGCTGTCCCTTCTGCAGTGAAAAGCCTTTCAACATTCCTGCAAATGGAAAACTTGAGGCCCTCAGCCTCTGGAAGCAGGCTTTCCACCCTGAGACTGAGGAAACCCAGCTCCTGCCTTCATATATGCTGGCATGCCAAGGGCTTTTTCTGTGGAAAAAGCGAGGGAAGCCATAGGTGACTGGTAAGGGTGCTCAGACGTCCCCAGTCCTGCAAGGAGCATAGTCCTTCCTGGGAGAAGAAAATAAATACAGTGCATGCTTCCTATTCATCCCTCAAGGCAGGGCTGCCAACCCATTACTCTGCTACCTCTCTGCCTCTTCTGTCTTCTGCCTTGAGTGAGGTATCTTAACAGAATGGATATTTCAGCAGATCTCCACATCTTCAGAGGCTCTTGGAAGAAGAAGGAACCCAGTTTCTCTTTGTGAGTTGCTCAAGGTCGCCCTGCTGACAGAGAAGGTAGGAACCGGTTTCAGAGACTGCATGTGTTCATTTCTCACTAGCCCCTGGGATTTCATTTTATAATTCCTTTCAGGTGCCTTGCTTTCTCTGCCCATCTCCACAGGACAATGTCACACTCTACCGCTAGCTACGGCTAGATCTATGGCAACAGAAGACAGAGCTGATGACCTCTTTCATGGAGTCCCAGCCACTGGGCTATCCCAAAGAAGCTAATCAGATAATCAGAGCTGACACATGAACAAAATATTACCCTCCAAAAATGCTCCCCTTGTCATCTTTCTGCAAATGTTGGTGCTCTTTGCAGTTTGTTTTGTGTGCAGCAGCCTGTGTGCACTTTCTCTGGTATGGTTTGTCCTCCTCCATTCTTCTTGCTTAACCCTCCCTTATTGAATCTGATTGACTCTGAGGCCATTGATTATAAATAAGGTCTTGGAGGAAGGTCTGACGGGTTTTGCTCTGTCTTTATGCACGAGGCTTTGAGTTCTGTTTGGGAGCCATCAAGCATTGCTGCTATATTAAATGATGGTCAGTGATAGGAATGCAGTCACAGCTTAATACCCCAAATTGCTGCTTTTAAGTGGGCAGGGTTTGGCTTTTGATCAGATCTCCGTGCCTCTGGCAGAATGATTCATTACCTTGTTCTGGAAAATGTATTTTCATCTGCTAGTTTAAATCTGATTTCTAGTACTCTGTGTGGTTCTCACAGCTGAGGAATTTCCTGCCCTTTATCCGCCTGTTTTCTTCCAATCTGGGCTAAAATCAATACACTTAAATAAATAAAGCCATTGGGCTTGCAAGTACCTCCTGCTGTGTCAGCAGTAGAAGTTAAGCCGAGTGACCAAAGAGTATTTAAGCTGTTTTCTTCTTCTTTAAGTAAATTTGCTGTTGTTGAGGCACGCCAGACATGCCTGGGAAATGCCATTTCTTTGCTTGACCACAACAGGAAGAGTTTACCAAGTGGCACATCCAAGAGCATGCCTTGGCTTTCCATGGGTGACAGTCACCTCCACACGGAAGAGTCTCTGTCCTTGTCTGTTGCCACCCTTACCCCTTAGGATTTGGCTTGCCATTGTTTGCGGGGATGGATGTTTTGCAATAGGAATGTTCTGCCATGCAGTTCAAGAGGATGGAGGCCACAGGGGGCAGCCCCATCCTTAAAGCACTTGGCAGGTTTTGCTTTCACTTCTGCTCTTCCCTGGCAGAAATACTTTTCAGGTCTGCTTCTGAGAGGGTCATACAGTGCATAGCAGAGACTCCATCCCACAGCTCCTGTCTGTCCTGCAGAGAGGGATGATGACAGAAGCATCATCCACCAGGATCCATGCATAGCCCTTTCTCTTGGGGCCAGGGGAAAAGTGAGTGTGGTGTAACCTTACCCCCCCCAAGCACTTAGTGCAAGAAGCAACAAACTAGAGGGATGATTGCAAACAGATTGGGGATTTCTAGACCAAGCCTTAGGGTTTCTGCAGCTCTGCTTCTGTGCATGGGACATGGAGAAATGAGGGTCTTGTTGATGAGCAATGTGGTACATGCCCTGCCCTGGACTCAATGCACTACCAGGCCCCAGGCAAGAAAGATATTGGTGAAGAAGAAGACAGATCCTCTCCTGCCTTCCTGGGCAGAGGCCCCAGTTTGCCACAAAGCCCAGTAACTCAGCTTTGCATTCATATGAAGAAGAGCGGTGGTGCTCTTGGGCCTCTGTCTGGTACAACTTCCAAATCACAGTATAAGCCCTGTTCCAAAGCTCTCCCTTGAGTTGGCAGAATCATTCAGAGCTGTCTCTGCGTAGCAGGTGTGATTACACATTAAGGGATGAAAGGAAACTTCCTCTCTACTGTTTTTTGTTCATGTTGGGGTTTGGTTTTTTTGAAAGGAAAACTATAATAATTTTAACTACACTGAAAGTGTTAGTGACAAACATCGAACTTTTTTATTCCCACCCCCCATTTGTTGCTTAGTTTTGCAAGGAAAAACTGTTCCATAAAAACACAACCCACCTCTTCTTCCTTTATCGTTTACCCAGCTCTGGTTGTAGCTCACTCTGTAGGAGCAAGTAGGATGTGTTACAACCCAGCATCTCTGCACAGGCAGAGAAATGAAAGAGCAATGCCTTCCCTCCTTCCTTACCAATAATTGCAGGGCCTGAAGATGAAAGTGGTGTGGTGTGCAGCATTGGACTCTTGGCACAGAGGCAAGTGGGATGCCACATCACCACTGCAATCTTTTAACTCCCTGCCATGACAGTGAGTGAGATTCCCACAGTCTGAAGTCCTTTGGTCTCACTGGGCTAGGATGCCCTCAGACGCCTGGAGCACCATGCAGGGAGTCACACTGTGTTTGGTAGGGCTGCCCGCAGAATTCCTCTGAAGGTGAGTATGGGTATCACAAACTGAGCCCCGAGCTGGAGAGATGCAACTGAGTGGAAAGGAAATGGGTTCTGTTTACACACAGATACCTGCGCAGCCAGCAGCGTTAGCGAGAGAAAACAGAAAAGGACATGACAGTTACACTGGGTTTTCATCAAATATTAAATGAAGTATTCTGGAGTGTGCCTGGTTTGTTTTCAATTGTCTGTCTGACAGTAAGAGAGAGAAGCCAAGTGGGTGAACCCTGGGTCTGGAGGTGCAGGACTTGCTGCTCAAGAACCATTACGACAGATGTTGTTGTACACTGAGCTGTCCCCACAAGCCTGTCTGTGAGCTGTCCCACCACTGGTATGGCCCAAAGAGAACTGTTAACTCTTGTGGGCGCCTCCATTGAAAGACCAGGGAAGGGAGACAACAGAGGTCCTAGGGCCAGAGCATCACCAGCCCAGGTTGGAGCAGCGATTGCAAGCAAGAGACACCTCCCTGGCTGCTAGATGGGGAATGAACCACTCACGTACCCCTTTCTGCCAGGTTTAATGCCGAGGAATTGTCTTGTGCGTAGAAAACTCTAAACAAGTGCTTTAGTCAGTTTTGTGCGTTTCCTTTCCTCTGCTTTGCCCCTGCAGCAGGAGTTGTGCAGCTGTGAACCAGCCTGGGCAGAGCCCTCCCATCTCTTCCCATCCCAGTTGCTCCCTGTCATGTAGCCTTGCCTTTCCTTGTGCAGGAGCTTAGCAGGGCAGCAAGAGGAATTCTCCTTAACTTGGCTTGGCTTAATAAGTTAAAATGCAGAGCCTTAATCCCTGCTGCTAAATCGGAATGTAATTCAGCTTATAACCACAGCCCAATCCATGTGAATTACAATCACTTTAAATACAGCCAGGGCTGCCTGGGATTTAACATCCTCCCAAGAGATCCTGAAAATGGAAACTGGGACAGAGTGCTGCTCTGGATGAACCTGCCATCAGAGGGAGCTGAGGCAGTGGGGCAGAGGGATTTTGTTACCTATGAGGCCTTCTGGAGAAAGGCACCTTTGGGTGAAATCCTTTGTCCAGTCACACAGCAAAAAGCTGTGTGTGTGACTCCAGCAAGAGCTTATCCCCAACGAGGCGAACAGAGGTTGCCGGCAAACCCATAGCGCTTTTATCTTTAATTTAGGATGTTTATCTCAAAAGATGCTTTGAGCTTTAAAACAAACCTAAGGAGATCTTCATTTGCCTGGCAGCATCTGGCCTCTGAAAGCAGGCACATACAGTCCTAGTAGCAGGACTGGTAGCTACGGCTCACTCTCTGCTTCCTTCCTCCCAACTCTAACTTCTGTTGGGATGAACCTTGGTCTTCCTCTGAATTTTCCAAGAAACCAGCAGAGAAAATGGGTCTTCCCACAGCTTGAAACAACAGTGGGCACCTGACAAATGGCTTCATAGGTGCCTAGGAAGATATTTTACTACAGTTAGCTTTCACAACTATATTGTTCAGTCCTGGCTTTTACAGCTTCGTGATTCAGTCCTGAGGAGGAAAGAATAGTTCATTGTCTCCTTGCACTACCCCAGCCTGGGAAAGCAGAGATATGGGAGCAGCTGAGTCCTTCTGCCGTCATTGACCCACAAGCCTTCCTGGGGAGCCTTGGGCAGTGTCTGGGAGCATGCAGATTCAAAGGCTCCGCAGAAATTGAGAGTCTTGATGGATGCTCTTCCAAGCATTGAACTTGAAAGTCCCTGTGGGAACAAGGCATTATTCTTGAGGGCTGCCAGACAAAGATACAGAGTTCAAGGAGTCCAAGTTACTGCATTGGTGGGAAGACGTTACAAAATAAGATCTTCCCAGAATGGCGCCTAAGTTTGGACCTTTTTAGGAAGATCCTGATGGTTGGGGTTTTTTTGCATGTCACTTTTTTGTGGTTTTCTTATGTTTTCCCTTTTTTTCCAGTGGTGAAAGGCTAGTGCTGTTGCGCTAACGCCTAGCCTAATTTGTCAAAGCCTGGCATGTAAACTGCCTGGTGTACTGAACTGGAGAGTTTGTGAGTTTTCTGCGGGTGTGATGAAGGAATGGAAATGATCTGTGTTCTTGGGTGCTTTCCCAAACCTAAGCTAGCCAGTTTGCTATGTTTAGATATGGTTTACTTAGCACGGGTAGAGCCACGAGGAGGGCAGAAAGCTCGCAGGCACTAGCAGAGCATAGCCAGAGCATCATATGCTGGGATAGATCAGCAGTGGTATAGAAAGGACCTTACGGCTTCCTCCCTAAATGATCACAGGGGCTTGCTGGGAGGTGAAAGCAGTGATAGAAAGAGCTTTGAATGGACCCGAGGGAGTGCAGCCCTTCTTCCCTAAAGAGAAGCAGCATACTCAGAGGGCACTGGGAGTCCCTCAGACCTTTCTTTCAAAGCTTCCAGTTAAAACTTCCTGAAGTCTTTCTTTCATGCCACAAAGGAGGGCAGCCTGCCAGGGATGAGCTTGGCACAGCAGGAGAAGCTGCAGAAGCACTGAGGTCCAAGGACATGTGTATGTGGAGATTTCAATGATGGAGCAGAGATCCACCTTCTTTCATCTGATCTGCCCAAACAAGCAGTGGTGTGACAAGAACCGTAGTACGGGGATGGCAGGAAGAAAGTGTAGAGCAGGGCAGGTGTGAAGCACGGAAGTGCCCACTCTCTGGAAAGCATTGTCTCCCAGGAGGAGCTGCTTGCAGCCACCTGTTGTCTGACTGTCTTAGCACAGATCCATCCCATGTAGAGAAATGTGGATCTAAGGTAAACTTTTTCCCAGGCACTGAGATTGGTTCTAAGCCAACAGTGTTGGAGCAGCCTGAGACTGCTTCTGCCCCAGCCAGGTTTGGAGCAGCCCTCGGGTCCTGGGCTAAAACTTTCCAGCTCTTTGGACAAGCTGTGTGTATAGCTCCCATCTGCACTGCTTTTGGCTCCTTACAGAAATATATGATCAGCTGATGAATCTCTTGCCAGACAGCTGGGCTTGGCTTGGCCTCACAGCCATTCTACTGACATACTCCCTGCATCAACCAAGATGTCCACGTGCACCACCTGTTGCCCTTCTCATCAACACAGGATGAGCATTAACAAGACTAAGAAGTAAGGACTTCTATTTAGCTAAAGTCATCAAAATATTTTGAATTTTTGCAGGGCTTTACAAACATGTTATTTTCCCCCAAAGCTTTCAGAGAGTGCTGTAAGCAACACTCCCTGTTCTTTTGCTTGTCTCATCCAAGCAAGGATAGGATGGCACTGCCTTCATTTCTGAGGTGATGATCACACCACTTGCCACTGGGGTTGCCCATCCATACACATTGCTTGTCTGTAAGGAAGATCTCATTTCTCTAAGACTGAGGTATCAAATGTGTTTTGAAAAGGGGGTGGGCCCAGGACGTTGTGCTTCATGAAGAGGTCAAGCTGACCTTGAAACTGGATATGATTTTTTAGCTTTGGCCCGTGGTATTCCTTTTTTACACTGCTCCCATGAGCAGGAATCTCTCTACAGTGAACAGGGCGGGAGGTACGACAAAGTCCCAGATGGCAGGCTGACCCCTGCAGCCATCTGCCGTCATTGCTCCATGCATGTGATGGCCCGGGGAAGAGGGATGCAATCTCTGTGCCGCTGCTGGAGGAGGCACTAGGTAACTTGAACTGATTATATACACCTTCTGCATGCATGCCATCTGCTGCGCTGAGTGTTCACAGTAATTGGGGTAGACCATCTCTATGATATGAGAGGTGTCCTCCCCTGGACCCACTCCAGCACGTGATGTCCCCATAGCCAAGCCAGGAAGTGTAGCTGTTTCCATCTTCCAAGCCAAGATGAGAGAAGGCATGCTCAGTTCTCCCAGGAATGGTGGTATCTCAACTCAATCAAAACATCTGCTTTTAATGAGCACACTGCTCGGGCTGGAGGTTCATGCTTCCTGGGGAACTCCACCGTACAGGCTCTGGCAATTATTTCTTTATGAGATTGCTGCTTTTGTGCATGCCCAAAGATGCCTGGCTGGAGAAGAGCCCACAACAGCCAAAGGGCAGATTTGTTGTTGTTTTTTTTTTATAGGCTTCTTTACTAGGTTACTCACTTTAAATGCTCTTCTTACTAGGTTTTCTCTCTAGGCGAAAGTTAAAGGGCACCTTTTCCATCTTGAGGCTGCCCAGCCCCATCAGTGACAGAACTCGCAGGCTGGCAGCAGGCAGGTTGGCTTTACAGTGGGCATGGTACAGCATCCCTATCATTCAGCATGAAATTATCCCTTATCCCATGTGCTGCCATACATAAGTGGGTAAAGACAAAATAAGGCTTCCAAGTGCTTCTAACAGGGAATTATAATATTTATGCCATCCTTCACGCAGGCTGTAATGCTGGGAGCACTAAGCATTTCATGTGAGAGTTTGGCCCCAGCTGCAGTTTCACAAAGGCTCCACGGAGATAATCCCAAAAGAGGAGGAGGTTGGAGATAGCAGGACCAATGTGTGCACATCCCTTCTTCCTACAGTGGAGTGACTGGAGCAGATGGCAACGACAGGACAGACTGAACTCCTGCTCTTGTCTCCCCAAAGATGACTTTGGGACCAAAGCTCTCTTGTGAGCAATCACACGGGTCCCTGCTGATGCTGAGACATGGGTAGGTCCAAAACTGCCATAGGGCTGGTTTTACTCCCCTCTGCCCTGGATGTACCTCACAGCTCTGTTGCCACTCAGCACTGAGGTGCCATTTGAGAATAACAAACAAAATGCTTTGTCAGCGTGGAAACCCATCACGCCAACAGAGGCAGTGTTTGAAATACAGAACTAGCATAGCTTTTGCTGAGGAACACCCCCAGAGACAAGCAGCTCCTGCATTATTAACAATGACGCTGATGAATCCCTGTTAATGAGATGCGCTCGCTCAGCCAGCCAGACAGCAAAGTGAACGTGGCCCTTCTGCCCCCAGCCCCATGCTGCTCTGTGTGTGTTTGAGAGCAAGAGATGACTGCTCTGGGGAGCAATTGGCAATGCTATGCTGGAAGACTTGGCTACTTTCCCTAAAATTTGCTCATGTCCTGCCAGACTTGATCTAGGTAGACATGGAAATCCAATATTGGTTCCCTAGTGACTGTAAAAAGCAAAATGAAATGCTGCCTTCCCAATGATATGGGCTTGTGACTAAAGAAAAAGGTCTGTTCCGTGGTGTGTACTCTCTGCTCTGCTCCAGAGAGCAACCTGGTCTGTATATTCTAGTCTACTCTTAAACAGCTCAACCAGGGGAGCTCCAGGGGAGCTCCTTCTTTTATGGCTCAACAGATTTGCTGTTAGGAAAACCTTTATCTAATTTTTTTTTCACTCAAGTTCATCTTGCTCCATTTATCAATTCTCCTTTTGATTTCTGGATGCAATTACTTCCCCACTGTGGTCATTTTACCTCCTAGGATACTTGTACTATAGAATAGGATCTTATACACCCTTCGCTGACATCTGGCCAGGAAACACATCTTAAATTCTTTCAGTTTTTGCTAAGTCAAACCTCCTCTGATTTTTCCTAGCAGTATAATACCTTTCTGACAATACAGCAGATTGGATGGTATTTAGCAGTCTATGGGGATATAGAAAACAAGCCATCCTCCAGTGCACTACAAATATAAGTGCATATCTGAAAGGAGACTGTAGCAAGGTGGGTGTTGGTCTCTTCTCCCAAGTAACAAGTGATAGGACAAGAGTGAATGGCCTCAAGTTGTGCCAGTGGAAGTTTAGGCTAGATATTAGGAAATATTACTTCACTGAAAGGGTTGTCAAGCACTGAAACAGGCTGCCCAGGGAACTGGTTGAGTCTCCATCCCTGGAGGCATTTAAAAGACTTGTAGTCCTTACGGACACGGTTTAGTGGTAGAGTTGGCAGTGCTAGGTTAAGGGCTGGACTCAATGATCTTAAAGGTTTTTATCCAACCTAAATAATTCTAAGATTCCATGATTCTATACAATGCTTCCACAGTCCAGCACATCATTGCTGTCAGGCTAACGTTTCGCAAGCAGTGTAATTACCCCAACAGATCTGCCAAGATACTTTGCTCTGCACTGTAGACGCTCTGATGTTTTCCAGACATCAAACTCCTGATGTCATTGCCTTATGTAGAACGAATATGATATAACCTAATGTGTTCATGCTACACCTTTCTGTTTGTTGATGAATTTCTCTAAAGTAAACTATGTTGAGCTCTGACGTTTGTCTGTGTGAGCAGAGGGCAAAGCAAACCTAGTAAGAGCTAAGAAGGTTGATTGAGATCACAGAGAATCAACTGGAATAGCTCTTTTATTTCTTATTTTTCCTGCTTTTAAAGCAGAATTTACAAATCTTTGTGAGCAGTCTGTGAAGTGAGGGCAATGTAGGTCCAGTGGAGTCAGAGCAATGAAATGAGAGGGGCAGCAGTGGGAGAGCACTAAAGCTTCCAGCAAGGATCTTACTCCCCTGAAATGACTGATAAAATGAAAAGATTGAAGCTACCTCTCCTATAATTTTAGGTTTTGGGGATGTGATAAGAACGGATGCTAAGGCAGCCTTTAGGCCCTGATTTTGGCAGCAGAGTTTTGCAGATGTCCTTCTGAGCTCACATAAAATACCAAAAATCCCTGACAAGACATTGGAACAGGTCTTGGGAGATGCCTGCAGCACCAGGGATCAAACCCAGAGGAGCTTAGGTTGGAAACAGTGGGAGGTCAGAGGGTTTGGTTTGGCATCCAGGAAAGCAGAGTTGAACCTTCAGAAAGAATCAGACAAGAAAAGATATACAGAACAGGTATTTGCCACCTTAGAGGCAAAGTCTTGTCTGCATGTGAAGTGGTGCAGCTTTGGGTAAAACATTACTGGTGTATGAGCTGAAGAGATAAGAAGTGTAACACCTTAATGCAGAAACAGGGTTGCTAATGCTCGGACTGTAAGAACAGCACTGCACTAGCCCTCCTATGCTTGCCCATACTGCACCGTGTGTGTCCCGGGCAGTGGAGAGCACGTCCTCAGAGCAGCCCAGAGCCAGACAGGGACAGTACCCTTGCAGCATAGGGGGCAACAGAGCCTGAAGAAGAGGCAGGAAGTCCCCAAGTGTGGGATGGGGAGATGGGGGAAAGAGGTCTCCCCTGAGCAGGAGACCAGCTTTCCTTGTTACTTTCAGACATTGTACTTCTAATGATACTCTATGCTACAGGCTGAAACTCCTCTGCACAACGGAAATATCTCGCTAATTGGTGGCAGCAGGTTACACTATCTAAATTTTGCAAGTCTACTGATTAGACTTTAATCATCCTAAAAAAAGAATGGGTTAAAGTAAAATGAGACCTATCACTGATCCCTGTAGCACCCCACCAGGCACCTCCTCCACTACCCTGTCTCTCTAATTACCATCCTCCTTGTGCTGTGGTTATCCTGCCAGATTCTTCTCAGTGTGGCAAAGCATTTTTAAAAGTCTCACTAAATTCCTTTTACAGGCACTGTTTCACCAGAGGCAGCACAAACATGGAGCCATGCTCAGAAGAGCTAGGTTCTAGTCTCAACTTGGCTGCTGACCACCTGTGTAACCCCGGGCAAAGCCTTCACCTTTGTGATCTAGATCTATCTACCCACAGCCTGGTACATCTTGTGCAATGGTGTTGCTGCCTGCCAAGGGTTACTGTCCCTCCACTGTCCTTGTCTTGTGGCCATATCCCCCAGGCTTTGCACTATGATGGTCCTCCCCACTGGGCCAGGTCATGCTGTGGGCAAGCAGCCCTAGTTCCCAGCACATCATCCAGTAAGGGGTGTTTGAGGCCACTCGGGCTGCGAGGAAGTTTTGGGACCTGCGAGCCCTGCTTGGTGCATTTGCAGCTCACTGGCAAGAAAGCTCTGGTTCTATCTTGCCACCAAGGATGGTAATCCTGCCGAAGCAAATCTTGAAGTGACAGTACGGAGCCCCTGTTTTCAATTAATGTTGCTATTTTGGAAGGGAATATCTACGGCACAGAGGTAACCCATGGCAACCATCTGCTGAACCAACATTCCCACTGCTGGGTCTAGTCAGAGAGGGGGAGTACGAGTGAGATGGGGGCCAGAGGCGATGAAGGGGGAACATCGCAAGTACTAGGGAGGAAACATCTCCTCCCACTGCATCCCTCTCCTGCTCTCACTGGCACAGAAGCACCAGAAGGTATCTGTGAACCCCTCCACACCCCATGCAGCTGGATAATTTATGGGCAGCAGCAGTTCACCATTGCTTTGTTTGCAATTTGCCTCTAAATATAGCTGAGTGTTAAAGGAGGAAGGCGAGCTCCCATCCGCCTGTCTGCCCATGTCTCCTGCTCGCTAATGAGGGGTCTCTCCTCCCTGAGGACAGAAGGGGCTGCACAGACAGTGTCAGCGTGGCAGTGCCCACGCAGCACTTCCTTCATCATGCGTCCTCCACATGCCCTGCCTTGCTGGAGAAGGGCAGCGATGAGACTCAAGCCTCTTCAGCTGGTGGTTGAACACCAGCCCAGCCTCCTGACCGTGTCCTGCCAGCTGAGGCTGGTGGCTTGACCAGGTGCACTGAGCCTGACCCATAAGAGGACTTTTTTTCCCTCTCTCTTTTTTTTTTTAGCAAAAAGTGCACTTCTTGCCTTAGTCCCCACAGAGGTGTAACACCAAGACTAGTAAAAAATATTGCTTCTGGACATCAGTTCAGCTAGTTAACATGCTAAGAAAAAATATGTTCTGGTCTTATCCCCTTGCCGTGGATGCAGACCTCAGCAGGAGCACAGCATGGCCCGGGCCAGGCGTAGATGCTGAGGGGCACCCCAATGGAGGATAGCTATGTGGGCACCTCTCAGCTCTGGGGCTGGGCATCCTGCAGCAGCCACGGGGCTGGGCACTCCTCATCTGAGCTTGTGCAGGCAAACCCGGGGCTCGCCTTGATGGGTTAGGAGTTACCTTCACCCTTGTTTTACGGGTGCCAGTGTTGCAAGCTGCAATTTTGACCAAACTCCAGGGCTGATGAGAAAGCAAAGACACTGAAGTGCTGACATGGCTTTATAGTAAAGAGTGAGCAGAATTAAAAACCTACTTATGTTTTAAACATAACATTAATTAATAAAGAAAAGGGTACACTGTAGATACTAAAAGCCCTTAGATACTGAGGAGAAAAATCACTTTCTCTTATAATTTAGAAGCAATCAGAACATTGTTCCCTAGACCTGGATAACAGCAGCTGCATGTCACATCTGGGGAGAAGACCCCTCTGCAGTGACATACAGACCAGTTCTGTCCCATCAAAGATGAGTTTTCAGAAAATAGTGTGAGGATAAAAGGAAAAGGTCATTTTCAGACCACACCACTCCATCACATCAACATTAATTCATGTTGGTCTGTTACTTCGGATGAAACTGAATGCAATGAAAAATGACTTCAAGATTCCCTGGCCCAATCTGGCAGTACACTTCAGCAAACCTATCTATCTAATAGGTTTATTATAGTTTATCGAGCAAGTGTTAGCCCAGAGAAAATCAGAACAACTGCTGAAATGCTAAATGGCCTCAGGAATGATGGCATTTGTGAAGAATTATTGTGGCAGGATGGTTAACAGTGTCTAGAGTCCCATGCTACATCCATCCTTGTCAAAAGAAATAATGGTCAAATTTTCTTCTAAGCCTCATGGCCCATTGGACTAATATACAGGGGCTGGCCTGTCCAGCACATCCAGTACCTACAGTACCTTCAGGTCCCCCAGCCTGGAGGATCCTTTACTGTTCCTTTTTATGAGCAGGTTATTCTCAGCATCAGAGGCCACATTTCTGCTTCTTCTGCTAAATGCCACAGGAAATTCCCTTCTCCCGGTGTGGCAACAAATGTTACTGGGGCCCCAATCCTCCCGGGAAGATAGAAAACTTGTGTCCCAACTCCTGGGAATGCCACAATTATACCTGAAGGGAAAAATTTGGAAAACACTTTACTCTTCATGAAAGTAAGATTTCTAAGCCCTGTGGAAAAAATAAAAGATGACTTGCAAATCTGCCTTATGGAAAGACCACATTTTAATACCAGAGTTAATAGCAAGGTTAGTTTACTACACCAAAATAAAAGTTAAACCTCTGATTACTGCCTCTGGAAATAAGGTTAGGGAGAGAAAAAACAGCAGAAGGCTCCACCAACATCTGTCTGCAACCGTAACTCCATCATGCTTGCCAGATCCAGATTTCTTTCATTACACACCCAAACTGAGTATTTATTCTAGCAACACTCACCCTGACAGAGGGATGTTTCAAGAAGCCACCACTCCTTTCCTTACAGTTCATTATTTATGTTCCTATCTTTTAAGGAGAGTTGTAGAGTGAAAATAGAGTGTTAAACTGGGGATTTTACAGAGACTCATGACGCTACAGTACAGGTCTCCAGAACCCCCTTATTTTATGCTAATGTAGGGTTTCTCTTTATAGAATAGCATTGCTTCAGCCATCCCGCATTCGTGAGACTACTAATGGAGTACTTGCAAGCTTATTTTAAAGCAGATGGCTCTGCTGAGAAGAGGGATTCTTCAGCCTCTGCTTCCATCTCTTTTCAAAGTTGAAGGGCAGTCATAAACTTCCATTGCACCATCCTCCAAATTACTCAGTATATGAGTTCCTCAGCATCCTACAGCAGTTTTTCTTTTGGATCCTCAATTTCTCAGCAGAATGACTTGTAACATGCTCTCTTAAGTGATTTCATAATAATCTGCAGAAAAATTGTGCTTTTTTTTCTCATTACAGCCCCCTCCCCCCTATAATTAATGCACTATTTCTGACACCCACAACCTAATGTACCCTATGGCACTCCCACAGAGACCGCACCAGATGTATTAATGATGCTTCTGAGTGATTCAGTCTTTCGAAAGGACCATCTGCCCCTGTTGTCAGGTTATAAGGAACAGCGGTTTCCCTCACGTTGTGTTGATGGACCAGCTGTCAGCATCAGCCTGGAGTGAGCTTTAAACTCACAATCCACTTCTGTGGCTGCCTCCCTTCCATGAAAGCTCTCTCTAGCATAGTCCCACCTCTCCCCTCAGGTTCCATCTTTCTCCCAGCTTTTTCATGACTCACAGCCATGCCCCAAATCCTTCTTAGCAGAGCATGTCAGTGTTCAGTTTTCTGAAACCTACCTGCCATATCCCTTGCCATGCCCCTACCCCAGCAGCAATACAGCCCCTTTCTACAGAGCACATTATAAACACCACTGCTTTGCACCAGAGCTCCCACACAGCTCATGTTGCCATCCATGGGCAGTAAGATACAAAGGCAGACCCTAATATTGTGCAATGCCACCATGATGCCACATAGGACCATGAAATGTTCACTTGCAGTGGAGATGAATATGTGTTGGTTCAGAGGATGGAGATAATGTTGGCACAGCACTGATCTGCATCGTTCACCAACTGAACACCTGTGCTTTTGGGAAATTCCACTCTGACTCTCCCAGTAGCAGGATCATGGTGTGCATGTGCTACCCAGGAGAGTATGTCTCTGCCTTAAGAAGTTACCACTTGAAATACACCAAGATGAGACATAGATGTGCACTAGAAGAAATGCAGAGGATGGCAGCAGCATATACACAGCCCTAAAAAATCCCATGTAATTAATTGGCAGGACAAACTCAAGTGAGATTGTGCTCAATATTTCTAAGGAGTGCTGCTTCTGCTCTTTGCAGGACTAGGGATGCCAACAAGGGGTGTAACAGAAGTTGAAGTCTCTCTTTGCTTGCTGAATTATTCCAGGGAAACGAAGGACAGGGAAGAAGTCCAGAAGAAATCAAACATGACCATACTTCTTCCACATATGAGCGTAATTGTTAATGTTACTTGAGTGATCTGTTGATAGCACAGGAGCCTGATGACTTCTGGTGCAACTCTGTGTTAACAATTAAACTAAAGACCCTCCAGCCTTGTCTCATTATCCCTCATGTTAGCAGCTAAGGGTCTCCTTCCCCTCATTCCCATTTTTTTCCTCTAGGTAAGCAGTGGAATTGCCTTTTCACCCTGTTTTAATTACAGGAGCTGCGTGACCCTTCCCGGACCAGCTGTCAGATAGCATACAACTGGAATATTACCAGGCCAGCAGGCTTACAGAAAATATGTAAGTAGGTTACATTAGGGTGGAGGAAACTATTAAACACAGCAGGACCCACTTAACAGAGCACCTGTTAGCAGAACAGAAAGTGGTAAAAGGATGAATCAGGCAGAGACTGCAATAACTCCATGTCTTTACTCTTTCTAACAAACCCTGGTTAGGCTCAGAGGAGTGTATGAAGCTGGATGGTGAGGGAGGCTGGGAGAGAAGGAACTGAGAGTGTTTTGATGCTTGCTGAGGCTAGTGCTGCTAAAGACTGCTTACCAAATAAATAAAAGAGAGGGTTCAAAAATGTTTCTACAGCCATGGCTCTGGGCTGGCAGGCTGGAGGGCTTGCACAGCTAATAAGTTTTCTGTTGTTGGTGGAAAGATTTTCCTCTCCTCTATACCATGGAGCAGCTTGCTCCTGACCCCACCTCTTCTGCATGCAGCGGGTGCTGAGCCTAGCTGGCTCCCACGGCTCCTAAAATATTAGGGTGAAGGATCACTGCCTGCATGCCCTGCTTCTGCAGATACAAGGTGGTAGTGGAAAGGAGCAGCTGAGGGAACTGGGGTTGTTTAGCCTAGAGAAGAAGAGGCTGAGGGGAGACCTCATCACTGTCTACAACTGCCTGAAAGGAGGTTGTAATGAGGTGGGTGCCGGTCTCTTCTCCCAAGTGATAGGTGATAGGACCAGAGGAAATGGCCTCCAGTTGTGCCAGGGGAGGTTCAGATTAGATATCAGGAAAATTTCTTCACTGAAAAGGTGATCAGGCACTGGAAGAGGCTGCCCAGGGAGGTGGCTGAGTCACCATCCCTGGACGTGCTTAAAAGATGGGTAGATGGGTTTCTCAGGGACATGGTTTTGTAGTGCACAAGTACGGTTGGACTCAATGATCTCAAAAGTAATTTCCAACAAAGTGATTCTATGATCAGGCCACATGGCCCATGCATCCTTCCTCTGCTGACTGGATCTTGCAGCCCTGACCATGCTCTGGGCTAGTGGTGTTTCAGAGTTTTCACCGCTGTGGCCAAACCAACTCATTCTTCAAGTAGACACACCTTTACACCATGCCCAGGGCCCCTGCCTGTCATGCCCCTCACTGCAGACACAGTCGGGGCCAGGGCTATGTACACACCAGTCCTAATCCCACAAAGAACACCCCTCCAGGCAGAGGATCACCTGGAGTCTAAGCCAACCTAATTCTGCTACTGAACACACCTGACTTTTGTCTGACCTGCTCAGGGCTTTAATCTAGCAGATAAAGACCTATAAAAAAAGTAAGTGGACATTTACCTGGAGTTTTATTGTAGTGAAACAAAGCCTGGGGGACCTGGACAGGCAATGCGAGCTGTTGCGTGTGCATATGCCAGAAACTGCAGCTGATGGTGGTGACACACAGATGAAAACAGATTTGGGTTTTATCCATGTTGTCATGCCCACTTGGAGAAGAGTGTCCCCAAAGCAGAGGACAGTGGCAGTGAAGGAGGAACAACACACTGGGTTTAGATTTAGTCTCTTTTGTGAAGGAGAGTCTCCTTTGTTTTGAGAGTTCAGGCAGATCTAATCTTTTCTCACAAAATACATTTGAATTCTAAATTAATAAGGGTGGTGTTTTGATATTGCCCTATATAGATTAAGGACTGCTTTATCTTTTGGAGAGAGGTCCCTTTGGCCACCTGGAGAGCATCTCTGGCATTTGACTAGCTGGGTAGTGTTCTCCTTTTCTTGACCAGGCATAAAACTGCACTTGGTTCTATTTCAGTAGGAGGATTTTTTCATCAAACCTTGTATTTATATAATCTGTCTGCTGACAGATATACCCAAATCAAACATCTAAATAAGATTAATGCAGGCAGCTTATTACTGGCTCTTGAGGAGTACTAGGAATTATGGTTATCAACCATAACAGTGAAGTTGGGGTTTCTGACCCCTACAACTTATCCTTGAAAAACAGTGTACAAATAGCTTCTGAACCACTGAAAAGACATTTCATATGCACTGAATAATAGAGAAAAGTACAAACTAAAATAGCCAGATATGAATATCAGAACGTATTTTGGGTTCTTTCTTGGTGAGAGGAAGACTTAACATAATAATAAGCGAAATAAATGCCGAGCCATATTTAACTCCCTCAGCACTCCAGCAAGACCAAACATAACTGTTTCAATCTTTCTAAACATACAAAATTGCCTTACCACAGAAAACAACACACTCTGTTCAGATTTGAGTCCACTCCTCTAATGCAAGAGAAATAATGATGTTTCCTGCCCTTGGATGGGTGTTAGCTGCAAAGCCCAGTGAAACCTGTGCAAAAACTGCCTAGATGGCTTCTGATTTCCAAAGAGGTAGGTGTAGTGATGTGTTCAGGCCTCTCCAGATTGGACTTACAGCTGGATGCGATGGTCCTGTACAATTCTGTTCAGGAGAATTTAGTGCACAAGGGCATGGTAATGGATATACTTTTTTTCACTCCAGATGGCTAATTCAAATTAATCCTATGGAGAGAGTGTGTGAAAGCTCAGTCCTTACCTCCTGGTAGTTACCAGTGGCCAGTTTGAATGGTGTTGATGAGTCCCAGCAGTGTTCTTGATGGGCAGTGTCTCCATCTTTTAAAATCATCCTTACAGACAGGTGATTAGCTACATTACTGGGTCTTTCACCTATGGAAATGAGAACTGAATGAGCTGGATGATCATTCTGCACAGTAATTTATGTACGTAGTCCAATATAGCTCATATTGAAGATTCGTTCCTCTCTTATAATTGGGGCAAATTCCATCTCTAGAAGCCCTTCTTCCAAGAGAGGATGAATTATCTAAGTCGTCGTTTGTCTAACACCATTCAGCTGCTATTTATTTCTGACATGTTCATGTCAGTAGAAGGCTTTCCAACCTCACAGAGATACTGGGAGATCTCATTTATACAATACTGTGAGATTGTCTGATCAAAGGCATACAAGTGGAAATCATTACTGTTATTTTCAGACATGTCTTTAATCATAGACTCTCCCTATTCATTGCAATTCCTAATAATTGCAATTGTAAATCAGAATTGGGTTCCCTAACCACCTGGCCACTTGGTGCTCTTCTAATCTCTGCCTGTTGCCTGTACAGTGAGATTCCCCTCCACCTCTCCATGATGCAAACATATTCACTAAAATTTGCTATGATAGCTTCACTTCATGTGGATTTGTTTCTGCAAAGAGAGATGATACTGAACTTTCTGAATCTCTCCCACTAGGAACTGAAGATAATTCTTGGAGCTGTCAATGCAGGGACCATTCATGGTGCCTGACAACTTTCCTGAAATGACTGAATTATATCCCTGTCAGCAGAAAGTATGAAATGAGTTAGAGTTATTTAAACACAGAAATAGAGGAATTTGCACTTCTAACTGCAGAAAGGAATAAACTTATTAAAGCTCTATCTTCTTGACGATGTACCTTTTTTTGTCTGATCATGCACTGGGTCCCAGTGCTATAATAGCTTCAGGCCAGAAAAAAAATAGTGTCTGCTTTCTGTAGTTTCTACAGGATTTGGACGCCTGATATCATGATGGAGCTGTAGTCTATGGTTTCTCCCATCATAACCAACGCATATGCACTTCTTTTTTCTCTCATCTCTTTTTAATCTGTAAAGACTTTGGGAAATGTGGTGGGTAAGCATCTGTGGAAAGGCCTATGTGAGGGAGGCCTGCTACTCTAGTCTGAGATCTCTGCTGGGGATCCTAGATCCACTAGGGTCAAGGAAGCCCATCTTACTGTACTCCTGGGTTTTGTTTAGAAGGCTGGATCTTCCAAAGAAGTTAAAAGCACACAGGATGCAGTGGCTTTGCCCAGTAGCTCAGGTTAATCCAGTTTTAAAATGGCAATGGAAATCTGGTTTGGTCTTGAGCGTAGTGATTTGAGGTGTTGGAAACCAAGAGTGCCAAGAAAATACTGATGTTGCCAACTACCTCAACTGACATTGCATCTCACACACCCTTACCAAAGAAGTGCATTTATTCCAGCAGCTGCAGGTATTGACTCTGTTTACATGTGTTTGTCTCGCTCATCTTAACTCCCCTGTGTGGTACCTGTTGCTACTTTTACAAAGGCCGAGGTGTTTCCCAGTTCCAATGCCAGGGGATCGGTGCCTCAGGAGGACAGGAAAGGGAGGTGGAGCCTTTCCATCTGAAATCACAAATTCTAGTCTGGACCCAGGTCACCTGAAAGTTGTCATCACCTAGAATTTCAATCTACTTATATTTGCCCTACATGATTAAATATTCATGCAAGGATATTCTGCCATGCACGATGAGAATATTCAATGTAACCTCACTGGCAAGACTATGATGCAGATGTAGTCAATGACCTGCAGTTTTCTGAAATGAGTTCTGTGTTTGTCAGTTGTCCGTCTTCCTCTGATGGATGTCAGTCTAGGCCCAGATGTCCACATGATCATCCCTTTCCCAGAGACAGATTTTTGTTTACACACAAACACACACAAAAAGGCCTCTTTATCTTGCCTGATAAGGCAAAGTGCCTAACATGCTAAATAGCCTTCTTGTTGCCAGAGGTGGGTGATCCATCTGAGAACCAAGAGACTGCTTGGGAGCAGACCTTTTGCTAAGGATCACAGCAGAGCAGCTTCTAGTGCAACTAGCTGATGGCTAAGTTCCTTGGGGCTGGCAGCCTGGTGCTTTCAACAGCCTGAAACTTCACTTAAAAAAAATTATAGTGATTAAGTAAACACAGCTATAATGGAAATCTTTACTTTGCATATTACAAACCGAAATGGCCATGAAGGGAGCAATTATGAAATCTCAGTACTGTGGTGAGGGGAGGAATCATTTGAGCTGTGCTGTTGTTTGTTTTTGTTCATCATTTATTTCCCCAGGGAATCTTGGCTCTGAAGCAGTCTCTGCTGCATTGAGAGATTCTTCACATTTTTGTTAACCCAGTTTTCCATCCAGTCTTGAGCAAGATGGGAACAAATATAAGGGTTTTACATAAAATCACAAGATGTAATGAACTACCTTGGGGGAGGATTCCTAGATCCAGTTTCCAATTCCCATTACAAGCCTACAAAACAAGTTGTACATCGATTGCTCTCTCTGTTAGTCTTCAGTGACATGACTGATTTTACAAAGACTTGAGAGAGTAGTGATGATAATGCAGGAGTGGCCATGCTAAAGCTGTTATTAATGGGAATTGCAACGATGGTTCAGTGACTGTGGTCGTCTTCTCTTTGTGGAGATACAGGATTTGTCCTAGTGGGTCTTTGGGACTTATCTGATTCAGGAAAATTATATTGTTAAGCAGCATCAGGCTTTCAGCTTCAGCTGATTTTTGCTGACGTTTGTTCAAGACCAGAGGGGAATTAGCTGGTGGACTAGCCGGCTGTCAGTAGAAAATTGACTGAGAAATGGAGAACACAGCAGAGAAACAGTTGGTGAATGATGGGATGAGTGGTAATTCCTGGGTAGTAAAAAGATTGATCCACTTCAAAAACTCAATATATTTCCCAAACTCAATATATTTCCCAAGTTCAGGAGCTGCTTCAAGGGCAGAAACCAACTTGGAGAGATTTTAGTTGACCGAACAGGCTTAACCAAAGAAAGAGTTTCTAACATCTTTTTTTGATCCCTGCTAAAACTGCAGTTCTGTCAGCAGCAGTGGTCAATGCTAGAGCCACGTGATGTACAGTAATGATAGCTAAGGAAAGCAACTGGCCACCAAATGATTGTTCAACATCTCCATACGAGGACAAACATTTCTGTTAATGGTTTAGCATATTTTAGGAATGGAGAGCAACCCACATAGACTTGAAAAAAATGGAAAATAAATGTTTGGCAATTCCTATCATATGGCTGCATATTAGCAGAGGAAGAAAGCTGTCCTGATAACTGTTCAGACTTTTCCCCACTGCCATGCTGAGCACATCCCAGATACATGGCATATGGAAGAGAGGACAACTTTCTCCTTCCCAGATGAAACACACTCAATTCCGGCACAAGACGTCACGGCTGAGCTATCTGGCTGCCAAGGTAGTCTGAAACAGCAGCAAAATGGGTATTGTCTAGGGAAGAAGGGACCAAGTTTGGAGAAAGAGGGGACTGAGGGTTGAAAGTATGGGCTGAATTTGGAGGGATAGGAGTAAGTACAGCAGGGTTTTGACAGCAGGCTACAGCTATTGCCTCAGCAAGCCAACCAAAGCAAGGGAACCTCATACATACATGGAAAAGGAATTGTTACTCTTACTCTTATTCCAGGATAATAAACACATACCTGCAGGTTGGTCTGAAACCACCTCCCCTGTTCATCCTCACTTATTCCAGAAGCCAATTAAGTCCTTCCCAAGGAGAAGCTACATGAAACAGAGGCTTTTCTGAGATTGGAAATGGTTGTCAGCCCAGCAATAATCATAATGAATCACACTCAGGCTCCTGTTGAGCTCATATTTTCAAAGAGATATTGGTTCTTCATCCATTCATTAATATTAATTAGCATGGAGTCACGTCTCATTTCCCACTTATGTGTCCAACCTGCAGCATCTTTGTGTGTCCCGTGCTAACAAACCAGATGCCATTTATGGTTGGCACAAAATAATTAGTTAATAGTTGAGGATCCGCATCTCAAGTTAGTTAAATATTTATGCCAGACTTTTTCCATTTTGGCTCCCAGCCCTCATCTGGGGACTGCAAAGCAATTTAGGGAGGATATGAGAAAGTTTTCACAGTTGTATACAGCAAGCTTTAATTATACATTCTCCATATGGATGCAAATGTTTGATGTTATACAGATGTTGGCAACGAATTGACCACCAGGTACCAGAGTAGAAATAGCAAACTTCAGCAAGCAGATCAAAATCTAACTCCCTTGTTGTGACTGCATGCTGCATAATGCAACAGTCACTCTTTCAGTTCTGATCCAGTCTCTTTTGCTCAGTCAGAGACCTCTGCTGGAAAGTACTTCCAGGCAAATAAATAAAAAATATGGCTAGGGTTGGAGGGAGGGCACATGTGGCTTGAAAGTAACTGGAAATCACATCCTACATCTTCCCTAGAGCTGATTTATAGCAGTGGGAGAGGTGTCCCCCTTTCTGAGTCTTCAGATTTTGTTTGTAACACCCCCATATCCCCAGATCTTTTGCTTTGTCTTCTGGGAGCCTTCTCACACAGCCCTGCGCTGTGACATGTAAGAGCCAAGACCATGAGCCAGGACCATGTTATGAAGAGCAGAATAGCCATGCTCAGGGATGAGATGATAACTCCAAGATGTTGCATGGAGCGTTTCTACCAAGCTGCTCCCTTGCTGTCACAGGCAGTAGATGTTTGGTACTGTGCTGCATGAAGCTGTTGGGCAGAGAAGCACGCTCCACTGAAAATTAGCTCCAGCAAAACGTTCACCATCCCACTTCTCCTGGCCACTGAAGGAGGCTGGTACCACAGAGATGTTTTCAGGAAGAGCAAGGACATCCAGTGCTCTTCCAAGTTATATAGGAGCTGGGACTCCTAGTGTTGTGCAAATTCGAGGAGCATATTCCCCCTTCTGACCCCTGATGTCAAGTGGAGATATGTCTCTGTGTGTAATTCCCAGTGTGCCTCTCACCGAAGGAGCAGAGGTTGAAGGTGGCAGGCAGGGATAGTGCAGGGCTGTTAGGCAGATTCCTCCTTAAGGATATGCACAGAACATCTACTCTATTTACTACTGTATACATGAATGACACTGATATATGGGATCCTGCTGAAGGCTGATTTTTGCTTAACTAACCTACCACTCCCATGTCCTGACCTTCCACCCTCACCGGTATAGAGAGAGTTTGGTTTTGCCTGCTCAGAACCTCCAAATTATCTGCAATGTCTTGAGCACATAATTATATTGAGCTAATCACTGTGATAGCTAGGCACTTCACCTTACTGTGCTCTCAGTCAGGTACAGTCCCTAAACCAGCTGCGGTGGGGCTGCAGCTCTGCTGAAGCTTTCAATTTCTGGAGCAGGTTTGGTCAGGGAAATTGTAGGGGGAGTGGTAGTGTCTGTTAATGCCTACCTGGTGATCAGCTCTGACACAAGTATCATGCCCTCTAATCAGATAAGATATGGCTGTCTTGTGAGCTGCATCTGGACCATGCAAAGGATCAGGGACCAACACCTTTCCTATTTCACCTGCAACCCTCATGTTCCTTCCTTTCAGCTTGCCCAGTTACACGAGTAAGCAGAATTGGGCTTACTCACTAGGTAGATGAAAAGAGTCCTAAGGAATAGGTGGGTGCTATAGCAGATAGTGTTGTACTTCACTAAACAGAATCCTTCCCTTTGACTCAGCCTGTGCTTTGGTGATCCAGTCTTTACAGGCAGGTTGTTTTTTTTCTTTGGGCTAAATTATGAAAACCGTGAAGGATTTCTCAAGGTTCTAGTTAAATTGCAGTTTTTGCTGTTCTAATCTGCTGTTCCATCTCTGTAGGCAAAACCAACTGCATTTTCCCTGCCAATCCTTCTGTGCTGTGAAATAGCTGTCATGCCCTACCCCAGAGTTAGCTGCATTGTTGTGGGGGAAGAAATGTTTTTTCTGTCCATGCACGACAGTGAATAGATAAATCTCTTGAGATGAAGAGGCAGCTATTTTGTCCTAAAGAGTGGGAAGTGGATGGAGGAAACAGAAAGGAGTCTACAGAGAGCTACAACTTAAGAATCAGTGCAAGATATTTATTCCTTGAAGAGGCAAAGGAGAGCAGTCCCACAATTTCTCTTCTCCTAGGTCAGGAACACAGGAATGACACCACCGTAACTCACTTCCATATTGAGAGATGGCTGTAAAGGCAGTGGGTTTAACTTATTGTATTTAATAAGGAGATGAAAGACAATATAGCAACGAAACAAAACTTCTTCCCACAGCATAGCAGAAAGAGGAAGAGGTTAGACAAAAGTCCAAATGGCAAGTCTGAAAAGTGGAAATAAGGACTCTACTGGTTACAAAGCACTTGCTCCACAGAGCTGGCCCTGAACACGACGGATGCACTCTCTCCTTGGTTGCCTACAGCTAACCGCTCTCCCATTAAATTTTCTGCCGTGGCAAAAGCACTGCTGGGATTAGGAAGGAGAAAACCAAACTAGTACTGGCTTAGAGGTGAGACTGCCCTATAGAGTTGAGTTCTTCAGGACCTGGTTTGTACACTTTATTATGCCCATCAGTAATTTGCAGGGCCTTGCTCAAAATGATGCTTGTGCTGGAGCACTTACCAGGGCAGGGGAACGATGCGAAGGCAGGGCTCCTGGAGAGCTATTCTCTGGATAAGAAGGTAGTAAAGAGTAGGGAGTGGAAAAAACTGGGAATGCTGATAAGGCAGCTACTTGCTTTTCCACTGCTCTGTAAACTTTAGTAGAGGCGCAAGATATGTGGTAGATACGCTGCCCACAGCACAAGGGGCCAGGGCCTCATTTGCACTGGGGCTGATGGGAGGCCTGTGCATATTTCTGCCATCCATGCTCTGTGCTTGAGGGCAGAATAGCTTCTGCAGCCCCATGATGCCAATGAAGAACTAGAAGGACGGTTTCAGTGGGATACATGCTTTTCCTTCTCTTCTGGAGATTGTCTCTTCCATTCTTTGTTGAATTGGAAAGAAGAAAGCATGGAGGACCAAAAAAAAGGAGATGAGCAAGCAGCTCTGTAGCAAAAGTTCCTAAGTAAAGGAAAAATCCTCTCTTGCAGTCTGGTGAGAATAACACACAGTGCTCTAGTTACTGGGGGCACGGGTGAAGGGAGCTAGTGAGGATGCCAGAAAAAGAGTACAGCAGGCGTCATTGCATGGTGGTGATCTACTTTTAAGTGATACCAGAAAAACCTATTAAATATATAACCTCAGAGCCCAGAAAAATGTGTTAAGAGGTTTATTCGTGTAGGAAAAGCTTCATCTTATAAATATAGATAAGGGGTTTTTTTTCTTTTTTCTGCTTTTGGATTTCCTATACAGAAAACGTATTTGGACTGTAATTTCCCTTCTGGGAAACTGCACCTAGTTATGCTGCTTTCTGCCTGGCAAGACTGCAAGACCCATGCTGCAAATCGGATAGGTCAGTGTGATGAGTCCTTCCTAACATGTATCCCACTACATCCTGTTCCAGGCCCCATCCTGCAAAATTTTATGCATGTTCTGCCATGAAAGAGGGTTGGTTGTTTCACAGAGGTAGGACTGCTGTGTGCTGAAGGGGAAGGATAGCTGTTCTTTTCAGGTTGTACCTGCTGCAAGGCTGCTGTAGACTGACCTGTGAGGGAGGAAAAGATACACGAAATATGGAACTGTGGATCCTACTCTTTTAGTTTTTCCTTCTCTTTCTCAATATAGGCACTTCCAATTCAGGCCATGCAGTGCACCTCAGGTGGAAATGCTGTCATAGAGATTAAGCAAACCTTCAGATTGCCCCCTTTCTTCCCCAAAAACTCTCTTGCCTCTTTGAAAGGGCAGAACAGGACTTCTCTCATCTCCCCAACCTTATCAACCAACAAAAGTCCAACCACTGTTTTTGGTGAACACAAGTCAACCTATGTTTCATCTTTACATCCCAGAAGTTTCTTTATGGATGGCCATCAAAAGCTGAAGCTCAGCAATGCTAACACCTGCCCATTCTTGTCCACAGTCCTCCCCACTGATGCCTTTCACAGTCTGCCCACACCACACTACATGGCCTGCACTCAGGGCCACCATGCACCTGGTCCTTCCACCCAGACTGCCTTGCTGTCTGCCCATCCACACAACTTTGTCTTGTATGATGTTGCTGATGTGCAGTCTTCCCTAGTCATCTGCACGCTGAAATGCTTATCCAGACTCTTGACATCTCATAAAGGCCAATGTCCTTTCCTCCAGCCTTGACAGGAGTGTTCTGAAGACAGCCCTCAGAATAATTCTGGACTGGGTCATCCCTCTTGTGCTTGGATTTTTGGCTGCCCCTCATTTGCCTTGACTTCTCATGCCTTCACAGCTTTTCAGCTGTTCTTGGGCTGCCCTTTTCCAAATTACTTGGGAGGCATAGAACTGTGCTGGCCTTCCCTTCACAATTCTTCACACAGACATTATTGGGTTTTACCTGTATGACCATTGTTACTAAGGAGGACATCCACACTACTCTGTTGCCATCCTTTTTCACATCCTTAAGTTCTTGTTGCGTGTGTCTGCAAACAAGTAAACTAAATAACTGCAAATGTAGACACTCTTGTGGCTTAATCATGATGACTAATGTTGCTTCATGGCTTCTTTATGCTCCTCTATCTATATCCATCTGTTGTTGCTTCGGCTACCAATCCATAACTGTGAATCGGGATATTTCCTATTCCTCTCTCCACCCCACCTGCAATGGGACTCTGGTCCATGCCTGTTGCTCCTAGGGACTGTGACTGCTTCCAAAATAACCCCATTCCCCAGAGACAGAATGATTCACATCCTGCTGGTAAAAGGAAGCTTCCTCTTATGAACATTAAAGACTATCCCATGTGTGTGAATTGTGAAATCACATGATGACAGCACACTTGCATTATAACGCCATTGTATTTTACTGCTGAGGTGAAAGTGGAGCTAGCTTATAACCAGGTTGCAAAACTCCTGCCTTGCTCCTTCTTGGGTGCTCTTGCTAGTCTGTAGCATTCTTGCAAAAATACCATCTTGCTGTATTTCTACCAGAGGGCTTTGGGTATTTTTTTCTCAATGCTTTTTGTCTTACGAGTACAATGATATAAAATCTGGTCTTTCTTGGCTTCGTTGAGACCTTTCAGGTGAAGTCGTTCTCTGTGCCCATGCAGTCTGGTCCAAGGGCTAGTGCAGGTACTGGCAGTTCTTCCTCTTCTGTTGGGGTGCTTGCCAGAAAATTCATGGAACGTTACAGTGAGTGTTACTTTTCCTACTGGGGTGGAAACCAAGGTGAAGAGGGGTGTAGTAGCTCGCTGATTATCCTAACTCAAGCCAGGAAAAAAGCCAAGGTCGGAGTGCAGATGTCCTGCTGACCTCTTCCCGGCTGCCAGGGCTGGCTGCTGCCATTTCTGTTGTCCCCCCCTGGGGTGGGGGCTGGTGCTGGCAGACACATAGCAGATGACACTCCTTCCTCAGCTCTGGCTGCCTGTTGTAGCCTTAGCTTTGGATTGAAATGTGTGTCTACAGAGGAATTCAAACAGTACTTGAAAGAAAACAAAGCAGAGCAAATGGCACTTCTTGAAAAGCAGCTGGTGAACTCCAACGGCTGAAGCTAGAAGCCTTTTTAGGGCAAGTGATGGCTCCCCTTCTCCCCTGGGAAAAAGGCTCTGCTACAGCTTATCTGTCAAGGGAGGTTAGCAAGGGAATCTGGCATATGTTTTACCAGAGCAACATTTCAGATTTTCAGTTTGCAGCCCTGCTGTAAATCCACGTGGGCGGGATGATATGGACTGCTCCAGCGCTGCAGATGAAAACCTGTCCATCGTGGCTGGCCAGGGTGATTTGGTCAATAGCAAGTCAAAGCCAGCATCCCCTGGGTGTTTGTGAGGGCACCACAAGCAAGTCATGCCTCAGGGGAACCCATGACCTCAATTGTCTCCTGCTCTGTCCCTTGAGCTGTGTTTTCCACCAGGGTAAAGTGGGAGTAAGATGATATTCCTAGGATTTGGTAACCATCTGTATCAGGGCCAGCTTTAGTCACAGCAGTTCCTTTCAGGCAGCAAATTGCTGAGGACAGCAAATCTGCCTGGCAATAAGCATCCTGCAGATCTGTTGCCTCTTCTCCCAGCTTCGCCCTGCACCCATCTCATCTCCAGTGGTGCAGTCTCTGTCAGGGCAGGAGGCAGAGCATGGCAAGAGCAGCAGCAGAAGGCTACCTGGGCTCCCTACTCCCCAGGGCCTTTGTGTAGAAGTGACAGGGTGTAGGGGAGGATGACACAAAACAAGTCACCAGCTATGGGAAGTTATTTTTACCTCTTGAGCAGCAAATACACGTCTCCCATGTGGCAGAGGAGCTCTTCTCAGCATGCAATCGAATGGCATTGGGAAGCGAAAAAATGGCACAAAACCGTGATGGTCATCAAGGTTTCATGGACACATTGTTGGTAGTCTCAGCCAAAAAGGCTGGGTAAGCCTTCAAGTAGGATGCTCCCTTCATCTCCCCCAGGCATAAGGGGTGCAAGCTGTTGTCAGGTGGACAAGATACAAAGTGATGAACAAAGCTCACCCCTGCTCCATGTGAAACCAGTAGCTTCATCCTCACCACAGTTTCTTGTTTGCACAGAATTTAAGGAGATGGGAGTAAAGAGGACAGGGAGAGAGGTATTCCTAGTTCTCCAGAAATGGCTTTTGACTCCATTTTGTTCTAGGGGTATAAGTTTATTCTTGCATCTGCAGGCCTGCTGTCTCTATTGTTGTAAGGGTGGAACAGGGAGGCTTAGGTAAGCTCCTTACCTGTAGCTGACTGCAAGGAGAAGGGGCACTGTTTGCTCTGCCAGTGCACTGATTTAAAATACCTGGCTGCAGCACTAATGCACAAAACCTGTTGCCTCCCTTGGGAAATTCTGGGAGCTGAAAAGTCTGAGGTGATGAGTCATTTATAGTGTAGTAGGGAAGCATTCATTGCCTGTGCTTGTGTTGTAGGCAGGTATATCTGGCTGCCTGTGCTGTGTGCTTTTAGTTCAGGTTAGAAGCAAGATAGCAAAGCCTGTTGTGTTTGGGAACGCTGACCCATGCAGGTGTACTTCTTGGAGTGGGAGATGAAATGCTGAGGGAGAAAGAGAACAAGCTGGTGGAAGGGATGAACAGGGGAGCAAGTCTTGTAATTTAGCATTCAGGAGCCTCAGTAGAAGGTGAGACTCCTGGGCTTTCATTCCCGCTGTCATGAATATTTTAGGGTTTATATAATGATTCTTAAATGTAAAATGCAAAGCAATCCTGGGAGAAAGGGCATGGAGTCCTGGACTTCTCCCTCCTGGATGAGTCCAAAATAATTCAATTATTACTTAAATGTGACAAACGCCCACAGCAAAACTCAGGCAGAGTTGCTGCTGTCTCCCAATATGAGCTGTTATTTTGCTGTCAGGCCAATATTAAGAGAGTTATGAATTGGCTTCAATCACAGAAATGAAGGTGTGGACTCTGAAATATAGTGATTACATATTTCTTCCAGAGTAACAATCAAAGTACTTATCATAGCTAACTGGATGAAAGAAATGTTTTAAGATAAATGACAGCAGCTGAGAGACTGCTTTTATTTTTTTGTATAGTTGCCCAGGAGTGACTAGAAAAAATTCAGACACACCCGAAGAGTCCCACATTGTTAGATCAGGCCAGGAAATAGATTTTCTTTCCTCAGAACGATTCCGTGGAAAAATGTGAAGTGTGATCAGGAGCTGAAAGTCTTGTGGGATAAAAGTATATTTATTTGGCAAACATGATTTTTTTTTCATTTTACTGCTGAAACACTCATTTGTTTGCTGGTTGTCATTGAAAAAAGTTGATAATGGAAATGTCTGTTTGCCCATTTTTCTATGTCACTTTTCTTCACAAGGAGGGAGTAAGGAAAAAACAAATATAAACTGCTGCTCCAACAGTAATCATGAGTCTTGGAGTCAAACATTTACTCCTTTGCCTTACTCCGGTACACACTCAAAGTGTGGGGAGATCTGAATTAACCACCAAACATGACAACACTGGGGCTTGATGTTGATTAGGGTGAATTAGAAAGCAGAAAAACAAAGTGTTCATTCTGTGCATACTTCAGACAGAGCCTACAGAAGCTTGGAAGGTCCCAGCAGCAGCTGCAGGTCTGGCTGGCCCCAGAGCAGAGCCTACAGCAGCTTGCTGAGGAGTACCTGGGGCCTTGCCTGTGTCATCTGTGCTTAATGAGCCCAGTCATCTTGGCACCGAAGGGCTCTCTGCCCTGTAATTTTTGTGTGCCCATGTCAGGATCAAGACATTTTACTACTGCAGTATAGAAGAATAGTCTTAAGGATTGCTTTCTGCCTGCCCTTAAATGAACAATGCAACAGCTGAACTCCTCAAAACGCAGCATCTGAGAATTAAATCGGGAACAGATCAAGCTTTTCATTATTCTAGCTTTTCACTCGCAGATCCTGAAGTGTGCACCAAGTTGCACTGCTGCTCCAGCTGTGTCTGGAGGGGACGTGCAGGACTTCTGCAGCTTTCTGGCAGAGGTTTGAAGCCAGAGCTGACCATCAGCCCAGCCCTGCAGCACCAGCCTTCTCACCTGCGCTGCCTTTGCCAAGTGCAGGAGCGAGCCAGCAACTGGCAGGGGTGTTGGAGATGTGGAAGCACTGTGGATATCTAGCCAGGTAGTTGCCTCACCTCTGGATCACCTTCATCTTTAGGAAACATCTTTCGCTGTGCCTATACTCCGAAGCTTGAAGTTGCTGCATGTTTCTCAGCGAGATGTTTCCCTAATGTAATTTCCTAAGCTGGTAGTGTAATAGTTTTCCTCGCAGATAGATCATAACCTCAGGCATAGCACAACTTCAGACATGGGGACATTTATGAAAAAGTGGCACACTCTTCTGTCAAGCAACAGTTAAAAAAAAAATCTGCAAAGGGATTAGCTGCCATACACTCTGGAGCTTGCTGACAGATGTCCTGAAAATCTGGAATTTTGTCAATCTATCTTTACATGGCGGGTTTTTTTTGTTCTCCCTCCTTTTCCCTCTACTCATCCTTCTTCCCAGGGCACAAAAATGTGAATTCCTTTACATCCATGGGGCTGTCTGGGCAGTGTCTTGGTGCCATCTGTGGACTGGCATACTGGTCCTGGGGTGCAATCTAGGCTGAACTCGAACCAGTCTAGTTACACAGATGCCAGCTTCCCTGCAATGGCAGTGCTGTTGCTTTGTGCCAGGGCAGTAAGGATTTTCTCTCTGTTCCAACGGCAACCTCTCAGCTCATTTTAAAGGAGCTTAAATGTTGGCCATTAAATATAAATATCTTCTTTTTCCTCTGGGTGAAGCTGATGTTCAAAACTTCACAGTGTAAATAAGGCCTGGAGAAAATGTTTTAGGCAATGCTTCGGATAAACTAAGTGGCTCTGGCCATTCTGCCCCAGTTGGGAACTCTAGGTATGTCTCCTCTCCCTTTTATAATGTGGCGGTGGAGCTTTGACCTGATTGTGACCTTCCCTCAACACATCTTCAGGCTTGGGGTAGCCAGAAGACCCTAAGTTCTCCTGATTGAGTTGCGTGATCTTGGGCAAATCACATATGACATCTTTTCACGCATGCACACACGCACACACCCCCACACCCCTCCCACTTTTTAGCAATACAGCCTCTTAAAACGTTCCCGAGCCAGCAGTCACTGCTCTCAGGGAGTCACTCCTGCAACTGCAGTTACATCTCCCCCTCCTCTTTTTCCCTCATGCATCTTTTCCTCACATATAGGAAGGAAATCACTCCTCCTGACTTGTGGAGGAGTCAGGAGACTCCTGCTTTGCTGAAAACAAGACAAGGGGCCTGCTTTGCTTGGTTGAGCCGAGTCCCCATTTGCTGTACTCTGTTACCATTGCTCACACAGGTTACTGCCTACTCCAAAACCTAAAGGCTGCAAATCTGTCTTGTGCCTTGTTCCCTCCCCTCCCTGCTGATCAGAGGAGTGGGATAAATAACGACTGGACCCAGTACTTGAGGGTGTGCAGAGTTTTGTCCTGAAGAAGGTCCAACATTCTTATTTCATGATGTATGTATGTTGCATTTCTGCCCAACCTCTTTTCTCTGAGGGCCAGACAATAGTCTAAGTTCACTCCTCATGTAAGGGTCATGGGGAGACTGTGCACATCGGGTGAGCAGTGTGTTCAAAGTCTGGATATTGACATCATTTTGGTTCCCTAGGGCAAAGGATACACCTCTGGGTCACAGTTGGTGTATTACAGCAGTTTCTGGCAGCCCAGAGGCTTGGGAGACATCTACTCTGGTGGCGCTCGGCCACACAGCAGGTGCCCAGTCTCGCCTGAGCAGCAGGCACTCGTTGGTTGTGCTTCTTCTGCTGAAAAAGGCAGGACCAACAAAGTGCCTGTGACTTGGTACAAGTCTGGAGCAGTTCAGCAAACGGCAGCACGCAGTGTGGTTTCACCTTCACCCTGAGAACAAGCTCCTGCTGTTCGGCCTCTACCCCTGCCCGCCGAGGTGAGCAATGGGGAAGCAAGCTTAAGCAGACTGTTGGCAGTGACTGAGCAACAAGAAAGACAGCAGTGTGGGTTGCGACCTAATGAGTATATCATCAGCATCACTTGAGTCACGCCTGTCTGCCTCCAGCTATTACAGCAATCCCGCTGCCAGAGAGCAACCACATGGCCGGACCAAAATGATCCAGCTGCTGCTGAGGACGGCCCTCTTGAATGACTCAGTTTTGCTGGGAGTACAAGGCAGCCCAGACCTGTCTTCCTGGAAAGCTGCTTCACAGTAACCTTGTGCTTGAAATGGTTTTGTCTTTGAGGTGACTGTGGCATTCATTCCCATTCAGCCGGCATGAATAGACCACGTGGATGGACAGATGTCCATTAGGGAGTCAGAGCCCCGTCACGGGAGTTTGAAATGCCAGAGCCAAGCCTGAGGGAGGGCTGGCTGCTTCCCTAGGTATTGAAAGCTGCCTGAGCCTCAGTTTCCTCACTGATGCAGGAGTGAGGCCCGTATTTTCCTCAAAAGACCAGAGGATGTTTGTGAAGTCCTCTGAAGAAGGGCACTCTTCTGAATGCCAAGCTATTTTTATTATTGGGGTCAGGGAGGAGAACACGCGCAAAGGTGATGAAGCTTTTGAAACACAGGTTCCCATTAATAGTCTTTAGCACACAGAGTTCTTATTATAATCTAATTTGACTGGAATTGGGTTAATCTTATAATGCTATAATGTCATTTCCATGGTCTTTTTATATTTTTATTGTTACTATGCATTAATGCAATATCCTGCAAAAGCTCCACGGAGAGGATGTGAATGTTTAGTGAATCTCTGATAACATTTTTGCAGGGCATTTTTATGCACCTGTTAGGCTCGTACACTTTAAAGTCACACAGTGTCTGGAAATAGCAAGGATGCACACAAATTCATCTTGAATTATCTTGCGACTCGCTCCACTGGTGAAAGCAATGTATTAAGAGCCAAGAAACCAAGGTCTACTCCCAGCTTGCCCTTGACCTTTGTCAGAAGTTCCCCGGAATCATGCCAGTGTTTTCCTCCCTGTCTCTTCAGTTGCAGAAGGAAATAATATAGGAATATACTGTGTCTGCGGTCTATATCCCTTGCCATCTAGAAAAACATTCTTGTATCACCAAGCTTTAATGCTTCTTTTTTATTGAGTTTATCATAAAAAATGCTTTATCCTGCCTGTGCCCAGTATTTTTTAATTTGTCTTTTTTTCTCTGTTGCTATTTTTTATTTCTCTAGTTATACATTATTTGAAGCATTAGAGTAAATGGTCTTTATTCTGTATCCAAGATGCTGGAAGTTTACTTCAAAGTAGTTCCACAGCACTTGCTCTAAATACTCATGGGCTTGTCTGTGGGGACTTATAATAGGAGAGTGCACATGAAAAATATTAAGCAAGCTGAGTGATACTACACTCGACGTTTCAGCCCTCAAATCACCTAAGAGAAAAGGCAAATAGACTGGTATTTTCTATCAACTCTTACCATCAAATATGTTCCTTTTCCAAGTCTCACTTGAAGGCAGTCTTGATGTAATTAAAGCTTAAGGGCCAAAGCACGAGTTTCATTTTCAGTGCAAATACAATGCTAACCCTTTCTCTCCCACATGTCTCTGGTTATTCTGTTCTCTGGCTCCTCCATTCAGAGACCATTATAAAGCTGCAAATTAAACCTTCCACTCTGAAAATGGCACGGCTTAATATTATTAGCCCGCTGAAACAGAATTTGCTAGGTCACTAGGAGTTGACTACCAATGCATCTGCCACAAAGACACATTGGGAAGTGAGTCCGTATAGTAATATAGAGAGCTTCTGACTTCTGCTGCGTACAGCTTCAAAGGACTTGGCATTTTTTATGAGATAGCTTGGGATTGTCCTGCTTTCTGCCTTTCTACACAGAAATGTTGGGTTCCTGCATTTGCATCACCAAGAGTTCATCAGGGACTTTGCGTGTAGGCAGAAAGGTCTCATGCAAAGGGTCCTTGCGGGATTGGAGCACTAGGAGGGTACCTCTCTTTGCCATTGCTGTCATCCCTGGCCTCTTTTCTTATTTTTGTGAGCAAACAAGCAACTTAGGGGGTTCATTTGCAAGGACATTTGAACATCTGTGCCCTTGAGAAGGGCTTTCTCATTCATCTTTTATTTACAAACAACATAAACCCCAGTCCCCAGTGTTACCATATTTATGCATTTTAGTGTTTCTTGGATGTACTTTTTGATGTATTTCTGGCATTGACACATTGTAGTGTTGATTGCCTGGGCAGCATCCCAAGTACAGCAGTGCCTGTGCATGGGGAGGGCTCACATCTGGCAACCTGGCATTAACATCAGCCCTGAATTTGGGGCAGGGAGATGTGCCAGCGGAGGTTTCGGTTGGATATTTGGAAAAGGCTCTTCACACAGAGGGTGGTGGAGCACTGGAACAGCTCCCCAGGGAAGCAGTACTGGCATCAAGTCTGACTACATTCAAGAAGCATTTGGACAATGCCCTCAGACACAGGGTATGAATGCTGCGGTTGTCCCGTGCAGGAACAGGAGTTGGACTGTATGATCCTTGTGGGTCCCTTCCAACTCAGATCATTCTGTGATCCTGTCTCTGTAACGGCACATTGCAGCGGGACACTCATGACTTGGTCGAAACTTACAAAGCCCAGCTGTTATATTTGACTTGTGTGGGAACAAAAGGCAGCATTTATGCCATTACCCAAGAAGATGAGTTTGGAATGCCCAAGGACTACCTTTTTTCCCTTAAAACAAGGTTTATCCCTGCACTCTTTTATGACCTCAAGCTTCACCCCCAGCCTCACACTGCCTTTTTGCCCTTAAAGCAGGGTTTATCCTTGCGCTCTTTACCACCTCCAGCCTCATACTACCTTTTTCCCTTTAAAATAAGGTTTACCCCTGCGCTCTTTTACCACTCCATCTCCACCCCCAGCCTCACATCACATTTTTTCTCCGTAAAACAAGGTTTATCCCTGCTCTCATTCATCACCCCCAGCCTCACTCCCGCACTCCACGACCCCGAAGCGCCTCTTCGCGGCGCCCCCACCCGAGGCCACCCCTGCTGCTCGCCCCACCCGGGGGTTGCGCGCCCCCTCTCCCGGCGCTGGGGCGGGGCGGGGCGGGACGGGGGAGGGGTTTGGCGACGCGGAGGAAGCGCTGGGCACCCCGCGGCGGCAGCGCCGAGCGGGAAGGAGCGGGGCAAAGTCGAGCCGGGGGGACGCGGCGCCTTGATTATTTTTTGCAACTTTTTTGGGGGTGGGGGTTCTTTTTTTTTTGTTGCTCGTGCACACACACACACACACACGCACACCCCCTTTCCCATATTTTCTTTTCCACGCCTTGGACGAACTGATTCCTCCGGCCTTTTTGCACCGGCAGCCGTCGGAGCGGAGCGCTGCGGTGGGGAGGGGAGGCTTGGCGGCCGCCCCGCTGCGGGGGGCGATGCCCCCGCCCGCTTCGGCGTCTCTACGAGCCGCCTTCCCTTTGTGCCGCCGGGCGCGGCGCCCCGCGGCGCCCCGAGGCGGGAGGTGAAGGGGCGGCCACCGCCCCCCCGCGCCCCGGCAGCCATGGGGTCCCTGCGCCCGCACCTATCAGCGCTGCTCCTCCTCGGTAAGTGCCGACCGGGACGGGGCGGGATCCCTCGGGGGTCCCGGCGGGTGTTCTTTTCCCAGGGTCGCCCCTGCCGGAGATACCCAGCGCCTTCCCACGGGAGTTGTCACTGTTCCTGCCATGGGAGGGAGGCGGGGGGATCTTACACATTGATATCTATATAACTTATACATAGATAGATATAACTTATATGTAGATATATAGATATACATAGAGATACATGTATCCTATACATAGATATATAGATATACATAGATATCGATATAACTTATACATAGATATGTCTATATATCTCACACATAGGTATCTCTATATCTTGCACATAGATGTCTCTATATCTGTAGATTCTGTCCTGGGCTGCATCAGAAGAAACGTGGCAAGCAGGGTGAGGGAGATTATTCTGCCCCTCTACTCCACTCTTATGAGACCCCACCTGGAGTACTGTGTCCAGTTCTGGAATCCCCAACATGAGAAGGATATGGAGCTGTTTGAACGAGGGCCACGAAGGTGATCAGAGGGCTGGAGCACCTCTGCTATGAGGACAGACTGAGAGAGTTGGAGATGTTCAGCCTGGAGAAGAGAAGGCTCCAGGGACACCTCGTAGCGGCCTTTCAGTACCTGAAGGGGCAACAGTAAAGCTGGGAAGGGACTTTTTACAAGGGCAACTGGTGATAGGATGAGGAGGAATGGCTTTAAACTGAAAGGGGAAAGATTTAGATTAGACATAGGAAGAAATTGTTCACAATGAGGGTGGTGAGGCACTGGCACAGGTTGCCCAGGGAAGCTGTGGATGCCCCCTCCGTGGAAGTGTTCAAGGCCGGGTTGGATGGGGTCTTGAGCAGCCTGGTCTGGTGGGTGGTGTCCCTGCCCATGGCAGGGGTGTTGGAACTGGATGGGCTTTAAGGTCCCTTCCGACTCAAACCATTCTATGATTCTGTGATCTTAAACATAGGTATCTATATATCTTAGACATAGATATCTATGTATCTTACACATAGATGTCTATGTAGCTTAGACATAAATATCTCTATCTATATATATATAAAAAAATAAATCTTTATCCTGTGTGGGTTTCTTCCCCACCTGCTACAGCCTGGTGACCCCCCTCCTCATCCAAGACCCAGAGTGGAGGTAGGAGCTGAGGGAGCAGGCACTGGCAGCTCCACCGCTCCGACATCAACTTGGGAAGGAGCCCTCGGCTGCTTCATGCTCGGAAGGGAATCATAAAGGCAGGGAGTTGCAGGTCAGTGTTGGGCTTGCACAGTGAAGGCAGAGAAAACGCCTGGGGTTAAGGCAGGCTGCAGAAACAAAAGTCCTCTTCTTGGCTCTCAAAGAGTGCATTGAAATGTAGAGGGAAGACAGTTCCTGCTGTGGTAAAATGCAATCTGATTGCTTTGTGCTGTCTCTCTAAACTCCTCCTGTAAGTCCCTTCTCTTTCTGCCCGTGTTTTGTATCCTATGAACCACTGAAGGTGTGTTTTTGTCCCATCCCACAAGTGCCTACCCAGAGGAGGACTGTGAATTCCTTCGGGACCCCACTGCTGAGTGAGAGATGCTATAATAGTGCAAGATTCCTTGCTGCAAATTCAGGAAAAGCAGGAGATGACAATTTAATGCCTCTTATGTTTTTTTTGCGGCAGCCTGTGTGCCTGGCTTAATATTGATGAGTCGATAGGAGCATTTGTGGAAAATACAGCATGGCACTCTCCCTCTACTCTCTGCCTGTGTAGGTACAGAGCAACCTCGGAGTTGTTTTGGTTTGCCTTTTCATTGGTAAGATTTTCTGCTAGCATTAACACTACTGGGGGAAGAGACAGCAAGACTGACAATTTTACCATCTTGAGAATTGTCACATACTTGCTCTGCCAATTTGGAAACAAATCTTTACTTGAATTAGAGACACGCTTCCATGTCTCTAATTTGCGGGGGGGGGGGGTGTTCATGCTCTGTGTCCATCTTGAGGAAAGTGAAAGAGAGATGACGCTTTGAAATGATTTTGAAGAAGGTTCAAACTTCCCTTAATCAGTAGCTTTCTTCCTGGGTTCTCTGAAAAAAGCCATCTTAAAGCTAAGGTTATCCAGGGTGCCTTTGCTCCACGAGTACAGGCAGTCTGTTGCAGCTCACAAGATGGGTGTAGACAAACAGCAATTGCTTGCTGCCTTGGCATTGCATGCTTAGTCTCTCCAGTTGAAGAGCAATAACACCATTCTGGATTAAGTCTTCCTAATATGGAGCGAGCAAGCAATCAGTTGCCTGCGTGCCACTCTGAACCGCGCAAGGCTGATGCAGCAGTGCAGCAGCAGAGGGCATAGTCTTGCCGAAGGCTTCCCACAACAGTACAGAAGTGGGACCCGCCAAGCCTGTGCTGTACACATTGTGTCAGGGTTAACCTGGCGCCTGGCCAGCTGCCAAAGCTGCCCCAGCTCTCTGCTTGCGGGAATTGGCTTTCTGCATTTGACCTAAAACCAGCTGTGACATGCCTTCACCCTCCCTGGGGAATGAGCTGTGAGGTGTCTTCTGTCACCTGGAGAATCTATTGTTTTTCAGAGATCCCCAAATCCTATGGATGTACTTAGTTGGTAAAAGCATTGCACTGATCTCCTTGTGTTAAATGTGAGGCAGTTTTCGATGGTAGGAAGCCTAATGATGTGTATGTTTGGAGTCAGTTTTCTTTTGGTGTTTTTCACCTGGATCAAACAAAGCCAGGGATGTGTGACCATGCCTCAGAGTTGCACAGAAGGGCTTTAGGTTGCTGCTTGTAAAACTGAGACATCATTTGACTTAGAGGGGAAGAAACTGAAGTAAAAAGCTTTATTTCATAAGATAGATCTCTGACTGGCTAGAAGAGGACTGTTCCTTTCCAAGCAAGTAATGTTAATGCTAGAATATGTGGATAAGGTACGATGGGTTGAGTATGCAGAAAAAGAAATGCAACTCAATTTTTCCTTGTCCCTTTGCAAACTCATTAGAATTGCTGAAGGATGATCATGGTTATGGAAAGAGCCGATGGATGATTTAGTGTAATGTATCAAGCATTAACTAGCTACAAGCATCCAAGTAACTACAAAACCAGAGTTTGAAAACCCACATCTGGCACGTGGGAGTAACATTTGTAGATCTCTGCTGTTTTTTCCCCTCTTGCTGCAGTGTTTGTTACAGGGTTCTTTAAACAAGTGGCACTTCATCACAGCAAGTACAAAATGGGAAAATAGAGCAAGTGCTGTAAATAATCCTCATGCAGCGATGAGACCATTAATACTTGTGCCCAGCCAGTGCTAATCCTGTGTGTAGTTGCAAGATTTACTTTCTTTTTTGCACGGATGCAAAGTCTGATACTCCTCATATTTATAGTGTAATATATAGGAAACACAATAGGCTTCTGGGGAATGCTAAATTCATTCATGTCAGTGACTGGTTTATGAATAGTTCTGCTTTTGGGTCTCCTGCAGTCTCCAGAATACCACCTGTGAATGCAATTTACAGCTCTTTGTGTTCAAACATTGCATATGTATATATGTACATAGGCTCATTACCCTCTTCCTCTCTCTATTCATGCATAGTAATTGGTGATTTATTTGTGATTCCTAGAGGGGAGTAGAGCCTTTGTAAGGTCTTGAAACTGCAGCTCACTTTTAAGTGGCATGGAGGGAAATAATGACGCAGAGGCGATTCTTGGAGAAAGAAAGGATGATCTTGAAGGGCTGTCTCCTGGTGGAGAAGGGTTGCTGGCTGGGGAGTGGCAGCGTGCAGTTGAATGCTGCTCTCTTGTTCTGCTGTCGCACTCTCCTGTCCTTACTGCTTGCCTGGACACAGGTGTTGAAGAGTTCTGTGGCTGACACACAAGCCAAGATATGATAGAGCTGAAGGCTGCATGGCTGGAGGGGAACAGACAGAGAAAGCGGAAGAGTGGGTATTTGCACACGTGTGGTTTGGGGTTGTTTTTATTTACTGAAGCTAGCGGCCCAGGAATGTTGCTGATGCCTCGTCTGCTAGCAACAGTGGCCAAGATCGTGCTTTCTCCATCTGCATCCGCCTGAAGTCCGGGTCTGGCCCTGTTTAATATCTTTATTGATGATCTGGATGAGGGGATTGAGTCCATCATCAGCAAGTTTGCAGATGATACCAAGCTGGGAGGAAGAGTTGATCTGTTAGAGGGTAGGATGGCCCTACAGAAGGACCTGGACAGACTGGAGACATGGGCCAGTTCTAATGGGATGATGTTTAATAAGTCCAAATGTTGGGTACTTCATTTTGGACACAACAATCCCATGCATAGCTATAGACTGGGGACAGAGTGGCTGGAGAGTAGTCAGGCAGAAAGGGATCTGGGAGTGCTGGTTGACAGGAAGCTCAACATGAGCCAGCAGTGTGCCCAAGTGGCCAAGAAGACCAGTGGCATTCTGGCCTGCATCAGGAATAGTGTGGCGAGCAGGACCAGAGAAGTTATCGTCCCCCTATACACGGCACTGGTCAGGCCTCATCTTGAATAGTGTACAGTTCTGGGCCCCCCAGTTTGGGAAAGATGTCTGGATGCTGTAGTGTATCCAGAGGAGGGCAACGAGGATGGTGAAAGGGCTGGAGCACAAGCCCTATGAGGAGCGACTGAGGGAGTTGGGGCTGTTTAGTCTGAAGAAGAGGAGGCTCAGGGGAGACCTCATTGCTCTCTACAACTACCTAAAAGGAGATTGTAGTTGGGCAGGGGTTGGTCTCTTCTCTCAGGTGACCAGTGACAGAACTAGAGGGCATGGACTCAAGCTTCGTCAGGGAAAGTTTAGACTTGATGTTAGGAAAAAGTTCTTCACTGCAGGGTGATTGGCCATTGGAATGCGCTGCCCAGGGAGGTGGTGGAGTCTCCGACCCTGGAGGTGTTTAAGGGGAGACTGGATGAGGCACTGAGTGCCATGGTTTAGATGATGGTGTTAGTGTTGGTGTTAGTGTTGGGATATAGGTTGGACTCGATGATCTCGGAGGTCCTTTCCAACCTTATGATACTGTGATACTGTGAAGTCCTCTGCCGTGAGCTTTGTTTTGCAAGTGGACTGTGCTGTTCTTACCTCTGTGTTTGCTGCTTCTAGGTCACCGTGGTGTGCAGTGCTGGACCTGGGACTGATCCTGGGTGTGCCAGGGTCGGCTGTGGCTCTTCTGCTTTTGGGGAACGTGTTTGACAGGGATTCTGCAGATGTCCCTGGCTGTTGTCTTATTTCTGCGTGTGGTTCAGCTGGCTCTGTGGGCTTCCCTAGTGCGGTGGGAAGCTGTTGCGGCTCTTGGTGCCGGGCTGGCAGGCTCCACTCTTATACATCCCCAAATGTAGTTCTTCACAGGGAGACTCCCTCCCTGCAGTCTTGGCCAGACAACCTGACATCCTGAGGCTCCTGCAAATCCTGTTTATTTACACAGGAGGTTTTGGTTTATGCGAATTGTCCTCTTTTAGTTGACCTTCCGTCAAGTTAGATGTCTTTATTAAAGCAGCTTTTATTGTAAATCGAATGTGTACTTGAAACACTTTTACCAGACCCATTATATAAAGTGAAAGGCAGAATAAACAGCGCTGCAGACCACAGGGAGGGGAGTGGGCAAGATAGGGTCATAGGGAGATCATTGCTTCTGTGTTGGGAGGCTTATTGAATTTTTTTTGACCAGAAAACTGCTTTTATTTTTTAAGCTTTCCTTTAAAGTTCTTCCTTTTCGTCTGCCTCTTGGCTTCTTTCCTACCCCTACAATATCTGTCACAGATTCAACCATTGACCTGAAGGTTATACAGTCTAGTATGAAGCCCCAAGTATTTCGGTTGATGTAACTCTGATTAATCAGAGTGCTATAATCTGAAAGAGTGCTCCTTGCTGTCTAATAGTTAGCAAACTGCAGACCTTGCCCAGTAACTTAGACCACCATAAAAATTGCCTGAAAGGAAGCTTTCCAAGCACAATTGTTTTTTCTTCTTGTTGCTAGGGTTCCTCTACTCATGATTTGACTTGTCTACTGTTAATCAAGGACATTTAGGCCTTCCAGCCAGTGTCTGGAAAACTGCAGCATTGTGATTTGCCTCTGGCTTTTAAGTTGCTAAATACTCCTTAATGATAACCTGCTAAATTGGTTTTGACTCCATTTTTATATTGGCATCTCTTTCCTAGTCATACTAAATTCTCTTAAAGAATAGTTCTCTGGTTAAATGTTAGGAGGCCTTTAGCATCTGTTTCTTATCAGCCACGGAGAGGCTAAAATGGAGCCTTTCCTGACAAAGTGGGGGTTGATGACATAGCAAGGCAAAGAAACTGGGTCTGTAGCTGCTTGCAGTGGGTCTAGGATGTCTACATTCATATGTGTTATTTCCAGCTCTAATCTGTTGCTCACCCTATCTCCATCAGCATACTAAAAACACGTTTCCGGTGATACATGTGGGTAAGCTTTTTGTTATTAGGAGGTTTAATTGGCAAATGGCAATACCTTTCTAGCTGCTCCTAAAGTCACTTTTCAATAAGTAGTTGAACATGAGTGTAAAACCAGACCATCTCAGCTAAGTGATGGGAAGCTTTTCTGGACAAGGGAGGGGCTTTGACACTCAGGACTTGTGCTGTTCCTGTACAGTACTTGCACAAATACTAAAAGCAGGGCTGCTTCTGAAAGCAGTTATTCTAGGCTGGTTCCTGCCCAGCATGAGGAGGGGTGGGTGCAGCCCAAGGTGCTCACATGAGTAGCTGCTTGGAAGGACTTGGTTGATCTGAAAACTAACTTGGCAAGACCAATAAATACATAGATGGATTGGAGGAGTTGTCTCACTTGAAAGTAGATCCATTTTTCACATAGTCCTGCAGATGTTTATGGGGACCCAAGAGAAACGAGGGTGCTGAGGAGGCAGGTGGGTGGAGGGCATGGTGAATTCATTTGGCTAGATTACCCTGGCTTGCTGTTCGTGTGCCAGGGCCTGGGTACCATGGGTCTAGGGCACGCAAGCAGTTGCTTGACTCTGCCAAATGGATGAGGCGAGTCCAGTGTTTGACCACAGCCATTCTCTTAAATTTTACCTCCTCCTGACAGAGGCTGCCTACTCTACCCTATGTAGTGCTTAATCCGAAGTTTCTGGCTGAAGCCACTGCGAGTAGCCTCCTATGGCTTCTTCTTTCTGATTTTGCTCTGAACCAAGGTGGTTCCTTGGTGTTTCCAGGTCGTTTTCATGCTCTTGTTCCACAGGGAAGGAGGAGTTGGTCTACTGTTATGTGGAGGAATGGGGAGAAGATGAGCCAAGTGAAAGCGATAGGAGGAAAAGGAAGGTGAATAACCCAACTAATAAGAAAGATAGATGAGAAGAGGCTCTGGAGGATAGGTCTTACCAAATGCTGGGCCTTCCACCGCACCCATAGTTTCTAAAGTGTCAAAGACTCCCGAGTAAAACAATTAATGGAAATAGTGAGCATCCAGCTGTATTTGTTCTCATGTTCCTGAGCAATGTACTTACCATCCTTGTTGGCTGCATTCTCCTTTCCTACCAAGTTTTTGATTCCATCTAGGAGTCAAAAAATGATCTAGAACTTCTCCCTTCTCTTCTGATATTGGCATCCGTAAGACTTTGCCAGTCAGGAAGAGCTAAGACTGCTGCTGAAGTGCAGCAATAAGGAGATTCCTGTACAGTTTCTGGCAACAAAGTTGTCCCTATTGGGATACAAGAAACCATTGGGATCCAGAGCATATGCTGCAGAACAGCACACAGGGCAGCTCACAACCATTAGCACCGTCAGGTGTTACATTGATGCCATTTTTTTGGTTTTGTGTCCTGGATTTTGTTTTTCTGGCACTTGCAAAATAGCTCATAGGGGTCTGATGTCATCATTGGCAGTGATGTTGATCTACCGCTGTTGTGGCATTACTAACTTTTCTTTTGTTTTAACCAGTGGCATGAGTCTGGAATTGGTATAACTTACTCGGTATTCCCTCCTCTGCAAACAAAAGTTAATAGCTCTGCTTCCCAGCAAATACGTTCCTATCTGGAATCATCGTGATTACAGGGGAATAGCAAGGAATGGATGATGCAACTGGGGTTTTTTTTTGGGGGGGGGGGGGCGTGGTTGTTTTCTTGGTGGCTTTTTTCTTGCCCTGCTGTGTCACTGATCTTTCTGCCTGAGGCACGCTGTCACTTCTATGGCTTTTGGTCTTTGTATGGAAGTTGATAAGCTTGTTAAAGGGAACTGGGAGCACCTGAGTGAGGTAGATGTGTTTTTCTGCAGACTCTGTAGTGCTGTAGTGCACTCTGTAGTGCTGTGTTTTTAAGAGGAGCTCAGCACTGACCCAGGCTGCTTTGTGAAATGAATGGTTTCCAAACCCTTCAGAGAAATGGAAGCTTGAAGACAAGATATTGAGCCTCCAAAAAAGCAGAACAAGGATTTTGTTTGCCTCTGAGGGAAAGAAGGACTCTAATCTCTCATTACAGTGTGGGAATCAAGATTTGACTCTTAGATGAACTGCGATTTTGACTTCTTGGATTAATCTTTCTTTCTCTATTCAGCATCATCACCAGGGATATAGGAATCTTCCCAGGTTCCTCCGTTTGAACAATGCCCTCAGACACAAGGTGTGAATGTTTGGATTGTCCTATGCAGGGACAAGAGTTGGACTCAATGATCCTTGTGGGACCCTGTCAACTCAGGGCATTCTGTGATTCTATGATACTATGAAATCTCTCTTAAAGTGGAGCTGGACCTTGCGTATGAGCCACAGGAGAAGGCAGGTGCTTGTTGTCAGAAGTAGTTCAGAAGCTCTTTACTCCGGAAAAACATACTGCTGGTACCTGGTACTTATTAACTCAAGTTACCCAGTATCTGGGATCTAGCCAAAGGGCTGTGGCTGGCTGCCAGGCTGAAATTGCCAACCTGGATGTCAGGCCTTGTTGGTTCCTTCTTGCTAGTTTGAAATAGGAGCTCTCAAAGAACATGTGCATCAACCTTTCTTCTAGTTATGTTTCTTCTTACAGCTTTGTAAAGCGTTCAAAGTAATTATAGTACTTACTAATATTTATTCCCTTCTAAGCAATTATCTGAATGCATTTATCTCCGGTGTGCTTTCAAAGTACTCTGCCCCCCTCACCATATCATTTAATCTCCCTGGCTCAGCGCTTTCTGCTCCCTCCCTTCTCATACAATCCTTGGTCCTCAGCTTTCTCCATGTCCTGAAAATGCTGTCAAGCTTTGCTTTCCTCTCCTGGAGGTTCCTGTACCTTGTCTTTCTACTCTGCTGTCTAATCCTGCTACAGAGGAGGGATGTTAGCACCATCTTCCAGGGGATCATTGTTTAACTGCCCTGCCAGGTGCTAAGGTGCTTTGCAATGAAGGGCATGGATACCAAGAGAGCTGCACTGGCATCGTGCCATCTGCCAGTTTTCTGATGACTGCCTGTGGCCTGCAGACAATATCTTAAGAGCTCCTGCTGAAGAGTTTGACCTTTATGCCTGCAGTGTTATCCAGTGCCTACAGCAGGAGTAACAGCATGCAAATTCCAGGGCTTTTTTCTGACTTGTGATATAACTGTAGGCAAGTTGCTTTGTCTCTCCTTTCGGTTCCTTAAAGTAGAGAAAGTGCCTTAAAAATGTGACATGGGATAAAAGTATGGTTTTAGGGCTGAGGTTTTGCTTGCTGTCGCTAAGCAAGCAAGGCTGTTTTTTTCTTATACATGCTGGGAGCGTAGCATGGGAGAGATTGTTATGCCCTGATTGATTTCACTCTTGGTGTTAGGAAAAGAAGAAAATTGATTTTTACTTTGAGCTCTGTGGTGTTACTTACCTGCACGAGGTCTCTTGCTTATTCTACCTGAATGGGACCAGCATCTCTTTGCCTCTCTGTTACACTTGTGGGGCATAGCCCATGTGACTGTTACTTATTCCAACCATTAGCATTACAGTGACACAGTTAATCTATGGGTCACTGGCGTGTAAGGAGCTGTTACATCTAATCAGTCCCATACCATGAGCTAGTCAGTAGTTAAATCTAATCCAGAGTGTATAGCTGCCAAATGCTTTAAGTCGCCAAGCACTTGCTCCTTTGTGCTGTAAATAAGGCAGAGTTGAAAAAGATCAGCTTCAGGTGTCCTGCCTGCAAGCAGGGATCAGAGTCCAGCCTCGGATACCTGTTCTGCAGAAGGACAGAGGTTGTACATAGTCTGAAGGGCTGCAAGGCGGGTGTAAATCTACCTTCTCATCTTCATATGTAGATATCAAAACACCTTCCTTTTTCTCATCACAAATTGCTGTCTCCCAACCCCTTCCCCTTACTTAAATGTAAGGAGAATTGTTCTCATGTACTGCCACGATCATTAGAGTATAGAGGCACACTGTCTGCATTTCGGCATATCTTTAAGTCTTACCTGAGATGCCTAGTTTTGTTTTGTGCATTCCTTGTTTCTGTTGCTCTTACATCCCCATCCACTCCTCTTGAACTTTCCACTGGTGCCTGTGGAGTCCCTCTGCAGCCCCAGGTTAGCCCTTTTCTTCTCCATAGGGAGAGCTTTCCCATAGTGTACTTGGAAATGTACCTCCTGCTACTTAAGGTGGGAGAAGTGAAGCTAAAAACTTGCTTCAAGGGAAGCTTCCACTGCCTTTGTGGGGCAAGTCATGGGAGGTCATCCCATTTATCTTTTAAATGGAATAACTTTGCAAAAGTAAGGGATGAAGACTGCCAGTTGCTATGCGCATGGGTGAGCCATTGGTTTGTTTTGATCTGTATGCTCCCAGGGAGCTTGGCAGGGGGCCCTTGCTGCACTGCAACCACCACATGAGGGAAGGGCAGCACTTATTGCAGCATTTATTTGGATTTGTACCTGAGCCTGGTGCTCAAGCCAACTTTTCAGCCTTTGCAGGTGTAGTGGGTTGGCTTTGGGATTTTTTAGGTCTTCCTTAGCAATGGGGGTCAGAAATCTAAGGATATCTTCCTTTAACGTAACACAACATACAAATAAGGCGTAGGTAAGAGAGTTCGCTCCCTTCTCTTCCGGCGAGGTTTGGAAACAGTGAGTTCCTTGCGTTGGTCTTGTGTGGAGCTGAGGCCTGTGATGGCTGCGATTGTCTGCCCAAGCGTGAGGGGAGAGTGCTGGGTTGGGTTTGGCTGTCCTGCTTTCCTCAAGGGAAGTGGTGAGATTTTGATAGTTCTTTATTTTGTTAGTTACCAGGTTTTTCAATTGTTCATACCTGTTTCGGTTTTGTTCCTTTTTGCTCCTTTTTTTCTTATTTTCCCTTCCCCTCTTCCCTTTCTTGGGAGTTTTACATAATATCCTTACTGTATGTAGCTGTGTATATGTAAAAATACACATATATTTTGTTGTGATTTGTTTTCTCTAAATTTCTATATTTTCTTTCCTTTGCCTAAAGTGGGAAGCGGGGAAGGGACTTTCACTGGGCGTTGGAGATTTTGACTGGAAGCTAGCTCAAACTTGCTCAGCAGGGGAGAAGATGGCGGCGAATGTGTGTTGGGAAGGAGTTTGGTTTCCTCCCGGGGGACTTATTTTGTGTCTGAGGCTGCTGTGAGCTGTGTGGGGTGGCATAGGGCAGGCAAGAGGTCAGGGAGCTGAGCCTTGGAGAGGTTTGTTGCCTCTTCTTGGGGGCCTGCCCATGCTGGCTGATGGTACCCTGCTTCTCCTGGCTGTCATCTGGATCGCAAAGTTGTATAGTTCAGCTTGTCCCTGTCTTTTGGCTGGCTTGTTTTGGGAGAGGTTGCAGAGATGAGAGGGGTGAGTGTGAGGAAGGATTTACTGTGTGTCAAATGCCTAATAACTACTCCGGCAGATCCACTGGGATACATTACTAAAAGCATTCTAATGGTCTTGACGTAATGGGTTTGAGCCTTGGAAACCTGCTTGCCCAGGACTTTGTGCTCCTCTTCTGGAGAAGGAGGGCTGGGCTACCCGTAAGGGTCAGGACAAGCAGTAGGAGCAGACAAGAAAGAGCTTTCACAAGAAAGAGCCAGAGGGGAGCCATATTCAGGGCTTTGGCCTGACAGGGGACTGACTGACTTGGGAGGCTTGGTCAAGCACCAACTACCGTTGTTACTTTGGAAATGCAGATTACCAGCGATTGCAGCTTTGTGGAGGCCAACTAAGTCCCTAAAGACGTTTAATCTGAGGAAAGGGTAATTTTCTTTACAAAGACATCTGGGTTTTGGTGGAAGAGAGGGAGATGTGCAGAGCAGCACAGCTGCAGCTGAGGCCAGCTGCCTCTAAGCCTGGCCACTGGCAGCACACGTGGAATGGAGAGATGCTGGGGGATACAAAGCCCACCCCAGCTATTGGAGTAGTACATGGCTCTGCTGCTTTTGCTTCTTCTAACCACCGCTGTTCCTGAGATGGCAACATCTAGCCTTTTCCTTCAGGCAATGGCAGTGGCCTAGAAAAGAGGTGAGCCATTTCTTGCCTGCAAAAGTGCTGGAAGGGTGAGAAGGGAGGGTTTGTCTGTCCTGGAAGTTGCCAGTGGACCCATGAAGACCTCTCCAAGATGGGTGGAGATGATGAGGAAGGGGTAGAAATGAGGGTGAGAAAAAGCAGGAATCCAGTTTTGCAATATGTGGTCCTAGAAACGCTGTGGTGTAGTTATTGTAGTGATCAGTGTCAGTTTCTAAATTGTTCTCTGTACATGGATGTGAGTCTTGAGCGTGGGTAGGGTGAAGCGAGGCTTCTGGGGAAGTATGCTAGCAGGAGGCCAAAAATAAATTACCAAAAGAAAGAATTGAGAAATTAACAAAGCTAAACAGATGCATGCAGCTCTAAGAAAAAGATGTCGTATTTGAAAGCATATTTTTGAAAATCCATTTGCTTAGTCATCTTACAAATAACTTTGCTAATTTTACTGTCTTTGCTCTGATGACACTTCACTGCCTATATAATAGGTTTAGCATCTGTGTTCTTCTCTCGTGTACAGGCAAAATGTGTTTGCTAACGTTGAGTTGGCTTTATAGAATTGCTGTATCTCTTGGCTGTGAAATAAGTAAAATACTGTTCTTAAAACTATTTTAAAGAGGCATAGTTGGCAATATTTTCCTTCTAACCTTTTTTTAACCCATCTGCTATATCTGCAATCAAATTTGAATAGAGAATATATTCCCTTGCCATTTAAAGAGTAGTAAAGACCGTGCCCTCAACTCCTCAAAACAGAAAAGTAGTAATGTCTGGGTTAAGCATAGTAATCTACTGTGGAATGAATGCAAGATCAAGGGCATTTGGCCCTTTTTATTTCTGTGTGTTTGCAGGAGCTGTGGCATTGCTACCAGGTTGCTCACAAATGGTAATGTAGATTACCTCTCTTACAGGCAGGAAGATTTGCATCTTGCTATTTCTGTTTGATCTGCAAGTGATGATGAGAGCTGTATACTTGAATTCAGATTTTCTCAGTTGCAGTCTGCAGTCATTAGGGCAGTGCTTAGACCCCAGAGACTTTTTCTGTGTTTTCATCCTGTTGCAGTAACTGTGTCTCTTACTATCTTGTTCTTGAATATTTTCTCTTGTAAGAGGAGACTGTTTGTTGCAGCTGTTAAACCTCAAATGTCTTGAATCTCCCTTAGCGTAGAGGAGGAAGAATTGCTGAGGTTTCTGCCTGTGTAGACTATAGAAATACCTACGCTTCTTTCTCAAGTATAGAGCCAGGGTGTTATTCTTGGTGCTGTCCTAACCAGCTGATGAGTTCTGGCTGTTTCAGCATTCAGTTCCTCCCTCTCACTCACTTGCTGTGTTGAAGGGATTTAGTAAGGGAGCTGGAGTTTCTTTTCTCTTTGGCGTGTAATGGTACTGGATGCCTCTGGTTGTTTTTGCAAGAGCAGTGTAGCTAGGTGGTGTCAGAGGAAATTATGGTTGTTTGTTTGGTCTCCTGGCTGGATATAAGGATGCGAGTTTTAGTGAAATGTGCATTGAATAAACATTGGGTAGATCTAGGATGAGAGCTGCCTGGAAGCTGGCAGCCATGCCATGCTTAGCTTCATGGCAGGATTTTAAAAAAAAGTTAGCATGAGAAGAGTTTCACACCCTCTGTTTGGTTCCCATCGGTTCAGTGATTTGTAATGGTCCTCCTTGTGTTCCCTTTAAAGTCAGCCAGCCAACCTTGGGAGAGGATTATCAGGGTAAAATTCTCCAAAGCCTATGTTGTCATAAGAGTTCCTCGTTTCGCCTGCTTCCATGGTGCCAGTGGCTAACCCAGGCCCAGGCTTGACCTGTTGCTGCACTAACATGCTGGGGTTGTCCCCTGGGCTTGCTGGAGCCCCTTGGTCCCATCTCCAGAGAGAGACTCTGTCTGATTCATGACACTTTGCTGGGCGACAGTGAGCGAGAAGGTCCAACAGCTCAGCAGGGCTGGAGCAGGTGCAGCGCAGCAGCCTGACCTCCTCTGTGCATTTGCTGCTTCAGGTGGTCGCTGCTGATGTTTTCTCCTCTTTTGGCTCCTGCACAGTGCTTGGGGAGTGATATGAGGTTATGCTTTGTTTGTGTTTTAGCGGCATGGGAAATGTTCATTTTTCAAATGAAGTTCCAACCAGCAGCCCCCATTATTGTTGCAGCTGTGATCTTGGTGGCTCTGGTTGTGTCTAGCCCTATGACATGCTTGATCCCTGTGTCCTTGCAGCTGTGCAAGCTTGGGCAGACTCTTGTGGTGTGGCTGATGTCTTGCACACTCACAGACATGCCTCGAAGGGGCCTCCCACCCTCTCTGGATGGCACCTGCAACAGCACAACCATTAGCACGTGGCACAGGACCCTGGCTGGCCAGCCACGTGCCCTGTGCATTGGAAGCTTGGATCACACATTCAGCCTGGGCACAGCTGAGCAGATATCTGACCTCATTGTGCCATCATGGCTTGCAAATGCAGGCTGTGAAATTTATTATGGTGCTACCGTCTCTGGCTGTAAATCAGCACCACAGGGTCCAGAGCCATCTGGGGAAGGGTCTGAGAAGAGGGATGTGGCTGGCACCGTGTGCATGAGTGGCCACTGTGCCATGGCTATGGACCTCTTCCCACCTAGATGTGGGTGGTGGTGGTGGCACACCATACCATGTCCCCTCCTGGGCCCTGCTCGTCGCTGCAGAAAGGGTGGGAGCTTGTGTCAGAGCCACTGGTTCCCTCTGCCCTCCTGGCAGTGCTCAAGTGGGTAGGAACTCAGTGCCTTCTCCCTCATGGGCCAGCCTGAGAGGGAAACCTGGGGCAATATGCGCCGTGGTTCCTTCCCTCATGCTTCCCCATTGGTTTGTCCTCTCTCCTCACAGGGAGATACCAGGGATGCTGTGGTAGCAGGAGGCCCCAGCAGGAAAGATGAGCACGTGGCTGTGGCGGGCCTGGGGACACCTCCCCAGCCTGGGGTGGCCACAGCTTTGGGTGTTAAGGTGGCTTTTGCATGTTTTGGGACATTTACCAGGAGCAACCACGCACCAGTGGTGCCCTTGCCTTGCAAGCTTGTGCAGGGCATTTAATTTTGCCTCCATGTCTGGAAGTGGTAGTTCATAGCTGCCATGGTGCAATCACACTAATGGGTCCTTAAGTGCAACCAGTGTCAACCCTCGCCTCTTGCAGTCTGCTGCAATAAACTGGAGAGGGGGAATGGCGTCAGCAGCTCCTTTGGGTTTGCTCTTCCCAGCTTCCTCGCCCTGCTTCCCTCTCTCTCCGTCCCTCCCTCTCTCCTTTCTCTCTGTCTTTGTGCTGGGTTCCTCCAGCTCTGTCAGTCCCTGGCAAGTCTGGAGCCAGCATGGTGTTGCTGTATCTGATCAACTTGCATCAATCAGTCGCTGTTAAGGCTTCTAATCAGTGTAAAATCTCTGGTGCACAGCTATTTACAGAAAAAAAAAACCCCACCCTTCCAGACTTGCATCAAACAAGAGTTTTATTCTCATTAATTGAATTCCTCTAGAGTCTGATAACTTCGGCATGTTGAAATCAGATAAATAAAAAGCCTCCCTCCCTGGTAGCTATGTAAGCCTTTCCTTAACTCCCTGATTAGAGGGGACTAGGCTCTGCTAAATAAGTAGCTGAAGATCAAAACTTCTGCATACGTCTGCTCATTGGGGAGCGTAGGCAGGAGGATGCTCAGTGTTGTGTATTGACAGAGGAAGGATTTGTCTCTCCGCATCCCGTTTTCTCAGTTGATGGGGAAGGATTTTTTTGTTTAGTGACAAATGCTGTTTAGTCACCCTCAGACATCTATTTTGCGTCTAGAAATCGTGACTATGCTTCTTTCCAGACCTTTAGATAAACCTGCAGCCATATAAGAGGGCAAGTCTGCTCTTGCTGAGGTCGGATTATATCATTTTTGGAGCATCTCTCAAACCGCACATGGGTGGTGAGATGTGTTGCTTTGGGAGGCAGGAGGGCGTTTGGACTTGTGCCCGAGGTGTGGTGTTGCTGAGCTGATGCTGTAATCCTGAAAAAATCCAGCTTGCATCTTTTTCCAGACTCCATACATCAAGTGAAACTTGTGGTCACTAAGGGCACATCCCTTTCTCTGATGCATCTCTCGTGTAGTTCTTGTCGAGATGCTGAAGGATGAGGCCCCTCTTGTTCAGGGAGTGCTATTGGTTAGCCCAGAAACCTTTCTCCCTGCGCCTAGATCACCCATGCTGTAACGAGTTATCTAGATTGCCAGTCAGGCTTTTGCTTGTCTCGGTTTTCAGCCAACACCACTCTCCCCCTTTGGGGTCTTTGTGTCCCATAGCTGTTTATGCTACCAATGTAGTGGCATCTGCCCCCACCCCCGGGACACTTTCTCCACCCTCTCCCCTGTCTCCCAGCCCCACCATCTGCTGCCTCTGCTCCTGCTGTCATGCAGTGGCACACCACCAGCATGAATCCCCCAACCACACCAACCTCACCATTTCAGAGAGCACTTATCTCGTTCCCTCTACCTTGTTCCTCATAAATGCTTTAAATTCTGCTTTACTGAATGCTGCTAATGATACTTACCCCCTAGCCTGGGTAGCCCCTTCTCCACCTTCAGATTTGCTCCTCAAACTTCAGTGATTTTGCAAAAACGATTAGCATACAAATAAGGGCTTGCCTTTACCTGATGGTTTACCCTGTACTGGTTGTCTTCTCCATGCTTTTCACAAAGGTAGATTTTGCTTGCTTTAAGGATCCCAACTCATTTTCTGTTATCTCAGTCGTTTGCTTTGCTACTCATAGCCTCTCTCCCTCAATGCAAAGCTGCTTTATCCCCTCCTCCTTCAGCAGCTGCTCTGTCCTCCACTAGCCCCATGGGATACTCTGTCTGGAACTCTTGCCTCCCAGCTCTCTGCCTTTTTAGTCTGTCTCTGTGATTAACTTTGCAAGGGTTTTCTCAATAGCCCTCATTGCTCTACAACTCAGGCGTGATCCTTGACTTAAAAATTGTCCTTGCCATAACCTGTTTTGGTCTCTTTCTAGAATGATTTTCTTTGAGTCCTGTTGGTTTTGCCTTTTCCTGCCTCTCTGACAGAGCTTTTCTTATCTGGTCATGAGTATACCCTGACCAGCTTCAGGGTTTGTGGTTTTTTTGTGGCTTTAAGAAGCCTGTTTTGTGATGCTGTCCACCTCTTCCTACAGTCCCTGCCTCTTGGTAATTTTATCCACTAATAAAAATTGGACTGACCTCTCTCTGCTGATGTTACAATTTCATACTTCTGGTCAAATTAAAATCTTGACCTCTGTCTCTGGTGCGTACCTATATGTATGTGCCTGCACATGAGTCTTTCTACTTAAGAAGCATAAGCTGCACCACTTCCTATCCGTCTTTGCCTCTGAAATTTGTTCAGCTTTTTTTGTTGTCTGCTCATTCCCTTGAACTGTCAAATTAGTTCCTCCTCCTCTGCCCTGCCAAATGCAAGATGCTTGTTTTCCCTTTAAAAGCCCTTCTTGGCCTTGTTCGTCTTTGTCTTTTATAGCACTTCTTCCCTCTGTGTGGCTTTCGATTCCCAGCCTCTGCCTCGCCTTGGTTTTCCTCAGGCTGGGTTCTCAGAGAAAGATGGCATATCTGACTTTGCTGCCTTGCCTGCTGTCCCTTCCCATATAACCTGGCAAGCCCTTTGGCCAATTTCACACAAATTTGATGGGAGTAGAGAGCTTAGAGACAAACGAGTTCCTGCAAGTCCTGTGAAGTGTTGCTAGCCGAGCTGGGGGGGAGGGTGGGTAGCAGGGGGGACTGAAGGAGACCATTTTCTTCAAAGGATGTAGCAGTTCGTCCAAATGACTGTGCCAGCTGTAGGAAAAGCTCCAGCTGAAGCTTGCAGTCAAATCATTAGTCTCAGAGACAGCCTCCCTCCTGATGGCAGAGGAAGCTAGGCTTCATTAAGCCCCTTGCTCTCAGGACTGTGTGCTAAAAATGGTTGCTTGGAGTCCTTTTATTTTCTTCCATGCGCTTGGGAGTAGCTTGCTGCAAGCACCTGCAGCACTACTTCACCTGATGCTTTGCCACAAGACTAGTTAGAGACTCACCATCAGGGTCTCCCCGCAGAGAGACACCACAGCACTTCCTCACACGCTGCCTCGCTCTCATGCTCCGTGGCCTCTCTTGAGTCATCTGTCACCCCCATCTGAAGGGGCTGTTTCACAGTATGGCTGAGCTGGTGGAATATCCCAGCTGCTAAAGAAAAGGGAGTTTTGCCCCTATCCCCAAAGAAAGTTTTTCTTGCTGTATTAGTAGAAAGAAATAACTCTTTCCTTGGGTCATTCTTCTTTCAGCTCAATATGCTGGTCAAGCATGAGGAAAGGAGTGTGTGTGTTGCTAATAATAAAGGGAGTGAAAAAGCAAGACTGCTTTTTTTCCGTGTAACTTGTACCTAGATCAGCTTAACTGCATTGTGAAGCCACTGAATTTCCTGGGATAAGGGTGTTTTTGTCACTGTATCCTCTGTAGAGGATCTGGCACATGACACTCTTAAGTACGTGCTTGGTGCTGAGCTGAGGTAAATTACATCCTGTAACAGCGACAAATGGAATCCTGTTGGAGTGTCCTTCACAAGAATGGTTGAGGTTGGAAAGGACCTCTGGAGGTTATCAGGTCCAAGTCCCCTGCTCAAGCAGGGCCATTCAAGATCATGTCCAAATGGCTTTTGAGTATCTCCAGGGATGGAGGCTCTGCAGCCTCTCTGGGCAACCCGTGCCAGTGTGCAGTCACCCCTCACAGTTATTAAAAATAAATTGTTAACTTGTGCTTTCCAGCTGGTCAGTCCCCCTTGGTGCATGGGGTCATTCTTCCGCAGGGAGGAGAATTGCATCTGATTGTCCTTCTTACTCGTTGGTAATAGTATTGTGTTATGAATGGGCATGGAGGGAATGATTGTACTTTTCTGCCTCCCAGACTGGAAGCGATAGTAACGTAAGTGCTGCTGCATCTCTCTCTCTCTCTCTCTCTCTCTCTCTCTCTCTTTTTTTTTTTTCCTTTCCAAATACAAGAAAGCACCTGTCCTCCCATTTGAAATGGGAGCCCTGGTAATTTGGTGACAACTGCTGATAGTCTCTGTAGCATGTCAAACTAATAAATTACAGTGTAAGAATTCTGACATCTTAATTAGCAATAAGAGGCAGCAGGTAGTTGAAGAGTCTCCCTGGATCTCTGCCTCTTTTTCAGGGATGATGTCTAACTGAATCACAGAGGTTTTAAGAGGCAGCATCTTCCCAGTTCTTAATGAACAGAGAAGAAAACAGAAGAATTTGGGGAGCAAATGGAAACTGTCTACTGTTGTATGGCCATGCTTTTTATTCTAGAGATCCTTTATGGTGAGGTGGGAACATTGTTTGAGAAATGCATGCTTTTTGCCAATATACTTGATTTTGTGGATAACTTAATTTGTTGTTTACCAGAAAGCTCTTTCTGCTGAAGGTGATGTACAAGATGGCAGCTTTGCCTTGCAAATTGGGTGCTCTCACATGCTAATGGCCGTGGCTGAGGGATAGAAATGTTTCTTTAGCATGCCAGAAGGAAGTGGGAGAGATTGCTCATGGCTGCATTAATTTCTAGATATTACCCTTCATAACTTCTTCATCTCAAAAGGATATGAGGAACAGGTGCAGAGCCCATGCCTAAGGATACAGCTGGAATGCTGCAGGAGGTGTGCTTTGGAAGGGCGGGAGGGGTGTGCAACGGTGCAGTTTGTCATCAGCTCTTCAAACCTGTCCGTATCTAACAGATTATTGTTAAGTTTCTCTTCTTAGAAAACAAACAATTTGGTGTTGAGCAATTCATAAATGGCTAATGAGGGGAGCTGATTTGGCGTTTGGAAAGGAGATGCTCTGGCCCTAGCCCAGAACAAGAACCGTGCAAGTAAAGGTCCTATAGAGAAAGTCAAGATGCTGAACTCCCAAATATCGTCCTTACTAAAGTAAGGGGAAATCTAAAGTCACTCAGAGGAAGGAGAGGGGAGCCAAGTAAGCTACTTCCAAGAGTATGGAAAAATGGGCCAAAACACTGGAGCTTCTCTTTAGAAGGTAAAGGGAGGCATTTGCTTTCTCCCTCCATTTGTTTCGGTTGAAGAGAGCAAGAAGCTTTGCTTTTCTTCAGGAAAAGGAAATTTGAGGGACAGTATGAACCCAAGCTCTCCGTGGATCAGCAGTATTTTGAGAGACCTCTTCATGAAAGACAGGGAATTCCTTTAATGAAAGACCAGGCAGTAAAAGCTATTTTCTTTTGGCTAGGATAACGTGAAGGTGAGATTTGGGACTCCATACTTTTCTCTCCTGGGAGAATATTTTAAGTGCCTGGGATATTATGAGGTGAATTACAGCAATAATAAGGGCATTCAGTTGTTCAATATTGGGAGGGATTGCAGAGCATGCAGGAAAATGAAAAAAGAGGTGACATTAAAACATTATTGACTGTGAAACAAAATGAAGTTTCTTATTGTCTGAGAGTGAGTGATCGCGCAGGGAATAGCATTTGACAATTCTAAGAGTGACCCTGGCTGTTGAGCATGTAGGACCTGAAGACTAAAGAACGATAATAAAAAGAAATACAGAAGCTGCAGGGCATAATGAACTATGTCAGAAATTTCCTGCCTAGCGTTGTCGGTCGAACAATTTCATTTCCCCTCCTCCTCTTGATAGGTTGGGAACACATACCAGCTAAGAGTTCAGCAATCTGAAATGCGTGTTGACACTTCATAGCTTTGGAACTAGCATGACAATGCTGAATCTTTTAGAGGTCTGGGAGCAGTACTAGAGACACCAGGGTAAATGGTGTGCCCTTACATGTATTTTAAGAGCTAAAAGAACAGAAGAAAAAGCACACATAGGAATCTTAGGAGACTTCACATTTTGTGCGGGGCTACACTAAATCTTACAGTGGAATACCTGTGGTTACAGCTTCAAACCTCAGGCTGGGAAGGCGGTAATGAAGCCAACATTGCTTTTCATTGCAAAATGTAAAAGTAGGCATTGCCTTGGGCATTCTAGCAGGCCACTGTAAATGCTGCTGTGTCTTGTAGTGCTTAACCAGGCCTGAAACCAGCAGTAGTGATATAAGTTATTAGGGCATGTTTTCAGAGGACTGTAGGATAGAAGAAACTCCTGAGGATAAAACACAAGGAGCAATGCAAGTTACAAGTAGTGCATGGGCGAACCAACACTTCCTGCCTGTGTGTTCCTGATATAGGTATAATCTGCCAGGGAGCTTCTGTTTGCGTATTTTTTTGTGTAATTATAAGGGTAGTGACGGTACGGTGTATGAAGAACGTGCTGATCTGAGAGATGGCAAAAGGCTGGGAAAGTTCAGTTCTGACCTTTAAGGAAGACAAATAGTTGATTAAACAGATTCACAGGATGGGCTCTGTGTTAATTACAAAAAAAGAGCCTGTAGTGCTACTGAAGCTCTCTGCCATTCTGTGGGGTTAATCAAAACCAGAATCTCCTTTGGGGTATACAAAGATTCCAGATTATAAGGAACTCCTTTTTTCTCAGTGTATTAGCAGGAAAATAGTCAAACTATGATCAGTAGGTGTGTTGCATAGAGATGTTTGAACTCCAACAGTTGTTTACCATTGTGAACCTGAAACAGCAGGACAGTCAGCTCAGTCTTTCCCTTGTACATCAGCACATATTGTTATTCACCTTTTACATCAGCTGCAGCTTGATCCACCAGCTCCAAAGCCTGTGTGAAGTAAGGAAGCTGAGTATCATGAGCTGCCAAGCTCAGGGACCTGTGTGCAGAACAGCTACCCTACCATCCTCCTCTCTTTTGTTAACATGAGTTAATATGCTCTTTTGTCTGACCACAAGCATGGCTGACTGGCTTCTGGACAGTTGGCTCTGTGACTTTTCAAAGTAAAGCTATACTAGATTAAAGAGTAGCTTCAGGATTTAGTGCAGCCAAGTAACTTTAAACCTTCTTCTGATGGGATGATCAATTACAATAGAACTGTAAGAGCAGGGAAATCTCATGTGCATCCCCAGGGCAGGTTTATTTCCCTGAAGAAGGCAACTGTCTATCAGAGGTAGATGTAGTGTGAGAAACTTCAAGTCTTGCAAAGCAGTCTCTCAGGGGCTTCGTTTTCCATGCTACTAGGAAGTTAAAAATACATCTAGTCTCCGTGTCCAACCTGAAACTCTGCTGTTCAAGTCCAAGCTTATTGTTTCTTGTCTTCTCGATGCTCAGTGTGGGTAATAAGTTATTCCTTCGTCCTTCCAGCCTTTTTAAAAGTTTAAATGTTGTAGTATTAGAGATGAACTGTGGCTCAAGAATATGCTCTTATTTTAATATGTCTGATTGTAGACACAGAGGAGGAGCAGTTAGAGGAATGCAACATCCATATAGTATGAGGTTAGCTTAAAAAAAAAGAAAAAATCACAAGGGCAGATCACTTTTAACACTGTGCAGCTGTGGAATACCAGTGCCATGCTGGGGAAAGTAAGGAAGTCATCTGTCAGTATAAGGACCAGATCTGAGAAGAACCAAAGGATGAAAAATGGCTCTGATCTTGGTGAGGGGGTTGGATGTCTGACTGGATGCATAATTATAGCAGAGGTACAAGACCTCTTTTGTAGTCAGAACTTGGGAAGCTAGTCACAGGCCAGAATAATCTATGGTGATTAAAAGAAATGTCACTTCTTTCATATTTATTGAAAACATTTTTCTTAAAAGACAGTAAACATCTGCCGTGGAAGTGAGCGGCTGTAAGACGGAGCAGCTAGCAGAGATGAGTGAGAGCAGTTGTGTTGGAAGAACAAAGAGCTTCATTGGCGGCTCCTGTCTCGTTTGCCCGCGCTTTGATATTTCCCCACTGATTGTGATATTTCCATACCAATTATTGTATAAATTGTTCCTGGCTGACCTCTCTACTTAGCCATCCTTAGTTGGCTCAGCAGTGGGAGGAATTTGAATGAAGGATGAATAGCTTTTTTTGTCAGTTCAGGATGGTCCATGTACTGGGAGAGGTGGGATGGTGGCAGGAGTGGAGGAGGAGGATAGAGGATCAGGCACCCTTGGTAGCACGATTTAAACATCAAAGCAAGAGGGTGGAGGATAGGGACAGAGTTGTTCTGCAGGTGGTGGCTCCAGCCAGCCTTTCAGTACAGTGAAGTCTCTTGGCATGACAAAAAATACATCAAGCATAATACTGTATTTTCCCAGAATGAGGCTTCACAGTAATAAGGGCCGGGGGGGGGGGGTTACCACATGTTTTCTTCTGATAGCATTGTTTTTTCCATCTGGCAGCAGGTTGCACTGTACAGAGATTGTCCCTGCTGTGACTCGTATATGCAAGAATTAAACTTGAACCTCATTTTGATTTGTGCACATTAACAAGAGATCTTGCAGAATAGCAGGTGCATGTTACTGGAAGCTTGTCTCTGTTTTGACGTTGCCTGTTGGGGCAGGGTCTCCCTTAGAGATTACGTTAGTCTTCAGCTGATGAGGAATAAGACTGATGCTTGGGGAACTGTTTTCAGTAGTTGGACAATGGTGAGCTTGGAAGTGCCTTCTTGAAACAAAACAGGTTTTGAGTATCAGTCACTGGTTTTGGGTATCAGTCCCTGCTTTTTCTCCAACTCTGCCGCAGGGCTAATGGGTTGGTCTTAGCAAAAGCTGTCTGCATGCTCCCCAGGAGACAGAAGGGAGAGAGGAAGGGCCATCCTTTGGGAAGTGTCATACCTAAGGGAGACTGAAAAATTAATCTGAATTAAGATGGAGCATGAGCTTGGAGGAAGTTAGCTGTCCCTGAGCAGCTCACTAAAGCAAGGGCCTGTGCAGTGCATGATGCCCCTATTTTAGAGTAAGGGAATGGAAACACTGAGGGAAAGTGGGTTTCTTGCTGGACTACGGTTAACTGTGTGTGCCTTGTTACTTTTAGAAAGTGACAAACGTGGGTCCTGCTGCAGCTTAAAGGCAGCTTCTACCTGCACTGCTGTTCCCCGTGGCATGCTGCCTGCAAGCTGCAGGCTGTGGCATGCCCTGCAGTGCTGCAGCCCTGTTTGTTGTGGCTTGTGAGCATGTGGGAGTTGGGGGAAAGCAACGAATTAACAGCACTGGTTAACAAAGCAACAGCACCCTTGAACTGGATGAAAACACTGTTTCTGTACTGTGGGCATGGCATCCTTTCTTCTCTGAGCGGTCAGAGCAGGATGCCTCCTGTGGCATTTGGCCAGGGCTGAAGATGCTGAGCACAGCCAGAGGAAGAGTCTGCTGGCACTTGCCTCACCTCAAACCACACTGTGCTGTGCATTGGAGAGCAAGGGACAGCTGTGTGGTGAGCCTGGACTCCTGCATCAGTTGCCACAGCCTGTGATGCACTCAGTGTTTGCACCTGCTCTTGGGTTGTGTGTGCCTGGAGCATCTCTCAATCTAGGAAGTACACACTTTAGCATAAATGCTCTTTAGCGCTTGTATCTGGACTGTCTTCATTACTGGGGACTTTCTGCCAGGTCCTGTGGTCTGCTGCAGATGCTAATTTGTCATAGCCAAATAGGATTTATGCAGTTTCCTTTCCTGCAAAAAGGCACAGGCTCCTGCTTCAGTTATGAGGGTGATTTGAGGGAACCAGTTCAGTTGACCATGTTCAGAGCTGAGAGAGCCATGCTTCTAGGGAAAAAGCTGAAATGGTGCTTTTTTTTAGCTTCTGTTGTGGTATAGCCAATGCATAGTCTGCAGACTAGATGTGACCCATATGGCTGAAAAGTATAACCTACAATGACACAGGTTGTGAGGGGGCATGAGGACAGCAGTACCAGTTCAGACTGTGACCTCCACTGAGCTCAGTATTGTGTTTCAAAAACCTGTAGACTGTGCAACTGTAGCTTGTTTTGGTGTTTAATAGTCCTCTTTCAAGTACTTGTCCCGCCCACCTTTCGACCCTTGTAAACTTTCCATATCCACAGCATCCCTTGCAAAGGATGTCCCCAGGTGTGCAGTGTGCAGCTGCAAGACTGCCTCGCTTATTATAAAACTGGATTTGACCAGTTTCAGTGACCACCCTTGGTTTGTAAATTAAAAGAGAAGGTAAATGGTCAGTTCTTGACCATCCTCTCCATGGCATGCATGGTTGTATAGACCTTTACCAGATCCTCTTAAAGTATTTTTTTCCCAGGGCAGAGCCCTTGCCTGCTCCGTTATTTCTTACATAGAAGCCATTTCCTAGTGTTTGTCATAGTTTTTTCTCTTCTCTGCCACTTTCTTAGGAGGACCTATAAATTGAACAAACAAATAGTGACAACAAAAAAATCCAAATGCACGCTGTGTATTTGTGCAAGGGCCAGGGAGAGGAGGGAGAGGGATCTCTCTGGAAATGTTTTCTAATAACTGTATTCAAAAGCACAAAGTAATTGTTAAAGAAAACTTAGGGTTGGTATTACCAGTTATTGACAAATACCGCTTTAGAGCTTTGAAATGAAGAAAAACTGCTGTAAAGCTGCAGGAGTAGAAACATCCCCTCAAGCTGCGTAATCCATTTGGTGTTCAACACTCTCAGCCCTACGCTTCTGAAGATATGGGAAAATATAAAGACTTTTCTTTTAATTGCTCTGTAATGGTTAGTGACCTAGGATAATACTCCTAAGAACTCAAGTTTCTCCTTTAGTTTAAAGGTCGACTGGCAATGATTATTGACATCTAAATGACTTGCTGTGGTGCCTGTGGGTGTGGTGCAGGCATAACCCACGCTCTGAGATGGGGAGAGTGTCTGTGCAAGTGTTTGTTCTCATCATTCTTCCCCTAATTTTTATTTATTCTTTTGGTGTGTCAATGCTGTGGCAGAGTTTCTGTGTGCACAGCTATCCTTTCTTTCATTATGCTTATTATCCTGTGCTATAAGCCTTGAATCTGTGTTCTCAGATATGATTTTGCGCACCTGTTCTTCTGAAAGGGACATGAAGGTCCACCTCCTTCCTAAAGGGTGTTTGACACTTTCTGAAATGGGGCATCTTCAAAGTATTTCAAATCAGGCACCTGAAGTGACCAGTCATAGTCTTGTCTGGATCACCTGAGCTTTAAACTCTGCATATCTCTCAATGGAAAGGTCAGATCTTGCTGTAGTCAACTGATGCTGTGGAGAGGGTGCAGGTTTTTGCAAAGCTAAAGTGTGCTCAGAAGCTGAGCTACAGCACTTCTGGGTGAGATTCCTGGCTGGCAGAGATGCTCAACACTCCTTTCTTGCCTGTAGATTAGATGGAGAGGCACTGAAGTCCCAGCTGTGATATGACAAGGGAGGTGTGAATGGCCTGGTGACTGTGATATTGAATTTCTCCTTTGCCTTTCACCTGCCTGCCAGAGCTGCTTCACATGACATTGACCGTGTCCCTGGAGCCTGCTAGGGAGGCTGGCATAGGGCAGATGCCGGGATTGGGCATCTGGTGGGCACATTGCTTGTGCCTGGGCCTTACTCGGTCCCCTTGCTGCGTGACCTTGAGTCTAATCACCTGGCTGCACCATCCACCCTTGCCGCTGCCGCCTCCTCTTTCCCCCCCACACCTCCTGTCTCCCAAACAGGGCTTGGGAGATGGGTAAACCAGCAGAAGCATTAAGTGTGGCCTGGCTGTTGTTTGGCTTGCTCTTAGAGCAAAAGGCCAGCCCGTAACAAGAGCCCTCATCTGTAGGGATAAGGATCAGGGAACGCTTCCTCCTTATCGTGGGAGATTTGTTGCCTTTTGGAAAAAACAGATGCACAAACCTATCATTTCTTATTAATTTTAAAGTAGCTCTTGGCTCACTACCCCCTCTGTATCAGCCCTTGCATTGTCAGTAAATTATATTGGATTTGCAATTAAAAGCCAGCTGTGCCAGTGAAGTACCAGCCAAATGCCACCATAACTGTCTCGTGGGCGTCCTAGGGGAGGTGTGGAGCACACAGCTCCTCCTCCAGTGAGTTCTTCTCTCACTTCAAGAGGGAAGGATAAGAGTTTAAAATGGGATCTCAGGAACATTATTTTTGTTAATCAGAACGTTTGCTCTCTAAGAAATGCAGTTTTTTTCCTTGATGCTGTGGATTTGTGGATGTAGCAATTCCCAGAGCTTGAAAACTGCTGAACACCCTTCACTGTAAAAAAAGTTAACTGTTTGAGGAGAAAACTTGTAGTGGTGGACGTCTGTCTCAGGCTGATTGGATTTTTCTCCTTCCCTTTCTCAGTTAAAATGACTTATTGGAGAAGTATCTCTGCTTCTACTGTGTGGGTTTCTCAAGTGTTGAAAAGCTTTTGTGTCTGTCTGTGCTGGAGCAGCAGTTTGGAGCCAGACAGGGGGACGAGCGCTGCGGATATGCCACTCGCTGCCCCTCTGGAGATGCACCCTGTTCAACCAACTTGCTGAGCCTTTGTGTCTCACCTCTTAAAGGCCCAACAGCAACTTGCTGCAAGTTGTAGCAAAAGTCCTGGATTGCTGCCAGAGGGCACTAGGAGATCTTCCTTCCATGCTGGAGCTGGGCAGGGCTTTTTCTGCACTGGTTTCTTCTGTCCCTCAGGTGCTTGGAGCCAGAATAGGAAGCAAGGAGCTCTTCGACTCTTACCACTTTCCATTTTTGGCTTTATGAGGAAGGTGCAGCAATCCAATGCAAGAGGGAATAGGACAGGAGGAGTGTAGAAAGTGGGTCTCCTCCAAACCTGGAGCAGAATCCAGGTTGTAGGGTTACAGGTGAAGTCCCAAAAAACACTGGCAAGGGAGGAAGGAAGGCCACGTTAGTGCTGGCCATGAGGGCAGTGGGATTTGACCTCTACCAAAAGGCTGCCACGCATCAAGGCACAGAGATTTGTACTGTGGATCCACAAGGCCGCGGTCTTGCCAGTGAGCTTTGGAAGGGCCAATACGTGTCTCTGATAAAATGATATTTTTCACCTTGCTAGCTAGGAAGACTCTTCAAATAATTCCTACATAAAAACAACAACACTGCATTTAAAGTCTGCTAATGGATGTTGTGTGCTTAGGTGAGAAACACCTGAATGAGTGTTGTGTGTGCAACTTTTAATTCCTACCGCTGCATGTTTGCCTCGTGGTGCAATTTTGTGTCTTTGCATGCAGGGTATCTGTGTGCTGTAGCAAGGCTAAGTGTGCATACAAAAAGTTGTATTATGGGCTATCTTTAGGTGTGCAATAAAGATATTGCCCTTCCTGCTGCTTTAAAAACTGTTCACTTCAAAGGCTGTTGTATTTGCTTTGTCGTTTGGCCTTTATGGGGTGAGAGAAGACTGTCTGCACCTTAGATGTGTTAGTTGTCTCTAGCATTATCATTCCCCAAGGATGAAGAGATTGGTACAGCAAACGGTGGTGGAGTGTTTGCCTCTGTTGTTCCTCTCCCTGTTATTTTCCAATGTGCTAGCTTTTCCTGTCCACCCCTTAAATCACATTGTTTCATAAAGAGTAAAAAGAAACGTAATTTGGAGCAGCAGCGAGCTGAGCCCAAGTTAGTAGTTTGAATTGCCCTCCATCTGTTCAGCTGCGTGGCCTGATGGATGTGCTGAACCCATTTTTCACAATTTGTTTTAAGCTGGTAAGAACCATCTCTCCTGGCTCCGGTCCAGGCTGGCTGCGGAGACAAACTTTGTATCTGGACATCCATGTCCAGAGGCAAGGATTGAGTCAGTAATCCCCAGATGCCAGGCTACCTCTTCCACCTGGAGGTTACTAGTTTTTGAAAGGTTAAATTCTTCTCTGGACTTGAACATTGTTGTCAAAAATTAGAGAGGGAGGGGGAAACCTCAACCTGCACATGCACACAAAGGATGAAATTTTGCAAACGTGATTATGCAGGGCCTGCTTTAAATCGGCTTATTGCTGTTTTATGATGGCAAGCGAGCAGTCACAGAAGCCGAGGTGATTGGCCTCGCCATGTGCGCATGCTGCTGGTAACTCAATAACCGATGAACACCCACCGTGGTCTCGAGCCTTTGATGTAACAACAAACAAGATAGATTGCTGTAATTTATCTGGCCCCTGGAGGGCTGTGCTGGTAATGTGCCATGAGCCCAAGGGCCAGCCATCCATAATCTGTGTAAAAATACAGCAGATCGCAGTCGCCGTGCTGTGGGGTTGTCTTTGTTCATGTTGCAAGAGTTTGTGTGTGTACAATGCACAGTACTAGGTCTCCAGATTTCCAGCCGCCAGAGGCGGTAAGTCTTAGTGTAATATGCCCACTCCCTCCATTAACTTTAATTGTTTTTGTTATGTACTAAATATACTCCTTTCAAATAGACTTGGGAAGGCAGTGCTGGAAACATGGTATTTCCCCGTATGCTTTTACAAGCGTAACAGAGAGACTGGAGAAGGCGTGCTGGGTCTGGGGGGAACAAGAATGTAATTTTGTACCAGCCGAAGCCTGCAGTGGATTTGCTGATGGAGGACTGTGCTCCTGCTGTTGCTATTGGGTGGCCTGAAAACCCAAGGAGAGGGAGCATAACCTTCTGGCTTGCACACAGGCCTCTCTCCTGGTGGAATACCATCCTGGTTGGGCTGTGTCGGAAAAAGAGGGGGTCACTGCTGAACTGGGGAGCCCCACCAGTGGCACGTGGGACTGGGGTGCTGCAGACCAGCCACATGCTACCTCCTAGTGCCCTCTGGCAGCAACCCGTACTCAGGATGGAAGGATAATGGGACTGTAAAATAAGAGTAGTAGTAAAAACAAAGCCCTGCTAACTTGAGCTTCTGGTTTGTTGCCTTGTGGCGCAGTATTTTTTTGTGCTTGGATTCTTATCGCTACCAAAGAAAGGGTTTATGTTATATTAACACCACTTTTCTTCTTGGGGCATTTTAAAATGCACTTCACTTGGGTCAGCAAGAAAGCTGCATTGTGGCTGGAGATGTGCTGTGCCAGTGCCCAGTGTGCCAGTTGTAAAATGGAGTGCGAGGGCTTGCCTTGCCGAGAGCAGCCACAGAAGGGGCAGAACTGGTATATCTGCAGGGAGGTGTGGGGGCTGCCTGCTAAGAAGTGACACGGGGCTCCTTTCTTCCCACAGGCATGGCTTTGGCCCAGCGGCAAGTGGCAGTGCAGGAAGGGCCCCTCTACCGAACAGAGGGCTCCCACATCACACTGTGGTGCAAGGTGAGCGGCTACCAGGGCCCAGCAGAGCAGAACTTCCAGTGGTCCATCTACCTGCCCTCAGCTCCTGAGCGGGAGGTGCAAATTGTCAGCACCGTCGACCCCTCCTTCCCCTACGCCATCTACACCCAGCGCGTGCGCAGCCGGGGGATCTACGTGGAGCGGGTGCAGGGGGACGCCGTCCTGCTGCACATCACCGAGCTGCAGGACCGAGACGCTGGCGAGTATGAATGCCACACGCCCAACACCGACGAGAGGTACTTCGGGAGCTACAGCGCCAAGATGAACCTTGTGGGTAAGCTGTTCTGCTAACAGCATGGCTGGGCCAATAGGGAATCTTCCAGCCAGTGTGCAGCAGGAGCCCGTGAACCCACCATGTGTGATGTAGTCCACATAAGCCATCAGAAAAAACACCAGTGAGGAGAACAGGAGCAGAGAGCAAGTAGCACAGTAGTGTGAATTGTGGGAAATTATGGTATAGCAGTTTAGAAGAAATCAGTCTTTGTCGAGTACTAAGACCCCTATAAAGAAGAGAAACCAGGCAGCGTAGCTGGAGAGAGGAATGTGTGAAGCCATGGCTGAAAGCAAGAGAGACACAGCACTGATTTACACAGAGAGAGGGGTAGGGAGGCTGCTGCAGATGGTACAATCTGCAGAGGAGAGAGCTGTGTGCCAAAGGTGGCAAAACAGCTGAGCTCAGAAGAGAGGAGCAATAATGAGCAGCACGTAAAGGGAACAGGAGAGACAGTCATCTTCAGGTTCTTCACAGAGGGCAGTACTGAATACATCCTGAAACCAGCACACTGATCAAATTGAGCTGTCTGTAGATGAATGTGGGGGAGTTGGTTTGGTGGGTTTTTTTTGGTCTGTGTTAGAAAAATCGAAAACAGGTTCTTTAAAATCTGGAGTATTTCCACAGCACCTCTCTGACTAGCTGATTTGACCTTTTCACTGTTCAGCTTGCCTTCCGTATCTCAAAAAGGGATTAGAGTTGAAGACTCTTAACAGCAATCACATAGCTTCCATCAAACTCTTTGGATGAAGGACTCCTAAGAGAGCTCTTCCACAGCAGAGGCACCCCTCTAGCAAATTTAAATGCACAGGCAGCAGGCTTACTTTCCTTAGGAGGTGTTGGTAAGCCTGCAGGTCTCTGGTTTGGAAACCACTTTGGCATTATCAAGGCATGCTAGCCGGTCAAGGGTGTTGCCAGTCCGGCTGTGTTGACACAGGATACCCGTGAAAGGAGCCGAGGTGTGAATTTAAATCACAATAGCCCTCTTTTGGGCCGTGCTTCTTTCCTCCCACTTGTGTGCACCCTTGGTTTCTTCTCTTTTGAGGTGCTAGCCCAGTCACTCTCCCAGGTGAAGCCCTACAGCCTGAGAACAGGCACTTATTTAGTTGCCTACTTACCCATCTGATGTCCGTGAGCAGTTGAGAGGCAGAGACTGGGTGTATTCTGGGTTTGTTTTGGGGGTTCTTTTGGTAGTTCCATGATTTGCTGTTCAGGTGTCCAGGTTTGCTGTTCCCTCTTTAGTTTAGACAACTCTGACTCAGCGCTGCCACTGTAAAGTCACCTCAGGGAGTGAAACCTATTGAAAACCAACACCCGGTGCAAAATAAGTGCTCGGGGGCAGGGTGGGGTTGTGGCAGTTGAGGTTCGAAGGCTCCTCTGCCAGGGAGCCACACCCTGTGGAAAGCAGCCCATGAGCTTGGATCCGTACAGAAGAGCCATTAGAGCAAATGGGAGTACCTGTGTTAGCCACTGGAGTGGGGCACAGCATGGGACGGGAGTGTGGAGGAGCGCAGCGTGCATGTCCAGTAATTAGGCAGCAGGAGCTCCTCTGCTGCTCTCCCCAGGGTTTAGCTATAGCTCAGTAGCTTCTTTGGTGGCCAGCCCACAGCTTGCTGGATTGAGATGTTTTTGCTCTGTCCCACCCTGACAACTGGTACAAGGCACATAAGATTTGGGACTCTGTAAACACCCGTGAATGTCTTGGAGGACACTGACATTTGGCATCAAGAAAATTGATCCAAACTTTTAGTGGGTTAGTTAAATCCCTTTATACCCCTTCTTAGATTGTTGTGCTTAGAATTTGGGGCCCTAGTTTGGTTTAATTGAATCAATTTCCAAAAATTCACTTCAGAAGTGAATTGCGGTTGTTTGCATTTTGAACGTGTGAATCTGCATACGTGTTTTCTGTGGTTTAACCAAACTCTGACAGAAACTGAATTTTCCAGAGTGCCCCCCTGTGATGACCTGTAGACAACAAGCCTGTATGGAGGGCCTCCCCTCTGGCTCCCATTCATGTGACCTAGTGCTGACTTCAGCCCCATCAGACCCTGAAGTCCTCTTGGGTAGACAGGCTCCTTAGCTCTCAGCTACAGGTTGTGAGTCTTCAGGCTGGCTTTGTTGCTGCAAACAGTATGCAAGAGATACAGGAGGGCTAAGTGAGAGTTATTGTTCTCATTTTCTCCGAAACAAAACCAAACTTTTTTTTTCCTTTCATCCAGTTATGAATTTTTAATTGACTCGTTAGATTGAGTGGCTCATTTTTGGCAGCAGCAAAACCTAGAGGGAGACAGGTTTGTCAGCATCTTTATTCTCTCTGTTTATGTGTGAAATGGATGGGTTTGAAGCAGTGTTGACTTTGGACTTGCTGCTCTGGGGGCTTTGAGTTGTTGTGTCCTGTGATTTGAGGAAGGAGCTGAAGGAAGCATGTCTTCATTTTCACCCAGGACATACAGCTCTGTGATGGGGGAGCTAGGTGGGTCGCCAGTGCAGCAGTGCATGGGGCTGCTGTCTGCGTTGGGACATTTCAACTTGCAACAGAGCAGCTGAGATGTGCCTGTGCTCCTGCTGTCACGGCAGCCTTGAGGACTATATATCCATGGCTGCTGAAAAATAGTCTTGTTAGCTTCAAATACATGCTATTTGGTCTTCAAAGTACACTACTATCCACCTCACAAACAGCAAGCTTGCTGGGTTGTCCCTCTCCCGTTTTTGGTATCTCCACTCAAGGTTCCTCTTCATTCATTGACTTCTTGGCCAGGATCTAGTATCACTCTGGGCGTGATGTCTCTGATGGCCTGGAGTAAGAAGTGCTCCCCAGGTACTTTGTGGGACTCTTGTCTTTACTGATCTGAATTTAAACATGGCAGCACAAGCACTAATCTCAATGAAGCTAGGAATGAGGCCATTTCTGTGGTTCAAGGACCTTCTGCATGGGGAAGTGTGTATCAAAGCTTTATGTTTTTCACCAGTCTTCAGTTGCTTCAAAAATAAGTCTGTCTTTCTGTATCTTGCTGCCCTTTTTCTCATCTCCTCCTGAGTTGTTCGAAGGAGTTACACCTGGGCTCCAAGAAGTGTTAGGAGGAAGAATTTAGGACTTGTCATACTGAGTTGCAGGTGCTGAGGGAGGCAGCAAAAAAAAGAATGGGTGCAGCTCTTCAGGATGTTGTGGAACTGTGGCCTTGTGGTTGACTTATGAGAAAGGATTAGCTCACGTACAAAGTCTGCAACTCCATTGTTTGCCTTCAGAGTTCAGTTCCCCAAGACTAACACAAAATTGCTGAGTCTAGTTCACGCTTCTTTGATCAGGGTGTGAGGAAACAATTTTTAGAAGATGGCAGGAGTGGTGTCTTTCTGCCTAAGGTAGATGTTGAGGCAATATCTGTGGTCAGAGGACAGAGACACTTCTCTGGGGCTCATAAGCAACTGATGGAAATTTTGGTTTTGTGGTTGAATTTAGGAGACACTTTGACATACTGAAGAGGGGTGTTACAAATGTGGGATATGGGGACCATGCATGCCTGTCTGGCAATTGTATCAGTGTCCTGGCCTGCTTGTTGCTGGCTATGAGGAGTATACGGGGTGTTCCTTTGCTTTTTGCTCAAGTTAAGGATGGCAAGGAATTTGCAAGTGAGGGAAAGCAGCATTCCAGTAATATAGTGTTACCACTGGCAGGACAGCAGTATTTTCCAGATTGTCATTGGAATTATCCTTCGTCTTAATAATTCTTGAGATATTGGCAGAAGAGGAAGTTTCTATGCAGTAATTTAGAGGGTGAAGCTGCAAGGGATGCTGTGCAGTCCAAAATGCTGGTTTGTGCTACTCATCTATATTGATGAGTAAATAAACTTGTGTTTTGCTGTGGGGTAGAAGTAAGCATGTGACAGTTACTTCAGAGTGCACAAGTCACTGCAAACTTGTACTCCACTATACCTCTGCAAGAAGTTGTTTGTGTGCCTGTACCCTTACTTAGATAACAGCAAAGAGGCCCAGGTCTAACCTCTTCAGAAGCTTCAGACTTTTATCTCAGTGTTTTTTTATCTTTGCTCCCAAAAACGCTGAGCTCTTTTTCAGAATAAGTGATTTGAGGGAAGAAATCAAGCTTTGAGGTTTTTCTTAAACAGATAGTGACAGAGCGGGAGAAAGAGTTTCAAAGCACTTGAGGAGGTGGCAGCTTCGTATTCTTTATTTTGGGGGAAGCAGCTGTACAGCGTCAATCCTGAACAACTTAAAGCAAAAGAATAAAAGGGATTTGGGTGGTGGGAGAGACAGCAACCTCCATGGCACCACAGAGTGGCTAGGAGCAAGTTCAGTGCTGATTTCAGAAACAAGCAGCACTCAGACACAGCTGTCTCGATGACAGGCCCGAGCTGCTGTGTCTCCTTCCTGTCATGTTTAGGTGAAGGTGGGGGGACGGAAAGTATGAGCACTAACTAGGTGCTATTCAATGGCTGCTAATTCCGCCCTCTCAGCCTGGCCACGCTTCTGCTCTTTGCTATTTTTCACCGGTCTCACCGTGTCCAGGTAGGCTGGTGCCATGGTCTCTGCCCTGTTTCCCTGGCTGTGACAGAGCCCAGCAGCTGGGTGTGGATTTTTTTGGCTGGCAGCCGCATTGTGGGTGAAGCTTCAACATTGTGCCAAGCTTGGGAGTGGTGGTGGGCAAGGGCAATAGTGGGATGAAGAACCAGCTGCCTCTCTACCTGAGCTCACTGTTGGCTGTAACTGTGCTTAGTGAGGTCTCATCTCCAGATGCTGAGCTGCCCAAGTCACTTGCAGACTCTTTGCAGACCAGAATTTAGTCCGTGGGTATTTTGACCATGCCTTTAGCAGTGTGTCTTGTAGAGATCCTCTGTGCCCTTAAACTGTGGCATGTAATCATGTGGCCACCTGCAAGCCCATGGCTGGGATGGGAGGGGTAACTCAAAGGTATCTGAGAGGCTTTGGTGGCACAGAAGGTGGAAGAAAGATTTATGCAGGCTAGATACTTGGCACTGGAAGGGAAAGAGCTGCTTGTGTCTTGGACAAGCATTCAAGGGAAGACAGCAGGTCTCTTTTGTTGAACTTGCAAGCAAAAATCTTGAGAATCTCTCTGTGGAGAGATAAAGGGTGCATAGCAGGCAAAAAAAAAAGAAAAAAATGGACTTTTATTACCCCATACCAGCTGTTGCTGCTTGTTGCTAGCAGCTTCCTGTCTTCTTCATCAAGTGCTGCCATACGTGATGTGTCTGTGCGCAGAGCAGAGGGAGAAAGTCATGTTGCAGGTTTGCCATATTTGAGAGAGCACAGTCTGCTCCTGGGAACCTGAGGGGGCTCTGGGCTAGAGCAGTCACTTCTGCTTATATGGGGCACATGGACCTCGGTGGTTTCAGTTTATTCCAGCCATCAACTGGTCTGATGATGGCTTTGCTTGAGAGAGGTGTCAAAGAAAGAGATGGCAATCTTGCTGACAAAGATCTCCTGGTTTTTATACAAGTCTTTGGGGACTGCTCTTTTTGTGCTGTCTTTTTCTTCTTTTTCTCCTGAGAGACAAGAGTTTGCCACTGTACAAGAGCAAGGAGCTGGTATCCTGGGGAAGCCAGGCTTTTTGCAGATGAGCAACAACAGGCAAAAATCGAACAAGAGCAGTTCAGACTGCCTTGAGAGATTGCACAGGCTCCATCTCTGGAGGGTATCAAAGCCCGACAGGATCAAGCCCTGAGCAACCTGGTCTGACCTTATAGCTGACCCTGCTTCACCTGTAGTCACACTACAGACCTCCCCGAGGTCCCTTCCACCCTGAATTGTCCTATGATCCTATGATGAACCGCTTGGCTGCTGTGCAGTAGAAAACACTATTAGGCAGCAGTTTGGAGGGAGAGTGCTTAAGGAAAGATGTGAAATGGTATATAGTGATGGTGTCAGTGCTAAATAATGCCATAACATTGGTGATCTCAACCAGGTGGGAACAGCAAGTTCTTATTGTACATCACCAAATTCTTTTCTTGCTGGCACATTTTTTTGTTTTTCATATGTTTCTTATTCCTTTAGAGAGATTACAGGAGTTTGTTTCTATTGCCCTTCTCTGGTGTACAAAAGTAGAATTTGGAAATCCTGAACTTGGATGTCCTAATATCTCTGAGGTCATCTCGGCAGCTTTGCTACCTCCGTGAAGCATGTGTATGTCTTATTTGGCAGACCCGTTGGTTAACCAACGTGAGTTCTAGGACTGGTGTTGTTGAAATTCCTGCTTTGTAAATTACATTCATCTTTGCCTGTTTGGGCTGTGCTTGTTGCAGTAATTAGCTCCCCAGAGGAGTACAATGTCCTTCACTTTCAAATTCCCCTTTAGCTGACATTAAAAAAAAAAGGAATCAAATACCTTCTCCTAGGTGGTCCTTTGCAGCGAGACATAGGGTATTTTGTTCTTACTGTCCTCCTTTACACACCTAAATCTCTCTGTAGTAGCCTTGAAAAAAAGAATTTGACCCATGCTGCTCTGTTTTTTCTTTCTGTTCCTGCTCTGGACAGAAAGGGAGTGTTTGTCTGTTAATGGAGGAGGGGTAAACATATTTCATTCTGGCAGTTCCTATGGAGAATTGCACCAGCAAACCAGAATACCTGTTTTCTGCTGCTACAGAGCCGTGGGGGACTGCAGGCATCGGGTCCTCTCATGCTGCCGACTTGCTGCCTGTTCCTGGGTACAGTGCTCTCTGTCTCCCTTACCATTTTCCAGCTGGTAAAATTAGGGATAATAGCATACAAGCCTTTCACAGAGTCGAAGCTAAATAATTGTAAAGTGATTTGAGCTCCTTAGATAGCGGGAGTTAGAGACAAAGGCTTATATTTCAGCTCTGCCTGGTAATGATGCTGAATAGGATTCATCTCCCGTCCTGCTTAGTCATTTCTGATGTCTTGAAAGTGTAGCTGCTTCAGCTCACCCAATTTTGCCCTTGCAGAAGCCGTGGGGCCAAAAGGCATTGCCAGGCTGAGGGGGCCAGTGATTCATGGCGCTGGGGGCAGGCACATGGGAGCCCAGTGAAGGCAACCCCACAGCCAGTGGCTCTGGAGCTCTTAAGAGGCACAGCTTCCTTACAACCCTCTGTGGCGTGGGTGTGCGTGAAACCAACCCAGAGGCCCCATGCCCGTTCCAGATTTAGAACTCCTGCTGGTAAGAGGAAGTCACTAAGACCGCTTATGAGGAATGGCTGAGAGACCTGATGTTGTTTAGTCTGGAGGAGGCTGAGGGTAGACCTTATCCCCTTCTTCAACTACCTGGAAGGAGGTTGTAGCAAGGTGGGTGTTGGTTGCTCCTCCCAAGTAACAAGCAATAGGATGAGAGGAAAGGGCCTCAAATTGCACCAGGGGAGGTTTAGATTGGATGTTAGGAAAACGTTTCTTTACTGAAAGTGTGGTGAAGCTTTGGCACGGGCTGGCCAAGGAAGTGGTGGAGTCTCATTCCCTGGAGATGTTCAAAAACTGTGTAGACATGGCACGTCGAGACATGGTTTAGTAGGCACGGTGGTTCAACTGGATGATCTTAGAGGTCTTTTCCAACCTTTGTTATTCTGTGATTCTAAATTTCCAATCTTTTTCCCCCCCACCCCTTTTAAAAATATTGGGTTTAGTCATATGCAGTCTGTCAATGAATTGCCTGGGCTAGTTCTTCCTTGTGCTTCTTAAAACTCTTTTTTTGGAGATAGCATTCAAGTTATAACTGAAAGCTTGTAACAGAAATCTCCTACATGTCCTCACATTGCTAGGCAAGGTTCACTCATTATTTTGTGTATCTTTATCTTTTCCCCAATTGTTATATTTTTCTGCTAAACACTTCCAATTACTCCTGTTTTGTTGCAGTACTCCATCTCCTGTTCTTTCCCATTGGAATTGCTTGCCTGTTTTTTACATTTTTGTTGTTGTATAACATGACATCCCTTCTCCATCTCTAACTGCACAGGAGAAATGGAACCAATTTAGACAGACCATACCGGGGAAAAAAAAAAGGATAATCTGTTGTATCTGCTCTGTCCCTTCTTTGCTGTTGGTGTTTTTTCCTCCCTCACCTTCCTGCCCTGTCCCTCAAAACTGCAGGCAAGCTGATGGTGTGACATGCTTTATAGAGGGGGCCCTCAGTTGTGGAACTAACTCTTGTTTTTTCCTCTGTCTGCCTACCTACTTTCTCAAAAAATGACATTAGACACATTTGGAGCACATCACTGTATTCCATATGTTTTTCCTACATCGTCCCTTTTGAGGAAGGGGTACTTTTTGTAAATTTAGCTGGCATGTGGAGAAGGCTTACAGTAAGATATGTGTCCTTTTTTTGTGTGTGTGTGTATCTGTACGCTTGTACCTGTGCATTGTAAGAAAAAATGTGTTCCAAAATGCATTTCTAAGAATGTAAATTAATACAGCCTCAGGCAGTTGCAAAGCCCTCTGCTCACAAATCGAGGCTGGTCTTCAAATGAGCCCTCTGGCTTCCAGACTTTTATGTCTCTTACTTGTCAAGGAAGGGAGGCGCAGAAGCCCAAATGCTAACTTGCCTTCAGACTGTGAAGAGCTGCAGTGTTTTGCTTGGGTAGGTTTCTTTGCAGCACTGAGCCTGAATAGTATAAACAGACCAGTCAGTTAAAATGATCTTTGAAAGCTAAAGTAATCTTTCCTGCAAAGACTCTTTTCTGAAGGCTCAGAGTCTTCCCCTCTTGTCTGCTCTCTCACTGGCTCCAGCCGTGCGTGGCTTCACTTGGGCATCTCTCAGGTTGATGGGCTCTTCCCCTGAGCCCTTTGCCTTTTTGCTCTCAGAGAGGCTGAAGGCTGTGAGGCTTAGGGTCCTCTGCTGCCCTGAAAGGAGTTACTGCAAAAGCAACACCCTGCTCAGCCCACACACCCCTTTGCTGGTCCTGCCGGCTCATCTCTTGTGCTTTGCAAGTTCCTGGTGAAATGAAGTGTCTGGTAGTCCTAAATGTCCTATTTATTTATAGGATGCCTCTCAGTCTGTCCCTCTGGGAAGAGCTGTGGTGATATGGGCTGTTTGTGTAGATTGCCATAATATCTGGGTGTTAAGTACTGATAAGAGGTAAAGTTTCTGAGTAGAATAGAAAAATCTTTAACCAGAGAACCTGGTGCACTTGAAGGCCAGCTCTACCACAGATGGATTACTCGGGACCCTGGCTTCAAATCTTAGATTCTCCATGCTTTCCAAGAAAGTGGACTTGGCATGTGAGGGAGCTCTTTCAGATTGGGATCCAGTTGCTAATCATGGGAAGCAAAAGGTCATCTGGAGTTAGAAATAATCTGGTCCCACTTCCCATCCTGAATTTAACATTTCCCCCCAGTGTGCTCTGGGCAGCCCCCAACCTTTGTTTTTTTCACCCCAAATGATTCCTTTTTCATTACATGCACAACTGAGAGAAGCTCTGGAGGATGAAAATAATTCAGAGCACAAAAGGAGAGCCAGAAGGAGCCAGTCTGGGTCAGGCAAGCAGGTGATTGAGCCAGCAGGCTGTAATGTGGGATGGGCAGAAACTGGTACCTGCCTCCTACCTCCTGTGCGCTCGGCAGCTTTCCAGGTGCTGCCTCTGGCCGTGTTGCCCGCTTCGCTGGAGGGGTGGCTGAGGGGCACCCATCTTGTCCGCCTGTGCCTCTCTGCTTGTGACGGGCACCGGCAGGGCTGATCTGCCAGCACAGTCTGGCTTCTCCCTGGCATGGGGACCTGCTCCCAGGTTCACCAGCAGAGCCTGCTGGCATTTCTGGCAGCTTTGCTAGAATACCGGGTGGTGCGGGAGAGGCACGAAGCGTGCAGGTTTCTCCGCTTCTGTGCCTCCAAACAGTCTCTCAGCGTTAAATGGGGAAAGCTGTAACTGTGAGTGCAGCTGGTAACATATGGCACCCGTCCCCTGCCTTAGCAATTGCTCAGTGAACTCTGAAAGTGGAATACGGTCCCCGTGGCTCAAGCCAGCTGCAGCGCTGAGAAATTCTGCGATGGAGCAGCCCGTTATTCGATTACCAGCAAAAATTTCACATTCCACGTTGCCTGTTTTTCCTGCTGCCTCCCTGGGGAGGTTTTTACTGTGCTTACTCCTTCCTCCGACTCTTTTTTTTTTTTTTAAATTTGTTTCCCCTGGAGGTTTGCTTTATTTGTTCTCTAGTTCCAGCCTCTTAGTCTTGGTTGCTCTGCATTTCTGTTGGTCTGCTGCCCTCAGAGGCAGCTGTTTCTGCCGTTGATGCCAATGCTTTTATCCAAGTAGTCTTGGAGAACAAGTCGGTCTGGGGGTAAATGATCAAGTCCTGGTGTAGCGGAGGGGAAGCGCTGTGCCCATTGTTGAGTCAGTCTGCTTCCGTGCCACAAAGCTGCATGCTTGTTGTGGTGTAGGTGCATGTCTTTTTGTTGAAGAATTACAAAATAAACAAAATAAAGTCAAACTGGGGAACAGTGCTCAGGCAAAACAGCACCAACAAACCCCAAAGCCCTTGCAGCGTTACCGATCATTCAGCAGATCCTCTATGTCCAACCACATAAGATAGCACAAAAGTTGAAAGCTTGCTGCTTCTGCCCTCACCCCGAGGAGGGCTCAGAAACATAAATGGGTCCCCCTCTGGTTTGAGGTACTTATCTGCTAATCTAGAGTTTTTGCTATTGAGCATGCAGTGGGGGACATTTCTTCTGGTTAAAAGCATCAAAGGGTCTCTACCCTGCTTCTGCAGCCTGCTAGGGGTGTGAGAAGGGGAGAGCAATTCTTTGGTACTCCAGAGGGAAGCTCTGGGTCCCAAGGCTGCCTGCCTTTTCCCTCTTCTTCCAGACTGAAGGCCACACAAGACTGGTTTTTTCCCACTGCTTCTGCCTCCTGCCAGGCAGTGCACGGTCCCATGCCACTGAGCTCTACAGCACAAGTGTCTACCTTCATGTGCTTTGAAGAAAGCTTAACCTGCACTGGGATGGAGCTGCCTCTGGGCAGGAAGAAGCTGGGTGGAGATATTTTCCATCTTGATTCTATGGCTGTCCTGTCAGTTTAGCCCTATAACAGTTTTACAATCTTTATCTGATATAGGTTTAAGAGGATTTCCCTGGGTGCAGTGGGATTATTATAAGTCGGAGAGCAGTCTCCAGCTGATATTCTTTCAGCAAGTATTTATTTTAAGTGGGTTTAACAGTATTTAATTTTTTTTCTTTTTTGCATGGGTTATAAGCAAATTGTTTACATTATCAGAGAAGTAAAGCCTGGATAAAATGAAGGAATTTATTATTGCTTTCCAGGCTGGTAGTAGTGAAAGGAAAGCAGCAACTGGAGGTGGAGAGGAAAGAAGATATAATAAAATAGTAATGTTGAGGGAAATGTAACATTATTCCATGCGGTACTGATTAGTAATACTGCCAAACAGCTGTTTATAAATAGGCAATGTAATGGGAAGGAGAGCTTCAAGGAACGTGAGAGTCCTACATACAGTGCTGGCTCATCATTTGAGGAGGAGGTGGCTTCTGTCAACCATGTATCTGCCCCCTGGGGTACCAGAGGCTGTGTTACTGCAGCCCCTAGGATGCACCCGAATGTGGGATGGTGCTCAGTTAGATTTACACTAATATGTTTCCCCCAATTTAAGGTTTTCTTGCTGCCTTCAGAAAAGAAGAGCAGTGGCGCCTGTTGGCATTGGGAAGGATGTACCTGTAGGAGAAAAGACTCCTTTCAAGCCACATGCAGGCTGTTTCTTTATCCTCTCCCTCCCTCCAGCAGGCTTTATTGATGGCAGACAGCGACGGGGCTGTGCACACACATCCAGAAGTCATGCTGGCTTAGCGAGAGCCGAGAGCCGCCTTCTGGCCGCCTGCTCCCGGAGACCATCCACAGTCCTTGGAGTATTTCAGAGGATGCTAATGGGATGGGATTAGCCACCCCACTTGCCCTTGCCATCAACAAGAGATGTTTCTAGAGAGCCTACAAAGAGGAGCAAAGCCAGAGCTAACCAGCGAACCTGAACAAAGGCACTTTGAATGCGGAGTGGAGCGTGATTTTACCCTCTAGCCCTGCAGAGGCAAAAGGTGGGGTTGCTCTGCTATCAATTTAAAATCTCAATGAGCCTCTGCCTTAAGGGAGGAGGCAAGAGGTGGGGTTGCTCTGCTCCACATTTAAAATCTCAATGAGCCTCTGCCTTAAGGGATCGTCGCTTGCTGAGATGGTACTAATGGGATGGATGCCCTTCAGTGTTCCTGCTCGGTCCTGCTCCAGTTCCCTGATGCTGTATTTCAACATATTGCACCCTTTAGGGTTTTATTCTGTACTGTGTACTAGTTCAAATGGTAACTTAGGGCTCTGCAAAGAAATGTTGTAGCTAGAGATGCCTGCCTTGGAAGTGTGTCATGGCAGGCAGGGTTCTCCGAACAGGGATGCCTCTGACCTAGGCATGATGTGCCCTGAATGCTTAACTTTCTCAGACACTGTCGTTCTTCATTTTTTTAGCTGCCTGTTCAAGAGAGCAATACTTTTATAAAACCATTCCTTACTAAATGCACTTCATGTCTGTAACTTGTAATGCCAAATTTACTGAGGGTAAAGAGACCAAATTTTTACAGCTTTGTGCTGCTGCATGGAAACAAAGTGCAGATCCCAAAGTGGCAGGTTTTTTATCAGAGGGTTAATGCGAGGCTCTTGACCGTTGTTGACCACTGAAGAATTGCATCAGTGTGTCACAGATGACCACAGGTGCTCTGGCAGTCTGTTGTCATGTTTTGAGTGCTCTCAGGTGTGCTTATGCCACCTGTCCACAGACAGGACTCTTTACAAAACTGCAGGTGGTGGTCGTGCACGACGGATGGCCCACCTGGCACTGCTGCTGGAAAGAGAGTGCTGGCGCAGCGATGCTAGCCTACAGGGAAGGGGAAACTGGTGGAGAGGTGGAGTTGCCATGACCTGTTCACTTGGAAAGACACTCTGCTTCGGAGGATCTCCCAGGCTATGAGTACTGGCCAGAAAAGCTGCCCTGAGAGGGGCAGCAGCTTTGGGATGTCACAGAGTCCCGTTATAGCCACATGGATGCTTCTAGCATCTTCCCTTCTACAGTGATAGCCTGTGACCGGGGGAATGCTGCTGAAGCCACTCCTGTGGAATGGCACGGCAGAGCTTATCTGCTGAGTAAAGTTAGGAGCACACCCCATCATCCAAAAAGCTCTATTCAAACTGTTTGGCAGCTGAAGCCATATAAGAATGTGAGCATGTCTGGAGGAACATGGTGTTTGGTGCAGGTGGTCCTCGAGGATAAGCATCTCTTTGCATGAGGGGCTCCTGCCTGCAAGTCGGGGCCTGGAGTGCAGGGTAAACTGAGCCAAAGGTGGAGCCCTTTGGTTGCAGTGGGGTCGGAAGGAGTCAAGATGCTCCTGCCCTTGCTGTGGAAGGGGAAGGTTGTAGTCATCCCAGTGCTGGACTGGGGAACGTGAAGAGCAGTGAATGGAGACGTGCAAGGCAAGGAGTGAGCAGGCTTGAGGAAGACTGGAGGTGAGGGGTTTAAAAACAAGTAAAAGGTGGGAAAAAAAAAAAGAGAGCTGAAAAAAGGAGGAGGAAGGAAAACAAAAACAGCAGCACTGGGAAGGCAAGAGGAGGAGAAGAACTGTGGAAGTGGCAGGTGGGAAGACCTTGGACAGGAGGTTTTGTGTTGTGAAGACCAGCGGGACATGTAGGAGGGTGGTGTCCCAGAGGTGCTGGAGCAGGGAGGGCTACACATGGGGATGACTGATGAGGGATTGTGGCTGGGGTGGAGGGGGTGGCCTTGCTCCCTTCTACAATGGGAGGAGGCACCAAAGGTTCTGAGTTAAGAGCCTGGGCCTCCTTCTGCGTGTGCCTTGGGGTGGGAGGGTTTTCCACCAGCCTTTCCAAGTGTGCTTTGAGTGCCCTAGATTCCGTTTCAGCCTCTTGACCCCAGAGCAGGCTATGGGCATTTCAGTGCTGCCTTCCCTCAGGGCTGTTGGGATGCAGTAATTGTCTTTGTGCTGCTGCCTCCTGCTCTTTCTTTCTCTCCCCTTGTAATTGGGAAGTCGGAGGCAGTGATGGCACGCTTTGAGGAGATGCTTTTGAAGTGACTTTGTGAGTCACAGGGGGTGTCGAGCAGAGGGGAATGAGATGCCGGTGCTTGGCATACTCAGATCATTTCTGCTCCCTTGTGTGTGTGGACAGAGCAGCACATGCCACGTGCTCATCCTTGGAGACACCAGGCTTTTCAGATCTCATCTGTTTCAAGAGGCTACTTGCCAAAGGTCTGATATCGATGGAGGGAAGGGGAGAGGAGGAACTGGGACACCAGAGGCATGCTGAGCTGAGCAGTAGCGCATTGTCTTCAGAGGCATCCATGGGCTCGGGCTTAGCCAAAACTTGTTGCTGTAGATAAGCGCAGTGCCAGCTCAGGGTGCTGTGTGGGTGCTGAGCTGCCCTGTGGCAGCGGTGCTATGAGTTTCTGCAGGCAGCCCTGTCGCAGACCATCAGTACAGGAAGATGGACTTGTCACCTCCTGTGGTATGTTGAGGCCACAGGATGCTCTGGTAGGGCCAAATCTAGCTGCATAACTGTGGACAGTTTGCACTAATAAGGTGCTTTAGATGAAGTGTGTGCCCCAGGAGCCACCCCAGAACCCTCTGCTCTGTAGACCCCTCTCAAAAATGCTAGAAGGTGCTTTCCATTGCTGCTAAAGCGTCTTAGGTTTGAGCCAGCCATCACGGTTCTAGTCCTATTACTGGTCCACTGAGCTGTTGCCCAAAGGGCCAAATGTCCTATCCCTTGTTATCTGTTGGTTGAAGTTGTCAAGACTGAAATGTAGATCCTGCTGTTGACTGCCAGGACACAGTGCTGCTGATGAGCATTCAGGGCCGCTGTCTGGAAGAGCAGGCCAACCAGCCTGCCAGTGAAACCCCAGTACGCCATCCGGAGCAGAGCCTGATTAAGCTTATGAAACTTGACAAGATCACAGCCCAAGGTGGTATTGCTGGAGGCTGCTTGACTGGGAACCGTGTTCCCACTGCAGAAGCACCAGCATTAGGGATGTGTCACTTAAAGCCTGTCATGACACACAATCTCACTGTTGAGCTGGGAGCACGTGAAAGTCTTGCAGTTGTGAGCCTGCCAGCAGTGTGCAGGGAGGGCCCCATCCCAAAAAAGGCTCTGGCTGCCTGTAAATGAGGAGCAGTTTTGCACTGCATGATGCCTTGTCTCAGCTTTGAACAGGTGATCACCTGCACAAGCCAACAGTGGCCAGACACGACTCCTCCACCTGTGCAGGTACAGTGACCTCTTCACCTTGACTGGTATGTCAGGAGTGTCCCCACAAATTATCGGGCTTTGCAACCTGCAAAGGACATCCTCATAGCCCTGCTGCTCATTTATCAGGGCATGGCAATCAGTGCCCAAGGGCACAGTTTGCTGGCTGTTGTGGGTCTGGCAGCTGGCAGAGCACGCTGTCACGGAGCATGCTGGTGCATGGGGCCCTCTGGCCTGCTCAATGTCTGCTCAAATAAACTCTAATGCAGTGCATCCCATGGCATGAGGCTAGGTAGGAGCCTACCTCTGCCGTAATAGCTATTGCAGGGGTCTTCTTGCTGCTTGTTGTGGATTTGCATAAAACTAGAGGCTTATATGTCCTAGTAATGAGTATTTCTTATGCAGGTGCTGCCCTTCTTCGTGCTGGTCAGATTTCTGTTCATCTGGGAGAAGCAGGAGCAGCAGCTTCTTAAACAGACCAGCTCTTATGCCTTTGTTTCCTTCAGTCTCACAGGGTTAATCTCCTCCTTGGCACCTGCTTATTTGCCGCTGTGGGGAAAGCACATGGGTTTTCTGGATGCGTGTTTGAAATTTTCATTTTACTGGCTTTAATCCCCATCTGGGAGCTGTGGCCAAGTTCTGGGGGCTAGAGCTGGATTAGTTAATACCTGAGCCCTCCCCAGGAACCCGCTCCTCAGCAGCTCTGTCGCCTTTGCTTCTCCCGGCGGTGGGTAGCTCTTGTGGATATCTGAGGGAGGTAATGTAGTGAACAGACCACTTCCCCCACACAGTTATTAAGCGTTTCGTGTTCCCTGTGAGGCCAGTGAGCATTGGTATTACTGGCTTAGCAGCAGGCCAGCTGAGAGGCAGGGATGAGGGCTCACAGGGCTGCGTGGTCAGGCGAGGGACAGAGCTTCCCTTCTGCTCCTGCCATGAGCTCCTCTTCTCCACCTCTGAAACACGCCAGGCATTGACACAGCTGGTACAAACATCGCTATATCCCTGTGAGCCACCACGTCCTCTCCCCTTCCTGCAGCTCCAGCTCTTTGCTCAGAGCTTCTACAGGCAACAGTCCCCAAAACTTTTCAGGAAGATTCTCCATGTTGCTGCAATCTCCTCTGCCAGGACCCCCGGAGATGTCTGCAATTGCATTTTCAGCCTTCCTCTGCCACCCCATTGCATTGCTGCCTGCACAGAGCTGTCACGCTGTCCCCTTCCCCTCTTCCGTGCCCTTGATGCTGTGTGGCAAGACCATTTCTGGTGGGGCTCAGTGTGCTCACTGTCCCCCTCCATGTGTCACCCGTACTCCCCTAAGCCCCATGCCAAGCAAGTCTGGGCTCCCTAGTTCCTGACCCCCCTGTAAGTTATCCATTGTTTTTTAGGATGCTCGGTTTCCTCTCTTTTTCATTTTTCCCCCTCTGGGTGCTTTTGTCGGTGTGTAATTAGCTGGCACAGCACTGAGGCGCCGATCCCCAGAGTGCTCTCGCGCTGACATTAGCAGCAGACGGTGACTAAAACAAAGAGACAGCTCAGCGCGCGCCACACGCTCGCTTTGTACATCTCGTACTCCTCACTGCTGTTGGGAGCTCAGAAAGGATCGCAGATGTGGAATAAACGGGAGCGCTTTGAACAAGTGGCACTGTAATCCCTCCCTGCCCCCGCCCCTCTACCCCGCTTTTTGCAGACATTAGTTTGATTAAAATTACATGAGCCACACACGGGTGTATTTTATTTTATTTGTTTGTTTCCTTCTCGTGAGAGACGAGTTTGAGATCTGCACTGTGGGAAAGCAGCCGTAGGGTTGCTGGGGAATTTGGGGTGTTTTCAAAAACTTTCCCTCTGCAAGGCTTACAGCCAGCTGCTGGTTGTACTGGTGAGACCTGCTTTTCCTGCAGGACACTAAATGTGAGCAGCTTTGTGCATGGATGTGCACCCAGGCAGGCAGGGGCCCCTTCCAGCACTGGTGCGGGGCAGCAGCATCTGGAAGGGTGTGGTAGGCTTGTTCTAGCAATTCTTCTCCCAAGGCTTTCTGGGTTACTGAGGGCATCTCTATAGCTGAGAGCGAGTGTAAACACCTAGCTTAAAACCTAGCTGTATGGGAATTAAATAAAAATCTTCATAAAGCAGAAATAGATATATTCTGGTTTCTGTTTCAGCCAGGTTTGGGCACCCAGATTGTTAAGAAGTAAAGTCGTCACTACCATTTGGAGCAGCCTTCTGTCTCCTCTAAAAATGGGGAGACGGCACACAGAGTTAGGAGATGACTTTGTATTCTAGTTCCACTCCACCGTTTGCAGACACAGTATTTTTTGCTAATGCTGTGGCAGAGCTATGTCAAAACTGTCATTGGTGGGCATTTATAGGATGGGCTCTCCCTTACAGCCTCACCGAAAGGCAAGTGCAATTCATTATTTGGACATTTTCCACTGTTTTGGAAAAGGAAGATGCATTTTTCTTCCCTTGAAGTGGACTTAGTTTTAATGAAATGTTTGCAAAGTGCAGTGTGACTCCCCACCAAGGGCTCTGTTACATGACAGGTGTTTCCTGGTCTGCATCCTTGCCACGCCTTCCTTGTGGCTCTGCATTTTTGGCCCAGAGGAGCAGTGAAAGGGGCTGGCAACTCCTGCACCTGCTTGTCCCAGGGCACCATGAGCTGTGTGCAGGTTTAATCTTTATTCTCATTCATCAGCGTGTGACACGGGGCTCTGGGGTGTTGGGGGAGCTGGCACCCCTGGCGCCAGCTGGCTGCTCTGCCCTGAGTTCCTCCAGCTCAACTGGTCTGCAGGCTGTCAGGTGTGGCTCACAAGCCCCTGTGCTTTTTGGAGGTTGGAGGTCTGGTAGGAGCTGTGCCTTGCTAGCAGGAGACTTCTTCAGCTTCTCGTCCTCCTCCCTGCCCTCAGGGATGAAAGGGTCGTTCATAGAGTTTAGAGGATAGCAAGGTTGCATGCAATAAAAGTGCAAGACCCTGCTGAGGGCTCTGTGCGAGGGATTCAAAACCCAGTAGGATGAGTCCCCATGTAAGGCAAGAGGAGCCCCCCTCCAGCCTTTCTCATAGCTGGTGCACAATGCAACCATTGCCATTGGAGCTGCTGCTGCCAGTAATAAATACAGCCTCTCCTGGGGCACCGCTGGCTGTTGCTCCAGATACAGGGAGACCAGAGAGGCAGCAGTTCAGTGCTTGACTGGGGTTGCGCAGCCAACAAGGTTCTCCCCAGCAGAGAGTGAAGGAAAGGGACTTTGGTCTTACCTTGGGGAAATGCTGCCATTTTCCACCCAACCATAGCCTTGTGTCCTCTGGCAGTGAGGCAAGTCTTAAAGTGATGCCCCTGTATCTACCCCCCTTTCAGTCATGAGATGGAAACATGCCCCTCGAGAGGCTGTGCTTGTGCCTCTCCAGCAGGTCTTGCTGCAGGTCACAGTTCCCTGGGTTTGATGGGAGTGCCTGGGATTGATGAGTGTGGCTGCTTGCTTGCATCATGGACTGGAAATTTTAGACCAGCCAGAAGAGGTTAGTGTAACAAAGTGGCAGGTGAGAGGGAGGCATTGAATTTCAATAAAACAGCATCTGGGGAATGAAATCTCCTTGCTTATAATTCAGGCTCCTGGCTCAGGCGTCCCTCTCGCTTACTTTGCTGTAATGCATAGGAAACAGCTCAGCAACTGCAGTCCTGGCTGCTGTTGAGACGGAGGCTGAGGTTTATTAAAGACCTGCAGAACTCTGTTAAAAAAAAATTATGATGTTGTTGGACTTAATCATTACATGTCAAATATTTGAAAAGGTAGGGGCAAGCGTTTTGCTGAAATTGGATGATCCCTTTCATATTTATGCTTGGTTATGCTTGCTCCACGTGTATTTGGATGCTTGGCCAGGGGCAAGAAGGAGATGAGGGATGAAAGGGACTTAGTACGGAGGGGAGAAATGGGAGCAGGGAGAGATCAGAACAGAGAAGAAAGCAAAGGAAACTACTGAAGGTTAAAAATAATAACAACAATTAGACTGAGGGGACCGAGAAGAGGCAGAAAAATAAAGCAAGGCCTTTGAAGAAAAAGGGGATAGACAGTGAAAGCCTCTTATTAAAATTTAAATGAAGGAGCCTGCAAAGATTGATGAGAAGCCTGCAAAGAAACAATGAAAATAATAAAAAAAAAGTGGAAGGAGGGAGATATTTAACAGGAAAATGAGAGGTTTTTGTAGGTGTATACTGTTGAGCATGTCAGCAGACGTGTTCCATAATCTCCTCTAATAATGTGACAGGTACTGGGGACTTTGTGAAAACAAAGCAAGCCCAAACCTTGCAATTATTTTTTCAGTGCGATGAAGTTTCCTGAGCACGTGAAGCTGATGGTGTCCTCCTTTTGCGCACCTCACCAGCTATGGGTTATGATCCAGCCTTTCCTTCCCAGGGGACTGTATGCCAGCAGCTGCTGCTGCAAGTAATAAACGTAGCCTCTCCTGGGGCACCACTGCCTTTTGCTCCAGATACGGGGAGACCAGAGAGGCAGCAGTTCAGTGCTTGACTGGGGTTGCGCAGCCAACAAGGTTCTCCCCAGCAGAGAGTGAAGGAAAGGGACTTTGGCCTTGGCCTGGGGAAATGATGCCATTCTCCAGCAAAAATGTTGTGCTTCAAGGGGCTGTTTGTCACAGTTTGTTTTGATTTACTGTCTCCCAGTAGAGGTGTTTGGGGATTTTGGGAAACAGATGACATGGCATCCTATTTGCTAAGGAGGAGCCAACCTCCAGCTGGGCTGTTGGGAGGATTTGTAAGGTGGTCACCTCTTTTGCTTTTGTTTAGGTCCTTGGCACTGTCAGGAGTTTCTTGGCTTGGTGGGACACGACTCTAATAGGTGAAGATGTCAGACTGCTCGGAGGAAGTGTGATACTGCTTGCACTAGTGAGTGGCTGGGCCTGATCCTTAGGAAGACAGATAGAAAAGTACGGTTGCTCCAAGCCTGCCTGACATTTTCAGTGTTGACTGTCTACCTGAGTTGCTGCACACAGCAAAATGGGGAAAGACTGAGTTCATTTGCTTTGCCTTTCCTCCTCTCCCAGTGGAGGAGTTTATTTATGGTGTGCCTGACTCCCACCAGGAACAGAATTGCTGTCATCCACATTGTGCATGTCTGGATGGGGCTGCATGTGTCAGTCCCTCCATGGAGATAACGTCTTCAGGAGGGAGCTCGTGCTGCATAGTTTAGTAGAAAGTCCTGTCTCAAAATCTGTGTGAACAGTGAAATGTTCAACACCCAGGGTAAGACCACAGAGCCGCCATGAACTCTAGAGGTGGAAGGCAGATGTTTGGCTCTTTACCTTAAAGGAATCACAGGGACCTAATTCACCATAGCTTAAAATTAAAAAAAGGAAGTAGGAGACTGATGGAGGTGAAACTCAGGAAGCCAGTCATCATCATTGGTCCTTGTTAGGCTGCACATCTGTCCCCCCAGCTCCACTGCTGTGCTCAGGGTGAATGTGGTACATTGGTTGGGGACGTGCCTGTCTCTTCCCCACTCTCAGCCTGTGTTTCCAGGGTACAAACGTCCTGTGGACCATGGGAAAGGGCTCCTGCATCAGACTTAACCGAAACTGATGGAAGGCCACGCTCTCAATGTTCTCGGTGTGGTGGTGTGCACCCCAGCAGCCCTGTTGGTAAAGGAGAAGCATTTGTCAGCCTCCTAGGAATTTAATCTTCACATTTTTCTCATACTGGTTTTGAGCACTCTTGGGGGTTGAATTTGCATTGGTGGCATGAAAGGAATTGGCTTTTCACTTGCAATATATGAGGTAGTGAGTTTTGCATTTGGCCTGTGTGTCTTTTCCGCAATCTTATTTCCCCCCCTTCTATATGTTCTATATGAACACCCTTAAGTTATCAAAGTGAACTGCAGGGTTTAAAGTCTACTGCAAAACTACACTAACAGACAAGTATAAGAGGCTACATTAGTTTAAATGAAATCGCTTTTGTGGATTTTTCTGGCATAAGCCAATCCCTAATAGATCCAGAATGTCTGAGAATGATTGAGTACTCAAATAAACTTGCAATGAATTTTAAAGGGGAATAGTTTTCTGTCTCTTTTATGTTAGTTTTTTTCCCAGTGATGGCTAGAAGAATGAACATTTTTCTTAACTGTTTGGTTTTTTTCTTTTTTAAATCGCTTCCCTGCTTGTTTATTTTGGAGAGTAGTGTGCAGAGTTGCTGTATAATTCATTTTACTATAGAGTGGTGACACGCAAGAATGTGCCTGGAAGGACTGCTTGGAGCCTCAGGTATGAGTTGGGAGTCTTCTCCCATCTCTACCAACAGGCTGCAGGTAGCAAGTCTTTCCAAGAAAGATTTTTCCCAAGTATGCTTGTTAATAGAAACAAGTTGGGGTGGGGGAGCTGGAAGAGTCCAATTGAAGCTCCCTTCCCTTATTGATTTTCCCCACTCTCCCTTTTGTGCTGTTGTGATTCCACTAGTTCTTCAGTCTCCCTTGAGTCTGCCAGGACACAGAAGACCTGAATACCTAATGTGCTTAAGCGAGGCTTTTGGAAAAAAACAGACTAATTAAGGAGGGGAAATTGCCATTTTAATGTACAGAAAAAGAAACAGGCTAAAGCTCTTTTCTTCTTCCTTTTTGAAGTTTGTGTTTACAGGAATTTAACTGTGATCTGAAATGCAATAGCCTTTAAAACTGTCCTGCTTTGTATGTCTAGGTTACAGGGAGGAAAACACTGATGGGCAAGGAGGGAGAGCTTGTGCTACCTGTGCTACAAAACAAGGCTCCTGAGTTTATCGTTGATGGGTTTTTTGTTTGAGTGGATGAGTAGGTCCCTCATTTATACAGCATAGCGTGCTGATACTCAGTGCTGATTTCTTTTATAAAAGTAAGAAGAATAAATGTGAGCAGAGGAGCTAGTGAAGCTTGGTTTCCTGTGGGTTTTGCTTCATGGTTGAATTCCTGTGTATCTAATAAAGTGCAATCATCGCTTTTCCTTAATTGGGGTATCCCCATGGTTGTCTTCCAGGTGACTTCTTTGGTGTCTAATGGTTGACCAAATGTTGTGTTGTTCCCTGCAGAGAAATATTAATGTGATGGGTATCTCTTTTATTTCTCCAGCAATTCATGAAACCTGTGAGACTTAGTTTGAGACTACTATCCATCTCACAATATTTGTTTGAGAGCTTTGTCCACTCTCGAAGCAGCAGCCACTTGCTAAGGTTAGATGGGAGACAGGCACAGACGCTCGCTCTGTAATTGCGTAGTCTCATTTTGTGGGTAGGGACACACACCATATCCCACTCTTCTTTCAGCTAAGGCAGAAGGGTGCTTCTGCAGAGCGTGCAGCATGAACAGTGAGCATCATTGCCTGGGTACTAAGCTGAGCACAGGGACTGTGTTATGGCAGACTCCCAGTCCCCGTGGTGGTACTAAGAAGGGGATTAGCCAGGCTCTTTTTGTGTGGCAGAAGAAAAGCTATTAAATAGGTTGTGGGTCTGTTCATCTCCCACAGGTTAAATAATCTACTCTGACCATTTGCCATTGGTGTGCTCTGCTTTTGATAATGCACTGATCACTCGCATGGTCATAATTCTGCAGACTGACCCATCTTGATTTTGAGTTCTACTTGCTTGTAAAAAAGCCGCTTGGGTTAGGTAGTTGTCAGAAGTTTATACTCCCCACAGACAGCCAGAGCAAAGGTGGTGCAAGAGTAAGTATCAGTAGCCCAGTATGTTCTTTATTTGCTTACCATAGCATGAGAGCTCTTGGACTATCAAACTTCACAGGTGCCTGTGAGACAAGCCATTATCTTTGTGCAAGAGGAGCTGAAACAGGCCCTGAGCAAATTCAGCCTGAGGCTCAGGTCTGACAGAGCTGGTATCACTTCTGGATATGAAAAATAGATGGCTGAAGCTTTACAGGCGGAGGTGCAAGAAGATACTGTCCAAAAATCCTGCTGTGGTGAGAAGCCCTTCCTGCACTCTCCTGTCTTTCAGCAGTCTACAAGTGTTATCTTTGGGTCTTGCTCCCTTATTTTTCTTTCATAGGAGTCCAAGGCATGTAGAGATCTCCTCTTCTTGTTACCTGAGCTTTGCTATTCCTCCTTTTGTTCAAGAGTCTCTTCAGGCTGATGTGAGTTGGTGATACTTCCATTGCACTGCAATTTTCTTCCATCTGCTGAGCAGAGAGCAACCAGCAGAGTATCTGCTGTTGTTCCTGGGCATGCCTCTCTTGGTGTTTCAGCCAGTTAAACTCCAGAGCATACCTCTGCTGATGGGATTCCTGAGAAGCAGCAGTGCAAGTGAAATGCTTCAGGCTGGTCATTTTGCCACAGGATAGTGAATAGTAGCTGGGAAACCACCAGCTTGCACACCCTTTTGCACCCAGATGCAATGATGAAACTGGGAAAACTGGAGCTGTCTGGAGACTGGGGACAGCAGTGTGTTGGCTGTGCTTGGTTCTCCCTCAGGGGTTTCACCAGTAGAAGGGTAGAAGTGCTATAAATAAAATTGTGGATTCTGCTGGAGTCAGTGATATTGATCCTTCACTGGAGACATCATGGAAACTTCCTATTTACTAGTTTATTCGTGACTTATTTTATTTACTGTTTTGAGTGGGTTTTTTAATGCATTGCTTTGATACAGTGTGTGCCTTTGGGTTAATGGTAGGTGCACCAAAAACATCTTCTCCTTATTTTAATGTGAGGTTTATTTCCGGAACACTTACTTTTAAATGCCCACTGGCTTCTGCAAAGGATTTGGGGTATCCTGGAAAGCTTGGAGCCATTGTGCCCTAGAAGACCTGTCTGTATTTTGAAAGACTCAAACCTTTCCCTTCTGACTGTAACTATCAGTGGTGTATATCTGTGCTGCCACATCTGAATGAGCCATCTTCCTATATGGGGCTGCTTGCCTCATGGGGGTCACTTGGTGAGCAGGACAAGCAACCAGTGACTGTAAAGCTGGAAAAAGTGTCCATCTTTTTCTGAAATGATGCTGCCATTCATCATTTCATGTGTGCCATCAAAGACCACCTAGTGGCTTCTCTGTGGCTAACTCTGCAGTCTGTTCATTGACATTGTGTGGACCATTCACTGCAGAGGAAGAGAAAAACTGTTCCTGGGTAGCCATCACACCTCTTCCACATATAAAGGGTCCGAGAGCAAAAACATTTGGAATACAATGTCTATGGCAGGAACTAACTATTGAATAAATACTTTCCCACTGTCTGCCTGATTTAGGAGCTGCTGCCTTTATTGATGGTGAATGAAAGGGTTTCTTCATGCACCTTGACAAGGCAGTGCAGAACTTCGTGACGAAGAGCTGTCGATATTTCCGTCAACTGATCCTTGTTCACAGCTCTTCCCACTGCTTTGACATGTCCTGTCATCTTCCTCATTTCCTTCAAATGTAGCATGGTTTGTGGGGAAAAGTGATGTCCCCTTTGTAGCTGTGTGTGAGGGTGCTGCTCAAGCCTTGCAGTGTGCCCTTTTGCTAGAAGAGCAACTTTATGGTGGCCGTCTGTTATTGGGGTGATAATGAGAGAGGTTTACAGAAATCTGAGAACAGATGGAATGGGAGAAGGGGGAGAAAGGAAGGGCACTATGTGCTTTGAAATGTCCAGATCAATGAATATAAAAATAAACGCATTTATTAAAAGTTTCCAGTATAAATATGCAAAGCACTCTCATGCGGAAAGTCAACTGGTTGTACGTGCCACACTAGCTTCTCAGACTACCTGATTGCTACACTGGAGCAAGAGAACACTTTTTTTGCACAGGCTTAAGAGTCCTTCCAAGCACAGCATTTCACCTCCCTTCTCCCTTCACTTCTGTCCCTCAAAATCACCACCACCAGAACTAGAAGAAGCTTGAAGCATCAATAGCTTAAAGAAGAGAAATGATGTGATGACCATAGCCACGTGCATAAGGGACAAAATTGCAGAAGTACAGTAGAAAAAATAAAGTGCTATTAAGAAAACAGATTTGCAGAAGTGGATGTTACCTGGTTTTATTTGTGATACCTTGATCAGGTGGCAGAAGTCTGTCAACCGTTTGGCTGAATTTGCATTAATTCTCTTAATTCTGCTTTCACAGTCTCTAGTGCAGGAGGAAAGCAGGTGGTCCTCGTGGTTGGAGAACTTGGACTCCATCCTACAAGAGCCAGACTGTGCCTTTCATTCATCACGGGAGTGCCAGCTTTAGAATAATGACTCTGAGCTGCCAAAACCTTGTTGAAAGAAAGTAGCTTGGAAATAACCAAAAAACCCAATATCCTTCATTCCAGCTCCCAGGAATCCCTCCAACTCATGCTGACTTCGTGGCTCAGTAGACGGTTGTTGTCTCGTGAAGGTGTATCTTTGTATAATATGTTATGAACAATTTCCATGCTTTAAACAGGACTGTTAGAGAAATAAAATATTTCCACTGTCTTAGTTTGTATGTGGGATTTTTTTTTGTTCTTAGATTTCAAAGCTTTTTCTCGTCTGCTTCTTAGTCACCCTATGACTCTCAGTAGTCTGCATCTGAAGAAGATGTGTTTCTGTTCTCTGCTTCCCTGTCCTTGTGTCAGGATGCCAGCATTTTCACTTTTTCTTCTCCTGGGAACTTAAGACCCAGACCTAGCGTGAACAGAAATCTCAGATGTAATAGAGAATAAAGCCTAATTCTGTGCTTCCTTTGGTACTTTGTTTGTGAAGGCTGAAAAGCTCTATTCTTGTGTGTTCAGCAGAAAGGTGGGTTATGATGAGGATGGACCCAGGCTCACCATTTGGTAGCCTTTAGATTTTTTAGTTTAAAAAATGCTGCTGAGAAAAATTGTCTCCCAAGCATGACCGTGTCTTGGTCTGTGTCATCTTGGCCCAGAGGCAAAAGCAAATCCCTGCCACTGAGCTTAAGGAGTGACTGGCCAGAAGGGGTCGTTGGAAGCTGTAGTCCCGGGCTTTGCAGCTCTCAGGACAGATCAGGTCCCAGAAGGCAGATGGGAGAAAGGCACTTGGAAGGTCTGAAAACTTTCTGTAGGAAAAAGATCTCTCACGTGGGTGCCTTGACCTCCTGTGTGATCTGTGCTGAGCTCTTGGTGTAGGGGTACTCATCTCTGAAAGCTACTCTGCACTCTTATCTCCAGTGTTGCTCCAGTTCTTACTTGTGTAGTTGAAGTACAGGTGAATCCTCCTTGAAAACTTGATTTTTGAGAAGAGTGACTCATCTGACTATAAAGCACCACAAACATTATTATAGTCCATTATTATATATGACCTGAGATGTGTTTTGATTGTTTTGAAAGGCTACTACAGGACTTTCTCCCTTTTGAGCTGTTTGTGTTGCCTAAGTGCGCTAGGTTGAATAAGGGTATTAAAAATATAGCAGAAAAGAGGATTTTTCTAAGCTTCCCATTTCTTTAATTTCTTAACTTCAGCTTCAGAGGTGTAAAACATCAAGACCTGCACAGCTTCAGAGGAGCCCAGGCTGTGTCAGCTCCTCAGCTCCGTGTTTGCTGTCTTTTTTTTTTACTTTTTTACTTTTCCTGGCTGTCCTGCAAGCTCTGGGAGTCTGTGGCTTAGCAGGTTGCCCTGTGCCAGCTTAAGCCACAGCAAATTCCCATGTCTCTGCTCTTAGCTCACAAGTGCTGTTAAGTAAAAGGCATCGGCTTAACCCTCGGTGGAAGAGGTGCTGCTGATGTACTCTGCCCTTGAGTTTGCAGTGGCTTAGGCTTGTGTTAAGCTGCAGTAGCTTGCCAGTGCTGCTCAGGATCAGCAGGAAAGTTAAACCCTCACATAGGTGAGATTGTAGAAGAGGGAGGGAGACAGAGAAGGAGGGATTTGTGAGCTGTCTCAACTTGGCTTGCTGCTGGAGGTTATTACCTCTGCAGGTGAGCAGTCAGTGTGATGCATGGTGGTCTGCAGCCTGCTGCTTTCCTCCCCGGCTGACTCCTCTAGACTCTGTTTCAGGAGGGGTGGATGGGGTACTTGGCAGTGTTGAGCTGACAGCCTGCCCAGGTGTCACTAAGCAATGCAGCTGTGGGGCATGGGAGGTCCCATGGCAGGGGAAATTCCAGGCAGAGACCAGTGTGCAAGTGTCACCCTCAGCAGAGCTGCAGGAGCAGGGAGGTACTGGAGTGTGCCTGAATCTCATCTAGGTCTACCTGGAGTTGCAGATCTGCTAAATGGGGTGTGCTGTGGGCACAGAGCCCAAGTACAGAGCCCACCGATGAACTGGGTCTTGTCAGGTATTGGCTAAAAGAGCAGGGACATCCAGGCTGTCACAAAGCACGAGTTTTCCCATTGCAGAAAAGGGGAAACACTTGTCCCTTTGGATGTCATCTCTGCCACCACCTCATGCCTTTTTTTTCTTGCATAGTGGTTTGCATAGTCCTCCTTACAGAGAAAATTTGCTTTGCAGAGCAGGGTTGCAATAAACGTGTATAAGTGCAAGGGAGTAAAGGTTTTAATCTCTGCCACAGCTGGGAGATGGAGGCAGACAGGAGGCTCACTGTGCTCTTTTTGTGCCTCTGCATCCTCAGCATCTCAGCCCCTCGGGCCTCCTGTCATCACTGTTCTCCACCGATGCTTTGGCTAATTTTTCCTTAATGAACAAATGATGACTCTCCCTGCTGGATGCTGCCTTGTCCTTTTACCACCTCTTTCCTCTTTTTTTTTTTTCTTTTAATGAGGTCACTTGAACTTCTCCACTTAAATTAGCTGTCCTAATAACCAGATGCTCCTTAGGGTGCTTTGGGATGGAGTGGGTGGAGAGAGAAGAAGGAGCTTGTTAGAGGGAGTCTGCCTTTCCCTGCTCCCTGAAGCAGCTTTAGTTGAGGGCAGAGAGGTGATGGGGGTGATGAAACAGGGGCAGTGGGTATGAAATGTGCTCCGGGCACCCACCACGTTGCATCTGAAGCAGTCGAGGGAAGGGAACCAGCAATTTTGGAGGAGCATCTACCACTTACCAGCAGGAGGAAGCTTGGAGAACTGCTCTGAACACCACTATGCTGATGGGTCTGGAGCCCCAGAGGAAAGCCAAAGAGTAAAGGGGAGGGCGGGCATCCTTTTTCCTGGAACTGAAGCACTTGTGAGCAGCTGGGAAAGCAGTAGCTCCCCTGAGTCTATCAAAGACAAGCTGAAGCTATGGCTGAGCATGTCTGTTCCCCTTGCACACCAGCTGTGGGGTTGTGGGTGGAGCCACTGGCCACCTGCTGCCAACACTTGGGAACCTGTGAGAGAGCATTGCTGCCCTGTTTGCCCAGGGTAAGGACCTTGGCTGTGCAGCTCTGGCTGGGAAGCTCTTCTTGGAAGACACATTGTGGAGTGGGAGCAGGTTGTGCAATGGGATCTTGTGCTGCTGCCTGGGAAGGAGCACAGTGCTAGACTCAAATGGGCATGCAGGGCAGGCTGGGTGTGTGACTAACGGAGCCTGCAGCAAGCAAGAAGTTCAGGCACTGGGTCGAAAAGCTGACCTAATTTCCAATTTTCATGTCTCCATTTCTCTTTCCCCCTTTCTTCTACATTATTTACTTTTTTTTCCTGCACCCTTTCCCACTGGCTGCTTGAACTCACCCAGTTGCTTTGGGAGATGCATTTCTGTTGGCATAATCCTTCCAGCCAGTCGTTAATGTAGCAAACAAAGATACTATTATATTCAGAGAATTTATTACTACTGCTGTGAAACAACTGCTATGCCGTCTTACTTAACTCTTCAGCTCCCCATTGCCTTCTGCCAGCAGCTGAATCAGTAACAAACTGCCCTTTTAAAAAGCTGAAAGCATGCAAACTGGTGATGTGTTATTTTATTTTATTTTATTTTATTTTATTTTATTTTATTTTATTTTATTTTATATTTTATTTTTCTGCTCTTACCAGAGAATATTGCGGTGGTACAATTGCAGGTGACTTCATTGCTTCACCCTGTATTTCTTGATGGTGAAGGAAGTGAAAGTGACTTCTTATTTAAAATAAGGCTTAAATACTTGCGTGAGGATTAAAAATATGTTCTGACTGCTTTTCTTTAGCCCACAGTGCCATTTCTGCTTACTCTTTCAGGAGCTTGCAGTTAATTCAGACTAATTCAGACTTCTTTTTTAATGTATTTAAACAGTTTGTAGTCTTTTAGCTGCCTTTCATTTAAACCTGTCTTTAACTATCCTTATTTCTCAGCACAGGTGGAATTTTAGTGAACAAAAGCAATCTCTAAGCCAACCAGATTATTAACACTTGCTTTCCATTTTCCCTGTGGCACCAGGAGCCTGTTGCTGTATGTTGGTGGGTGAGGAAGAGAAGAGGGAAGGTTTGGCACAGAAACCCCACATGCTCACTCACAACGAAAGTACCTCTTTGCATGGTAGATTTATCTCCTTGAATTCTAGTCCCAGGTAGTACCTTGAACAGTGGGAGAAACTTATAAGGAGAAACCACAGGCATACAGCTCTGCCTGCCTCAGGCCACCTGCCAGTTTTCAGTAGGGACTTAAAAATAAGGCAAGCAAAGGATGCTACCAGCAGCACGATCTGCTCAGTTTTGTCCACTTGCAAAGGTGACATTTGAGGGTCTTCGTCAGTTTTGCAGCATAACACAGCATGTGTTTTCCTCCATGCTGAAGGCATTACAGGAGCTTTTGATTGATGAGGAGAAGCAGTGTCTGATGTGCTGCAGCAGGTATGGATCGGCATATACAGCTAATTGCCAGGCATGAGGGCTTGAGAGGATTACATTGCTAATCTAGGTATCTAGGTATCTTTCCTGCCTTATCACCACCCCCTTTGTCCTGCCACATGCATGCACGTGTATTTGGATCCTGCAAGGAATGGAAATCAATAGTAGTGTGGGGGAGGGATGCAAGGAGCATGGCTCCCTGGGAGCTTGCAGTGACTGGAAGAGGACAGGTCCATTTCAGCTGTTTCTATGGCATTGGGTTGATTCTGCTGGCAGACCCTCCTTCCCTGTTATGGCATGGCTGGCTGCAGGAGTGTTAGCAGATTGTAAAGGATAATAATGAAATGCTGTGTCCTCATGTTCCTGCCTGTGGCCCTGTTCACAGTACCGTTTGGTGCCTGACACTGCTCATCTCTGGACTGGTGGCACTGGCATTGCGGTTCCTCTTGAGCAGCTTGTTTCTGTCTTGCACGCAAAACCAGAGGGGTTAGGGAGGGAGGATGATGATGCTCAGCTTGGTTCCCTGCAGGGCAACAAGATGTCGTGGGGCAGATGGAAACATAACTCTTGCACTAATTCCTTGCAATACCAGAGCAGTATTTCTCAGACAGAAGCAGCTCCCTAGGAGTAGAGAATACATGTATTTGTTCTTCCTAAATGGCTCACGCTTGACACTTGTCAAGTATGAAGTGGGCAGTTGGGGACACAGGGTAGCACCATAGGGTGCCTCTAAAGTGTATCAATGAGCAAAAGCTGTAATGAAATCCAAAGGAAGAAGAGGCTGATGGGTTTTACTTGTCCTACAATGGTCCTGAGATGGTCCCGCTGTGCTGGGTAGCCTGCGTAAGTTGTTTTACTTCTGAAGAGCCTACAGCTTGAGTAAGGCTACCATGGTGCTAAATGATTTTCACAGCTATTTTTTTTACCAGTTCAAGTGAAGAAGCCTCTGGCTCCCAGCCTGATGATCCTCCAGCATCACTTAACAAGGAAACGGTACCTCAGGCAGGCTTGCTGCCGTGCTTCGAAGTAGATGAAATGTTGGTAACTTTCTGGTTTGTGTCTGGCACATAAAACCTTTGATAGCCTACCCCTTGCGGGTGATTGGGGTTATGGATATCCAAGGATGAACCTGAGCCAGCCTGGGGAAAAGGGGGACACCTGGGTTGTCTTTGTCCACCTGAGGTAGAGTTCATCATGGCACTGGGAGCTGCTGGAAATGGAGCTGGTCCTGGGGCTTAGAGAAGAGTGCATTGGAGAATTTGAAGTGTGTGCTGAGGCCGGACCTGAGAACTCCAGTCTCTGCTCCTGCTTGTTTTTGGGGATGTTGTAAGCCTGCTCTTTATGGCCTTCTAAATGGCCTTAATTCTCCATCTGTACTTTAGGTAGCTCACCGAGTTCTCATCACTTGAGATGTGCGCATTTGAGGTTGGCTTGAGCTCCAAGCTGTTCTGCAGGGGCACCACCCCGAGGGAGAGGGGAGGATCCCCAGACTCCCTTCTCCTTTCCCTGGTAGCCAGGCCTTGGGACTCTCCCTAGCTGAGTCCCTGACACCCTCTAGTGGCAATATTTACATTTAATATTTCAGGAGCTCTCAAAACGTGGGGGTGCTTTTGAGCACCCTCTGCTTAGAAGCCCACCAACTGCTGAATAATTGTTCCAGTGCCCTGTGCAGTAAACTGCTGCCTGGGGACTCATAGGAAGTGCTGTATTTCTTGCTCTTTTTTTCAGTGGTGTAAGTACAAGCTCAGTGCTCTCAGATGTAGCCAGGGCAGACTGGCTCGGGACAGCTGTAGGGCAACAGGTTTATTCCTCTCACCAGGCGCTTTCCAGGCACTCGTATCACTGTCCAGCCCCTCACTGCCAAGCATAACCTTGATGCTGGAAAGAGAGGAGCTCTGCTGACACCTCCAAGGGTTCATGACAGCTGTAATGTTAGACTTGTGTTAGGGACAATAAGGAGACAAGGCTGAATGCTGGGAGAAGCAGAAGGCAGGATGCCTGGATGGCACATTGAAAAGAGGGGAGAGACAGACAGGATGTGGGCAAGAAAGAGCAGACAAGAGGATGTGTCCTGCAGCATCCATCTCAGTTCTGAAGGTGTGGCCCTCAGGTGTGGCCCTTTCAAACAGTAATGATTCTTATCTAAGCTTACTTTTGCCTTCAAGTGGAGCTCAGCTTGCAGAGTGCCCCCAGAAACACTGGTGATTCCCTTGGTGAGTGGTTGCAGGATGAGTGTGGGCAGCTTGGCAGTGTGATAGCAGTGGAGCCAGGCCTCAAGGGTGAACACCATGCAAAGAGATACTCATGTCCTGATACTCAAAGTGATGTCCTCAAAGCCTGAGCAGGGCATTGGCTTGGAATGAACTTCTCTTCTGATAACACACCTCCCCACGTGTGGTATTGTGCCTTGGCGAGCACCTTTGTGGCACTGCCTGCTTGCTTTTCTATGACTTTCAGTTCTGGTCTGCTCCAGCCTGATGGGCTAAGCTATGTGTGTAGCCCTTTGGTTCATGCAGACCAGTGAGGTCTGTGCCTTAGTGTGGTGCATGAGCCCCAGCAGACCTGTGGCCCTGCTGTGGGAGTCCCCAGTGCTCCGCAGCACTTGGAGCAAAATGCTTATTGGGCTTCTGAAATGAGCTGTGACCTGCTGCCACGTTCACCAGCCTCTTGAGGACAGCATTTTCCTCTCTCTCCTACTTGCTTCCCCCTACCCAGAGCTGGTACCCGAGGTGCATCTTACAGCGTAACTGAAATAGTTGTTTTGCATCATTGGCCAGGCGCAAGAGCTATGGTGCAAAGCAGAGAGCCTTCCTGCTGGCCCAGTCAGCTCAGGGTTCTTGTCTGTCCTGCCCAACATATAATTCTTTGGAAACTGGGCTTTGATTTAGCGAATGGGTCTCCGGTCCTGCTGCTTAGGAAGATGACATCAACCGAATGTGTGTCCATGCCAGGCTAATTTAAGATAACAGCTTCAAGGCTGTGTGCAACCCTAAAGGTCTTACCAATTCCTCTGACTGGGAGCATCTGGTTGGCTTTTTTAACCAAAAGAGCAGGAGGAATTCACAGCAGGTCAAGCATTACCACAGTTAAATGATAGTCTTCAATATCATGTCACTGCCTCCTGTTTTTCCTCCAGGAATGCATTTTGCAATAGCTTGCCCATGTAGCGTAAAAGATACTAACCCTCCAGCCTGGTTATGACCTGGAAATACGAAGACATGGGTCCAGCTGGTGAAAAAGTGTCTGTGCCAGACTCTAACCCACTTGAGGAACGGCATGGCAAGCACTTGCATGGGGCCCAGCCTTTGGCTTCCCGGCATTACTCACAGGGAGAGAACAGCTCTGAACGGAGGCTGGTGTGACAGGGAGCACTGCCTTTGAAGCAGCTCTGCAGAAAAGTTACTCCAGCAAGATGATGATCAGGTTTAATTTATTTAAATAACGTAAGAAAAGTTATAAGAGCCCGTGGCTGGAGGGCAAAGAGGAAGGACCTGCACGGCTCTGGAAATTATTCAGAAAGGTTTGAAATGAGAAATGTGTATCTCATTGTGCAGGCAGTGTGAACCAGCGAAGTTAGTTGCTGCTGCACCACTGTTTTGGGAGTTGGAGGGAGGGGGGAAAGGAGAAAGGAGGTGGGCTCCATCTGTGGTCTTCCAGAGGCTATCCCCATCGTGCAGGGGATGGGAGCCTCAGTGAGGAAGATGAGAGGAAAGGAGGGAGGAGGAGGTGTGGCTGCAAGGACAGGGATGATGGCCTGCGGTGTAAATGGCCTTACCAGGTAAATTGACTTACCAGTAAATACCCTGGGTAATGAACACACGGTAAAGTAAATGCTCCCATCTGGGCTAGAGGTGGGAAGATTTCCATCTTGTTTACTCCATCTCATGGCATTTTACTTTTTCCTCTTCTACTTTTGACTTTTCTATCATAAATAAACCCGGCAGTTGTCTTCGCTGCAACTCATTGCTTTCTGTAGCCATGCCTGAACAAAACAGATGCAGCTTTCAGCAGCTCAGCTAATTTCGTCAAAGCTTTCAGTGCTGTCAATGAAACTGAACTGAGATATGTTAATTATATTCCACTGGTACGCAGTGAAGCTGTGGGCATTAACGGGTTCACTAACACTGCCTTGTCTGCAGAGCTGGGGAGAAGGTTTGCATTCTTCCTTTCCACTTGATGTTTCTTGATACAACAAAGTCTAGAAAGGCTTCTTTTTAAGAAAGTCTGTATTCTGATGGAACGAACTCTTGCTAAGGTTAAGATGCTTGCTAAATTTGAGCAAGGTTGAGGGTCTGCAATTGTTTTTTATCCTAATTTTAGCAGCTGTACTTTCTTTCCTCTGCTTAATCAACTGGAAAAGTAGCCAGCAATTTTATTGCCAATTGTCTTGTCATGGCTGTGCCCCTGCAGTAGGCGTCGGGCAGGCTGCAATTGCATTGCTGCCCTCAGAGGATCCACTTCCCTCCAAATGCAAAAAATCCTTTGTTTGGCCTGAGGGGGTAATTAAAACATGAAATGGTATAAACAAAGGAGAGGGGAATTGAATCTCCTGACTTTTTTATGAGGGAAGATTAAAGGAGCTGAATATGTTTAGCATCACCCCACCAGTTACTGAAGGGCAAAGACCATGCCAGGGCTAAGGAGAGGGCGAAGGATATGGGCAGGAGGGGTTTATGAAGCATGCTGGGGGTGCACACAATGAAGGGGAGGCCACCCATGACAAAATGCTTCTGTGGGATAAGGAGGTGTTAAGCTGTGCTGCTTTGCAGGGTGGTGGAAAACCCTATGAGGTCACTGGGGCCATTGAGCAGGAATTTAAGCACAACGTTGGAATAAATGCTGCAGGTCATGATCTTTCCAAGCCAAGGGCTTTGGGGACGCTTCTCCTCTTTTGGAAAGATAGATGTGAGCCAACAGGGCTTTGCTAGTACTTAATGATTCATTACAAGTGTAAAAAGAAACTTCTCCCTGTCTCTCCTTTAAAGTGCTTGGGCTTTAGACTCAGCGTATCGACGTTGCTAACTCTCAGGCTGTGTTTCCCTGTCTACCTTTGCTACAGTCATCCCCGACTCGCTGCGAGTGACAGCGATCCCACAGACGCTGAACAAAGTAGAGCACGACTCCCTGGAGCTCAAGTGTGAGGTGTCCAAGAGCACAGCCCAGCACAGCCATGTCTCCATTGCCTGGTACCGGCAGCGAGGCAGCGAGGTGCCCGTGGAGGTCATTTCCCTCAGCCGTGACTTCGTCCTGCGGGCCGGCAGTGCCTATGCCCTGCGGCAAGCTACAGGGGACGTTCGCTTGGACAAAGTGGGAGAGACCACCTCAAAGCTCACCATCTACAACCTTCACCCATCAGATCAGGGCGAGTTTTACTGCGAGGCAGCAGAGTGGATCCAGGACCCAGACAAGTCTTGGTATGCCATGACCCGCAAGCGTTCCCAGGGTGCCATCGTCAACGTGCAAGCTACCGGTCAGTGTCTCCTCTCCTTTTTCTTGCTCAGCTGGGTGGTGGGAAGAGGTGGAAAATCTGACTGTGTGTTGGTAGGTGGCTGGGGCTTGGTTCTCTCCTTTCCTGTGTGCCCTGCGCTGGAGACCGCTGGCAGGGTGAAGCAGGGCAAAAGAGAGCCTGAGCGCTGCCTGCAGGCAAGGCAGATGCCAGCAAATAGTAGCCAGGTGACACTGGGGCAGCAAAAGGGCTTGGATGGCAGCCCCTGTCTCCTGATGTGGCCAGTGATCTGGGGCAGACGCAGGACCTAAAACATGCATTTTTAGCACTTGGTGCTGACATAGGCAATGAAGATTTTGGTAAGTGAGAAGATAAGAGTGACATAGCAGAAAATAAAATTAAAATTTTCAGCAAGCACTTCTGTATTACACAAAGTCCATTTGCAAGTCAAAATACTTCTCCCAGCCCACAGCACAGGTTCCTGCGAAGGATCTAAAGACCTAACTGAGTTCTTTCTTCCTCTCTGATATCCCCAGAGGCCCTGCTTCTCGACCCTGGCTGAGCAGGGTGCGAGTAGGTCTAGGCTCCAGCTTGTATCCTGCAGTGCCAGTGGATGCTGGTGTTGCAGCAGAGCTGTTTCCAGAATCAATGCCTAGGGAAAAAGCTTGTGGCTGGGGAGACCTTGCAGCTCTTGCACACTGGGCAGCAAGCTGTTTCTCCTGCAGCACAGCCAATCTGGGCTCTCACAGCAAAAGCAAGGCCCTTGCCTCTCCACCTGTGGATGCATTTGTCCAAAGGGTGTTGACTACGCAGAGAGATGCAATATGGAAATATCTCAAATGAGTTGTGCTGGCTGTCCTGGTGTGCTTTACCAGTCTGAGATGAGTTGGTCTGTCTCTCCTCAGATAAGGAGTTCAGTGTCCGGCTGGAGACGGACAAGCGGATGTACATCGTGGGTGAGCCGGTGGAGTTCCGGTGCATCCTGGAGGCACAGAACGTCCCTGACCGTTACTTCTCCATCTCCTGGGCCTTCAACAGCTCCCTCATTGCCAGCCTGGGTCCCAATGCCGTACCGGTGCTCAACAATGAGTTTGCCCAGCGTGAGGCCTTGGGCCAGCTCAAGGTAGCTAAAGAAAGCGACAACGTGTTTGTGCTGAAGATCTACCGCCTGCGCCTTGAGGACAGTGGCAAGTACAACTGCCGGGTGACCGAGAGGGAGAAGACCGTGACAGGGGACTTCATTGACAAGGAGAGCAAACGGCCGAAGAACATTCCCATCACTGTCCTGCCGCTTAGTAAGTAGAGATCTGCCCGTCTCCTCCGGGGACCATGGGCTCTACTGGGCAGCTAGCTGGTGAGGGTGTGATTTGCCCAGAGTTCCATGGTGGGGAGGAGGGAGGATGGGAATTTGTATGCTGTGGAACCTTGAAATCCCAACTAGCAAGATTTTTCTTTTGATGGGAAGGGGATGGTAGGGAAGGAGAGATATTTATCAGGTTCTACAGTGGGGAAACGTGCCCCCACTTCTGTAGTGGCCCCAAGCTGGCAGCTTTGGGGTGGAGCTGAAGGTGTGTGTGACAGCCTCTGACTTGCTTCTCACACCTCTCCTTGCCTTGCCCTGCAGAGAGCTGAATGCTGAAAACTACTCAGCAGGCATAACGAGGAGACCAGCTTGGCCCTGGTTTATCCTGAGAGCTGCTAGGTTCCTGCAGTGGGTGTTGTTCAGTAGTCTTGCAAGACAGCTGTACTGGGAGAAACTAAGGTTCATACGCTCCTTGAGCCTCAGTTTGCTCTTCAGCATGGAGCTCTGTCATGGTCACTGTGTATCTGCCAACCCTGGTGAAAACAACCCTGCTGGAGGCTTGCCTGAATGCCTTTTGTGTTTGTCAGATAAAAGTGATAAAGAAATAATGGGGTGAGAGGAGAGGGTCCACTGACTCATTCCTTGTTTTCCTCTCTGAAACACATGTTTTGGAATGATGAACCATGCACATGTTGCCCAGGCTACCCTGGCTCTGGGCTTTGAGCAAGCAGGGGGTAGCTGCAGGAGGATTTTGTGCGATGTTTGTTTCCTATCTCTTAGGTTTGTGGGGAAATGCAGCCCTTTCCTCTAGCTTTTTTTTTCCCTCCTCATTTCTCCAAAAGAAATTCTGTTTCTTTTCTCTCCTACCAATATTTGGTCTCGTTTGTTTGGCTTTGAGAATTACTCTAGCTAGAAGTCTTGCACTTGACAAATGTCTAAAATGTCGTACTTCTAGACACATCCACCTTAGAGACAGATTTCATTCTTGCCATCTGATAAATCACCACCTCTAGGAACAAATGCGATAATTTTTCAAGAGTGCTAAGTGTCCATAACTCCGATGGAAGACAGCAGGAGTAACCAGCACTCAGTATCTCTGAAAAAAAAGCTATAAAGCCTTACATCTCTGGGAAGCTCAGGATACCGGGTTTTTTTTGATGCTACCAGACATTGATAGCTACCTCTAGTGTCTCTAGCAATGGGAGTTTGGGAGAGCTTCTCCCGAAAGATGTTGTAGGAATGGACATGAAAGAGGGTGATCATGAAATTGAAAGCTCAGGGAGCCGGAAGCCTTTTTTTTTTGGCAGAGCCAATTGCATGCAGTGTATGTTGTAGCAACACAGATTCCTTCAAGTTTTGCTGAGATCCCATCCTGGACCTGCAACCAGAAGATGCAGCAATATGTCGTGAGCCATAGGCAGAGAGATTTTGGATCTATGCATGCTCTGAGTGTGTCAGTCACCAGGAGCAGCTCGCTGCCCACAAGCTAGTTTTGAATATGGTCACGCATGAGGTTAAGACATGCCTGGACCCAAACGTGTGGGCAGTTTCCTGCACCTGGTAGAAAGCCTCTCTGGCCAGCAGCGTCCTTCTTGCAGACTGAGAAGTGGCAAGTGTATATCATCTGCCCTGTGTGTATGCATTTCTCTCCTTAGAGACCAGCATCTCCTTGGAGATAATCAACAACGCCAGCAATGTCTTGGAGGGGGAGAGCCTGCGCTTTGGCTGCAATGTGCGCTCGGGCTTTGGGCCCCAAAGCCACCTCTCTGTTGCCTGGCACCTGGTGGACAAGCTGAACCGGCGCAGTGAAATTGTGCGTCTGGATCGGGAGGGCACTCTACAGCCAGGCCCCTCGTACGCCGAGCGCAGCAGCTACGGGGGCATCCAGGTGGAGCAGGTCCGGCCTGGCTCCTTCACCCTGGAGATCTTCAACAGCATGAAGGCAGATGAGGGCCACTACGAGTGCCGGGTGGCCGAGTGGACACGGACACTGGATGGGGAGTGGCAGATGGTTGGGGAGCGGCATGCAGGCACCCCGGTGTCCATCACTGCTCTGGGTGAGTACTTGAGGTGCGTGGGCTGTGGGGCCATGCTCCCTGCATGCCCAGCCCTCCCCAGTAGGTCACCTGCAAATAACTGGGCTGCTCATGGTGCTCCTGCCCTTGCTAACTGTCAAAATGGAAGTACCTGTCAGCCCGCGCATACGGCCTGGTAGGTTGATGCAAAACGCCTGCATGCCCCATTGCATGTGAGGGCAAAGTCTGAGCAGTGGCTGTGGCAGGACCAAATCAGGGGGTGGCTAAGGAGAGGGTCAGTGCTTCCAGCGTGCTTCCAAGGAGAGAGGCTACTTGTCCTGTGACATGTCCCCCAGCACTGGAGCTGGGCTATGGGCAGTACAGTGGTGGTGTTTCATAAGCAGCCTGTGGGCTTCGAAGCTTCCTCGTCTGCCCTGGGTAAACCTTACCTCTGCACACTAGACCAGCAGAGTAAAACTCCGGGCATCTGTAGGCCTGGCCACCAGAAATGGTGAATACCTCTGACAGCATAAGAAGCCTACAGAAGATGGGTCAATAAGGAATGGTCCTCACTGCTTCTGCAAGGAGGCACTGAGATGCTGGCCAAGAACAACAACCTTGTGCAAGACCTGGGATCATTTCAGCTGGTACTCTGCTCTGCCAAAGAACTCTTTCATTTCAAACACAGTGAAACGACATCAGTTTAGGAGAGGGCACGTAGGGCATTAGGGATTTTGCATGGATTGTGAATTGACCAAATTAGTCCCATTTAGGCTATTAAGTCCTGGACTAGTTCCTAAAGTGCTCTGCAAGAGTCTGGAGAAGGGATGACAGCTCCTAGGAGGCTACTGATTTGCAGAATACCAGGACTATAAACAATCAAGGAGGTCTATTGAAAGGTCGAGATAGAAATTTTCTGGCTTTTTTTTTTGTTCTCTGCAGTATTAATCTTAAGCTTTGGCAAGACGTGTGAGAGACCAGACTTCAAAGTTGCATCGTATTCTGATTTAAATCTTGGTGGTTTTCCTCCTTTTCTTCACTTTTGACCTTCTTTCAGAGGCTGTTCTGTCTGGAACTAGAAGTCTTTACTATTTATTTTCCATAAGCAGGTAGGGCATTAGTTTGTAAAGAACTAAAGGCAGATTCTCATGTGGGTTCAATGGCGTTTTCCTCATGAGGTCAGCAGCATTGAGACTGCTGTAAGTCCATGTATTGGCCCTTCTCTTTACTCTGTCACTTGTAGAAGTGTTGAGATTAAGCGCTGAGATTTTAAAATGTATCACTTTTACTCTTGTTCAAGTTTAAGAAGTTCAGAGTTGCCCTGCAGTTCCAGAAGATGTGATGGAAAGGCAGTTGAACCTCCTCCTCTGCTCCTTGATCCAGCCAAATCACTGACTGTTGAGCATGTTCTGTCAAGTCCTAGGAAATTCCTGGGTCCTGTTTCTATAACTAGCAAAGCTGAAGTAGCACATGCAAATTTAGTGGAGAAGATATTGAGGATTCTTTTGTTGCTGCTGAATCTGGTATTTTTTGTTCAGTATAATGTTTTTGAAGTGTCCTGAGAAACTCAAATGGAAGGTGCTAAGAAGGAGCAAGAGAGGTTTATGGCTACAGAAATTGCTAGTGAAAAAAAATGCAGCCAATTTAGTGACACATTTCAAGTTCGGGTCTATTTGTTTGCCAGTCTGCTAGGGTAAGAAACTCTGTAGCTGAACCAGCACAGATGATGTTCAAACCCATAAATCTATTTACAGGGCAGTTCAGAAGCAACAGCCAGAAGAGAGATATGCTGTCAGATGAGACCAGATGTCCCTGAATTTCTGAGGATCTCAGGTGCCTGACGAGACCTGGCTGGCTGAGGAAGGAGGGGGCACCTCAGAGTGAGGCTGCTGTATTCTTGTAGGGAGGTCTTGCAGAGAGTCTCCCCATTTTTATGTCTTCTATTCTTTAGTACCAAGTCCCTAAGGAATAAGGGCCTTTGTGTGTTAACCTAAGTGCCATAAGTGTGTCAGTTGAGCTGAGGACCTGAGAAACACACTTGGCTTTTGCCCAGCAGTCAAGAGAATTCCCTTAATGAAGCTTCCTTGTCCTGGCCAACTGAAGATTTAATCTTAGGAAGTCAGCTGGTCTTGGTGAAATTAAGTTGGCTTTCTAGGACCATTGCTGGGTGAGTGATGCTTTTTAGCGGGGGCCGGTAACACACTTGCTGGGGCAGGAGGGCTGCTGGCAGGGTCTGAAGGTATGAGCTTACGTGGGGATGAGATGCAGGAGTCCTGCGGGGGACACAGTCTGGGTCTCATTCTCCTCTTCTAAGTAATCATTGAACATATTGCAAGAAGCTTTAATCCCAAAGATTGACCTGTTTTCTCAGTAATTACACATCCCGAAGCTTTGGCATGATGTTGCCGTGGGGCTGCAGAGGAGCTCACCAGGAGTGTGCAGACACGGCAGTGTCTGTACTGCGGCCAGCCTGGCCTGTGGCAGCAGGGCTGTGGGTTGCGGCGAGATCCCAGCTCATCTCTTGAACTGCACTTTGAAGCCAGTGGCAGGCTGAAGCTCTGTGCTGATCCAGAAGATGTTCCTCTTTCTACTCAGCGCTGGCTGGGCTCTCCCCTGAAGCAGTGGCTGTGCTGGGTGCCAGGATGGTCAGCACTGCAAAGGGAGGGAGAAGAGCTACCAGGCTGGCTTGGGATGCTCCATGGAGCCTCCCAGGAAGGGAGCACTTCTTGGGGATGTCAACAGGGGAAGAAAAGGTCCTGGCTAAATCTACTGCCTGCACTGAAGTGATTGGAAGAGAAGAAGTATTTTCTCTCTGCAGCTCAGAACAACTGAACAGTGGAAATGCCCTGACTCAAAGTATAAGCCAGTTGACCGGGAATATGTGATCTTCACATTACTAACAGATGGCTGGTTTTAAACTCACCTAAACCAACAAAGTGCTGGGGGTAGACAAGTCAAAATGTATTGACCAGCTTGCAGAGTGGTGGATGTGTAAGGATAACTGCATAAAGCTGTCCTGGAGCTGTGATCTGGAAAAGTACAAAAGTCGTGCTGTGTGAAGAACAGGAACAACCAGCTGCTTCTATCTTTTTTGCTTACCTTCGTGCTGGGATTTCATAACCACTGCTCCTCTTTGATGCATAAACGAAGGTTGCTATTTCTTGCTTTTCTCTTCTTTCCTCTACTTCTGACAACTAGCCACACACCTGGGGTGTGTGGAACGGGGTGGGGACCCCCTGCTAGAGAGGTGGACTTGACTGGCAGGGTCTGTGAGTGGTCAGGTTGGCACTGGACAGCTGCTCTGCCTGGTGCTGCCCCCTTACCGCGGTACTGCTGTGTTTCCGTACGGGGCTTTGGCAGCCTATAGATGCTGGCTGCTTGCCCTCCAGGTTGCAGAGCATCTTTCCTCACTGGGCAGAAATAGAGCACAATCCTGCTGCTGCTGCCGCAGCCAGTGCTCACGCAGACAGTCACCGCTATGCAGGCACTTAAGTGTGGTTTTGCCACTGCTTTTCATGCTGCTTCACAATTGCAAACAGGGAGCTGGTACAACACAAGCGGCTGATAATTCCAGGCCTGCGCCTGGATGTCCACACTCAAGCTTTTGCATGCTGACATCAGGGCCTTATTAGGCAGGTTGTCTCTGAAAACCTTTTTCTCTCTTTCCCCAGAGGCTGGCTTTGCTGTCACAGCTATCTCCCGCACCCCTGGGGTGACCTACAATGAGTCCTTCGACCTCCAGTGCATCATCAAGCCCCACTACCCATCGTGGGTGCCAGTGTCGGTGACATGGCGTTTCCAACCAGCAGGCAGCACGGAATTTCATGACCTGGTCACCTTCACTCGCGATGGCGGGGTCCAGTGGGGTGACAGGTACCTGGGTTTCCGGACCCGCACGGCTATCGAGAAAGCCGAGTCCAGCAACAACGTGCGTCTGAGCATCAGCAGGGCGAGTGACACAGAGGCTGGCAAGTACCAGTGCGTGGCTGAGCTCTGGAGGAAGAACTACAACAGCAGCTGGACGCGGCTGGCAGACAGGACCTCCAACCTGCTGGAAATCAGAGTCTTGCGGCCGGGTGAGTGCAAGAGGACATGAGAGGGTCTGGGTTGTGTATCGTGGGGATGGGATGTGTACCAGTGCTGCTGTGGTCTCTCTAGAGCGAGGACTGCTCTCATGGCTGTGACTGATGTCTCACAGTTGTGCCTGGCTAGTGTGGGACTGCTCAGCTCTTTGGCCGCGGTTATGTTGCAGCCCATTTATCCACCTTTAGGGAAATGGGCCTTCTCTTTGCTTCTCATGTGCTGTTCATGGGGTTTTCATGTGGGAGGTGAAATGGCTGCAGCTTGGTCTCATCTCTGGGTTGTTCCTATGAGACAGAGGTGGCTTTCAGGTTGTAGCCTCCATTCATCAGAGCAGACTAACTTGGGGAACAGAGGAGAGGGATGGGGCAAACAGAATCAAAGAAGAGAGAGATGCTTCCACCAAAGCCTGCGTGTGCGCATAGATGAGGTGCTGCTGTTCTTGTCTAGTAACCAGCTCCATCTCTCACTCTGCTGGAGTCATCTTCAAAAGCAGCTAGTGATCAAAGAGCCTGACTTTCATCACCACTAGAAATTGAGCCCATGGGTGCCCATGCGGAGTGTGTAACATCTAGGCAACAAGCACCTGGCTTGGCAGGGAGAGCTAGAAAACCTACAGCGTGTTTGTGGTCCATGTAGAGCCGGTGGAGAGAGTTAGGTGCCTTCTGTAGGCCTTGACACTGATACTTTGGTGGTGCCGTATATTGTCCATAAAGGCTGCAAGGATACATGGTCAGGGCAGCTCTGGGCCATCGCTAAGGTCATCAGTTTGTTGCTGTCTCAGCTTTAGGGTTGGAATTGATATTTGGAGTGAGGCTTTTAGCACCTTCGAGACTCATGGCTCAGGTTCTTGCAGGATGGTCAGTCCTCTCTTCATGCTTCTGCGCAGAGGGACTCCTTCCTAGGGTCTGTCTCCTGGCTTTGTGTTTTTTCCCTCAGTGGCCCTTTCCATACTCTCCTTTGTCTTCCCCAATGCTGCAAATGTCTTTGAAAAAGTGAAGGGATGCTGAGTACTGCAGGCGTCCCGTGAGCTCTCCATCCGCCTTCTTCCCTCCCTCTTTCCGTGCCTGCATCTCCAGGTTAATCTTCTCCATTTATCTTGATTATCCTGCCTTGTAATACATGTTTTACTGCTCGCAAGGTCAGGTTGGTGATGGTCATCATTTTAGCTTATTTCCCTAGGAAGCAGCACTAACTGAATATGGTCTCTGGAGTAATATGCTTCTTCATGACACATCTCTGTGCATGCGTATATGTGTGAGACAGAGAGAAAAAGAAAAGTCCTTGATAACAGCGTGCAGTGTCACAGCTCAGGGTGGCCAGGTGGACATTTAAAGGACATTTAAACCATGTTCTGGCAGCAGGTTCTTCTTTAGTGAAACAGTAACTATCAAGTGATGCCTTAACAGAACAAGTCATCTAGGCCTCCATGGCTTTTAGCTCTCCCTATCCCCCTGCTGCTCAACAAACTACTGATACACAAATCTTGGCTGTCAGTCCAATGAGCCTTGCATAATGTTTGTGGCTTTATGGCTCACAAAGGGATGGAGGAGAAGAGGAGGCTTTTCAGAGTGTCCCCAGCACCACAGATACCCTCTCTCTGTGTTTTATTTCCGTGTCCCAGGTAGCCTCTGAGAACGGGTGGTTGATGCTCTCCATAAATGCAATGTCACCGGTTGTAGCAGTGACTGCTATCGTTCCATCTGGTTTTGCCAGCTGCAGAGGGTCCTATTGTTGTTGGGTCTTTGGCTGCATAATTTCCAGAGAAGATCCAGAATGACATGGGAGGCTTCTTCCACGGTCACCTCTGAATGAACCTCTTAGTGCTCACACAGTCAGACGGTGCCAATGAAGGAGATACTGGTTTTCAGATTAATATCCAGGGCTTCTTCAGAAGGGGTCATTCAGGACCCCTGAATGATTGGAAACCTGAGAGCGCTGTCAGTTTGCCTGTAACTCTGTAGCCACCTTCATCTGACATAGCTTCTGGCTGCTATTGGATGCTTCAGTTCTCCTTTTCTTTGCCACTAGCTCCTGCCTTGACCCATATGCCAGTGCATTTGGGGTGAACTATCTCCATACCAGTTTGCCAACGCACCCTATAAAGAAGGCTTACCTGGAGGTCTTTTGGCGAATTGGGGCCAGTATGTGTTCCCAGATTGTAAGTTAACTCTGGGATTCTAGTTTCCTCTTAAAGTCTTGCTCCCTGTTTGTTAGAGTGACCTTTGTATTTGACAGGTTCCAGGTGCAGACATGGCAATAGATGTATGTCAACCTTTAAAGTGTGTTCAGGTGAGAAAGGTAAAATAGTGGCTGCCTGATTGTTTCATTAATCTCTTTGCTTTCTGAAATCCTGCATTCCCAGGGGACAAGGTGTTGGAGCTTCTCCTGGTGTATCAGTTTCCATACTAAGGCTGTCTCTCTTTGGCACTCTTGCAGTCTTTGTAGTTGTGATCCATGCTGAGTGATAACTGTGGAGGTGGCAGGGCTGGTTTTGAGTTGCCTATATTTATGTGACTGCAAAGTAATTTCATCTACGGCTTTCCTGTGACCAACAGGTAGTGTTAAGGACGTGCCAGCAGCTTGAAACTCTCCAGTCCCCAGGCAGAAACAAGCAGTATTTGAGAAATGAAACAGGTAGCTTCTGAAGGAAGGAGTGAGTAAGGCAGGCAATGGCAGCATTAACCCAGCTCTGAAGTTAAGATCTGTAGGTGGGGTGGCAGAAGTGCCCTATGTGGCATCCAGATTTGGCCTTTGAGTGTGACGTTCCTGGCCCTGTGGGTATGAGTCTGTTATAAGGACTGGCAGTGTGAAGAAAAGCCCTGCAAAGGATGCTGTGGCTCTGCACATCAGAGATTACAGAGAATTTAGGTATTATGAGGGCGTGATGTTCATCACTGGTGACGCGTGAAAACTCACTGCTGGCAGTAGTAGGATCTGAAGTTCCAGTGGTGATGCATGAAAACTCATCAGTGGCAGCAGTAGTATCTGATCATGGGCTGCTCCTCTCGATCACACCAAGCTGCTAGATGCTAGATTTCAAAGTAGAGGGAGAGTTGTGCGGGCACGCAGCCCCAGGTAGCTTGTGTGTGCTTTGCAGAGAGAGAGACTTGCTCTGTGGTAGAGTGCTGGGTTTTAACTTCAGCAGGCTGGAGCAGAAATTCAGGCTAGCATGACGTTTTGTTGGACAGGATTGTGGACCACACTGGGAAGTGGCTAGATAGGCTGTGGCCATTTCATGTCCTTATAGCACAGTGCTCTCCTTTTCACTTCCATCTCAAGCTGCCTGTTGTTTCTTTATCAGTGAGCTCATGTTGCAGCAGAGGGAGAGAAACAATAAAAGTAGGGCTCAGTTCAGGCCAGCTGCTTCCCTGAAACCAAAGCTGGCAGGAGACCACACAGAGGAGCACAAGCTGAGCTTGGAGCAAGGCCCAAGTGCAGGGGTGGGTATTCCTTCCCACCTGCAGCCTTGTGTTCGGGACTACCTTTCCACTGCAATATCTGACCTGCCTCTGAAACTGCAGTTCTTTCATCCCCCAATGCTGGTGCTTGCCCCGAGGGTCACCACCCTTTTTCCCTCAAAGGTTCATCACTCCTTTTCCTTCTAGAGGCATCGCCTTGCCCTTTGCACACTTGTCCCTTGCCAGATGGAAAAGATCATCCTCTATGCAAGCTTTATTTGGGCTGATCTACAAGAGATCAGTCAGGACACGTGTCCTGTCCTTGAAGGGAACAGGTGTGATGACTCCCTGGCACTTGCCAATCTTGAGTTTTAGGAAAGGCAGAGGCACAGGCAGTTCTTTTTGAACTCAAGTGACTCTGGAAGTGTTTGAATTCAGTCTGAGCTTTCAGCAGGAAGATGCTAGCTGACCAATACACCCTCAATGCTCTCTGCCCCCTTCCTCGCACAGCATGGAGAGGGAACAGTGCCCAGGCTCCAGTTCCTGCTGAAGGTAGGAAGGTGGTAGATAGATGCATGTGGGTCAAAGGAAGACCCAAGGGCTGACAGGCGGGCTTTGTTTTCATCTCCTTCTTGGATCTTGTTTCTCTTTGTCAGTTTTTCAGGGATGGAGTGGCTGAGACAGGAGGTGCTGTCTGTGAGTGGCGTGTGTCCATGCGGTCTACAGGATTCAGACAAGAGCAGCAGACAGTCTCTGGTGCACTATACGTGATGAGGACTCTGCTGCGATCTGGGCAGGCTGGGGTATCTGGATGGTACTCTTTTGGCAAGGAGGCTTGAGCAGATTTGTGCTAGTGTATTAAATTGCCATTGTCCTTGTATGCATTACTACACTTATCTTTCCCCTACAGCACAAGCAAGGGGGTGGTTCAGCAGAGCTTTGAGAGGGCCTGGGGTCTAAGCGCTGGAAAATCTTTCTGGCAACAGGAGAATGAAAAAGCAAAGCTTTCACACAGGCAAGAGGTTTTGACAAACCCCACCAAGCACCCACTCACCCCTCTCATACTCAGGCACAGATCTGCACATTCTGATGTGTAGGGCACCCATCTCTCTGAGCCTCTGTGCTCTTCCCACCCCTCTGTCCTCACATTGTCCCTTGGACGGTTCCTTTATGACTAATCCTGGAGCGGGTGCATGGGGAGAAGCTGCAATTGCCTCTATAAATCTGCCCTCTTGCTGCTGGGTTTTTGACAGTAATGAACGTGGGAGGAGGGATGGGGAGGGGGTGGCGGGGGATGATAACCAAGTAGACACCAGGGGTGCTGGGCTCCTTGCTGCTTTCTTGCAAGCCAGGCTACGGCAGATTGATTGACCTGGGAGCCATCGAGCAAACAAGGCAGTCAGGCTCTTCATTAGAGCATTAATTAGCTTCCAGGGGCTCTCCAGGGACTGCTTCATAAAATTTGGTTTATTAGGAGCTGTCAAGTTGGAGCTGTTGCGGAGGGGAGGGTGGAGGGCTCCTCAGCTGGTCTTGGAGAAGGGGGAGGCTTATGCCTGAACTTTTCTTTGGGAGCAGGGTGGTTGCAAAGCAGTCTGCCAGAAACCACCACTGACAGCAGCCTGGTGGCATTGGGGTTGCAGTGGCCGGAGAAACCTAAGGAGTAGAGCAGAAGACCCTTACCTTTTGGTCCAAGCCCATCCCTGGCAACCGCAGAGAGACTGCTTACTATCCTGCTTGTGCTTCCCTCTGAAGACTCAGTGGTGGTTGTAACTGCACAATCTGGGGACGGTGGGAGCAAGAGGAGGGGATGAGGCAGAGGAGAATTGGAAAAACAGGCTGCTTTATGGCTCACTTAGTGTTTGGAAAGTGTTCAAACAGTTGCCAAGACACCTGCAGAGGATAAGGAGAGACTTTCCCTAACAAGGAAAATCAGATATTATGGTTAATGCCTTTCTTTTGTCTTATTTCTTCGTAATGTCTGCATGCATCCTCTCATGGATGGATGCCTTCTCTACCATGGGTGTCCAGTGGGATAATGATCTCCCCCAGACTCTTAAAGGGAGGCTCAAACAATTGTTTTCAAGGGCCACAAAATGCCTTCTTAAAAACCTGACACTTTTTGACGCTGGAAGAATCCAGCAATAAAGTTAAACAAGGAAAGCTAATGAGCTGGAAATTTCCTTACAGAAGTGAAGTCTGGAAACTTAAGTTTGCTGCTTGCTTGATCCCAGAGTGGTTTTGCTCTGTAGAGTAGCACTGCTTCCCTGCTTTACAGCTGCCTGCTCCATCTGGCAAATAGTTGTACTCTTGCTTGAGCGATGAAGGAGTTTGAGGTGTGTTCAGGAGAGACAGGAGGCTGTTCAGCAGCAGCCGCAACTGCAGCACAGAGCAGTCTTCTCTCCCCTGGGTGCTCCAGGACTTGCTCCTTTCCCTTCATCACCAGTGGGGTAAGACCTGTTGTTTTGCTTCAGAGTTGCTGTTCTTTCCTATCAGCTTTTGTCATGCTGAACAGACAGAATGAAGAGATTCAGTATTGCGTGACCCAAGGCTGTTCCCTTGCGTATATCTGCATTAGTGACCCAGCTGAAGCCCTTTTTCTTTTCCAGGTAGCATAGATGGGTTTACTTCCTCCATCTCATACTCCTGGTAGTCTCCTACCCCTGCACGTTTGCGCTGGTGTTGCTCTGTCCCCACATTTGACAGCTTCCTCACTTAAGACTTGCTGCCACTTCCTTGACATAGTTATTTGTCGCATGCTAGGGTACGTTTTCTCCACGCTTAGCCATCACAGCTTCCCAACATCCCCATCCCCCATCTTCTCCATATACTTTCACTGTCACACATACCTGAGAGCCTCCTCTTCTTGCTGCCGCTGTGGTGCATAACATACCCTACAGCCAAGGAGTGTCAAACTCCAGGTCCACAGGCCAAATCCACCCCCCCACCTTGTTTTATCCGACCCGGCACCTTGTTTCTCCCCGACGGCAGTGCCGAGCTCCTGCCCCTGCACTCCTGCCAGTGCTGGTCACGTGTGCAGCATGTGACGGCGCGTTACGCTGCGGGAGGAGGAGGGCGATGGGAGCCGTGGGTTTGACACCCTTGCTCTACTCTTTGGCTGCTGGTTTGTAAATATAGATTTGAGGTGGGGTTTTGCCTGTGGGCCTGCATCCCCATGAGGATGCTCTCCCTGCCCTTCTCCCAGTGGGGTGCTTACTGGCTAGCTTTGTCAGGCTGGCTGTGGTTTTGCAATCATGGCTATCGGAGAGGTGCTTTGCCACATCACTCAGCTGACCACATCTGGCCTGATGTAGGTCACATGTGCGCATGAGGATGCATCGGTGTCAGCAGAGCTGAAGCACCCAGAACAGATGTCATTTTGATCCCACAAAAAGACTACCACATCAAAATGAGCTCATTGGCAAGGGAGAGAGCTTGTGCTGGATGCATTGCAACATTACAGATCCCATGCTGAGGATGCTGACACTGGTCTTGCTGGGTTGGAGCTGTGACTGACCTTCCGCTGCCTTTCGTTTCCCATCTGGGAGCAGTGATAGTTGCCTGTGAGTGTTTCTGTTGGAGCCAAGCATGTTGAGCTGACTGCAGTCAGTTATATTCAGGGCTTCCCTTGAGGCCTTAGCCTGGAACATGCACCCAAGAACGTAACCTGAGAAGTTAGATTTTAAATGTGCGAAGCATCTCAGCTGCATTTCACAAGGGTGAAGGGGGGTTGGGAATGCATCTTTGCACCTCGTGGGACCCTAACCCAGGCCAGCTTGCTCCATGTGCAGTCTTGCTTTCCTGCCCCTGAACAAGACTGGCAACACCAGGAGATCTGGGCTGTATTCAGAATATGCTGCTCTGTTCAAATTAACTTTCTTCACGGTTACTTTTTTAGGAGCATTTTTTTCACTTCGATTTCAAAGCACTCTCTACTTATTTCTTTGATATCTCCTGAGCTGTTTTCCACTTCCATTTGCAGCATGCTTATACAGAACCACAGTGTCAGCCTGTTTGCAGTCTGTGCACATGCAGCTTCTTTGATGTTGTCTTGAACGTCTTCTCTCCGCACACTTTAACTACTTATTGATTCTCTATTTGCTCTCCATGGACTAAAATACTCTGCAGTGAACAGTACTCAGATGTTGTCTAGCTCTAAATCTTTGTCCATCCCTCATGTTCTTGAAGTCCTCAAAAGCAGACTCAGCAGGGGCAGCCCTCGGGCCAATAGAGAGCACTGATGGTGAGTGGGTCTCCAGCTAGATGTTGACCACTGTTCTCCTTCACTGGTCCATGCATGGAGTCACCAGCCCCACAGCTGCCTGCTGGTCTGCACAAGGTGAGTGGCCTCAGGACCAGCACACTCAGTGCTGCAGCAGCACTGTTTTTCTCTTGCTGCCTTCTCCACCCTTCAGTCAGAGCTGTACCCAGCCCAGGTGTCCCTCCTAGCATGTGTGAGCAGCGCCTTTGGCTGTCCATCCTTGTGCTTGGGACCTGTACCATTTTTCTAGCTTCTGTATCCTGTGATCCCACAGATAAACCGCATGTTCTTCATCAGTCCTTTGTACAGGCAGGCTGTGTCCTGTTTTGAGAATAACAGTGCTGAACAGCCAGGCAGAGATGTGGTCCAGCCCCAAGTACTGTAAATTCCCTGCCTCTAGCCTTCATGAGCGTTAGTTCTATTGGTGGTGTGGGCACGTCTTCTGCTGGTGGGACACAGCTGGCTGAACACAGTGGCTTTGCTCTTCAATGTGACAGCAACCTGCATAGCCAGGTGATACAGTGATGCCCACGTAAAGGAAGCAACTTCAGGAAAATAAAGTCAGCCATTTCTTTTGAAGTTAATACCTCTCTGTCTGCAGAATAAACAAGGGCAATTTTTAACTGAATGCTTTTCCTGAACTTCTGTTCATGAGGGGCGGATTGTGTTTGGGTTTCTACCTGTTCCATCGTTAGTCAAAAACTAAATCCCTGGGTTTGCTGAACTCGCAGTCTGCTTCCTTATAGCAAAATAGCATGCTCTGGACATGCTGAGCCTATGGCTTAGGTTGTTTTATCTTAACATACATACATAAAAGTTGGCTCTCAGGGCTGTCTTATTTGCTTAAATAGGAATTTGGGATACTGTTAAAGAAAATTCCTGCACTTTTCCCTGTCCCATGTAACAGAGAAGCAGGGAGTCCGGATAATGATGGATCTGTAGCCCATTCTGCTGTAATACTTCCTCTACCCTTTAGAAGTTCAAGAAAACAATTTCTTGAGAAATGACAGATGGCTCATTTTGCTTGGTTGTTCTTCCACGCAGTAGATGGATTTGCCCGTTATTTCATGGAGGCAGCGTCATCATGAGCGTTTAGGGTGCAGGTGGAGCTGATGCAGCACTTGGTTCCACAGCAGGAGGTGATCCTCATCACGGATGTGTGCTGCTGGCTGCATTGGTCCTGTCTCGCTCCTTGTGCCAGCATCGATTCCAATGTGTGCCAACTCAGTTTACTAAACCTGCAGAAAATGAATCCAGCAGAAAGGAATAGTTAAAAGTGAGTGGAGTGAGCAAGCTGTTGGATGGATTCAATTGGGTCCTTCTCAGGGAATTTTATCTTTGCTCGGAGGGCAGCACTGACAACCTGGGGCTGGCAGGGCTGGTGCGGGCAACATAGAAAAGGTCTCATGATCCTGCCTGAGGTCTGTCTGGAGAGCTTGTGCTCTGGGTGGCAAGAAGATGGCATTTCATACCACCCTCAGCATCTCATCTCTCTCTAAGTAGCAGCCAGTTTTTCAGCAATAGCCACTGAAAATGCTCAAGTCAAATATAATGCATGCAAAAGCAGCCATGCGCTACAGGATGCAGTTGTACCTTTTGTGTGCACCTGCACAAACTTCTCAAGTATTTTTCTGACACCTTGTTAGGAAATTCAGCCATTAATGGCCAGCCTCCAGAATGGGAGTTTGTGTGTGGTGCTGCTGTAAGTTTTATAACATGCTTTTCACGTACATTTAATTACTTTTTTTCCTAATTGACAGAGCGCTGCTTTGTTTGAAATTTTTCTGATGAGTGTTCGATTAAATATCTCAGTATGTTGGGTTTTTTTTTCCTTTTTTTTCCTCTATAGCTGTAGCTTGGTACTGAATTTGTCTTCCAGTGATCCTATCTCCATATTTTAATTTACAAGTGATCGGTGAGCCATATATTGTTTTCTGACAGCAGGCACAACTCATCCTGGGAATCTTTTATTCCTCCCTCCCCTCCTTTCTCTCCTGCAGAACTTGTATATTCATTTCAGGGTTTGGCAGGAAGGTTTTTGGGTTTAGGTTTGTGCTGCATCTTGCTTTGGGGTATATTTGTTTATTTCTTAAACTGGCCTTTCGTCCTTGTTGTCCTTCAAACAGACAGTTTCTGCTTCTCATGGAAGCTCTTCTTTTTCCCCGGCCAGCAGCGTGTCCCAGCCGATGGTCTCTGGGTTAGCCGTGGCCAAACCTGGTGGCTGTGGGCTTCTCAGATTTCTCCATCCCTGCAGCTATACACTCAGCCTTGTCCGTATATGCTCATAGATGTATGGCTTCTGGGTCTTAAAGAGACTTTCTGGGTCACATATGCATGCTTCCTCGAGGCCCTGCTTGGCTTCCTGCCCCTGGCTGAGCAGATGTCCTTGTCACCGCCTGCAGTCTTCTCACCACAGCACGTAGTGTTCAGCGATGGGCTTGACCCGTGGCCTATGTCTTTGGTAGGTCTGATTGTGCTGCTTTTGGGGAGAGAGCAGGCATTGGGCCTCCTGTCAGTGGATTTCGCTGATGCAGGGCTCACCTTCTGTGGGGCAGAAGCTGGTATGGGTACAGCAGAGCATCTGATGCAGGAAGGTCCACCACATGTATGAGAGGAGATACCTATTCTGCATTTCCACAGCACCCACTGGCAGCATTTTGAGTGCGTCAGGCTGCAGTTCCCCAAGTCACAGTAGTACAGTGTGCTTCGGGGCACGTGGCTGTGCCTGGGGCTCAGTTTTTGGCTGGGGCTTTTGGAATGGTGATGATAGTCGGTGTGGATGTGCACAGCTACTTAAGTACCCATTTGTCTCGCTGCATCAGCAGGTTGTGAGGCAGGGGAATGTCTTTGCCTGCTGGGCTATGGACTTTACAACAACTTGCTGAACACAGTGAAATGTGGATCATTTTTGGTGTTTTATTCCCACCCTCTTTCTGTCTGTGAGAGGAAATGGGTCACTGCCAGCTCCTAGGCTTGCTACTATAGCTGAGAGTACCCACCAGTCCGTGCTGCAGGAGGCATTATTTGTGACATTCATATAAGGAACTGTAAATTTGGGAGAGTAGTGCCATGTAGCTGATTTTTAGCAAAACATGAGCAGTGGGGAAGAAGAGACAGCAGGCAGGCAGGCACAAGCCTCTTGAACCCTGTGGCATTTGGGTGGCACCCAGGGTGATGCCAAGGGTCATGGCCTGGGTGGGGGAAGGCATGCCTACTCCTTCCCACTCCGTGCAGGGGCTCTGCCCTGGCCTAGGCCTCTGGGGAAGGGCCATTGCACTGTCTCTCCAGGGGAGACAGGCAGGGGAGAGCAAACTCAGATTAGCAGGATGTTTGCCTGCAAGCAGACTGTACCTACCCTACAAGAGGGGAGCGAGGCGAAAAGTGACCCACATCCATCTAGACTAGCAGTCAGTCAGTTTGGTGCTTTGTCCAGGGACAAGTCTTCTCCATATGAGATAGAAGCAGCATGCAAAAGTGGGGGTTTAGCTTTATGAAATTAGTAGGCTAGAGAAGTTGTAGGAACACCTACAAAGATAGGAGAGCTCCAGCTGTGGCTTTTTATCACTGCTGGAGACAGACATATATTCTACTTCTGTTTGCACGTCCAGCACGGAGCAGCCCACCAGGACCTGAGGGTTTTGGGGATCGTAGAAACTTTTGGCATTGCTCTGAAACCAGCTCTGCTGAAGGTCACAATGGCAGGTTGGTGTTCAAACTTGAAGCCTCAGCTTGAGGAGGGGGCACCAGCTGAGCCTTCCTCAGGAAGGGGTTAACATTGTCTCTCCTTCCCATGGAGCTGCTCTCCCAATAATTCAATCATGTCAGCCTGTTTGCAGGCAATAATTCATTGTTATAGGAACACTACAGTAAAGTGACAAGTTAATAATGGCAGTAATAATGGCAGGCAAAGTCTAATGCTATTTCCCTTTCTCCTGCTCCTGTTGCACCAGCAGCCTCCCATGTTGGCTAATGCAATTTGCAACCTCGCTAATCCAGTTTCAGGAGGAATTGTGCTCTCTTAAAAGAGAATAACAGGAGTCGGGAGCTGTGTTGCCATGTTCCTGCCATCTCTGGGGAGGCTGCCCTGACGCTTGGAAGTCTTTGTCTTTATTTTGCTATGATTTCTATGCAACAGTTAAGCGTAATGAGCAAGGTCCTCCTAGGAGCATCTCATCTTTTTCCCTTCCTCATCTCTGAGAGGGCTGGTACATCTTTCCTTTTTGAATATTGGTTTGTTTTCAGTTAGCCTAGTAAGCATGAGTCACTCATCCCTCGCCAGGCTGATTCAGAAGGCTGGCGTGTACTTGCTTGACTCCTGTTGCTCCAGTTACCCACAGTCATGAACGCAGGTGTCCTTGCAACGTGTCTGGAGGTGAAGGAGGCTCTCCGGTCCTGCTTTTTGGAAGGGAGAGGGGCTGACAGAAGGCTGAGCATTAGTGCATATCTAAGCCTGTGGCGGGACAGTGACCTCCATGCGGGTCTCTTGAATCCCAGGCAGACATCCCCAGCAGGAGTTTGGGCACCGAGTGCTTTTTGGGCCCTAGCAAGAGAAATGATGAGGCATCACTGAGTTGTGACCGCAGGCTGAGGGGTCAACTGAGCCTGTGCCAAAAGCCTGGCCAGTGCTCTTCAGCATTATACACTGAGGGTGTCTGGGAGAGATGCGTTCCTTGCAGGAAGAGTTGCCTTGGGGCCGTACTCCTGGAAATGAGTCTGTCCTGATCGGCCTACTAAACTCCATGTGTGGTGTTAAACCATGTCTGGGTTCAGACTGGGTTGGCCTCATTTCCACTCACTCCCGCCCGCCCACCACCTCTCAGCATAGTGAAATCCCAATGGAGGCTTTTAAAAGTAGGACATTCGCCGGGAAAACTTTTTTTGCCACACTTCATCAGTTCTCTCCAGGCGAGAGCATCTTCTGAAGGAGCTCTCCCCAGAGGGCAGCAAGCTCCAAAATGGGACACCGCCTCCCCACTATGGTGGCAGGGCTCCCCAGGGGCTCTGTCAGCTGGTGGGGACTGTCCTCCTGCCCACTCCTTCTGTGCCATGGCTGCTGGCTGGGATGGAGATGGCTCCTTCCCTGGCCAGTGACTCCCTCTTTCGCTGCAGGGCAGCATGATAGGTTTATGTATGGGGTTTTTTTGAGGGAGGGTATCTTCAGCTGCAATTAAACATTGCCATTGCTGGGACTTGGTAACAGTGGCTCCCAGGTAGGAAGTGAAATCCTGCTGTAGCACTTTCTTTCTGCCTACAAAGGAAATTGATATAAGGAGTCTGAGAGAGAGCGTCTTTTAATCACAGCATTTTTAGGTACAGATTGCAAAGTGCTTTGGTAAAGATAAGTGTTGTAACCTCTGCTTGATGATTAGGAAACAGAGGGGAGGGAGCAAAGTGGCTTCACCATGGCAGCGAGTCAGCAGAAAAGCTGTGAATCATGTCACTGCCTCTGTCTTCCTCCTCTGATGACTGCTTTCCCTTCCCCCAAATATTTGTATAACTGTGCTTGCCACATGCCCAGCTTGAGGAGACTGATTGCCTGCTTGATGGTGTGTAGAAAACCCATACTATATATATCGGCTTGCAGAGCACCTAGCCATGCCGTAGCCTACTGTGGTTGTAAGGTGTGTCTCACCTGGCCCCCCAGCCCAGAGATCTAAGTTTTGAGGACCAAAGGCTACCGCAGGTATCCTGAGACAGTATGTGTTCCTCCAACTGAGTGGGGACATTTTCCATAGCCTGGGAATTATCATAGAATCATAAATGACTTGGGTTGAAAGGGATATTAAAGCCCATCCAGTTCAAACCCCCCTGCCATGGACAGGGACACTTACACCAGACCAGGCTGCTCAAGACCCCATTCAGCCTGGCCTTGAACACTTCCAGGGAGGGGGCATCCGCAGCTTCCCTGGACAACCTGTTCCTGTGCCTTGCCACCCTCATGATGAAGGATTTCTTCCTAATGTCTAATCTATGTCTTTCCCCTCAAAGCTTCATCCAGCCTGGGCTGTGATGCTGGAGGGCAGTCTTTAAAGTGAAGTGACTAGTAAGTGTATGTGCTTGTTGTGGATACATAGCATCTTTGTCAGCCTCTCCACCCTAAGAGGCTTGTAACACCCCTCTGTCCCGGCCAGGCTCTGGAATGAGTCATCACCCATTTAACCTCTTGAGAGTTCCTCCAGCAGATGCAGCCAGATGCCCTCAGCGGTGCAGGGGAGTGTGTATCCACACCATCAGAGAGCTGATGTCTTCTAACCCGATGCTGCCTGCAGGACCCCTCCCCGAGTACCACTGCGGGGTTCAGTGCCTGCACACGTTCTTTACACGGGTTGCTTGGCTTCCCAGGGGCTGGGAGACCAGGCTGGCTTAAAAAAAGATATCAGGGTTGTAACCATGTTGTTGCCAGTGTAAATTGAAAGCCTTAATAGCATATGTAGGGCCAATTACAGTACATCAAGGCACAATATCCTCTTTACTGGCACCCTTCAGGGAGCCAGGAGACATTGTGGCAACAGGATTATGGTTTGCAGATGATATGCACGATAACTTCACCTAGACACATGCACCTGTTTCCCTCACTAAGCAGATGTTCGGGAGGCTGTTAAGAGAACATTAGCCTCTTGACAGCACAGAGAAAATGCCATGTAACCATGTCTGTTCACATTGCTGTGCCCACCACCTCCACTGCATGATGGAGCGCTGCAGCGGCCCTGCCCTGGCACACCAAAGCCCAGCCCCTGGGGCAGACTGGATCAAATCAGCATTTGAAGGCTGAGCCCTTTCCTGGCTTCCTGCCCAGGCGAATCCCCAAGCCAGGAAAGGGAGTTTCCCCCATGTCAGAAGGGTGGGGTTTGGCTGGCTCAGTGCCTAGGGTGTCAGTCTTCTTGCAATCTCGCTTGTGCACCAGCAGCTACACTCATTTCTGTGTCATGAAGCCATCTTTAAACATGACCTGGAAAGCTGTGCCGGGCATGGCTTTGCACCATTACCGTCATCCTGGTCCACCAACTTCAGGATTTGTTGTTTGGTTGTTGGATTTTTTCTTTTTTTTTCTTTTAAGTTGTTTTTCCCAAATACAAAGTGAGCCTTTTGAATTAGTTCACGTATTTGTGAATGGTGGCTGATGGTCCCCCTTCCTGCGTTCCTATGGAAGATCAGAAGTAGGAGCAGCCTCACAAAGCTTCCTGCAGGCAGAAGATCTCTGCTCTGCATGAGAATAATAGAATCACAAGGTTGGAAAAGACCTCTGAGATCATCCAGTCTAACCATCAGCCCACCACTACCGTGCCTACTAAACTATGTCCCATAGTGCCACATCTACGCATTTTTTGAACACCTGAAGGCATGGTGACCCCACCACTTCCCTGGGCAGCCTGTGCCAATGCTTAACCACTCTTTCAGTAAAGAATTTTTTCTTACATTCCCAAAAGTGAGCAAGCAAACCAGCCTGCAACCCAAAGGTGAAACTGCCCCAAGGTAAACTGTGTGCCACAGTGTTTCCAACTCAGCCTGTGGTTTTTAAAAGCCATGAATTATTTCTAGAGGATAAGCAAAACGTAACGAAGAAGAGGGAGGTGTGCATTTACTGTGCAGGTGCCGGTGCCTGGACGGGGAAGCATTTGGTGTTCACAAATTGGAAAAGACTGAGAATGTTCTCTCTAATTCTGTGGGAGGGAAGCAAAACCTTGTGTTTTTCATGATGTGCCTCAGTTAGGAAAATACAATGTATTAGTTGAGAATGCATTGGCAAGCGTGTCATTATATATCACCGATACCAGTAATTTAGACAAAACTTCGCACGTGGTGTTACGAACCTGTGCAAGCGCATGCAGTCTACCAAAGGGAAGACCTGTAATTCCCTGTCAGGACCTGCTGCTCCAACTGGTAGCAGCAGTAGAAGCAATCATCTCATCAGGATTTGGGGGATTCTGTGCATGCGTGGGCAAATTCCTGAATGCTGGGTTGTATGGACGCGACGTGGGTGCAATGCCTGCCAGGGAGGGCTTGGAGGGCTAGGGTGCATGCCTGGAATTTAAGATCTCATTTTTTTCCAGAGTTAATAAGATTTCTTCCCCATCACCCACACCTCATCAAAGATAGTGTCTTCACAAGTGTCGAATGAAAGTAGGGAGAGACACACAGAGGTCATACAGAGGCTCTTGGATGACCTCAGGAGTCTATGCTGTATGCACAGAGTGAGAATTGCTGGGATTGTGGTCTAGGAGCAAGCCCTCACTGCTTCAGTAAAATACATCTGTCATGTTCGAGGTGTGGGCTCGTTGCCTCAAACACCAGGCTTAAAATTACTCCTTGCCCATCCTCCTCATTTTCATCTCCTGGAGGCGATGTGGGAAGAGCACTGGGAGGGACGCTTGGATCTCAGCAGCTCTGGTCTGTGCTTACCCTGGCTCTGTGTGTGTGTGTATGTGTTGATATTGAGCAACCCCACCACATGCAGCATGTGTATATACTGCATTTTAATAGATATAGGGCTACTGACTTAACATACACGGTTGCCATAGTAACAGAGGTTTCCTTAGTAACAGTTGCAGAAAATAATCCAGTACCAATTAAAAATAAACTGTTTGGAAAGGGGGCTGGGGGAAAAAGAAAACTGCTGAGAATCACCTTCCCCTTCATTGGTTCATCTCCCAGGAACTCAGAAGATTGATTCATGCTTGAAATAACCTTTCTTAACCAACAGTGAGTCAAAAAGGTGGGACAAGTGTGGGTGAGGTGGCTAAGGTTGTTGTCCTGAAGTGAAACAAAGGGGAAGGAGTGTGTCTGGGTTGCAGCAGAAATACAACAGGGTGATGTCGTATTTCTATCCGTCAATCCATCTGTAAATCTATCCATTAGGATGAAGTCCCCAGGGAGGAAGAACAAGGGACTGTTTCCCTCCTTTCCTCCTTCCACTCTCTGTGTGCCCTACCCATAACATAGCCGTGGAGTCTTTATTAGCATACTGATTAAAGCCACGGGCAATCCAGGCTCCAGGGGAATGTCTAATTCATTACCAGGATGACTATCTCAGATGTTGTGTTAGAGTAGAAAGCGTCGCTGTGGTGGGGGTTCCTCCCTCACGTTTGATGTTGTTCGCCTGTCCCCATCCTCTCCCTTGGCCCTGTCAACTCATCATTTGTGCCGACAGGCATCCGAGACCCTGGGGCCCATGGGAAGCTGGATGCAAAGTGTGATGCAAAGCAAGGAGCCCACGCCTCAGTGAGAGAGAGGAGACGACATTGCTTCCTCAAAAACACAGGATGCGTGGGACAGGTTTCCAGGTTGCGGATGAGCACAGCTCCCCTGGCAGCCTTCAGTTGTTTGTGCCTGTGATGCCACACTTCAATTATGCCACTCGTGCCCAGGGCGCTCGCGAGGTTTCATTAAGAGATTTACCAGTTGTCAGCAAAATCCTTTCACGCAGCAGCAAGACAATCTGCCCCCTTGCAGAGACATGCTGTGAGAGACAGCGGGAGAGGTTGGGACTGGCTGGGCTGGAGCAGGACGGGGTACTCACGTTCCACCTCTTGGCTGTTGCCAGGACACCCTTCATAAGCCATGCCTGAGCAGCAGAGCTCACCGTTGCAGGATTCACCAGGAAGGGGCTCTGTGTGAAGGGATGCTGGGGGTAACTGCTGTCTGCCAGGTCTCCTCACACGCTGTTCCTGGAAACTTCTCCTCCTGTTTTCCTGACTACCCTCCAACATCTTGGGTAATTTGTTGTGCTTCACCTCAGCCTTAGGGCTATCAGACCAGGGCACCCTGCATCCTGGCGTTGAAGAGGTGAAGGAGGGAAAGTGGTGGCAGAGCTCCTGGGAGAAATGGTGAGTTCAGCTAGGAGCTGCTCCTCTCCTTGGGTCTCTAGCTGGCAGGGCTCCAGGGCATGCCAAGCACCAGTGTCACAGGAGGGCGCTTTGTGTCCTCCCCTGGGTCAAGGCTTTGGCAACAGGCAAAGCCTGAGTACACACAAGTGGAGGCTTTATCTCCTGTTCCTGCAGGAAGAGGGGAGTTGAAAACCAGTGTGTCTTTCTCCCTGCAGGGACAAGAGGTAATGGCACCGCTGTGTGATCTTCGATGCTGTGTGAGCATTTACCTATTTGTGTGGAAGCAGCAGTCACATTCGGGAAGCTCAGAGACATGACATGCCTGTGGCTTGTCCCTGGCTGTGTGGTCTGTGGTGGACCTGGAGCCAGGACTTCTGGTTGCTGGTGCAGAGCTTGCTTCCTGCTCATCCTTTCCAGTCTGGTGCTCTTTCTTCTTTTCCAGTTGTGTCCTTATTTGCTCCTCTAGCTCTTGTGTGTCTGTGGGTTACATGTCACTGAGATAGCCAACATGTGACAGCGGTAGAGTCTCATTTAATTCACTCTTCCTGGAAATGGTTTTCTCTGGAATTGGTTAACAGCTCATAGCCATGAGGTGCAAATGGTGTGATTTCACCATGAAAAACCCACTGAGTTTGGGCGTGGCCTCTTGGCTAGGTTTGGTGCCTGAGACCACAGTGAATTAAGAAAGAGAAGCTTTTAAAGGACAAACTGTGAAAAAGCAGCCTCTTGCTGAGGGACATGGTGGGAGAATCCAGGAGTAGAGAGAATTTTAAAGAGAGAAGATTTGGTAGGAGAAATTTAGAAATGCCTTTATCTGGATCTGGTGCAAGTGGGATCCAGGCAAGAGCAGCCACACCTGCAGCTGGGAAGGACTCTCTGGTCCTCCTCAAAACAGATGAGTTTCTTTTCCATGTTAATGATCTGCCTCTCCTAATCCTTCTCCATTCGTTCCTCGCAGTAACCAAGCTGCAGGTGAGCAAGTCGAAGCGAAGCATTACTCTGCTGGAGAACCGACCCATCCCCCTCAACTGCTCCGTGAAATCCCAGACCAGCCCTGACTCGCACTTCGCTGTGCTGTGGTACGTCCACAAGCCATCTGATGCCGATGGCAAGCTCATCCTGAAGACCACCCACAACTCAGCCTTCGAGTACGGTACCTACGCAGAGGAGGAAGGGCTGCGGAGCCGGCTGCAGTTTGAGCGCTCGGCATCGGGAGGGCTCTTCAGCCTGACGGTGCAGCGGGCAGAGGTCCGAGACAGCGGCAGCTACTACTGCCACGTGGAAGAGTGGCTGCTCAGTCCCAACCACGCCTGGTACAAGCTGGCGGAGGAGGTGTCAGGGCGGACGGAGGTCACTGTCAAGCAGCCAGGTACTGGGGTCCTCTTGGTATCACCTCTTGTGCACAGCTCGTGAGCTCACCAAGCTTTTCTGGCGTCACAGGAATCCTCTGTTCTTCCTTCCACTGAAGGCTTGTCGCCCACTCCTTGCATCCTAATGCCTGCCTGCTTCTGCACAAAGAGGGATATTTTCTCCCTTTGATGTGACCTTCCTCCATTTAGGCTGAGATGGCGTGCATTTCATGTCACCACAAGAAGGTTGTCCATCCCCCATGATCTAGAGAGCCACTGTACCAAGCCAGGTTTATTTATCCTCAAGAGCGTCATGTAGCAAGAGTGTCGACCAGCAACCTACTGAGAGAGAAATGGTGTGTGCCTGCCTGGGAAAGCATTTTTATGTTTTGCGCACAGTTTAATTTTACTCTGTGCCTGTATCCTGGCAGGCACAGGGAGCCTTGTCTCTTTTCCCTCTGTGCTGTGCACATGAGATGCAAATAATGAGTTTAATGAGGTGAGGAACTGCCTGCCAGGAAAGGAAAAATCTCCTCTGCTGGTGGCTTCTGTGGTGGAGGATATGACTGGTGAAGGTGGGCTGATAGAGGACATAAAGATAGCCCCCACAAGCTGGGAATAGAGCCTTCGTTTTGTGCAAAGTGGGGAGGCAGGGAGGCAAGCACTGTCTCTGAGAGCCACCCGAACCCCATGTGTGCTGCTGAGGCAGAGCATCGGTAGTTCATGAGGAAGCCTTCCTTGTCCCCGCTTGGTCCAGGTTCTTGTTTCTGGAAAATAAAATCCCTCAGGCAGGAGAGATGCATCTGGATAGCAGGGCTGGACTAGGATGCTTAATGCATTTTCTCGGCCTGGATTTGGCTGGGTAGACACAGACCCCATGGATGGGGGTGCGAGAGGGATATTGAGTGTGATGCCTGGCACAGCTTTGCCTGGTTGCACAGGGAGCGTAGCAGGCCAGAGTGTGCTGCTCACTGCCACTCCCAGCTCCTCTTTTCTGTCTGCAAATTCCCAACATGACTGTGAGGTGGTCAAGGATGAGGAAGCTGTGATCTTCCCCCTCCTTTGCATCAACTGCCTCTGTCTGGGAAGTACGGTGCCCGTTGCTGGCTGCAGCAGCCATACCAGGGAAGTCCAGACTGTGTCCCTTTAAAGAAGTTGTGAAGGAGTTAGGAGTGCACAACACATCATTTCACATAAAAGAGCTGATTACAGTCACCCTCCTGTGTATCAATGAAATTGTGGAGCGAAAACCAGGGACATTCCCAAGGCAGCAAAACTGTGACTTTGCCCTCGTGCCACTTCTCGTTTTGCAGCAGTGGTTCCCTATCATTAACCATCCAATCTCCACCTTGTTTTTTTCCCCTTTTCCCACTGCAGAAGGGCTTACTAGCTGGAGTGTGACTGGACTACTGCCCTGTCACAGGAGGAGGATAAGAAAAGATCAAAGTGTGACCTCCTTTCATAAGGTGTTTGTGCAGTTAGGACCCCTCAGATCCTACTGGGAAATAGTGGGTTTCCAGTTCGCTGTGCTGAATGGGGTGTTGGTGGTGACTAGCCTGGGATTTTCAGAAGACCCTAAAAAAATCAAGTCCTATTTTCTTTTCCTCCTCTTTTTGTTTCCATCCCATCTTTTTTTTTTTCCTCCCCTTCCTCACTTCTTTCATTGCACCCCAGGATTGTGGCCATGCAGGAAATGCGGGAAGGGCTTGTGGGTGGACAAAGGACCTTTGCAGCCCTCAGTCACCTTGTGTTTCTAATGGCCTTTTCCCTTAGATAATCGTCTGCAGGTGAACCAGACCCACAAGAACATCACGGTGCTGGAAAACCAGTGGGTGACTCTGGAGTGCCTGGTCAGCAGCCGGACCAGTCCTTCATCCCAGCTCTCGGTGGAGTGGTACGTCTGGCGGCCGGGTCACCCGGAGAAGGAGGCAGTGGTCCGGCTGAGCCGGCAGAGCACACTGCGCTATGGTGACCTGGTGGCGCAGGGTGACCTGCGGAGCCGGCTACACCTAGAGAGCCCATCCCCGGGTCTCTACCTCCTCTCTATCCAAAACGCTACTGTGCGGGACAGTGGGGCCTATGACTGCCGCGTGGAGGAGTGGCTCCTCGACCCCAGTGACCGGTGGTACAAGCGGGCAGAGGACCTCTCTGGACTCATCACCCTCACTGTCAAGCAGCCAGGTGAGGAGGATCTCATGCCAACAGCTTTGAACAGCACTCTGCCCTCTCGGGCCAAACACGAGTCACCATCTCTCTGTCCTCAGCAGCAGGTCTGGGCAGAGGGCAGGACTGCTGCACTACAGACTGCTGATGCCTTCAGCATGTCTTCTTGAGTACACCTTTGCATTTCTGGAAGAATTATGGAGCAAGCCCTGCAGACACAGCTAGATGGGCCTGGCATCTTGTCACCACTGCATCTGTACATTTTTGGTTTTACAGCCCTTTTGGCAGATTCAATAGAATAAGTTTCCATTTTTATTCACGTTTTGATTGAGACTGAGATAGTTGAAGCTATCTGTGCTTCCCAGATGTGCACTGTAGGGGGCAGCTTCCCTGCGTGAAAAGGGGCAGCGGAAGGAGTCAAGACCCTTGCTGGTGTCCAGGCAGTTTCTCACGCTGCTGTTCTTTGTTCTGTAGGTGAAGAAGCAGATGTGGGCATGCAGTTCCAAGGGTTCATCTGTTGGTTGGAATGAGGGCTTCTTGATGGGGCAGGAGCTGGCTGCAAAGAGCCTGCCTCTTTATGGACAAGGGGTTTCTCTCAGCTTCCTGGCCACCGTCTTGCCAGTGATAGTGGTTCAGGAGGATCCTGCTGCCAAATGTCACTGTTTTGACCATGCCCAGACACAGGCAGATATCATGGATCTCGGCAGATGCTTCTTGTTTCTTCCAGAATCTAGCAAGGCGAAAAGGGAGGAAATTCCAGTTTCAAAGGGTTGTGAATAGACTAGACTAGACTAGGCTATTTCAGCAGGCAGGGACCTACAATCATTGTCTAGTCCAATTGCCTGACACCTTCAGGGCTGACCAAAAGCTAAAAGCACGTTATTAAGGGCATTGTTCAAATGCCTCAATTGGGGCATCAACCACCTCTCTAGGAAGGCTTTACCAGTGTTTGACCACCCTCTCAGTAGAGAAATGCTTACTTATGTCCAGTCTAAACCTCTAAACACAGCTTTGAACCACTGCCACATGTCCTGTCACTGGATCCCAGATCACAGGGAGAAGAGATCAGCACCTCTTTTTCCACTTCCCTTCTTCAGGAAGCTGTAGAGAGAAATGAAGTTGCTCCTCAAAGCCTCCTCTTTTCCAAACTAGACAAACCCAAAGTCTTTAGCCCCTCCTTAGGGGACATGCCTTCTAACCCTTTCAGCAGCTTTCTTGCCCACCTCTGGCATCATTCGAGGATCTTAACATCTTATAGAATTGTGGTGCCCAGAAGATGAGATGAGGCTGCACTCATGCTGAATACAGCGGGATGATCACCTCTTTTGGCCACCTGGTTGTGCTGTGTTTGATGCACCAAGGATGCGGTTTCCCTCTTGGCTGCCAGGGCACTGCTGACTCATATTGAACCAGCTCTCCACAAGCACCACCAGATCCCTTTCTGCAGGGCTGCTCTCCCGCCACTCTTCTCGTAGTTCATACTTGTGCCCAGTGGTACTCTGTCCTAGATGTAGAATCCAGCATTTGAACTTGTTAAACGTCATCCCACTAATCATTGCCAAACGCTCCAATCTATCTAGATCTCTCTTGTCCCTCAAGAGAGTCAACAGCACCTCCCAGTTTATTATCATCAATCTTGCTAATGGTGCATTCAACTCTTGCATCCAGGTCATTGGTGAGTGTATTGAACCGAGCTGGCCTTAGAATTGAGCCCTGAGGAACACCACTGTTGACCAGTCACCAGCCAGATGTAGCCCCTTTTGCTAAAATCCTTGAGTCCTGCCCTTCAGTGAGTTCTTCACCGAGTGCATCATGAACCCGCTTATCCCTCAGCTGGACAACTTGTCCAGAAAGATGCTGTGATGGATAGTATTAAAAGTCTAGAAAAAAATACATCCACTGCCTTCCCTTCACCCACTGGGCAGGCGACCTTATTGTAGAAGGATATCAAATTAGTTAAACAGGACTCCCCCTTTGTGCCTGATGATCGTGTTATTCTTTAAATGCCTTTCAGTAGTATGATCTTCTCCATAATTTTTCCAGGAACAGAGGTTAAACTACATCTCTGTAGTTCCCTGGGTCTTCCCTCACACCGTTTTTCTAAATCGGAATAGCATTGGCTAGCTTCCAGCCTGCAGGGGCCTCCCCAGACTCCCAAGATGCACTGGCTCCTTCGGTACTTTGGCCCCATGGACCTGTGAATATTCATCTGATAAAGCTGGTGCCTTAAATTTTTAGTGTCCACCAATGGAAAGTCACTTTTCCCACACTTGTGGTCCTCCAACTTGAAACACAGTGGAATTGCCTGCTCCCGTGCTTCTAAAAGGTGATTTTTTAAAAATTGGTCAGTGCTCGTGGACTCCTAAGACCTTAAAAGCAGATTCCCAGGGTATGCTGCTTGTTTGATTTGTTTTAACAACAGATAAACTTCAAGGACAATTTACCTTGGAAAATGCGGATTCCCTACTTTCTGAGGCATATGACTCAAGATTAAAATCTGCCTTAAAGGCTGTAGGTCAAATAACAGTTTTTATCCTCATTTGTTGGGTGCTTTCCAGCAACCACTCTGCAAGTACTGCTGTGGCGCTTTATGCCTGCCTATGCCAGTAAGGTGTCAGCCTTGTAACTTTGCAATGGAGCTGGCAGAAGGGTGAGATTCTGGAAAGGTTTTAGACATTCCTGGCAGAGGAGATCTGTACAGCAAAGGAGGAGCAATACTGGGGAACAGCACATCCCATATCTGTCAGGTACTTGCTGGGAAGACTTTGCTGGCCAATATAACTTGAGCAGAGACCCTCCCCACCCCAGGCAACCGCTGTACCCTGCACACCTGCACAGTTGTAAGTGCAGCTCTTCGTCCAGGCTGAGAATTGCCAGTCCTGATGGAGGGGGGACGAACAGCAGCAGCAATCCTTGAGGCTTGTTTTGAATTGCAGAAGGATGTGGAGTGGGAAGAAGAGAGGGAGTTGGAAGTGCCCTAATTCAAGATATTTTTTTTCCTAAGAGTGCTTTGTTGTTGTTTGTTTTTCTTTCATAGCAGCCAATACTTAACAAAATGACTAAACTTGCTTGTGACTCATGTCTCATTAGTGAGGATCTCCATGCTCATCTTTCAGGACTATAATCATGAGCAAAGGGGGGAAAAATTCCTCTCACCACCTTCAGACAGCACTTCTCTTTCTGCTTAACCTGCTGAAATGGAGGAAGCTTTGTGTTGGTTTTGACAAGCCATTTCCTTCCCTTCCTACATTTTACTTCAGTGTCCCCAAAATCTCAGGATTAACTGCATTCCTGTTTCTGCTCAGGAGTCTTCCTAGGGAAGGTGTGAACTGAAAACATTTGTGTTGCCTATGGCCTGAAGAGCTCTGGCCTTAATGAAGATTTTCCTTATGGGATCATTTAAAAAGTGTTGGACAGGTGCTATAATGAGAAGCCTCACTGGGCACAGCAGCCCTGTGGCTAATGAGAGCTGGGGGACAGCAGTCTCCTTCTGCAGGGACACCTGGGGTCTACACAAGGGAGGGCTTGCCCAGCTATCTTTGCTGGAGGAGGAACTGCCTCTCTCTTCGGTGATTTATCAACTTGCCCTTCCTGCTCAACTCCCAAGTTGGAAAGGGCTTTTTAATCTTTAAATGAAAGCTGAGATCCAGACTTATTGTGATCCCTGGAGTATGTGTTCCCTGGCAAGATGACTAAACCAAATGTTAATTGCTCTTGAAGTCAGCCTTTAATCAACTCATCTTGGGTTCTGGCCGTTGTATCTCAGTTAGGTAAAAACATCTCTTTAGCCTTGCAGGAAGCACTAGATTAAAAAAAAGCACGAGAAAGGGAGACTTTTGGGAGCATCCTTGCTGTGTCTGTACAGAGGACATCTCCACAGAGGAACTTCTTACCTAAATAACTTCCCAAACTGCTGGAAAAATTCCTCTCCTCTTCTGTCATACTGATTTTCAGGCCCTTTGAGTGCTCTCAAAGAAATAAAAAGTAAGCATGGAGTGCAATGCTTTTTGCACTGGTAGCTGGGGAGCAGTAGTACCTTGCTCCTTAGCAAAATCATCACACCTTGGTACTTCCTAACATGTTCTTTTAGCACATCTGGATGAGCTGCAGCAGCTTTCTCTCACACATGCCAGTTAGCTGGTGCAAGGGTCTGCGTGGGTAAGGTGGTAGCTTGGCACTCACATCCAAGCTCCCGTCTGACCCTCTGCCAGGCAGTGCTCGGTGAGGTGAGGATGCTGCACCTGCAGGTTAACACAGGGTACCTGTGGGGCTTGGCAGACTGTATCGAGCCTTTGGGTTTTGCTTGGATTGTCCTCAGCACTGCAGTCACAACAGTCTTTCTGTGGGCAGGGTGGCTTTGACAATAGCATTTTGCTCAGCGCTCATCTCTCCCCTTTTGTCATCTCAGATCCCACCTTGCAGGTGGACACTGCCACTGCCAACCTCACAGTGCAGGAAAAGGAGTCTTTCCCGCTGGACTGCAGCATCCTGTCCCGCTCCAGCCCAGAGTCCCACTTTGCAGTGACGTGGTACAACCTGCGGGCCAAAGAGGTGGGTGGCCACGCAGAGGACGGTGAAGAGGAGGAGGAGGAGAGGGAGGCAGTGCTGAGCGTGGGCCCCGATGCTGTCTTCAGCCCCGAGGCGAGTCATTGGGAGGGCCGCCTGCGGTTCCAGAGGCTCTCGGCAGTGCTCTTCCGGCTGACGGTGCTACAAGCCGGTGGTACTGACACAGGCAACTACTCGTGCCACGTGGAGGAGTGGCTGGCGGACCCCAACGGTGTGTGGTACCGGCTGGCGGAGGAGGAGTCAGGGACGGTCGCCGTTCATGTACAGGATGCAGGTGAGAAGAGGCGACAGCCCTCTCAGGGCCATGACCTCTGTGTCTGTGGTTCAACCAAGATGGAAAGGCCAAGGAGTGAGTGGGGCTGGGTCTGGCCTGCACCAGAGCAAATCTGTGGTGCCAGTGCTTTCCCAATCAACTCCGTGGCGCTGAGGCCAGCTCTTGGCTGGGCTTGCCTATCTGTGCTGTGCTTAGCTCTGCGCTACGGCTGCCTATCCCATAGCACTTACTGCCTGGTGTGTCCTAGGTCAGTGGGGATGGACATTGACCCCCTGCCGGGGTTTAGCCTTTCCCTTTGGGAACCACCCTGGAAGCTGGCTTAGCTCTGCACAGGGGTACAGGTTGTGGCTTAAAGGTCTCCTTCTAGTAATTCCTGAAGCCATTGGATGATCTAGAGGCACCAGAGATGGCTGAGGTCATGGCAGTTTTGAGAGCCCTTATGGGAGATACCCTGGGGTGCTGCCTCTGTGTACCGTCACTGATGATTTGCAAGGCTCCCTGCTTTATAAAATATCAGAAAATCCACACCAGGGAGGGCTCTCTGTAGCACTCTTGAAACTCTTGGGAGGAATAAAGCCAAAACATGCCCCGCAGTAGCCTTTTTTCTGCTGTTCTGTTTACCAATATTGGTATTTTTCTCAGAGCCTGACTTCCTGCAGACATAGATTAATGGGCATATGTTTTTTAAGTTTCTGAATAAGTTTGTAGGTTGTACATTGCAGAGAAGCTGTGAGATGTGACCGTTCTGTGTCTCTTTCCAGGCTCCACTCTGCAGTCTGTCATCTGCTCCAATGACGCTCTCTTCTACTTTGTGTTTTTCTACCCCTTCCCCATCTTCGGCATCTTGATCATCACAATCCTCCTGGTGCGATTCAAGAGCCGAAACTCCAGCAAGAACTCAGAAGGCAAGAACGGGGTCCCCTTGCTGTGGATCAAAGAGCCTCACCTCAACTACTCTCCTACTTGCCTAGAGCCGCCAGTCCTCAGCATCCACCCAGGAACCATAGACTAAAGACAAGAGGGACCAAGGGGGACACGCAGAGAGAGAAAGCAAAGACACACCAGAAATGCTAAAGAACAGAATGGTTTTTGTTGTTCTTGTTTCATTTGTTTCAGTGTCTGTGCTCCAGCGCAGCAGCTGAGCTCTGCAGAGCGCCCAGCCGGCAGGGATGGGAAGGCCCAAGGCTTTCTCCAGTGCCTGTGGGAACACACTCCATCACCCTGATGGACTGAGGGTCCCTGTGCTTGCTGTATATAGCAAATTTTCCTCTTGAATTAATTTTGCTCCCATCAATTGCTGTCTCTTGGGCCGTTACTTTTTTATTGTTGTTTCTTTTTCAGTCACTCAAAGAACTGTAAGTGTCACCTGCCCTCTAGACAGTGAGGAGTTCCCAGGGGACTTTTTGGCCTGGGATGGTCTCTTTGGAAGTAAATGTATATGTTTTCCAAAACAGACTGTGGTTTTCCTCCTCAGACTCGGTGCCACGGTGAAGAAGGTCTTTTCCCAAACTGTGCTCCTCCCTCTTCCAAAGCAAAGCCAGGTCCACCTCAGGAGGGCTTAGCTGGGTTATTAGGAGGTCTGTCTCAAAGACTGGCTGTAGCCTCAGCATCCTCTTGCCTCTATTTTACTGTTCTCTCAAGAGGGGGCTTTTCACCATTTGGGAGCATCCCCAGGTTTTGAGAAGACTGGATATTTAGCGTGTTTGTGGTGAGAACAAAAGCAGTTTAGTTTCTCTCTGGGAACTGAATCGGGGGGATGGAAGGAGGACACTGGGAAGCCCTTGGTAGCAAAGAGGGTCCTCTTATGATCCAGCTTACCAGGAATATGCTCCTCCCTGGTGTCACTGCTGTCACCTCTGATGAGATGGGCCCCCTCTATGCTCTGGTCACCTGGGGACGAGTGGCTGGATCCAATCTCTGAAGACTTCAACATGACCAAAGTAATGACTCTAGAAAGCGGGAAAGGGGAAGCACTACAGTTGGGTCCACAGCCGCTGGATGGCTCAGCCAAGGAGCTGGTCACAGCCATGCCACACGCTGGGGATGTGTCATTAACCACTATGTGTCACAAGTTTTCCCACGGCTTACACTACTTCCCAGTGCAAGCTTGAACAAAGCAAGGAGCCTGCATCAGCACCTTCCAGGCTTCTCTGTCCCTTTGGGCCAAGAGATACCATCCCCTGCATGTGTGCATGCATCTGCCAGTTTTCATTTCTGGGGCTTTAGGAGGACAAGTTGTTCCTCCAAAAACTGTCCCTCCTGGCAAAGTCACCTGCTCTTCTTGTAGGCGGTTACTGTGGCAGGAAATGCTGTTCTTTCTGTGAAAGATATGGCTCTTGTGAACAAAACCAGGGCTCTTCCATGTGGGGCACCTGAGCTGCCGTGCTCCGTAATGCCAAGTACCCCTGCCCTGTCTTGTGGAGGAAACCGCCTCCTCCCCGATGCACCCTAAGCGTTATGTCTGGCGGAAGAAATTGTTTGCCAAAAAATGGCCTTTTGTTGTCTTCCTTGATGTCTTCCTGGCAAATCTGGCCATTTGTTTTTTGCAGTATGGCTGAAACCCAACTGGGGCTGATGGGCGCAGCCACAAGCCTGCCCCCACCTCACGTGCATGAGGTGCCATACCCACACCTACTGTCCTCTTCAGGAGGGTCGGACTGCTCTTCACCGAGAGAAGGGGACCTCAGCAGATGCTCTGTAGCACTAGTCAGTTAGACCCTGATGCCTTGGTGTTTTGGAGGTGGTGAAGCCTCTGGTGGGAGATTGGCACCGCACAACCTCTCTCCCAGCTGGGAGAGGACCCACTTGGCTGCAGACCATCCCATGCCAAGGCATTTGAAGTCTGCCACCTCTGTTCCTCCACCAGAATGGGATTGGTTTCTTCTTCCACTGGGAAGCCCAAATTTCACTCATCCCTCTGTGAAGTCTGCCTCCTTGAGACATAACTGCCTACTGGCCCCAGCATATGCGTAGTATCACACTCCATATATATATGTGTATGTTACACACCCACGCACTTGTCTTCCCTTTCTGAATAAGGCGTCTGCAAAGAGAGGAGTGGGATGAAGAGTGAATGGAAATGAAGAACCAGGCACGAACAGCAGTAACTGTAGTCAGTGGGTATTGTTTCATAAATGTAGTATCTCCTGTACATACTGCCTCCAGGCAGGAACTGCAATTCATTTCAGCTTTAAAGGAAAGAAGGAAAATTAAGTCGGCAGGAGCCGTTCTTTCCTGGAAGAGCACTGCACTGTGTTTGAGCCACGCTCCTCCCTACCAGCCTGTCTGCCTCCGTGCGGGCTCTCCTGGAGGCCTGTCCCATGGCTAAAATGGGTCCCTTCTCAGCCAAGCAATTCCTGCACCAAGCCCAGGCTTTCCCGGGAAGTGGCTCCCACGGTGGTCCCTGAATGTACCTGGCCAGTGACATTTGGCTGTTGCTCTGGCAGTGTGTTGCCCAGTCTCAAACTTCTCTCTGTTTTTATAAGGCAGACTCTTCCTGTTGTGAGTTTTAACACGGAGCTCTACTGTAACTTTCTGTAACAAACCCGAGAAGAAAGAGAGATACCCTATCCATGCATGATGTGGAAATATGTTTGGGACTTTTTTTTTAAAAAAAAAAAACAAACAAAAACTTTGTACTATGTTGCACTAAAACATGTTTTATACAACACACCTGAGAGCTGTAGTAAAATGTGTTGAAATTGTGAATGCTATTGCTGCTGTTTTTTGTCACATTTGGGCTGTCATTACACCTTTATGCTCACTCACTGCATAAAGGTGTGCTGAACTAAGCCCACTCCTTCCTTTGGGCAGCCTCTCCCACCATCCTTATTCCCTAATGCATCAACTCTACTCTCCCATCAGTAGTGCATCTCCTCTCTCTTGCAGGCAGGAGCCTGCAGGCACCTTGCATCCTCTGGCTCTTTGTACTTCTCTCTCTCATCCCTTAATTCATCCCATAATAGAATATAACAGTTAACAGAGGTATGTCACGTCTCTTTATTGAATGAGATACACAGTCTTTGAAACTGCTCTGAAAACAGTATTTTGCTGTGTCATAGTCTGGATTTGAAGGAAAAACGTTATTTTTAATAGAATTATCCATAGCAGATGTTAAGCAAATAATCTTTTGAAACTGTGATGTAAGCTGAAGAATATAGTTCACTACAGAAGTTGCTTAAGTTGATATGAAATGCAACCTTTTCATTCTCACTACCCACTTTTACCTTGAAAAAGGGTTTAGTCAGTAGTCTTGAACTCCCCCATTATCTGAATTAGGGAAATGGCATGATCATTCTCATGTATATGGCAAAAGTGCTGTGAAATGGTGCAAAATGCACTTGACAAGAGCTCTTGCGTTAGGTTTGGATTTTTTTTCAATGCTCATTTAAAACAAAAAGAAATATCCTTTACTAAAATAACTGCATAAGAAATCTCTTTGTCCCCAGACACAGCTGGCTGTTTGCTCCCCAGGTTGTCTCCCGCTGTACCTGCCATAATCTCCATGCTAAGGAGCTGAAGTTTTAGCTTTACGCATGCTCAGTGCAGGATGGCAAGTAGTATCCTGATCCAGCCGTAGAAGGCAGCCACCACAGGTTTGCCAGGAGATATCTCCACGAGCCCATCTCTGTATGCCCTCTGTAGGCAGGTGTGCATCCCTGACCCCCTCTGGCGTGCTAGTATGGGCACGACACCAATTTGGGGCAGCTCGTGTGTTTTGCTGCCTGTCCTGCTGCTGGAGCATCACTAGCAGTCCTGCAGTGGGCGCTCCTCCTTCCATTGACCAGGCAATGTGCAGCTGCCATGCTGATGAGGAGGGATGTGTCACGGCTCAGCTGCTCAAGGGACAAATGCGTGGTTGTGTATGCCCATCAAATCTCCTTGTAACTTCTTTCCCCCTCCTACAAGCCCCAAGCTGCTTGCTCAAAAATAGCCTCCCTGCTGAAGCCAACACACACAAACAGCAAAAGCCTGGCTCTGTCTTACTTTCATGTGCTTTAATCCAGCAGGTTTGCAAACGGAGTTTGCAAAACCTTGAGTAAGTGCAGGGTGACAGGTGGGGTAAGCGCACACGTGGGGGGGGGGCCCTGCCACCCCCTGCCTAGGCGATGCGGTACAGGTCCTTGGCCACCTGCTCCAGGCGGTTCCTGTACTCCAGGTGGATGTAGAGGGAGGGGCTGACTCCCTGAAAGCCGTGCATGGCCCCCCACCAGCAGGCTGCAATGGTGGCAGTGGAGTCACTGTCACCCCCGTGGAAGAAAGCCCGGTGAGCCAGCTCTGCCCAGGAGTCCCCTGCACCCAGCAGCGCGTCGTAAGCGATCATGGGGGCATCGTGCCCGCTGCTGCCCCCCCAGCCGCTGTAGCTGAGGGAGGTGTAGAATGAATCTCTGTCTTCCACACCGTAGTCCTTGGGGAAGATGGGTGGCGAGACCCCGTCTGATATGCGCCTCTCCGCCAGGTATTTTTCCCATTGCTTTTCAAAGTAATGCCTGCAAAACAGGAGACAAGTTGGAGGGGCTGTAAGAAGTGTCCCACGGCAGAAGCACAAACACAAGCTCCCAGCAGGTGCTCCAAGCACCAGCTCACGTGCCATGTCGAGAGCCCGGAGCAATGGCTCGGCAAAATGGCAGGCATCCCCTGTTTGTCAAAGTAGGGACATGATTTACAGTAAGAGGCAAAAGGACATGTTTCAGTGAGTTAGATTTCCCCTCCCTCCAGCCACATGGGAGAAGGCAGCCCACCTGGTGTTGTTCTGCTGCACGGGATTCAAAGGCTCACAGTGAGAATTGAGTCATCCTCCCAGACGCAGAGTGCCTCTGCCCCCGTGTGTGTGTCCCTGCGCACAGTGCCATGCTGAAGCTGCAGCCAGATCTGGTTCTAACTTTCAAACTGAGCTCAGCTCTAAGCTTGTTGCTGTTCCCCAGCCTTGCTTGCCATCTTTCTTCAGATCACGGTTGTTTGAGATGACAAGTTTAGCAACCTTATACTGGATCCCAAAATATGTCACAACTACATGACCCGAACACAATCTGAATTTCTCTTTTTTTTTTTTAAATAAGTTGGAGGTATTTTTCCCTAGGGGGACTTCACAGACATTCTGAATCAATTGGATCCCACAGCAGGCATGTCCTGCTCTAGGAGTTGACCATAACGTGATTACTGAAGCTTAAGTATAAACAGAGCTTGCCTTCATACGTGAGGTTTATTTTAACTACACCCTGTGCTGGGAGCACAACTCACCACTGCCCCAAGTTCTCCTCCACGAAGAAGCCGGTGTCCTTCACGTAGGCTTTTGCCTGGGGCAGCACCTCCATCAGCCTCTTCCCCCAGGCCAGGGGGGGTACACCATTCACCGCAAAAGCCGTGAAGAGAGCCGAAGCCAGGGACCCCAGGTAGCCAGTGGGATGGTGGTGGGTCATTCGGCCACTCTCAATGCTGACTTGCACCAGGGTGTCCAGCTCAGCAGGGCGGTGGAAACGTAGCCCGATGCACATGGAGCGCATGGCAGCCCCACAGCCTCCTGCCCTAGGGCTGAATGGGATCCTCCAGCCATCCAGACGCCCTGGATCGAGCTTCCGCGCATTTACCTCACACGTGTCACCTGGATAGGAGCAGCAGAGGCCAAGAGATGAAGAAAGGGAAGAAAAGAAAGAAACAGAAGGATGCATCAGTAGGGTCACATAGCTCAGGAACCGAAAGAAGACAGGGTGCCAGGAAAGGAAGTGTTACTCTCCGTAAGGGAATCGGGCTTCTCTGTAAAAACATCAGTTTTCTGCTCAGATATGTTTCTTCCCTTAAATCGCTGCTGTATCCTGCACATTCCCAAGCAGACCTGCTAATTCTTGTTTGTGAAAATAATTTTAAAATCTAGGGGAGTAAAAAACATTCTGTTGCTGATATATGTAATTAACATGCTTTTTATTTACATTTCATGTTGTTTATTTAATAACTTATCTACAAAACATCTACACATATTAGGCACACATTATGTATTATGTAGATGTATTATGTACACATACATTTAGCTGCCTAGATAGACATTCATAAATACAAAGGAGGTTTGGAGGGTCATCAGAACACATCGATCCCTACATCGATCCCTGATCCAAGACATGCCTAAGTACCTCTGCATTTTTTTCCTGACAGTTGTTTAGCCTCTTTACAGGACTCTTTAAAGACAGTGACCCCACAGACTCCCCAGGAATCTTACCCATTGCCTTGCTGATGTGAAATATTTTCCAGAGCTTCCTTGCTGCAGATTGTGTCAGAAAGCCATGAATGTAGTAGCTCCCTCACCACAACATGGTCTGCATAACTGATTTTTCTAGACTCCTCTTCAATAAGCTGAAGAACAACTGTACTAGGTCAGACCATAGGTTTGTCCAGCCCATTAGCTCACCTCCATCCACAGCCACCAGCACATAAATATGGAAAGGCTATTAAAAAATGAAAGTACAATATTTCCTGAAGAAGACTGCCTGAGTTAGAAGACGGATCCAAAATGCTGTATTCAGTAACCCCCAGTGGACCAAGTCACCACGAACTGGTCTCCTTAGCTTGAACTCACGCATTCCTTCAGACTCCTTTAGCATCCTATGGTAACCAGAGCCGTGATTTTGTTATGCAAAACATTTCCTTTTGTTTTAAACTGCTATTTGACAATTTTCTTAATTTCCCCTTTAATGCTTACAAGAAATAATGACTTTTCATGCTCCATGCCCTTCAAGACTGTATATATTTTGTCCCTCTTCCTCAGTTTTCTCCTGCTCCAAGCTGACACCCTAGTCCAATTTTGCCTCTCTTATGGTGGAAAGTCAAATCATAACTCCTCCTTGCCCACCTCCATCCCTTTCATACTTCTGCTATTTACTTTTTAAAGAAATTACTCTGCTTCTTCACAAACTCACTTGTTAGTCCAGCACATCCATAGGATAAAGCCGTCTGCACAAACACATCCAAATTTCAGAGGCCAGCCAGCTTCCCCAGCCAAGAACAAGTTTAGAGAGCTAATCCCAAAAGTTCGTGTGCAAGGAAGAGGGAACAGGTCTGAAACACTAAATTATCTTTGATTCTCTTCTATCTTGCCTTTTTCTCCTAGTGTTCTCACCAAATCTTAAATGCTGCTTTTACCAGCAGAAAGGTAAATCAAGGGCAGGTTTCAAGCAGCTTCATTCAAGTTTTAATGTGTTGGACAATGGCAAAAGTGGACTCAAAAGACTAGTCTCCTAACTACAGTGTGCCTCGTCCTCTCTCAGCCACATAGGGTTAACAGCATCAGTTGATATGGTCCTGCACCCAAAATGAGACCATTGCTCCTATACTTCACAGCCTAACTGGGACAGGCAGCTGATAACCTTGCGGGTGTTCTGTTACTTTGAAGGTCAAACTAAGTAGCACAGAGTAGCAAGGAAGAAGCCTGGCCTAGAAACTTCACATAACTCTACAAGTCAATCACCTTTGGTGCAATTCAGTCACACTGATCTGGGAGCCTGCTAATCACAGCCAGCTACTGCATTAAGTACTCCGTTCTCTGCAGAGCTCTTCACTTCTGCACTTCCATGCACATGCTTGGCAGTAGGATGTGGTGTATCGCAGTCTGTTTTAACTGCACGCGGCATTTACAGCACCCTTGTAACCAAAATACCTCCACATCCAGGCACAGCTTTAAGACTGGCTTCTCAACATGTGCTAAAAATAAATAATGGCTAGCTGCTGTCAGGAATAACGTCATGTGGATCCTTTTATAGTTCTGGTCTAAGTGCCTTTAGCGTATCTCTTTTCTGACAGTGTTGTCACATTACAGCCTTACTAGATCAGTGCAGGATACAGCTCTCTGTGTAATGTGAATGGGTGGACCAGCTTCCCATGACTGGTTGTCTCAAATGAAAAAGCAGCTTGGTCCTGTGACAGTCGAGCTATTTGCCCCACAAGCCTACCAACTTTGGGAATAGAAACGGCCTATGCAACTATCCCTCGTAGGAAAAAATGGGCTGCTGATTAGTGCAGCCCACAATGCCAGGCCACTTGAGCTCTCATGAATTCCCCAGAGTGGGGCACAAACCAGACCTGTTATCATAGAATCATAGAATCATAGAGTCACAGAATGACCTGAGTTGGAAGGGATCCACAAGGATCATCCAGTCTAAATCCTGTTCGGCCATGGGACAATCCCAATATTCACACTGTGTGTTTCAGGGCATTGTCCAAATGTGTTTTGAATATTGTCAGGCTTGGCGCCATGACTGCTTCCATGGCAAGCTATTCCAGTGCTCCACCATCCTCTGGGTGAAGAACCTCTTCCTAACATCTAACCTAAATCTCCACCAGTCTCATCCGTGCCTGCTGTGCCAGCACACCAGCCTTTTGCGTGACACCAGCATTACACTCTTCCCAGTAGATAAGACCTGCTGGTTTTGCAATGCCACATGGCCAGCAACCCCCAGACCAGTCCAGACGTTCATTACACATCCTTCCTCCCAGCGATTAACAGAGTGAAAATGGTAGGGCTGCGTGTCTCTGCTGGACGGAGCGGTAGGCAGAGCGCTTGGTGTGGGTAGCACTGGGGCTCTGCCAGGTCCAATTGTCACCGCCTTCTCACTAAACTGCCTGGGAGGGTTTTTTTGTTAAGTCTCAAAGTGGGAATGTGTTCAGGCCTCTACACCTCGTTTTCACGTAGTTTATCAATTCAGTGTTGGCTATGTATCAAAATCGTTAAGAGGGGTATCAGTGTAATTTACCACTTTAAGATGATTAACAGAAAATTGAGGCATTTTTTCAAAAATCTAACTATGCTAAGCATTGCACTTAAGATCTGTAATAGGACATTAAAAAGAACCTGCTCAACAAAGTCACGTTTTTAAAAAGCTGTGCCATCTACCCTGTTTGTACGTTTCCAGTAAAACAGACCTTCTGCCAGTAAGACAAGGGGAAGGGGAAAGAGCAAAGGGATTAAGGTAGCTTAAAATCAAAATCTGCATAACAGAAGCAAAACGAATTCTTTAATCTTGCTGGAACTGTGAGAAAGACATTTCTTCAGGACATGCTTGGGCAGGTTGAGAGCAGGCAACTCAGTTCCTGAAAACAAGTGCAATTGTTCTTGCATTAACCGCATTCAAAAGAAAATGAGGAAGATGACAAGGTTTGAACTGTAAGGAAAGACAGGTTATTTTGCAATAACAATTTACTTGCAGCTTTAAACCAGCACATATTACTTTAGGAGATGACTACTGATAACCTGCAAATGAAAAAAAATATGTGTAAAACAAACAATTATACAACAGGTAAGATTCTTGTGATAGATGAAGTATTACAAGTATTATCCTCATGCTTTTAAACAGTTAAAATAGTAAAACATTTGAAAGCTGATTTAGGAAGAACTAAGCTGAAATCACGTTGTCAGGCCTTTATTTAAAAACAGGTTTAGAAAAAAAAATGCTCTAAGAGGTTTTGAATCGGGAAACTCCATTTTGGAAATCCAGCAAATCCTGGTTAGGAATCCTTTGTACTAACAATAAGAAAATAAAATAGCCTGAAGAGGATACTGGTCTAAGAAAAAAAGAAATCGAAGCAGAAAGCAGTGTGTGAAGAAAACCAATCTGAAAAAGATTCAATTACAACTGGATGCTATTTCTGGAATAGCCTTCCATTCAAATTTCACAAGCACAGACAAAAACAGTCATTTGGGATCTGCCAATACATACTAAAAAGGTGAGTTAAAACCACCACACAGTTGTAAATAATTCCACAGGGAGAGGACTTGGATCAAGACACCCAGTGATAAGCAACAGTTCTGAAGCAGGAAGTTTCTTGGAGAGCTGTGGAGGCAGGCGTAATTGTAGCAAAGAAAAAAGCAGCCATGACTGTGCCACTTAATTCATTGACTTCAGTATCAGTGAAGAACAATGAATTTGGGGCTGTGGCACATCTCAAAGAGCAATAACAGATGCAGGGGTTAACTTGCCATTGAATTAAGGCAGTGAGTTCTCTCCTGGGGCTGCATTCATGAGAGACACTGCAATCGCCACCTGGTGATTCATAAGGTTGTGGGAATCCCTTTGTCACTGCAGGTTTTGGTTTTCAAGTCTGGACTCCCTTGTGTGGGTGAGCAATGTGATTTTCCCCCAGTGTTCTGGGGGAGTCTCTTCTCTGTTGGGTGAAAGTTGCAGCAGTAACTTTCCATTCTCAGCCTTATGGTCTGCAATTCCCTGGTGAGTACTTTGGCCAGAACCACATTATCTTGGGTTATATTTTCAGTCAAAATCCATTTACTCTGAACTGCTGAAAGAAGTTATTGACATGCAACCTCCATCATTAGGATTTATCAATACAGCATAGAGACTTCAGACTGCAGACAGCTCTACAGGATATGGATTAGGTATTCCCTTTGGTAATACCTCAGTGGGCATTAAACTGTTCAGTGACAGAATATAAGCTCTCAGAGCCAAATAACCTTCCTATGGCTGCAGCAGGAGCACTGCAGAACAGTTGCAAGAACATTCCCAACAGACTTCCATTTTTTTTCCACATTACTTTCCCTACTTCTCCCAAAAATTTACAAGGTTAAGTGTCAATGAACCCACTGCAGAAATCACCCTAATTATCCTCCATAGCAAACTTACTTTAAAATCCTTCACTTCCAAATGGGAACTGCTTTTGGGTGTATTACAGCTCTGTTACTCACAGAAGGACTGCAGCAAGTGTGCTGTTATCCTTAGCTATTAATTACTAACATTTAAATTTTAGGTTCTTCTCCTTTTTTTCTCAGGTTTTAGTCATTAAGCTTAGACAGCAGAGGCAAAAATATCTTCCAGGTGCTGTCTCACTGCCAGCTGTGGATAGTCCACCTTGGCAGACCCCATCAGCTGGCGGAACTACAAATGCTCCTTTGCCAAAACAGCAGCCTCTCAAAGTTTAACCTGCCAACTCCTGCTATCCTGACAAGCATCATCACCCCTTCCTAAATAGTTTATTTATTGAGATTATCTGTGTTAAAGAATATTGATAGTTCAGCTCTTTTCATGAGAGTAGGAGGACGCTCTGGAAAGGTAAGGAGAATAAATTCCTGCTGAGTTTCCAATGTGGTTTACCTTGCAAATGCAAAGCTCTGTCACACTATGCTCAGTGGTCCTAAGAGAGCAATACATGATTTGGTCTTTCCCGTGTTTAATTTCAAATCAAAAATTAATTTAAACATTCTTGATCTGTTCTGGCCACTCCAAAGAGGCACGTCTAGGCAATTTCTTTTTGATGTATAAACTTTGGATAGGCTCACTGACTGTGTTACCTGTATACTTCCTGCTGCCTGTGCTGGTCAAATTAGAGGCCCAGCCTCAGTAGCTCCAATCTGAGTTTAATTCAAGCATCCTGAAGAGGCTGGGCCATGAGCATAAAGAGAGAAAGGGTCCTTGGGGAAGAGCTGGGTCAGCAGGTCTGGGTGAACTAGGAACTACAGGAATATGTTGCATATGGTTTGGCTACTGCAGCCTGTCAAGGAGCCCTTCTTGAATACTGCCACATACTGCCAGTCCCTGCTGTCTGTGACTCAATCTCAGCACCACTGTGTTTACACAGAGAAAAGAGAGATGATGGAAGCACAATATTCAGAAAAGTTGATTGTGGCCTGACTGTCCTGGCACAGAAAGAAGACATGTGGAGGTAGCCAATAGGAAACTCTGGGTTTAATAAACTGAATTCTTCCAAGTAAGGACCTCTGTGCCTTAAAATGTATTTTATGTCTAATTTATTGCATTTATTATGAGAACTTACATATTAATTCTGTTTAAATGTGCTGCTTTAACATAGCATCTCGGGGCACACATTATACATGGCTTAATTTGCATTTTTCATCCACTGAGTATAGGAAAAGCCAAATTCCTAGCACAAAAGCCAGCATCCTTCCCCTGAGTTCAAGGCCAGGCCTCAAACCCACCTGTAAGACAGTTTCATAAAGGTGGGCAAAATAGTATCTTTTTCATCTATTTCAGAGAAGCCCAAACCACTTCAGCTTGCCTTATTCTGTTCTCTTTAATTCATCCTGAAACTGCACAGAAGACATTTGCCTTTACATGAAATAACAGTTACCACTATAAAACATCCAACAGCAGAGCCAGGGCCAGCATTAGCTACAAGTTGTAGGAAAGGTGGAGGTGTTAGCAAGAAGACAGCCCTGCCCAGACACCATTATGGAGAGGTTACCCACAGTTACCTGGAGCTCTGCCCTCCATGTCATTCATGCACTCTTTGTAGTTCTTTGCAATCAGGGTATAGAGATGCGCTAAACTTGGATTTTTCCCAGCAGCTACCAGGGCTTCAGCTGTGGCCAAGTGCATCACTGTATCATCACTGACTTTCCAACCTTGGATGCTGAAGTTGCCGAGACCCCCCATCTCTGCCAGCTCCTGGTGGATGGCTGGGCCACTCCGCTGGAACTCCCACTTCCCATTGTAATAGCCCAGAGTGTCACCAACTGCGCTCAGCACCATCGATGCCACATACTTTTCCATTGCTTTTGGACACAATTTTTGCCCCAGGACTGCTTCAATGCAGAAAACACTATGAAAAAAAGAAAGAGAGGGAGAGTGAGAACAAAATCTGTCCCAGTTCAGTATAAGCCTCTACTGCTAAGCACCAGCAGGCTGGATACCCAGCCCAGCACCCATGTCTCCCTCAGTGGTTATATTCCTTCAAAGCACACGCTTCCCCACTCACCAGTGGGTGTGCATCAGCTGCTGAGCAGCACAGCCATGGGCCAGGGGCAGCCAGCCATGTCCTCTCAGGGTGGTTGCAGCAGCCCGCGTTGCTGCTGCATGTTGTAGCCAGGTCAAAGACCAAAAAGCAAGAGCAGGACAGCAGAAATGTGCACAGGTTATGTGGCTTTATCCACTTCTGCTGAGTGCAGCCCACAACATGAGCAAGGATAGATCGGCGACTTTCCTACCCTGAGGATGTGAGGTTGGGCTTGCCCGTTTCAGCAGGGTCTGGCAGATGATATAAAATCATAGAATCACTAAGTTTGGAGAAGACCTCGTAGACCATCCAGAACAGTTGTCCGCCCAACACTGCTGTGCCTACTAAACCATGTCATGACGTCATGTCTACACATTTTTGAGCACCTCCATGGATGAACACTCTACCACTTCCCTGGGCAGCCTGTTCCAATGCTTCACCATTCTTTCAGTAAAGGAATTTTTTTCCAATGTCCAATCTAAATCTACCCTGGCACAACCTGAGACCATTTCCTCTCACCCTACCACCTGTCACTCGTGAGAAGAGACCAGCACCCACCTCACCACAGCCTCCTTTCAGGCAGTTGTAGACGGTGATGAGGTCTCCCCTCAGCCTCCTTTTCTCTAGGCTAAACAACCCCAGTTCCCTCAGCCGCTCCTCGTAGGACTTGTTCTCGAGCCCCTTCATCAGCTTCATCGCCCTTCTCTGGACACACTCCAGCACCTCAATGTCCTTGTACTGAGGGGCCCAAAACTGCACAGGATTGGAGGTGCGACCTCACCAGTGCCAAGAATAGGGCACAATCACTTCCCTGCTTCTGCTGGCCCCATTACTTGTGACACAAGCCAGATGAGCACACCGCCAATACCTGCCCTGGCTCTGGCTCCGGCTCCACAGCAAGCGCTGGTCCAGGCAGATCTCCCACCGGGAATTCCCAGTGATGCCCCACCCCCAGCATGCCCTCCCTAGGCTCTACAGGACGGCGGGGCTGAGCCCCCGGCGGGTACTCACAAAGCCAACCCCGCCAGCAGGGGCCGGGGGGACCCGCCCCGCCGCGGGGGCTGCAACCGCCTCCCCGGGCACGTCCAGAGCATCCTTATCCTCGGCAGCGGGTCCCGGCCGAGCCACCTCCCCCCGCTCTTCCCCTCCCCGCGCTCCCTCCCCGCCTCACGGTGGCACAGGAGACTCTTCCATGCCTGTCCGCCCGCCCGCCCGCCGGGCCCCGCTGTCCGCCGGGAGCGGGGGTGTTGCTCCCAGTGCCGGTCCCCCGGCCCCAGCACAGCCCCGCCCGCTGGCACCTTGTCCCGGCCGCGCTGTTCCCTGGGAAGGCTGGTCCCAGGGCCGCAGGGTCTGCAGGTTGGGGAGGAAATGGGTGTTTTCTTTCGTTTTCAGGATATCTCGTTTGTTCGTGGCGCCCTCAGGGGCACGGGAGTTGCCTCTGAGTCTGCCGCATGGAAATGAAGTCGTAGAATCTTAGAACCGTTTGGTTGGAATAGATCTTTGAGATCATCGAGTCCAACCGTACCCACCCACTACTAAACCATCTCCCTGGGCACCTTACCTACCTGTCTTTTAAACACCTTCAGGGATCGTGACTCAACCACCTCTCTGGGCAGCCCGTTAGAATGCTTTGCCACTTTTTCAGCAAAGAAATTTTTCCTAATATCCAGTCTAAACCTCCCCTGGCACAACTTGAGGCTATTTCCTCTCATTCTGTCAGCATTTGATGGTTCTGATACCAGCACATGGAATACAAGATATATGGAGTAATGAACCAAATTGAGCTGATAACACTCATCTGTTCACCAGTGATTGCCTGTAAGAGAAGGGCAGAAAGCAGTCCAGCACCACCGTGCCTACTAAACCATGTCCCAAAGTACACATTTTTTTAACACCTCCGGGGATGGACATTCCACCATTTCCCTGGGCAGCCTATGCCAATGCTTCACCACACTTTCAAGAAGGAAATTTTTCCTTATATCGAATCTGAACCTCCCCGGCGTAATTTGAGACCATTTCCTCTCGTCCTATCACTTGTTACTTGGGACAAGAGATCAGCATCCACTTCACCACAACCTCCTTTCATAGCTGTAGACAGTGATAAGGTCTCCCCTCAGCCTACTTTTCTCCAGGCTAAACAATCCAAATTCCCTCAGCTGCTCCTCATAAGATTTGTTCTCCAGCCCCTTCACCAGCTTTGTTGTCACTGCATGGAAATGAAATTCATTATATTTAAAAGAAAAGGCCAGGTTGGAATGGGTCTTGTGTAGTCTGGTTCTACTACGAGGTGTTCCTGCAATGTTGAAACTAGATGATCTTAAAGGTTCCTTCCAACCCAAACCATTTTACGGTTCTATGAAATGAAAGGCGCTTTCAGTATTTCCCCTGCTTTTGTCTGTTGAAACGTGTTCACGAGTTCCGTACACAACCCTCTTCCTCCTGGCTGAGCCCTGCCTGTGGGGCAACCTGTCCTGTCTATGGCCCCGCTTTGGCGTCTTTGCTGCTGGGAGACCCAGGGTGGCTTTCTCCAGCCTTGTTTATTCTTTCCCCTACTTTTTCAGCATACATTCACTGCAGCCTGAGTGGAGCCTCCAGCCTTTATCAGGCATCTTCACCTACACACCTGCCACGTCCCTCACCCCCAGAGCAGACCCTGAGTGAACCCAGCTGCCTTCAAACCAACATAGTCTTTGCTAGGTCCAGTGATCCTGCTTTTTGTTGCTTCTCAAGGCACTTCATGATGCTGTTGCCTTGCTTTATACTTTGTTTTTAATGATAGTGGTGGTTAGGTGGCAGAGGACGTCTAGTGAATGGACCGGGAAGGAACAGCAGCAAGTAGCAGGAGGAAAAAACAGGATTGAGCATGGCTCAGGCTGTGTTTAGTGGAGGCCAAAGGTTTTTACCGACCAGCAGTCACTTGCTGCACGCTGGGTCTCGATGGCCCCAGATCACCCCAGAAGCTGTGCACAAAGCGAAAAAAAAATCTCCCCATGCCTGTGAGAGAAAGAGGTGGTAGTTTTTGAGCTGCAGTCCTGGGGGATTTCAGGGCAAACACAAATGTAGCACTGGGTCAGAACAGAGTCCCTGGGGAATTTGGGGGCAAGTGACAGCCGGGCGCTGGAGCAGGGCTGTGGGGAATTTCAGGTAGCTGAGAGCACAGGGCTGCACGGGAGCGTCCATCCTGGTGCCTGCGGCGGTTCAGTGTGCAGTGCCCGTTCACATATCTGCTGCTCCTCTGCATCCTGCTGCAGACGTGGAGTTTGAGAAGCATCTCGTAGAGAAAATAGTAACAGAAAAGGAAGTGGGAAGAGAAGCTGCTGGTGTCTCAGCACTGCCAGTGGAGCCTGTTGACATTTTCTGCTTCTTTACTTTGTTCTGTTTTATATAGGATGGCTCTGAATTTACTCAAGTTCTCACAGGACTTAAAAGCAAAGCACAATTTTTCTCTCCTAGGGTTTGGGCCTATGAGAGGGAAAACTCCTGCTTTTGACTGGCTATCTTTGAGTAAGGGCTTCTGTTGCAGCCCAAGGGACAGGGAAGTTGCAGCGTTCCCCAAAGGGACAGGAAAATGGAAGAGCACTTCTGCATCAGCACATGAGATCTCTGGATTTCATAATTTTTTCTGGGTTCCTGAGCTCTTTCAGCATCCTGAAAACCAAAACCAAGATGTGCAATGGAGTTAAGTGACATCTGAGATGCATCATAGAGAATGTCAAGGGCTCCTCACTAACATACAGTGGAAAAAGAGCAAATGTGGGGTGGAGAGGGAGGCAGTTTTCAGGCTTGAATGCATGCATTGATCCCAAAGGGATCTCCTGGTGCAAGTCCCACAAGATGCCCACAAGGTGGGCAAGGAGAACGCTTTCTGTCACGGAGCACCTCCAGCTCCGAGGTGGTGCAGGGTAACATTGCACTGACTCACCTAATGGTGCAGGGAGGTAGGAAAGACCTCTCCCGCTTGACAAGGATGGCCTTCTAGTGCTGAGCCATGCAAAGAGTTAAAGACTCACCAAGTTGCAGCTTTCTGGGGTTTTTTTCTGTATTATTTTTTAGTGAAAATTTAGGCTGCAGTGGACCAATGGCTAGGATATGCCTTCTGGAAAGTACCACCTTGGAGCAGCTCACTATCATGCCCCTGCCATGTGTTGGACACTGTGGTTAGCACTCGCCTAGACTCAGAATTTTCTTTTATATTCATCTGGAAAAAAAAGGGTAATTCTTTCTGACTAAAAAAAAAAATATGCCTTTCTAGATGAGCTGAGGGCTCCTACTTGAAGGGGCTGTGAAAGGTCGCGTGGCAGCATTGGAGCTCTGTACTGGTTTAGACCATGTGGGACATTTCCTCAGAACTATATGATGCTTTCAGGCCAAGAGCTGGGAACATTAAAAATGCATGGTGCACCCTCTTAAATACGGCAGTGCCTCTGTTCTAGAACCTACAAAATGGGACTTGCAAATTGGAATTTTCTTTTTTCACCTCTCCTATTCATCTCTTCCTTGCCCCTGGCTTCAAATGTGACTTTCCAAGGGATCTTCTGAAGGCCCTCAGGGGTGTTCATTTTGGATCAGTGCCAACCTCTTAACAGTCTCTCATTCTTTTAATAGCACATTTTTCTCTGTAATGACAACAGGCATTTTTTTGAGTGGGGAATATTTCTGGGCTTACCCTAATTCTCAACCCCCAGGTGCATGTCTGTCTTTGTCACCGGCCAGTAGATAATAATACGTTGTAACAGGGGCATTCAAAGTAGGGACAGCAAAGGCCACATGAGGTCTGCTGGGAACCTGGTCGAGTCGCTGCAGGGAGCCCGGGTAGCGATTGCTGGTGAGGCAGCGGTGATGACCCCACAGGCATGCGCAAGGGAGACACTCGCTGCAGCAAGATGCTCGTGGGCTCTGGCTGGATGTTTGCAGCAGGGGATGGGCATCCAGCAGCGGTGGGTGTTTCTGGCTCCGTGCTTCCTTCACCCTAGGCACAGCAGGGTGTTTTTTGTCTTGGTTTCTCCAGCAAACCCCAGTGGGGTGGTGACCTCCACTTGTTGCCTAATTTCCCATGGTAGTGACGTGTGTGGGGGCCCTTGCCTCCCTTCATCCTGTCCAGGGAAGTACAGTTGAAAAAGAAGGCAAGAGCCTTGGCTGCAAACACAGCTTATGCCTGCGGGGAAGCCAACTGCAAAGATGCTTTTGCTCAGACATCGGATCATGCGTGGGCATATTAGGGGAATCATGAGAGACATTATGAAGGGCTTTGCTGAAGCAGGTTTTGGAGATGGCAGCAGAGCAGGTGCCTCTAGGTGACCAATTTGTATTCAAGGAATACTGGACTTCAGCCTCTTAATCAAGGAACCAGACTTCACTGCAGAAACATCTGCCTCTTCCTGTCCAGTCTTGCCTCCTTCCACAAAGTGCCCAGGGCAAAAGGAGAACAGTGGAAAATTAGTGCCACTCTCCTCAGCGTGCTTCCAAAAGCCCTCTTTAACATAGATTTTAAAAGGAAAATTAAAAAAATACATAACCATAATTCTGCAGGGTAGAACATAAGAAAGACAATTGCTTTACGACAGAAAGAGGCACTGCAATGCTAACTTGGGACAATCAGAAATGTCACTGACACAGGGAATAACTCCTGGGTGAGCTGAGGGCTGTGGTCACCTCTCCCACGTCCACATCTAGAACTGCAAACTCGTCTTTCCTCCCCTCCATTAAGTTTATAGTTGGCTTGTTTGTAAACAGGAGTGTGTAGGGACAGGGACCTCCCTAGCAAGCTGCAAGTCCTGCTTTCAAGACTGGGGATGTCAGTGAAGCAATCCTGTGGGCCTGGAGTTTGGCTCAAACAGTGGATCTGAGGCTCCAGGGCTGGTTGCTCCTTGATGAATGTCAATGATGATGAAAATGTCAAGTGAATTTTCATTTTCTGTTGTGTGCCAGTGCTGGCACTGTGCTCCCAACCTGCAGGGTGAAGGTTTCTGTGGGCGTGCATTGCTGTCCCTTCTGTGCTTTCTTTCCATGAGCTGCTGGCAGTTGCATCTGTGTCTGTCCTGAGTGTATCAGGGGATGCCAAGAGAGCCCATCAGAGGGGTGTTGTACCTCTGAGCAGAAGAGTCCATCTAGCCTGTCTTACAACCATTCTCAACTCACCTTACAACCACTGGCAGGCTAAATTTGGAGGTTCTTGGCACTTGCCAATGAAGATAAGCCCTAGAAGGATGTGGTGGTTAAACATGGACAGCCAGTTGGTAGTGGGAGGAGGTTTCATCATGCTATAGGCTTTGAAATTTTATGCTCTTCCTGCATTGCGGAAGCAGCAATATTTTAAATGTACTTTCCGCTTTGAGAGCAGGTTTCTCCATTCTATGTGAAAAGATACAGATTGGGGAACGTAATTGTAGGCTGTGCTGTAGGAAAGATGTGTTGGGTGCAAGGAATGTGAAGAACAGCCGCAGGATAGGGAGTTCAGCTTTCTGGAACAGAAGAGCACAGTGCGTTTCACAGTCCCGATGGTAGCTCTGCTGAGGCTCCTCATTTTGCAGCAGCAGCAGATGTGGCAAAGCACATGTGGTTCACACAGGCAATATGTGCTTCCGCACTGTAGTGAAGACAAATTAACTACTGGGCCCTTCCAAAACCTACTGCTGCTCCTTTTTCTCCCCAGCTTTCTATCGTCATAAGTGCATGCATCCACCTCCTGCTGTGAGGGTCATCCTGCAGCCTAAAGCCTGTTTGGCCCTCCATCCTGTCAAAATCGAGCTAGGTGAAGGTGAGGAGCAGTGTAAAAATAAGGGTGGGAAAGGAACAAAACTGGGGAGTAGGGTCTCTCCTTTCTTCTGTCAGCAAATTGCAAGTGTCTTCAACTGTTTAAGGAAATCACAGGTTGTGTGCAGGCATGAGGAGTTAAATTCGAGTGAGGAAGATGTGCAGGTACTAGCTGAGGTCTGGGGAAGCAGGCAGATGGGAATTGTGCTTAGAAATCTCTGTTAGCTTATTGGGAACACTTGTAGCACCAGAACTTGCCAGGCTGAAGGATGATTTTCCTCAGCTTGAATGACTGATACTGAGAATAGTCAAAATCCTGCGTATGATAGTTTACGAAAAACCCTGTAGTGGCTTTGAAATATTTGATTGAGTAGTTATTTTTCACCACAGGGACTTCTCTGTGGCTGAGTTGGGACCTGAGCCTTCTCTCCTGTCTCCAGCTCCCTCTAAAACACTGCTGTTGCTAGATGTGGCTCCTACTTTTGGTCATATACCAAGAGAACCAAAGGGCATAAGAATTAGTGGGAAAGGGCTTAGCAATAGCAAAATACGACATTTGAAAGGTTACTTCTGCGTTTCATTCTTCATGAATTGGATTTCAGAGAATTGGGAAGTGCTGGTGTGCGACAGAAGAAGGAACATATGAACATGACCACTAAATGCTCTGTTTTATCCATTGATCTAACGTGGCTTAAAAATATCTGCCTGCTTCCTTTCTGTACCTATGCACTTTGTGTGATGCAATTCAATGGCGACACTGCCTTGATGCTTGGAGAAGTCCTCTTGGAAGGAGGAGTAGGAAAGTGTTGCAAGGACATTGACTGCTAGCCTCCCCTCTTCCAGCTTTGCCCTCACCCCTTGCGCATACCCAGACCTGCTAGGCAAGGAAGCCTTTGGAGGAGGCCACCATAGACACCGTCGTTAGCCCTCTGGGGCTGCAATGGCCCTCGTCTAGCAGAAAGGTCAGGGCAAAGCCATTGGTAGGCAAATAAAGCTGCTAACTGTGAAACCTCTTGCTCTTAAAACTGAGATAGCATTTGAGACTTGGGAGAAGGTGGTCTGTCACTGGTCTGCCAGATTTGTGGGTGCGCAAAACTGCAAGACAGTGTAAGAGGATCTGACTTGAGGAAAAAAAAACAAACATAATGGATTGGTGATATATGTCAGACCACGTGTTGTCAAAAGTCAGTTAAAAGTTAAGAAAATCATAACTCCAAGAGACACAGGGAGGCATGGGAGTAAGGATGCTGCCCCTACTGTAGGTCCAGTATTGCTGTGGTCCATTTCTCTCCAATGACAGTGGCTCTGCACCGCCTCTGAGCAGTCACTTCTGCTTGGAGCAGAGGAGAAAATAACACTTGCATTTTCGTTCTGTTTCAAAGACCCCTTTGCTGAGCTCCACCCCAAACTCACAGCAGCAGGAGCTCAGGATGGCTTCTTGTTTGACATGAATGTGACAAGGGCGTAAGCTCAGGGGTCAGGCTTCGTGTCAGAGTAAGCATTTACTGAATGTGGGGAACATGTTGGTCTCCAGTATGTCAAAGCTGCCATCGCGCTGTGGTAGCTGGGGAGCTGTGAGAGGCAGAGAAGTGTGAGATCTTTTTGCATGCTGTTCAGTCATCTGCTTCCATTGGGACTGGTGCTTGGGAAGTGAAATGTTGCCTATCCCATCCCTGGTCTCCAGAGCCTTCTCATTTTTTCCACTGAATATCCTTGACGTGCCAGCCGCTTTGATGTAACCTAGCCATGCGTGGTTTAAGTTGTCTTGGGTGTGATACTGAAACCTGTGAGGCCCTGCTTGGACTGACACAAATGTGTCCAGCCATAAATGAGGCTGGTATGAGCCTTGTGCTGTGGCCAGGAGGAAGCAAACTGATAGCGCTGGTTGCTTTCCTTGCTGAAAAAGTGTCAGTTGTACGTGTGAGTGGTGATAGAGGGAAATGAGGGGCAGCACAATCCCCAAGTTCAGGAACTGGCATATTAAAAAAACCCACAGTCCAGTGGTAAGAATTTCTACCAGTAGAGAGGAGTGTAACAAAGGTCATTGCTATTATCAAGAAACCATGGCTGTAGATGTATGTGAGCTGGGATCTCCAAGCAGCCAAATAACCTGATCTCGGTAAATGGGAAGTAAGGTAAAGTGCAAACTGAGTTTACCAAGGCTATCTCATGCCAGGCTATCATAGTAGGTTTATTTTGATAAGATAATTTGACTACACATACAGAGGACTTCAGAAAGGCAGTCCTTACAGTGCTACAGGCAAAGCCATTAAGCTGTGGAAACAGAGGATTAATGTGATCGTTCTAAGAATTTACCTAAAGAAAGGATGTCAGGAGGTTGTGCCTCAAGGGAAGTGAGAAGGGTGGAAAGAGGTTATTAATGGTGCTCCTCAATGGGGTGATCTTGTTTACCCAGCAGGAAAACAAGCTCTGATCAGATTCGGTCAGATTTGAAGGGCTACTCACTGCAGAGGTTACTCAGGCTTCTGCACAAGGAGAGCTGTTGGTACCAAGAACTGAAATAGGAGAAGGAGGATGAAAGGCAGCAGCATGAAGTGCAAGTTTGTGCATGCAGAGAGTAGCTGTAAGATGTTTTGCTCCGAGCTTGACCCCTGCCATTTGGAAATCACAGAAGAAGGGAAATTTTGACTGGTTGATGTTGAATCCTGACCATAGTGTAGCCGAGAAAAAAAAGAAGGTGACCACAGATAAGATCTCCCCAGCTGGTTCAAAGGCACTTTTGGGTGACCATGGAGGCACAGAGCCCCTGCAGTGGGCACGCAGGGTGGTTCTGGGCAGCCCTGCCAGGCTGACAGAGAACAGAGTAGAGAGGGCCAGGCTGGTCCTGGCAGTGCCCGAAGGTGTGCAGAGGCATGGCTGCTGGGTGGGAGAAGTCCCGTGGCAGTCACAGCAGGGTGCTGATGCTGGAAAATGCATGGTGCCAGTGTACCCCCCAGGGTGTGGGGGCAGCAAGTCTAAGCCTGCACCTCTCTGCGAGCCCACTGCAAAGCCACACTTACCCAACACGGATGATGATGCTGGGTGTTCACTGCTAAGTGTGCCACCTTACCCTATTGTGGATCTTTCCTGTGGTGGCAGGGAAAGGGCTGAGTGCTCAGAACACTTCCAGACGTGTTTGCTTCAGGCTTGTTTCCAAAGGTGATCCTAGGATTGCTGGTGGTGCTTGCAGCCTTCTAAAGGTCCTCATCCCAAAGCAGCCTTCTGAAGGCTGCAGGCTTCTGTAAACTAGGGCTTGACAGTGGGATACCAGAAAGAGAACTTGTGTGTGTGTATGGGCACGGGCAGCACAATTGCCAAACAAGCCGAGCACAGCACCTGTGCTGTAGGATTGCTTTGTCTCTTCTAATGGCTTTTCAGGAACATGTTTGGATCTCGGATATCTCCTCAGTCTTCACCCTCTCCCAGTGTCCTAAGTGCAAGAAGAGATGTATCAGAGAAGGAGCTGATTTCAACAGACAAGCTCACCTGAGCCTCACAGGGAGTGGATGGTGCCTCTGAAGGAAGGCACAACCAAGTGCAAGTTACCCATGTCACAGAGATCTGACGTTTTCCATCAAAAAATGTGATACCCATGTAAAGGGGAAAGTCCCATGGCTCGCACTTACAGAAAATCACTTTTTTTTGGGTTTGAAGGGAAGGAAACAAACTAAAGATGGACACCACATTTAGGTTTGAGATTCAAATGTTTTCAGGTTTGGTTCTGGTTTTAGGCATTGGGGGCTTTTGCTTTTGTTTGTTTTCTCCTAAACTCCCCCTCCACCTTCAAATGTCAGCCTGGCAGGTTTCTGGAATTGAGTCCTTTTGAGCATTGCTTCCTGAAAGCCCTGAATTTGCACTTCCTGTGTTGCCATCTGAATTGTGTGTACATTACAGTGAGCTGTGTCTGTGGATACATCAGCAAGGATGGCTACATAGCTGTTTCTAAATAAGCAAATCTGCCAAAACAATGTTGTGTTTGGCAGGAAAAATACTCCAACGTCAAGAGTGGCCAGTCCACAGGTTGCCGGCACAGCCTTGCTGCAGATGGAGGTTTTGGAGGCTTACTGTACTGATCCCTCTACTGAGCACATGTAAACTGAAACCAGCTAATGCTTTTTAACACACATATGGGCATATTTTCCCATAGGGTTGGAAAAAGCAAGGTCCTTGACAATGCCCTTCTGATCATTTTATTTCTTATTGCAACGCAGAAACAAGCCAGAGGCCAATAAGGATACACAGGCACAGCTTCAGTGCAAGGAAAAAAGCTTCTTATTTTCTTACTGTTAGTCTTAGATAGATGTTTCTTTTTTTGGCAGATTTTTTTAAATAGATCAGTCTAAACTGTATCTGGTGTATAAAATTTCATCCCAGCAGAGCTAATGCTTTTAAAATGAAGCCTAACTACAACCAAAGCAGAGGATAACAATGCCTAGCAGCACTGATTACAGGTAGTGCTTTCAGCTCTGCTTTTAACAGAGGGTATAATTCTGCTCTTCAGACATGACTCCTATTGAAATCAGCGTTGTATTATACATACAAATCTGTGTCAGAATCATATTCACCCGTGCAAACACTGTGCTTGTCCATATGGGGAATTTGCAGGTGGGAAGCTGGGCTGTGAGGTAGCAGCATGGTCCTCGATTTTCATTAACACCACGTTTATGTGCTCTTAGCGGGCACCAGGGTGTGATTAGCCTTGGTCCACTCTCAAAGACAGGAGAGGTCTGAACACAATGGTTTGGCTGAAATTATGTGCAACAGTCAGGGCTGATTTAATGCCTGACTTTTGCCAGCAGGGACCTGTCTCTTCTTTCTGCCCTTAGCCCACCAGACCCTGCTGCTGATGCTGGTTCTTGGGCTTATTTGATGTTCCAGTGGACTGATGCAACTCTCAAAGATGGCCAAGAAAAGCAAGTGTATTTTATTTATTTTCTTTGCTGGGTTAGTGTGTTGAATCAAATTCCAAGGGGTCACTGAGGGATAAATGTTCCGAGGTGAGATTCATCCATCTCTCTAACTGACTGTATGGAAGCAATTCTTGGGATTTTTGCAAGCCTGCATCTTAGAAATCAAGCACTATGTGAATCAACCACTGAATACTAAAATCAAAACAACATTCTGATGAGCAAAACACACAGGTTGTCAGTCCTCGGTGACAAATTCCTCAAGCTGGCAGCACAAATGCCCAGCAGACCTGTAGAAGGCAGATCTGAAGACCTACCTGTCAAACATGCTACTTCATACTTTGATTCATTCATTCAACACATACCTGAACATCATCATGTTGACACATGCATTTAGACCTTTACTTGCTTATGTTTGCACTGTGGTAGTTTCTCGTTGTCACTGTGGTTTTGTGATTAAGACATCTTGAACTTCCATGGACCCCTGTAAAACCTCTAGGACTGAAGTCCTAGACCTTGCCTCCGTGCAGTTCATTCTGAAGCTGACTCAGAGCGTTACATGTTTTTCCTCAGTGAATACAAGGGCAGGCTCCATTCCCCAGGTGGCACAGAGCAGTGTTGTCCTATCCGGATAGGGACCAGACTGAAAATTGTCTTGCCCATGGTGCAGTCACTTGTGCCAAATAGCAAAATGCCTGATTAGGCAGGCTTTGCAGGGGGACCGGCTGTCCTCAGCTGCACTCCAGCACTGCTAACACCCAGATCAGGGAGTGCAGGTGCCCTGACTGCCAGGAGAGGCAAGGCTCCAGCAACCCTCTGAGGCAGCATGCTGTGAACGTGCATACCACACAGCAGCAGCCTCAGATGTCAGGCAGGTCCCTTTTCAGTGCTTGCTCATTGCTGCATTTAAATCTCTTCCGTGTAATAGCTTAAAAAGAAGGAAAATACAGCCCAGGTGCTGCATTTCTGTGGTGTTTACCTGATTGTACACCTGGTGCAACAGCCAATGCTGCTGCATGTGATGCTGTATTTTCCCTGCTCTCTGTCCTGGGGCCACAGTAAGGGTAGTCACAACTAGACCATCTCAGCCACAGTCATGCTCACCCCGCAGACCTGCCATGCCGTAGCAGCCTAAGCAGCTTCTGAAACTGCTCTCAGCAGGCTCTCAGCCCCTTCTGAGCCAGCAGAAGCCTACAAAGCAACCAGCACAAAGAGTCACATACAGCACAGTACAGCCAGCAACAGATTTTGAGCCACCCGTATGCTGAAATAGCTGGTGCAAACCTAAAAATCAGCCAGTGTCTTCTTTGCAGCCTGGTACTGCTGGGGGCTGTGGCTCCATGACAGGGAAGGCTGATACAGCTAGCTTTGCCGATGAGAAACATCAGTTATCTGCTGCTCTGTCTTCGGGCACTGGTGTAGAAACCATGGGATATTGGGTTCTCCTTTACGAGCAGATGAACCAACTCTGCTGCAAGGGAAGAGTTTGCAGGAACTAGCCTGGAGGGATGGGGGGAGTGGGTGGATGAGGGAAGCTGTGAATGCCAGCTTCCATGCTGTGTGGTGGCTGCCCACCCGCTCTTTCCTGCGTGGACGACGTGAGCATGCTGGACTTCGGTACGATGGGTACACAAGCAGTGATGCCTCACAACAACAGTATCCAGGGTAACTGGAGAAGGCTAATTCCAGATTACTACAGCAGGTTTGGTTTTGACAAGAACCCTGGTACTTTGAGCAGCAAAAATCAAATATCCATACAGCAATTGGAATGAAGTTACTCTCGTCGAAGAGTGTGGGTGCATTTTGCCTTTACTTTACTTGAATTAATTTTCCACATTTCCCCCTGTCTGTTTCTGAGTTCAGAAGTTGTGTTTTTTAACTTTATTTGTCACTCCTGGTTTACCACGGCACAGCAGACATACTACATGTGCATTCTAATGCACCACATAACTAAAGCACATTATCTGTGTTCCTCTGACAATGTTATTTTAGGGCACTTGTGCAACAATTTTTTGGTGATGTACATCTCTAGAAACACATCTTGGATACTTCTCATTCAACCTGAACATGCTTGTATTAAAAGCATGCAAATTTGCTTTTAGTTCATATTATCACAGGATCAGTCCAGCACTAAGCAGTGCTGCATGCCTTGGATATTGCTGGACTCTGGCACCAGCTGGGCACTGTTCTTGTGATGCTTGTCCCGTCCCCAGCACACTTTGATAGCAGTGAGTAACTGTCTGCCTTGGCAGAGTTTGGCCCTGCAGATTAGTGAGATGAGGAATTGATGGATTTGACTAGCTGAATGATAATGGGAAACAGATTCTGTCTAGTAGCTTGGATGTTACCTGATTGCAAAGCTCTTAGCCCTCTGAAAGGCTTGCCACAGCACACAAACCACTCTTGAAGGCCAGAGGACCGCTGATCTCTGAAGCATGCATCACACTGGACGGGCTGCACAACAACCGTGCACCAAGCCTGCACAGAACACTCTGCAAGAGAAGGGTGCAAACAATGACTCTGAGCCCATCTCCCAGGTTTAAAATCACTTTTAAAGGTCCAGTGAGGACTTACTTGGTTCCAGGGTGGTGGAGGAGCACAGTACCTAGGAGATGAAGCCAGCAGAGGGATCACCAGTAAACATGAGTAACCTGTGCTGAACACAGGGAGAGGACTGAGCCCAGCACAGGGACACTGCCCCAGGTTTCCTCCTTCAGTTGGCCTGAGCGCCAGTGCTCGTTAAATGCCAGCATTTTGGGATTAAAGTAGTTTTGAGACCTCTAGGGCACAAGAGGGGTAGGCTCTGTCCTGTGCTCTGAGGGACTGGTGCCATCTGGAAGTACTTTGCACAAGTGAAATCTGCCCTTGTTTCCTGGTAGTCCCCACCCCCCACCCCCCTTTTTTATTTTCTGTAAACAAAACCATACTTGAGCTCTAATCTGTGCTGAGATGAAGCATTTAACTTCTTCAAATCTTGCCAGCTTTACAGTTTGGAGGTTGGTGATGGCTGGGGGGGAAATGAGAACAAGAAATCTCTTGAGCTGTAGGGGTTTTGTTATTGTTATTTTCCTTTGTAAGATGAAAGTGATTTTCTGTAGTCTGAAACTGCTGGATTTTCCTCTTTCCCTATAAGTTTTTTCTTTTGTTACTGACATTGCGTAGGACACAGTCTGTCTTTGTGTGAATGACTTAACTTCTCAGGATGATGGGACCTCTTTGGTAAGTCTGCCTTCTGCCCTCCTTGCAGGCAATCACTGGTGAACAGATGAGTGTTATCAACTGAATTTGATTCATTCCTCCATATACCTTGTATTCCACGTACTGGTATTGGAGTCATCAAATGCTGACAGGACAAGAGGAAATGGCCTCAAGTTGTGCCAAGGAAGGTTTACATTGGATATCAGGAAAAATTTCTTCACTGAAAGAGTTGTCAAGCACTGAAACAGATTGCCCAGAGAAGTGGTTGAGTCACCATTCCTTGAAGTATATAAAAAACTTGACGGTATTAAGTTTACTGTTGGACTTGATGATCTTAAAGCTCTTTTCCAACCTAAAACATTCTGTGAGTCTATGAAAAAACTTCTGAAAGTGTTCCTCTGCTCGGCGATGGGATCATTTCTCTGACGATGTTGTTTTTAGGGCACTTGTGCAACAATTTTTTGGTGATGTACATCTCTAGAAACACATCTTGGATACTTCTCATTCAACCTGGACATGCTTGTATTAAAAGCATGCAAATTTGCTTTTAGTTCATATTAACACAGATGCAAATGTCCATTGGCATTAAAACCAGTAAAAGGGATCCCAGTTCTGTAGGAGGGAATGTGGTTATGAATCCTCACTGGAAAGCAGGTGCTGCGGAGAGTAGGTGTTTGATATTTTTTTTGTTTTCACCAGTCACTAAATGTTCAAAGTAAAGATGTTTGACTGTGCTGAAAGTGCGTTTCTGCAGTGGTGGCTTTGGTGAGGTCAGTGGGTCTTCAGGATAAATCTAGCAGCCGTATATTTGACCAGCCTTCCCTTTGAGTGCAAAGGATTTCTACCGCAAGTGCTGGTTACTGAAGTTAATTTCCTCTACATAGCGCGTACACTGCAAATTTTCACTTGTCTTTTCTGCTTTTTTCCTACTGGTTTTGTGTGAAAGCAAAGGAAAAATGTGGTGTGTATGATGCTTTCACATCTTCCTCTTTTCCACAGTAATTATTTTTAGCAGAATTTAAAGGCCTTTTCTTATTAAATCCTTATAAAAGCTTCCTTTTTCAGGCTGCAGTGCTTCTTCTACCCATTTAAACCTGTTTCTGGAGCACGTTTAGGTGAAATGCTGAAAGCCTGTTAAAGTGTGCGAGAAAACTTATTCCTATGGGGATTTCTCTGTGAATTAGTGAGCTTATAGTACCTGTTACAGTGCTCATACAAAGAAATCTCTTCTGAACTGTGACTTCAATACGTATGAGTCCTTCAACTTTGTTAGCATCTTAAGGATGCATAATACCCTCCAAGAATCAAGGATATGTGCTCAGGGAAGCTTTAAGTGATGGAAAAATTATGACTTCTGCTTCTGATCAAAGCAGAACAAAGCATTTGGCACTCTCTCTGTTACTGCAGTGTCCTTGCAATCAGGGAGTTCTCTGAAGGAGAGGATACCAAGAGCCGTAATACCTAGAAAAAGAGAAGGAGCTCTGACTGAGAATAGCATCCATGAGATCAGCTGTCTATCTAAAACCTAGGCAGCCTTAAAGCGGTTCGCTGCTCTGGTTTTCTCTGTGGGTAAGAAGGGGTATGATGCCTCCTTGCTACAGGCTGCCAACTGATGAACCTGGGACTACTCATCTAAGGGCAGGGTTAAACCCCAAGCAAGAAAAGTAGATGTGGATGTAACAGACTGGAGTTTCTTTCTGGTTGTAATATGCTAGTGGCAGAAATACTAAAAAATAAAATAAAATCTTGAATTTAAAATGAAAGTGAGATGGTAAACTGTACAGCTATAACAAGGTTGCCTGTAACTCTGTGATGATGCAGGATACATGATGGGACTAGGAGCAGAAGTTGCCTGGACCCTGTTTGCCTAAAACACTGCACGGCCTTACAGGGCATGCAGTGGCTTGAGGATGGATTGGTGGCCTGAGAGCTGGGACTGTGGCATGGGGAAACAATGGATGAATGACTATGGTCATGATGTTTTATTCTTCTCTGAGTACCGTGAAAACACTTGTATGTAAATGCATGGTCCTAGCTTCATCTGCATTTGCAAACCATGCTGGTGGCCCTATAAGAAAATGCATGGGTAGAGTACAAATGTACAGGATTTATATCACTATACGCATGCACTAGAAACCCTACAACAGAGAGACACAGAATCCCAGTCTGACTCCAAAGCAAACTCCTCTCTGCCATCAAATGCAGAATAACATTCTTTGCAGAAAAGTTGTAACCTGTTCTTGCACTGCCATTTGATTTTTTTATAGAATGCCACTTGTTTAGTTATGCCAAAATAAAATTCTGATTTGTATTACAATCCAATAAGTCTGATTCACTTCTACACCAGTACATCTACTCCATCTAATCCAAAGCAGCTATAATGAAGAAAATCTGGAGCAACATAGTGGCAAATCACTTCTGATAAAAAGGATGCATTTGCTATAAATCAAAGTGATTTAAATCAGCAAGCCAGAAATCTGCATTTAAATAAGATATTTTAATCTTGGTTTGCATTTGCACTTTATTTTATTTCTTGAAGAAAAATAGGTTTTCATTGGAGTGTAACCCTCTTGTTGTGATTATTACCCCCTACACTGTACCAGGGTTTGTTTTATTGTGCAGGAGGTTGTGGAATATCTGTACAAATTCACATCATTTAGCATATGTGTACTTCCTTGGGATCTTATTTACTAAGCGGGTTTTTTTCTGTCTAGGATTTGCTTGAGACTGGTTTTGATTGGCTGATCAGGTTCATAAGGCCTCTACCCTTCCAGGCTTTAGAGCAAACACGGCCCGTGCCTCTCTCCTGCGCTGTCCGGAGCCAGGGAGAGCCAGGGAGTGGGAGGAAGGGGCTGGTGGTGGGTCCATGGGTGAGGGATGGGTGCCTCCTGGAGGAGGAGGACTTGGCACTGGGAAGGCAAGTGTTCCCTCCACGCTCTTCCCACCAGGGCTGATGGATGCTCTCCAGAGACCATTGGTCCTAGTGGTGCGTCCAGTGGCTGCTCCCTGTCCGGGTGCTTGGTTGTGACAGCCAACACATGCAGCTTAAGCAGTCTTCCTTAAATTTTCTTTATGCAACTGAACTTGATGAATTACATCCAGCTGGGCCTGAAATGATAGAGTGCGGGGGGGGGGGTTAACTTCAAATATAATTTTATATGATTATTCTTGCAGTAGCTTCAGATGTTTAACTTAGTTGCATTTTAAACACAGATTTGGGAAGCCCCACCAGTGCCAGTGCTGCCTTACGCTTGATGCTCGCTGATCACAGGCCAAACTCTTTTCTGCCCCCTCAGCCCCAAACCTTCCCTCATCTGTGCTGGAGTGGCAGCCAAACCAGCACCAGGGTCAAAGGTGGCACCGGTGCCCATCCCTGGGCAGCGGGCGCTGCAGACTGACGCACGCTCCCACGAGGAAGCTGTGGGCGGGTGTGAGGTGACTTATGAGGCTGAGCGCCCGCCCGCCTGTCACCCAGCCTTCCCCCTGCGCCCCGACAGGCAGTGAGCGTCTCAGTGGCCCTGCAGCAGGAGCTGGGCACCTATGGCTCAACACTGAGTCCCCTGCCTCCTCCCTGCTTCAAGGGGGAGGCCACAGCCTCACTCACCAGGAAAGCCACAGGTACCCTGGAGTACAGGGAAGGGAAGTGGGGCCAGTAGGGCTTGTACGCATCGGGTTTTGGGGTGGCAGCAGGCAGGAAGGATAGGGATGTGGTGGCGGGTGCTGTGGCTCCTCGGGCACTGTTCCCCTAACCGTGTCCCCCTCTCCTCCCTACCCAGGAGCTACAAGAAGATGGCGTGCCTGCCTGCCACTCCACTGGCGCTGGACTTGAGGAAGTGGCTTGGGTGTGGGCTCTTTGTGCTGCTCTGCCTTCCTTTAGGTAAGTAAGAGCATCCAGCACGGGAGCATGGTGGGACACCCTGGCCCAAGTGGGCAGCAGCACCTGCCAGCCTGTCTTTAGGGGGTGGCAGCCCCCAGGACACTTATTCTGGTGTCATCTGCCTGGGATGAGGCTGGGCCAGGGTTTGGGGGAAGGGTTTCTTGCTGACCTTGGCAGTGAGTGCTGAGGACCTGTGAGCTCTCAGCTCCCCGGGCTGGTCATGTAGGTCTGCCAGCTCCCAGAGGAGAAAGGCAGTCACTCATTCCAAACAGAGTGAGAGCAAAGAGGGAATTTTTGGGGTGGCTGACATCTGCAGCAAACAGGCAGTGCAGCCCATTGGACTTTAGCTTCAGTGGCAGGGCGCTTTCTGCAGTTTTTTGGATGGCTAAAAGTGAGTGTGCAGTGGAAAAGACAGGCCAGGGTGGTGAGTGGGAGGGCTACCAGCCACCCAGGTAGTGCAGTGCACAGCAAGTTCTTTCTACAACACCACAATTTCCTATTAGAGGGCTGCAAGTCTGTCCCCGTCCTTCTCTGAGGACCTGCTGCAAAACTTGCCGAAGTCCACAGGTCTCACAAGACTTGGGATGAGTCTTCTTAATTGTGTGAAATGTTAACTTGAAACAACACAAAACTCACTTCTCAGCCAGAGTTCATTGTGGGTGCAAAAATTGTGCTTATTGGCAATTTTAGTCTTTCACTGCAGCTAACGATACTCTGGAGCAAACCTGGGCTAAACCGAGGCTTTGATTAAAAATGAAGTAACGCAAAATTAGGAGGTTTTCATGCTGATGTTTTGAAACTGGGAGATATTGGGTGCTGAGTTTCATTTTGAGTTTCAGTCTCATAATCTTAAAACTCATAGAATTTATCAGGGATTGAATCGCAGCGCTCACTTGTAAAAAAAAAAGCAACCACCAAAATGCCACTCATGAGATCTCTGCTCTCCTGTTTTTCCTTGCAGTCCTTCCCCTACCTCTGTGCTTGAGAAACACATGTCAAGCACAAATGTATTTTGCCTGTACTGCAATGAGCAATATCCAGTACTGGAAAGAGAAGTTTGATAATAGAAAACTGTATGTTCTTGCAGTTGTACTTTTTTGATATGGTGCACTAAGGGAATGACAGTTTATCCTGCCTTCCATCTATCCACCTCTTTCTTTAGAGACTCCTGCTTGTACCTTTGAAATCCCATGCCCAGTTTCAACCCAATTTGTCAGGGAGGCAGAGCCGACCAACATGTGGCATCCTTGCCCACTGCATGGACACTCTGGTCAGCCACAGGCAGCACCCAAACAGCCAGAGCCTGCACTGCTCCCAGCCAACAGAAGGGGCAGAAAGCAGCTGTGAGGGGGCTGTAAGGAGGATGGCAACACTGAAGGCTTGGGAATGGGCTGGGAGGCATGGGGAGAGGTGCCTCAGCTGGGAAACACAAGGCACAGGTCCATATGCCAGGAAGGTTTGGTCATCATGTTGCTGAGAAGACTTGCTTCTCCAAATGTGATCAATTACAAAATTCTGGGGTTTAATTCTGCAAAAGGCAGAGTGGGAAAAAGGCTTTTTTAAAAGCATTGTATCAGTTTTTGGAGCAAAATTTTTAGATGCTTCCCACACATGGAGTCTGTGGAAGTGCAGATGCCTAGGGAGCAAGTTACGTGGGAGGCTGACAAGGACAGAACATCTGATGCACTTTCTTTCTCTCTGTGTATGCACGTGAGCATGGAAAATACATGCTACAGTACCCACAAACAAGTGGTTTTTAAAAGCTTTACTGGGGCTGTATGTGGTGCCTTTCCTAGGACACCCACGGCAACCACAAGGACCAACTTGCAACCTTGTCATGGTAAAATGATGAAGCTCAGAAAGCGAGTCTGCCATGGCCCTGCCAGTGGCTTCCCAAGTGTTGTTAAACGAGTCACCAAGGCCAGCGTTTACAGAACTGACCCCACATGGGACTGGTCATGACCACGTCAAGGCACAGGGCCTGTGACTACATCTTGCATCCTTGTGTTTAGCCCAAGTGTTCTTGCACATCTCCTTGCCGTAGTGCTTTGGAAGGTCAAGCAGCATGCTAGAATGAAAGCAGGTGCTCTCCATATGCCCTACATGAATGAAATAGTAGCATAGTGAATGCTAGGCTGAATTTTTAAGTCATAATAGCAGAAAGCTTTGAGAGGACCTTAATTAAAAAGGATGATTTGAAGGCTTGTTTTAGTAGGAAAATGTGTTTTCTTAAGCTACCTACATACATTTATTTCCCTTTTAATTGAATTTTGCTACTCTGGGGTTCTCCTGCAGTGACCCACTGAAATGCCAGTGTAATTTAGAGCTGCTTCTAAGATGTCATCTGCTGCTGGAGACACTGATGTGCATGAACACCCTGCTGCCTCAGCACAGCAGAAAAGTGGCAGAACAGCCTTGATTACAGCCTTGATTACAGCACAAACTTATTTATTTACAATCTGAATGCATTGGCAGTATCCCCATGGGCTTGTTTTTCTCCTGCCATTGCATCTTCGCACCTACCTATGAATATCAGGATGTTCTCAAGTCCCAGTTTGCTGAATTAAGAAAATGTTTCTAGAAGTCACCCAGTACAATGTTTCTCTGCTGTGTGTGCGAACGTGGCATCGGCACTAATTACAGGGCCCTAGTGAGCCTGGGTTTTGCCCACGGAGCATTCCTTTTAGGCTTCCCCGGAGTCTTTTAATCCGACTGGGGACTGATTAGTTCTTGGTTTCTTCCCAGCACTGAAATTTTTTGGGATGTTTTGAGGAAAATCCCTACAGCTTTTCTGAGTTATGGGAGAGCTGGGAGGAGGGAGGGTGGACACTTCCCTCCACATTGTGAGCGAGCACTGGCTCGCAAGTAGCTCACTCTGGGAATCCCCTCTCACATGTTACTGCCAACGAAGGACTCGGAGTGGAGCCGGGTTTCAAAAAGGGACAAAGAGGGTTGAGAACGAGAAAGATTCCCTGTTTTGTGGTGACCCCCAAACACTGAAGTGTCTAGCAGTGAGCTTTAGAAGGTTGGGTGGCTGATTTCCATGCCAGCTCTGGTATGGGTTGTGCCTAGGACACATTGCATGACAGCGAGGGCAGAAATTATTCTTTACCTACCAGATTTGCGCACTTGATCACTGGATGCAAATTGAGTTTCTGTCTTATTTCTCTTGTTGCCTTCAGCTTTTCTTTTTATTTCTTTTTTTGAATGAGTTTCTGTCTCCTTCTGTTCCAAACACGCAGAAAAGAAAAGTCTTTAGTTCAAAATCAAGAGCAGGGAAACTAAGGAACTCCTTTTTCTCTCTGTCTGTCTATCCAGAGTGAAACCTGCTTTAACAATTTGTCTGGAGAAACAGAAACCCAACTAAAGGCTTCTGCTTTTGCTTATAGACTCTGTTTTACTTCTTCTGTAGTGTTTTGTTTTGTTTGGTCGTGGTTTTAATGAAAGAATTATTTAGGAAAAACATAGAAAATTAAACATACAGAAGCTACTTTCTTACATAGTCTAAATACAGTTATACACTTGGGTACCGAGTTTGTAAACCCACCAGTCGAATATTCCTGTCACTCATATTGTTTCCTTTTCCAATTTATATCAGAATGAACCCAGGAAACTCTGATGAGCTCACATTACTCTGAGAGCAGCAGCTTTTTTGCATTTCTTGGATCACAGACACATTTGTAACCTTTTTGCAATGTGAATGTCAGACATTCCTGCATTTAAACATGCAAAGCTTTGGGCAGAAGTTTTTACACACTGCGGTTGGTTACTGGCAGAAGTTGCTACCCTGTATGTCCTCACACCTCATGCTTGTTGTTGCCTCCATTCTGAGTTAGAAGCTTGGTTTAATGGCTGGAATTAATCTGACATAACTGACTGCCACTGATGGAGTTATCCCCCTGCCTTGCTTCTGATGAGTTCATTTTTTTTCAGGAGTCAGCCCACTTCCAATGGTGCCGGTCTGATTTACACCCAGTGCTGCATTCCCCGGAGGGGGATGCAGACAAGCAGTACTACTGAGGGGGCCAAACAGGTCACTGCCACCAAAAGATGCAATCCTCTGCTTCTTTCTGTGTGATCCTCCTCTCCTTTGCACTGGTTCTGGTATGTGTCTGATCCTTGGATGATCTAATTTGCCTTCCAGCTTAGCAGAATGTTTCTTTTCTTTTCCTTTGTTGTACACCAGTGGGGTACCTTGAACCAGCCTCTGGAGAGCCCTGCAAGAAAAGCAGTGGGAGCATGTGGGGTTGGAAGGGAAAGGGGAGCCACATCCCCTCTGCTCGTGTCGGGAAGGCATGAGATCAGTGCCAGTTTGTCATCTGGCTGCACCCCAATGGCATGCCAGGCTGGAGGAGAATTTCCACTTCTCAGAGAAACTCTCCTTCCTTTAAAACGTTTCCTACTGTAAGTGCTGCGTGCAGGTAGATGTGGTATTTTTCATGAGGTGGCAATGAAAATGTGCTGAACGCAGTCAAGTCTGTTTGCTTGGCCAAAGGAGGCCGGTTTTGTTTCTAAACAGGTGAACTTTATGTTTAATTGTAGCTGTTCTGTCCCCTTGGAGGGACATCACCATCAGGAGTCTCAGGAGGTCATTTGAGAATATGTAAATCTTTCCCAACACGGAAATGCCATAGGCTTTGCTTCTGCTTTTTCACTGTTATGCTTTTAAAATATCATTGGTCCCAGGGGACTCCCTGGCTGAAAATAAAAGTGCTGATTGCTGGCTAATGGTGGCATCTCTGGCTATACTGCACTCAAGAGATGTTCCCCTTCTGGTGAGCCCTACTGTATTATATAAAAAGTTGTTAGAAAAGACCATCGAGGCAAGTCTCTGCACATCTCTGCTCTCACCATAGCAAGTGTCTTGCAGTTTAGTTTTAAATGCCTGGCAGGAAAGGATTTCATCCCTGTGCCAGGGGAAGTGCTTCAGTCTGAACAGACCTCGCTGTCAGACGCTGCTTTCTACCAGCCAAGAGAGCACCTTCCTCGCACTGTCCTGCCCTGTGATGTTCCCAGACGATGCCTCCAGCGGTCCCTGCCCAAGTCTCTCATTTCACTCCCTCTGCATCTTTTGTAGCTTTTAGGCATCTCTGGACTGCTTTGGTCTCATTTCCTTAGTCATCCCTCAGTTAATTACCATTCGCCGTGCTGCACTCTTACATAGGGCTGCTTAATCTCTCCTCTAGCCAGTCCTCCAGCTGCAGGGTGATTGTCAAGGTTGTTATCTGCAGAGCGTTGGTGAATTAATGCCTGAGCAGAGACCAGGTTTTTATAACAAGATAATGGCTGGCAGGCTTGTCGTGTTGTTAGCTGCTCTAGTGGATATTGCTATGACTGTAGGCAAGTAGTTTAGAAGCAAAAAAATATTGTGATTTTTCTAATTTTGAGTAGGCTAATGTGAGAGGTATCATACTTGATTTTCCTGGTTACTGGGCACTTTCACCTTCTGTTAGTTTCAAGAGTGGGCTGGCTACTTAGGGAGCACAACAAGGCAAGCACTGAAGAAAACTGAGGCCTTAAGCAGTGGGGAGGATCGCAGTATGCATGGCAGTGGTGCGAATTAGGAAAATGACCTGAAGATATCTTCAGCTGGGAGATGAGTATAGAGGAAGTACAAAGTGATCCGGTCAGCAAGGGACAGAGTCTGCCGAGGAAAAAATTAACAAATTTATTTTTGTCTTTGCGTGTGACAAATCTCCCCCAATGGCCTGTCTTACGCAACTGCCACATCTAGTTTCTACCCCCAAACTGGGAAATCAGAAGAGCACAGACCCAGTTGCAGGAATTTGATCTCAAAAGGAACTAAAATATGCAAATATTCCAAGGACAAAGAGATTTAGTGTTCTTCACTGCCCTTTTTTATTCTAGTGAGGTCATCCACTACCGTGTTTGGAACAGAGAAAGGAGGAGGGTCCCTTTCCTCCTTTCCCCAAGTAAAAGATATCTTTCTGTTCCCATCGCCAGTGTCCCTGTTGATATGTGACATGGGAGATAAGCAAACCCTCCTTCCTCTCCTCCTTGAGCAATATCTGTGCACCAGGCTCTACAGCAAAGTGGAAGACCTTAAGACACAATATAGTCCCCGTCCCATCCCCAGGTATTTTGGCATCTCATCTCCAGCTCCTTGCTTGTTTCTGATCTCCTGGTTAGTGCCAGAAATCTGACAACTGACTTGTGAAGAGTTGCAATCTTACTCATGTTATAAACCAAGCAGAGTGGACATACCCAGGCTTGTCCCAGTGCTGGGCAGTTGTGACTCAGAAAACAGTGGATCTTTATCTCAAGAAGTACAGAAAAAGGAAACAAGGACCTGGGCACGGCAGGAACAAGAGGGAGGGCTGGTTTGACCCTGCTGGTTTTGGAGGGCCACTGACAATTTACCTCAGAGTTTTTTGCAGGACTGTTGGTTGAAAAAGTGTGCAGATCCACTGCCTTACCTGCTGCTTACATAGGGGAGAAGGATTCCATGTCCTTTCCCTTCATGTGCATTGCTTTGTGGGTCATGTGCAAAGCGAGGTAACATTAAGTAAGACCAAAAAAATGCAAAGTGGTTCCAAAGGACATAGAAACGTAGAATGGAGTGGAAAGAGAATGGCTTTGGGGTTTCTGATCACTGAGAATTATGCAAAGGTTTCCACAGTGCAATGCTGCTTCTCTAGAGAATTGTGTGGTCTTTCAGTGTCTTTTACAGCCGAATGTCTCTGCAGGACTTCTGTCCCAGAGGCAGCCTGCTCTCCAGTACCACCTGATTCTGTGCGTAGTCAGGATAACCAGGTTTTCTGTGGTCAAGGAATTTCTGAAACACGGCTTGGGCAAGGAGTGAAGGAAATAAAGATACGAGCTCAACAGATTTCCTGCTTGCAGACTCTTGGAGCAAACAAGAAAAGACAGTTTTTCTCCAATTAGCCAAGTCGTATGGGGCATCTGCAGCACAGGCTTAGTTTGAATGAAATGTATTTTTCTGCCTGGGGAACAGAAAGTCAGCCCTTTCATGGGTTCAGCATTGCCACACAGCGCAGGCTTCCAGTGACCGAGGGACATCCGTGCACAGCAAAGGAGTGGGTGGGCTTCAGAGGGGTAGAAAGAGGAGGGATTTTTTTTTTCTAGAACAGTCATTAAAAATTATTTCCACAGTGGATACCTCATCCACAGCCTGGTTATGGAGAGTATTCAGCCCAGAAATGGGACAGAACTGAGTTTTCATTTTTGCTTTGCAGTTCACCTTTAAAGTGAAAGGGGACTTTTGTGGGGCTGAATGACTCTTCATGGACTTTGGTTCCTTCAGGCTTGCAGCATTCAGGTTGCAGTTTCAAGGGTGCAGAACCTTTTAAGGATAGACGTGACATCACCAGGAGTTTCCAGCCCCTGCACATGCACTGCCGAGAAGGTTTTTGTTCTCCTTTTGGTTGCAAAGGAGATTCGTAGGGGCAAGGCATGGAGAGCCTCATGCAACTCATGATGCGATGTCACCCTGACATTTACTGTACGCCTACTGTTCCCCTATCGCTGCAAAAGAAAATAGAAAATTATCTTTGTCAGGCTGTAGAATCCCAAAGTCTGACTGGCTACTCTTGAGGGTCTCTCTAGCAATAGTAAGACCTGAACTGTGACAACAAGCAAAGATGTGGTCAAGGGAAAAAAACACAAACCTACATGCAGACACAAATGCGTACAGACACCCAGGAGAATCGCAGCCTAAACGGGGTTGCTTTTAAGGTGAACAGAAGAAAATGCTTTTTCACACAGTGTGTGATCAAACCATGTAACTCAATGTCACAGGATGCTGTGGAAGCCAAAAATATACGTGCATTCCTGAAGGGGCAGGAAATCTTCCTGAAAGGTGAGTCTAGCAGTAGTGATTAAACTGCCAGCATTAAATCCCTGAATTGACTGCCAAAGGCTGGCAGGGCATGGCAGTCCTTATCCCATGCAGTGTGAAAGAACTGGTTTTTCTACTCTTTTGCTACCAGTTGCTGGCTGACACAGATTGGTGGAGTGAGTGCGTTCCTGGTCTGCCCCAGCCTGGTTGCTCGTAGTCTGTGATGCATTGTAAGGGGAAATACAGGTAGCAGGGGAAAAAAATTGTATTTGAATTTTTCCCTTTGGAAAACCAATGAAATGGCTTAATGGAGGGAAACAGTTTAAATGAGAAGTTTCTTATTTAATTACATTTATATTTTATTTAATTAGTGCTACAATATTCCATAGTGTCCGGGATTTCCCCAGTATTTTTCACTGTATTTCCTACAGATTTACTGTAAAGTGTGCAAGGGGTAGATGTGTCACAGGGGAGGGGGGTTAAAGCTTATTTCAAGTTCTGTTCCAGGATCTCTGTTTGGGCTGAACTTCAGCAAGCAGCCCTCAGTGCTGCCCTGAGATCTATGTGTGCTGGGGCACCGGCCAAGCATCTTATTGGCTCCTTCCAGCACCAGCAGCCGGAGGATTGTGGAGAACAGGTGGCTGTGCCGCAGGGGTCTCACTGCTGGCTCTGTGGCAGCATCCCAAGGGTCTGTCAGTCACCGCTCAGCACACGAGCCCTGGTGGGCAACAGTCTTTGGCTGTTTTGGACACTTGAGCTGAATCTGAATGTCAGCACCCCAGTCACACCTTGAGCACTGTGCCTGTGTGCAGCGTGGCTGTGATTAGGTATTAACAGTGATGATAATTTGTGAGCCAACGTCAGCCAGACTTTGATAAGGGTGGGTGGCAGTTCCTAGCCTCAGCTTTGTCAAGCCTTCAGTGCACAGTTCAGGCTGAGGCTTTGCACATGGGTTCTCACCTCCATCAACAGCTGGTGCTGCACTCTCCCCATCACTAACACACTGCCTGGTCAGAGCTTTCACTTTTACTCTCTCAGATATGTTTGCTGAGATCCCTTCTGCAAGGAAGGAAGAGGAAATTTGAATCTTCTTTGACCTGAGGCCAGCTATTCCCTTGTTTTTCTGCTTTTGGGCAATGGAGTGCAACAGATTGGCATCTCCCTTCTGCTACTGGAGATGGATGCTAAGGTAGTGAGACTGAGGCAAGCAGGGCAAAAATAAAGCGGCCCAACCTTCTGGACTAACAAAGCAGGGTACACATTGATAAACACCATCCTGAAGGCTTTACAATTCCAGGCAAAAGCCCAGCCATCTGCCCTGGCCTTGGTGCAGCACAGGACCGTGTGTCAGTATTGGGTTACTCTTCCAGCAACATCAGGAGCTCCTTACTAGGTTGTTCCATCACATGTCAGATCCTGGTTCCTGCAAGTGCATATCCACTGGGAAGAGGAAGGAGAGTGGGAAAGCAGGGGTGAATACAGGAGCGGTGTGCATAGAAATCATAGTGCAAAGCAAGGGGATTACTGCTAACCTGGTCAAAGTTGTATTTAATTTCTCCCTCTGCTTCTTATTGTAGGTACACACCTGTGTACTAGGTAAGGCACCAACATGGTCACCACACAGGAGTTGGTGAATGCCTGTGCTGGTTTGCAAGTAATCCCAAGGGAGGCCCATGGGCCTTTGCAATTATGAATTTGTTTTATCTAGACTAGACAAAAATGTTCATTTGCTAGTACTGGGAGCCTGAGGACAGTGTGGGTGTAAACTTCTTTTAGCACTGTAGGGTTGTTTCTAGACTCTGTGTCTTGAAAGATTTTGGATTTTTTTTTCTTTTACAAAAAAATCCCTTCCCAAGAAATCCCAAACCCCTAAACTGTCCACTGTAGCCCTGTTTGGCATGCATGGAACTTGCCAGAGGATGACACAAACTTTCCAGACACTGAGCTCTGAATAGGGAGAGCAGAGGAGAAAACAGTTTGACCATGTATGATTTCATCCCTCTACATGAATAATGGCAATACTTTACCTTGAAGTGTGGTGGTTTTTAAGGGGCCAGCAAAATTTATGTTCAGGCAGGTCTGTTCAGTCCTGCCTTTGCCTTAAGTAATCCACACAGAAAATGTGTGCCCATTAGCTCAGGATCCTAAGTAGGACTGGAGCATCACGTAAAAGGAAATGCCAAGGCAGAACTTCCCTCAGTGCAGAGCTAAAGTTGTGAACAGTTCAGTGGGTGACGAGGTGTATTAGTTAGTGCAGACAGAGCTGAAAGAAGTGAGCTCTATGCTGCAGTTCCTGGCACAAGGCTATACCGCTGTCTCATTGACTTGTGTTTCCCCACACCCACAGGCTATGGATTGGAGAAGAAAGTATTCAAAAGTAAAGTGGGGGGTAAAGTCGGCCTTCCTTGTTGCCATGAAATTCCCAGCTCAGAAAGCCTACAGAATTACCGGGTCTACTGGCAGAAGAACACCACGGAGGTCGTGATTGCCTACGCAGAGGGGAAGAAAATCTCCACGCACAAGCGGTACGAGAACAGGACAGAGATGAACACCAGCAGCCTCACCCTCCTGATCTCTGCCGTGGAAATCCTGGACAATGGCCCTTACCAGTGTGTAGTTCAGCACCTCAGATCTTCACAGAACCCAGTTGTTGTGTGTGACGAGACTCTTACTCTCTTTGTTACAGGTAGGTAGATTGCCTCCAAGATTTAATCATATTGGAGCAGATAAGACTTTCATCAAGAAGCCTAAAAGAGTGCTGGAAGGTGTGTTAGGGCCCCTGTATTTCCATTCTAGCAGTCTCCCTCCTTTCCTTTCCAAAGCTACTCCAAAGCTATTTGTGTTTCCTACCACCAGCCCACTGTCCTCCTCTTGATGCCTCCCTCCTGGCGAAGACTTCCCAGGACACCTCCTGTGGTACCACTGCTGGTGCATGCCCTAGGCTATCTCTGCCCCCTGCTGTCTTTTGGGCAAAGCAGAGACAAAGCCCTTGGTGCATGAGAAGTGTCCAAGTTGAAAGAGGAATGGGGTGACATTGCTTCTCTGTGACCACAGCAGCATCCCAGTCCCGCATCGAAACCCCGGGGAGCCAAGGCTTAGTGGGGGCTGGCCAGCTCGCTAGCTGCCCTGCAACTCCACAACCTGTGGCTGAACTCAGATGGAGATTTGAGGCTTTTTACCTTGAAGAAACAACTCAAATTTCCTTTGCTCAAAATGAATCTGAATCTTTTCTCAGATGGTACAAAAAGTTCCATTGACATTATTTTCCATTTCCACCACTGTTGTGGTGGTTGGTTTCAACCAAAGGCAGAGATACCATTAACATACATAAATATATACAAACATTTGAATACCTTCAGCAGCAGAGAGTTCCAGATAAGAGGGGAATGAGCATTCCCCATTTGGAATGAGATCTGTCAACAAAAAGAGCCAAGCTCCTGAGGTTTGGCCATCACCTTCCTATCTGAGGGCATGGTAGACATATGTGCAAGGAAACAAATTTAGTGATCTTTCTGGGAACAGATATGAAAAAAGGGGAAGTGCACTGCCAGCACCCTCTCTAGCTGTGAGAGCTGAGGAGTTAACTGCATGAGAGAAACAACAGGTCTCTTCTACCTGCAAATACTCCAGTTTCTTTCCTTCTAGAATCCTCCTTGCCATCTTAACAGGCCACTTGTAATTACTGTGGTAGAATTCTGCTCCATTTGGAAAAATAGCATCAGTTATTGTAGGTATCAGCAAAGGGAAAGTTCATCTCAACCCTGCTGTCAGCCAGCTACCCTGAGAAAGGCAGAAGGGTGTTACTCCCTGATGACTGATCAAGGAGCCTCAGTAAAGCCAGCTGGGAGGTTTGAAGGGACTTCCCAGACTGGACATCAGTGCTGCATTACTCAACAGATAGGGAGCCTGGAAGGAAATCCAGGTTTCTTCTTGTCTTCTACTGGTCAGCTGTGCATTATTGAGCAAGTTTCTTTCGCCAGTTACTCAGTAGCCTAGACCGTGGGTTCCTGGTCAGTGGAATCTGTGGAAGACACATTGTGACCGCAAGGCTGCCTTGTCCCAGGAGTCATGTGGTCAAATGGTGACTCAGGCAGGGAGCCATCGCAGACAAAACCTTAGCTGCTCCGAAAAGGGTCATTTTGTAGCAAGCTGAGAAAGCTGCTGCAGCTTTCTGCTTGGCCTTGCCCTGGCTGCGGCTACTGCCTGGGGGGGTGGGCAGGACACGGGCCTACAGCTGACAGGAGTGGGAAGGAGAATTATGTACCTTTGGCAGCAGTGGTGTTGGTGTGACAGGCCCAGGAAGCCACATGCTGAGTTTCTTTCTTTATGACTGGTGCTTCTCTTGCTAAAACTGTGGTCCCACAGAGACTTTTCCAGTGAGAAAGTTGTCTTAAACAGTTCCTCTTCCAACCCTTGCTGCCACCTCATCATCCTGGGCTGTTAATTGCAACCCATGGGAATCTTCAGCTGCACCAATGCAACAGCTTACCGTAACACAATGAACGAGACTGGCAGAGCAAAGCAGGCTAAAAAGGACACCACCTTTCTTCTCCTTCTTCATTCATATTAGTCCTCCCATCCATTTCACCGTGCAGCCTCAAAAATACTTACAGCAATACATCTGACTAGGTGGGAAGGCATGGAACAAGCCGTGTGGGTGGGGAAACCTCTGAAAAATGTTTTTGGCAATGAAAAAAAAATCCATGGTCTGAGAGGACCTGTTTTCTGTTACATGTTTTTGCAATGATTACTATGACGTGGTCTTGCTCTCAGCTGGGCCTTCTAGAGGGGCACTCCTGCAGAAAATGTAACTCTGTCTCTTGCTGGCCATCTCACCTGAGAGATCAACATGTGAGTCACCCTTCCGAGCAGAGATGGACCCTCTGTGAGCCTCTGGCTGGGAAGGGGCTAATGAGGGAGGGAAAAGGAAACTGTCTACCATTGCCTGTAATACAGAATTTTATTCAGTCCTGGGTTTTTTCCTACCTATGATTCCTTCTGTTGTTCCACAAACTGCTGTAAGTAGAGAGAAACAGTGGCATTGGAGAGGTGGGGTCATCAAATCTGTGTACTGCCCAGGGAGCAGAAGAAGCAAAGGCCAAGATCATACCCAGTCAAGGCTGTGGGGAGAATGCTAAAGGACAAGAAAGGCCAAATAGATTATGAAAGAAGAATAATGCTGAGGGGGAGTCTTTACTTTGACCGTGGATGATCAGCCCTTGATGTAATCTGACAGAATAGTATCTAAATCTTTCTCACTTCAGCTGACTTCAGTGAGCCAAACGTAACAGCAGAAGTATCCGCTAAGACTTGTGAATCGACTGAGATGGTGGTAAGGTGCTCTTCTTATGGAGGTTTCCCCAAACCCAAAATCTCTGGAACCCTCAACAACGAGTCTGTGGTGTGGAATGCCAGCTGGGTGTCCAAGTCCAGCCTCAGCCCATACAATGTCACTGGTGAACTGCGGCTCAATGTGACAAAAGAAGACACCATCACTTGCTCCGTTGAATACGATGGCTTTGCCAAGTCCACCAGTTTGCTTCTGAGTAAGTTTTATTAATAGTTTGTGTTACAAAACCGTTTTGTTGAATCTGCTGAGCTGTCCCTCAGCAACTCAGAGGAGAGACAAGATGACTCTGTCTTCCTGCTGCTCTACTGTGAGTCACAGCGGGACTGAGAGGGCAACTGGATCCCATTGTGATCTGGTGATGTCAGCTTCAGTGTCTCCCACAGGTTGGGGTTTCCACCATTCAGTGCCTTTCTTCCCAGAAAGGTCTTGCTGTCATTTATATGTGACACAGACCTGGTATTTGAGTGGAGGGACTTGAGAAATATGTGTGCCTTAAAAGCCACAGATTGCACTTAAAAAGAATTTCCTCATTTAACAAGCATGTTTGTTCCTGCTTCAGTGACAGAAGCTGTCAGCTGGGGTCTAGACAAAATTCTGCTTTCCTACATGTTTAATACAGGGTTAACTCATACAGAAAAATATCCATCACTGTGCAGTGGCTTAAAAGTGATAACATAATAGATAAGTCTGTGCTTTGAAAAGCCTGAGGCACAAATGGAACAGCATGAGGGAAGGCAGCACACTACAGTCCAGATGTTTTGCAGTAGAAGGGGATTTACAAGAGAATTCTTAAAGCCAGAAGGATTTTTTATTATGTTGTTACCAAAAAAGTATTCTGAAATGTCTCTGGGTCTGATGTTTTCACTGTAGAGATAAGGGCACCTTCGAGGGAAACTAGAGAAGCACTATTTTTCCTAGGGAATTGTATCTTATACATCAAGGCACCTTTTCATTAATCTTACTATAATTAAAGGAGCTCGTGAGGAGAGATGCCAGAAACTGGTGCCTTATGAATATTGGTTATTGCTGGATGTAGTGCATGGTGTCCCTAGAGATGGAAGTGGAGGATGGTTATGAATATCATGCTGCACAGAAAAAGAGAGCAACAAAAAAGTAATAGTAGTAATACGCTGTTGTCACACATTCTCAGAGAAGGGTGCAATAAACGGTGATGACAGCAGTCACAACTTTTTAAGATGTGGAACCACTCCCATTTTGGTATGATGGGAATGGTCCTCCAAACAAGTCTTCCATTAACACAGAGTTCTGGACAGAATACAGCTTCTTGTAAATACAGGAGGCAAATCCTACAGTGGATGGGAAGACAGTACAGCAGATCAGGCTTCTCTCTTAGAAACTGAACGATGCTTAATTGTGTCAGATGTAGGTGATGAAAATCTGAAGACCTACGAACACACACCAAGTCTGTCCCTCCTGTTGAATTAGAGTTGTCCTGTACTGTACAAGAATGCCTGTATCTACTGTAATCTCCAAGTGGCAGAATGGTCATCTCCAGTGGTGGAAAGCCAAAGGCTTCAGGTCCACTGAAAGTGATCTCTGCCACAACACTCTTTTCCTGCCATGCACAAGGAGTTCTATTCTAGTCTGTTTAATGCAGCATTCTCCATCACCTGTGAATTCAGAGGGGAAAAAATTAAGCACAAATCTGGTGGAAATAATAACAAAACTGCACAGTACCTTTCAGAATGGAAATAGATACAGACTCAGACTTTTTCAGCAAGCCTAACCAGTTTCTTCAAAAACAGCTTATGTCTTTTTAAATATTGCCTGTCTCAGTCCTGTTCTGGACAAAGATCCAGCATTTCAGATTCTGTGAATGTGTTAAAAATTTCAGCACATAGCACATGAGGGAAAATGGAAGAAATTTAGGTGCCATCATTGTCTGTTCGTTTATTGAATAGGTAAGTCTTCAGGCTGAATATCTGAGTTAGAATTTGGCCAGAACCACCAAAATTCCCATACCTGCTCTATGTCAATACGTTGTCAGACCCTTTACATTTTATTTCTTCTGTCTTAGAAAACACAAATGACTGCGTTGCCCCTACGGTGCCTCCATCTTATAATGTTGTTACTGCTTCAAGTATCATCATTATTATCTCCCTTTTGGCTATTGCCCTAGCAGCAAGATACTTCTCAAGGCATGGTAAGTGTAGTCTCTTTCTGCTTATGGAATTCCCATGTAAAATACACATTTATAGAAGCTATACTGACACACTAGGTATTTTTGTACCTTCTCCTCATTTCCTTTTATTTTTCACGCAGTATCTACTGTCACAAAACCTAAGCCCAGCCCAGAACTTTCATACATTTTGTGTGCAGGCAGCACTAGGTTTCAGGTTTAAGAGTGAAGGAGTGATGGGGAGTTTTGACAGCAGATTAGAGTATTCCCAAAATCAGGGATATACAGAATTGAAGAGATTCATAAAGGTCCATTTTTATGTATTAAGATGTTTGAAGATGCCGGTGATCTTGATGATAGATAAAGCTGAGCACTGATAGTCTCAAAATGGGATCTCTCTACACACTCTACTTAGACAATCCCACAGAAAAGTCACAGAGCACAAGTTGCAAAAATACATAGGGCAACAGAAATTACTTCAACATTACAAAGAACCACTCTTAGGAGAACCCCAAACAGGAGAGATGGATTTGTCTTTGGCCAAAATCAGCACAGGTGAGGTATCCTGTCCCATCCTATGAAGTATTCAGTAACTCCAGACGTGTCTCCAGGAGTTTTTCAATGGCAAAGGGGACCTCAGGCATCTCAGGGTTGGCTGCCAGCTGCATAGTTTTTGTGTGTGTGTCTCAAAAAAAAAAAATCATCTGTTAGCTGTTGCTCCTAATCATGTCTAAGCTGACCTAGCCATAAAGTCCCTGAAGATGTAGGTAGACTTCTCATGGCTTTATAAAGGCAGCTGCGCATCCGGCCACTATTGAAAGTCAACAGGAGTAGATGTCCTTTCCACACCCTGTTAGCAACTTTGAAAAGCAGTTCTAGAGAAAGATAGCAGGCTTCTCAACAGGCTATAGATATCACCCAATCACGTTCTGTCAGGTCACTAGGGAAGTCAAGTCTGGAGACAAGAATCCCACGCTGAGAGTGCTCTATGTTCAGCCCATTTAAACCAGAAGACACCAGTCAGAGCCTCTTAGTCCAACATAGTCACAGTGGTATCCCACGTTGGAAAGAGGTTATTTGCTAGGCAGCAGGGACTCAGTTCACTTAGGAACTCTTGGAAGTTTGTCCTGCTTGTGTCTTCTGCTACCTCTACTTTGACTTCAGACAAGTTCACTCCGAAGTCAAATGTGTGGAGGGAGCATTACTATTTTTCTTTTCCTCTCCTCACCAACCACATTCCATCAAAAAACAATGTGACCACTGAGTCAGGCTGGGCTAATTTTCTTTCTAGTGTATTATCACAAAGAAAGGAAGCTTCTGGAAGGTAGTGACTCTTGGCTACAGCTGTGTACCTCCTCATTTTCCACTCATGTGCCCCTATGACAGCAGTTCTGGTTCTCCCCTGCTGCTCCCTGGGGCTATGTCAATGGGAAAGCAGCAAGTAGGTTGAAACCAAGAAAATCACAGCTTATCACAGCCTCTGCTGTTAGCTGCATGGATAATGAACTGCAAATTTTAGGAGAAAGTGAACTGGAATTGGAAGATTTGTCTCCAAACAGATATAGGCTGGGAAAGAAAAGGTTCTTTCCCATTAAATTAGTAAGGTTCTGGAGCATTGTGAGGTAGCCTTTTACATTGAAACCAAGTTGCTTTTAAAGTAGCTGTAAAAAAACACACCAATGTGTCAGAATGTGATCACCTGCATTGGCAGAGAACGTGGCTGCATAAACTGGAATTTCCCTTTCGGTCCCATTTTCCTAATATGCACAGGGTGTGGATTTGCTGAGTCAGGTGACGCTATTTTGTACAGCCGCTTTCCAGACCAGGTGTATACTGTAAGAAACTGAAGCCAGAGCTTCATTCCAACTTCCCCATTTACATAGTTGCCCCATTTCAGTGCTGCTGTGCATTGTCACCCCTCTAGGAAGGGAAATATCTGTCCTAAGAGCGTTTCCTGCTGGTGTTGCTACAGGTCCTCTTTCAAGAGCTCTTGTGGGAGCTCAGAATAGGTCTGAGAGTACCTCTGTTGTTCTGGCAAATGGAATGCTAAGTCAGGAGCTGCCTTGATGCTACAAGTGGTTTCTGAGCTCAAAAAGCCTTGCTTTGAAGAGCTGAAGTGTGGGAGGGAAGAATAGAAAGATAAAACAAAACGGAAATAAGAGTTCTCAGATGCGTGATTGTGGTGGTGACCAAAACATGTAGATGCTTTGTTGAGGTTCACAGCCTCCTACTTTGAGGAGCTCACAGCCTATCTTTGCAGTAATTTAGGAATGGAAACTCTCTAGAATTTCTTTTTTTTGACTCTTCTATTAATTTAACACAAAGCACCAAGAGCAGACTGAGATTACAGGTCACTTAAAGAATACCTTAGGATCCATGGTATAAAACCCATGCAAGTATGATTCACAGTAATAGTATAGAGAGATACTTGAACTTGAATTATCGAAACAGAAGTCATTCATAGATGCTGAGATACTAAGGGGATCTGCTTAACCTGAACTGCTTTTAAAGCACTGAAAGAGTTGTTTGGCTGGTTCTAACACAGGGGCTCTTTCACTTGCTTGGTGAACTGCATTTAGTCACATGTAACTTTTACCATTATTTCCGTTCTTACCTTACCTTAGCATGTAGCAGCCTGTCTTTGTTCCAGGCTGAGGTCCTAGCCCTGTGCTAATGAGAACTGTTTTATCAGAATGACACTACGCAGATAACATTTATACATAATAGAGCTTTCTATCAGATCAGACTATGGCTACAGGACAGCCATATTCACATGTACTGCAGGATGAGGCCTGCCAAGGAAAAATAAAAGTAACTAGACGTGAAAGATTTAGTTTTCTTTAACTTCTTCTCTCCTTTCTTCCCACTCTCATTTATACTTTACTTTGTTGAAGAAGACATTTGGAATCAGCATTTATGTTTGGAATTCCAAATACTAATGATGTATCTTCTTTTTCAGTCTGTTCTCACTGTTGTAAGTCTCAGGATTCAGTGAAAGAGGGTGAGAAAGAATGTATGAAGCCAGGAGTGATCTCTAAAGTGACATGTGAAGCATCATCTGTATGACCAGAATGCATTTGCAGGTAATTTTCTTCACCATTCTTTCTTAGCAAAATAGCTTCTCAAATACTATTAGACTCTCATATGATGTTAGCTCACAAAACCACAGATGGCTTTTAATATCAGTGTGTGTTGTCCTTTAGGGTGAATAAAAGTGGTAGGGCCCTATTGCCAACTCAGACATGTTGTGTTTCTCCATCAGGTACCCGTAGCAATGATGCTCATGTCACTTGTGGGACATTGCTTTGTTTGGGTTATTTCAATTTCCTAGAAATTAATCTAGTGAAAAATGTTAGAGCACCGAATTTCCTGTGCTGCTAAGCTGCTTTCGCCACGGAATAGGACCTGCACGTTTTTGTGGTGTTCATTTCCTTAATTAACATGTTTTTTAGGGACTCAATAGGAATAAAGAGAGAGAGAGATATGAAAGAAAATAAACATTTGACATCTTTAACTGTCAGTGTCTTCTCTGAACATATGTAAGGAGGCTGGTTAATATCTGAGAAGTGGCTACAGTGTGGTCATCCATCTACCAGGATCCGCAGCGACATCCCCTGCCACTGCCCTTGTGCTCATTTTATAGGCCTCCCAACTAAGAACAAGGCAGTGGTTTAGTTCTTGTCCTGTTGGACTGATTCGTGAGTAGCTCATCACTATCACAGGTCCCACATGTGTCTTCATCCCCCTAGAGACTATTTCTGGCTGATGCCCTGTGAGCCATGTGCCTGACCTAATGCTTAAACGTGGGAACATCACAAATTATAGAAATGAAGGATTGATCAAATGGCGGTGGTGAGAAAGAGGTGAACAGCAAGAAAACAACTCCAGCTTACCCAGTAAGACTAGCAATGCCAGTCCACTTCTTAGAGATCTTCATTCCCTTCAGCAGCTGGAGGAATAGAGAAGGAAAAGTTTCCCCTCGAAGACTTGCACAGGAAACACTCATATTTTAAAAGCAATTACTTTTGATAATGAGGTATTGTGAAGGACAGTCTGGGGAAAGTTCTGGCTTACCAAAGTTTTATGACTACGAAGCATTATATTAATTTTGGCTTGAAAGGGCAGTGTTCTCCAAGAAAAACCCAAACATTTTTCAAGTCAAGAGAAAGATTCGTAGCTAACTGTTGTTATTTACTTCATTATCCAAGTGACTGCATTTCCTGCTCTCCCCATAGCATGCTGAATTGCCAGGGTAATGCCACAGAGTAACAGCTGAGGAGTCCTAGAAGTCATGAATGTGCCACGCTGTGCATTGCAGTAATCTAAAAGCTTAACATTTTTGAGATGGAAAGGAGAGGAAACTCATTCAAGCCACTGGTCTCATTTCCCGACCTGACCACCCGCTCATGTTTTCCTCTGGGGAAGGTCCTATCTGGAGCAGATACTAGAGCCTTGGTTAGCATGAATTCTGGGGGTTTTGCAATGGGAGTGTCAGGAGTTCACCTCCTGAATAAGTCCATTCTGAATCATTTGCCTTTTGTTCTAGAAGTTTGCCAGGCTTCTTCTGTACGTGGCTGTTTTTTCCCAGCTCCAGTGCCTCGAACAGCTGCTGTTTGTGGACAGGGATGGAAGCTGTGCTTCCTTAGTGGCTGACTGTCATCTCGTAATTGTGTGATGCGCTGAGCCATGTCCTGTTGCTGCTTAAATAGGGTAGTGAATTCATTAGTCATCCTCACTTTGCAGAGCGATAGCACCTCTGCACTGTCCAAAGGTTTTCCCAGTAGTCATTGTGCCAGTCTGTAGCTCGCCGTAGTGCCTGTCTGGAGCTGCCCAGCTCTGAACAGCTCCGTCTTTACTGTAATGGGAGCCCTCTTGTGGAAGGCTATTGCAAGTGAGCCCCGTTTGTCTTGGCTCTGCAATATTGTGGTTCACATTTAGGATTAAGAACAAGTGGGAGGGGCGAAATCAGTAAAATCTTTCCTTTGTGTCCCTCAGGTTTCTTATCCTGTGTATTCCGCACTGCAGTTCCCACTGTTCATTGTACAGTGTTGCTTATTGCATTGACCTTTCGGCTTTCCGAAAGCGGATGACAGCAATAGAAAACTTGCTCAAGAAGACTGACAACATAATCTTGTATGAATGAATACAAAACTCCACCTATGCCACAGAAGCTGTGGGGTGGTTTCATTACAACGGGGTCACTGGAATGCCAACTGGGAAGACAATCTGCATTCGGGCATCAACACGTCAGTTCAAAAGTTTGGGATCCTCTGGCTTTGATGCTGGTTTTATGAAAGGCCTGCAGAGCCCTAGCAGGCAGCCCACAACCACCTACCCCTTTAGTAACTCTGAGTTGGCCTTTGTGAGACCCCAGACCCCAACACACAATCTTAAGTGAGGCTGCTGATTCCATGTTGTGACTGGGAGCAGCTAAAACTTCTTTTGTATTCAGCCTCGTACAAGTGTCTGCCAGTACTGTTCTTCATGCTGAAGGACTTTGGATTTGGACTTGATGATTACATATACACGTTTCTTCTCCCCTAACGAAGCAATAGCACACACTTTTCATGACAAAGCACCTTGAGGAGGGACTGTATGCCTCACGTTTATTTTCAGTGCTATAAGACTTTTAGGGAATGATATATACTGACGGCACGCCCACCAGATAACTAATATTGCTTATCTTCAGCAGTGGCAGAAGTTCTCGTAACCTTTCTCTCCTGAAAGGATGGTTTCATCAACCCAGGTACCAAGATACAGCTCCTTCATTAAATTACTGAGAGATCCAGGAGCACATCTGATGCAGCACAGCTGGCTGATGGTGGTGCATGTGGTGCAGACACGTGCACACCTTAGATAGGTGCATTCCTTCCTACCCGCACTTGTACATTTCAGTAACACTCCACAGACCTCTCACATGTATCTACTGTAACAAAATGTAACTCATGGCCTTGCTTCATAAACATTGGTCTGCTTTTGTTTGAAAATTTGCCTAGGAATACTTGTTAGAGTAAGCTTTCCAGTTTCTTGTGAGTCTCTCACAGCAACGCAGGGATTTACTTTGCATTGGATGCTGCCGCTTTCTGCCAGCGACCTCTCTACCTAGCCAGAATTTGAGGAAAGTTTTGTACCAGATGCTAAAAATGGATAGGACTCATCTGATCTGGGTGATATTTTTGCCTACTGTGTAGGAAAAAGTGGTTTCTCATTTTCAGGGAAAAAGAGGAAAAAGCCCCAAGCCCCAATAAGCTTCCTAAGCAATGCTGCATACTAACCTAACTAAACCTCACCCTGACTTTGACAGGTTTGTATTTCCCTTTTGCTCTGTCCCACTGCAGCCTGTACCGATTCCTTTAGAGCTCAATTCAAACGTGAAGTTAGCAGAGCAGACCAAATTCTGAACCGTGCTGTCCTCTTTGTGGGACGTTTTGTTGTTTGAGGAAATAGGAGGACTAAAGCAGTTTATAGAGGAATGAGCCAGGAGAGGCTAAGGGATCAAGTGATAAAATCCAGCACTGCTCCCTTTCTACTCCTGCAGTCATGCTGCCCCATCAGATTTCTTATTGCTTTCCCATTGTATGAAGTGAAATGGGAACTTCAGAACATTCTTATGGAAAGTGTTTTGATAGAGAAAAGGAGATAACGTGGGTGATAAGGAAACAATACTGTATGAACTTGTGCATTCTGGCTACAAGCAGTACGTAGGTGACAGAGAAAGCAGTGTTTCCAAAAGGCAGCCTGACTTCACTGCAGGACTTGGGGTATGGACAACAGTGTCTCATACTTTCAAGTTTCCTTTCCTTTCAGTCTATGCTTGTTCTTTCCATCAGAAACTACCAGCTTCTTGCAGCCTGAACACCTTCTTTTTGTATTTACTTTGCCAGTTTTCAACATTGTGCTTTCTTTCCTGCTATAACCACAATGCATTTCGACTGCATCAAACACACCACGGCTGTGCAAGCTGTACCAACACATTTTCCCTCTGACTGTCCCATTACTTCTGACTGACAATTGCATAGCCTCCTGGAGAAGGGTTTGTCTTTTGCACTGTGTCAAAACTTTCAGCATCACCACAGAGTCCTATGACACTTTAAGTAAGTCCTTTTAAGGGAAACAAAAAATTTCACTGACAGATATGTCTAGCATCTGTTTGGTTTTACATTATTGATGGGCGGGTTATTTGGTTTATTTTGTTCTTAAGCACTTATCATGTTTTCTATTGCCTTATGCTGTATTCAGTGAATTGCACATGAATGGTTTCTGTGAGACCTTTTCAGCTTAATATCTGGGTCTTTGTACCAGATGAGCTGCTCTGTATATCACAGGTATTTTGTATATAACTTTTTTTCCCCAGGGTTCCTCCTATAATTGTATTAAAAAAATAAATGGTAAACTCAGTTTCCTTTCCTCAGTAATAAAAGATGCCTGTTCTACGTGCTGGGAAGTGGTAGAACCTTTCCGTTATTCCCATGAGCCCCAGCCACAATTTCACAGCTGCTAAAAACATTCACTGTGGAGCACCAAGGTAGGCGATGCAGTTGGTTGGCAAAGCTGTAACAGGTCCCCAACTTGTAACTTCCACATATCTTCTGCCTGTCAATTTGTGAGGAATTAACTGAGCCATGTAGCTATGGTGCTTGACACTCAGTTTGCAAAAGAGCTTCCTTTTCTTTTTGAAAAAGCAAAATCCAGCGTAAGATGTTCTCAATGTATCCCTGCTACATCAGTCCTTCACTTTCAGAGCAGGTAACTTCAGTGCTGTGCTTTTGCTGGCGGAGGTGTGTGTGGGAGGGAGTGCTGGTGTGAAGAACCCCTTACGTCTGTATTTAAAAAATAAGCTCTGAACCAACTCTTCACTCCCTGTTTGGACAGTGAAATACAAGAAATACAGGGAATACAAGAAATGAGGAAGTGCAGGGAACTAAATTCAGCAGAAAACAGAGCAAAAAATGGCTGCTGATCGTGAGTTGAATGTAGATGGAACTTTCTCCCCTTGCTAACATGCAACATAAGGACATCTAGCAGACCTTTCCTCTTTACATGGAGAGAGAATCCACACAACGGCTACACCTTGGCTCTGCCAATCCTCCCACGGAAGAACATGCCTGCAGCAACGGTCGTAGGCACAAGAAAGTTAGTAGTCCAACTCAAATATGACATCAAATAGAAACAGAGAAAGACTGAGCAATGACACAGCTAAATGCCATCAGAACTGTTGTACAGATAAGAGTGAGGGATATTGGGTGGAGATGTAACAAAACCAGAGAGAAAACAAAAAAAAAAAGAAAAAGATAAAACATCGCCGTGTAAAAACAATGGCAAAAATGTGACTCAGAAAGGCCTGATATTTTGGTTTTCAAACGGGGCAGAGGACAATAATACTACTGTCCTCAAGGCATGCAGAGCTTAGAACAGGGGGAGAGACATATCCACACCTCTGCTTATTCAGATCCTTCACTTACACATAGAAAAGGAAAATCAAAGCTGGTTGATGACAACCCCTAAACACACGTATTTCTTCAATGGAAAAATAAACCACATTGAGGTGTTTGAAAAATAAAATATTTGTTTCAGAAGTCAGAAAACATAACACCTTCTCGGGATGCAAGCTGTGCCAAAAATCTGCGTTGGGTGGGTGGAACACACTGTGGAAGTGACTGCTCATATTTCAATCATCAGTAATCATTTGAAACAGAGGAAAGCATCCCAGCAGTATAGACTGACTACTCTTTTCTTGTGGGAAGGAGACCCGAACTCCCTGCCTGGATGTAATTCTCTTTAATAGGAGAAAGAACTCCAAGAAAGAAAGGAGACCAGAACTCTGACCTTCTGTTTTGAGGGAAATGGTGATGGGCCTCCCAGCCTTTCTGGGTACAGACCATCATCACATTAACTTCAACCCTACTCATAGGTAACAGTTACAGCTGATCTCTGGTACAAAATAACAGAGCTGGCACTCTCCTGGCTCGTCTTTGTTACTGCACAGAAAGAAGAACGTCAGACTTTATTGCTCATTGGTGGGATCTTAGATAGAGCTCTTCTCATGCAATATCACTCAAGCATGTTTCTCTAATGCAAATATGTAAAATACATGCTGTGCTAACATAAAGAGCTTACAGACACAATCACCACTGCTAGATGGCTTTATTGAGTGTCTTGAACCACATTTCCCCCAAAGGTAATCCCAATTTCCAACCTTCAAATAAAATTAGAGGTCTTCTTGTTGTTAAAACTGTCCACAGAGCCAATTCTTCCACCATCACCACCAGAAACAAGTCATCCTTTCTGTGGGTCCATCAATCACAGTTCTATGGAGGAACCCAAACCACGTCTGAGAGTATTCCCCTATCACTCCCAGCTGCTCCACCCTTCCTCAATATTGATTGCAAAATACTCCAAGTACTGTAGGAACCAAGTGTGTTTTTCTGCAAACAAGCCTGCAGAAACCACTGCCAGCAAAACGCCATCAGTCCCAACCAGGCAAAGTCAAGTAGTGGGAGTGGGATGGTGAGAGGAGAAGAACCATTCACTCTGATGCTGCCTGTGCTGTGCTTCGACAAGCAGGTTCTCCAGGCACTGTAGGAAGAGCAGCTTTCTCCACAGCATAACCAGCTTTTGGAATCAGGATACCTTTAGCATCCAAACTATTCATAGGCTTCTTTACCTTGAATGTAACTACATCGCTGGTGGTCTGGACATTGTCAGCAGTGAAATGGGTTCTAGTCGAGGCTCTGCAGCTGCCCTCACCCCCTGCCAAGCCTAGATGTCATTTCCTAGTCTGCAGAGTCTGCAGTTCCAACTTTCTCAAGAGGAACAGTTTTGGCCCTTCCATGCTCTTGTGCAGTGATAGGCATCCATGAATAATGTTTTCAGGAAAACGCTTTTTCGAAACCACGCTGGATATAACTACATTCACAGAAGACTTCCACGACCCCTTGATTGAAGACTTTTAGGAGCAAAATCAAAATACTTTGCAGCTGCTTACAACAATCTGAGGAAGACTGAGTGGCTCCTAGATTCTCCTGCTCTCTCCATCCAGTCCCCTCTGAGTGCTGCTTTCCGTTTCGCCTAAGACTTCAGTCACATTGAGCCTGGATTGCCTAACGAAAGAAGAGAAGAGTGCAAAGCAATTTTATGCCTCTGACAAAGGCATCACTGCAGAACCCCAACTCTTAAGTTTCTTCTAGCACTGGCACTACTTGTGAGTTTTAGTAAGTCACGCAATCAGTGTCAGAGCTTTTTCTCCCCAAAGCCTCCAGCTATCCTTCTTATTTCCTCTCTTTAATGGGGATGGAAAGAAGGCAGCAATGAAATAAAAGCCAGAGCTCTGGTCTCACTCAATTTTGGTAAAGCAATATTAAATGTGTTTGCCCCGCTTGCCTTCTCAGTCACTGCAAAAGTGACAAACTGATGCAGAGTTCCTGGGCCAGGGTGGGCCATGAATTTTGTCCATAATCTTATTACAAAATGAACAGCAACACCTAAGGTTGGGAAGACCTGATCAGCAGGTCTCAGACTGCTATGTGACACACACCAAAAACCAAGACCAGAAGAACCAAAGTTTACAAAATCTAGCGTGTCACAGTTTCTTTTAAGTGTTTGAACCAAGCAGACGTAGACACGCTTCTAGTCAAAGACTCAAAAAGGCAAAGCTGTTCCTTACCACTCTGCTAACTTCTCTTCATAAAGCTCCCTGCGCTCACGAATTCTCTTCTCCTGCAAGCTTTCACCAGCAAGATTCTGCACCACGATTAAGAGGCCCCCTGCAGGGATCCTAGAGGAGGAAGCCGAAGTAACAAGTCACCCAGGGGACATGCAACAGTAGTAACTTACCTGCATCAGCAAAAGGAGCATGCAAGGGCCTGCCACCAGATCAGTGGAGCATAATGTTCCCCAACACATCACACACATCATGGGCTAAGGTAGTTCTACTCTACTGTCAGCCACCAAACACACCATGTTTTCAGTTGTGACTCTCTGTAGCCCCTTCAACAACATATTTTGAATTTACTCATTGACAGGCATCCACAGAGCAAAGGGGTGGAAGGATTTAAGATGCCCAAATGGCTCCTGTAGATCACCTAATCCATAATTTAGACAGTCACACCCCCGGTTAACTTCTGTCCAGCCCCAGAGGGACTTCTGTTTTCACTGATAAAGCTCCCTAGGCTGCTTCTAGGTACACCCACAGCTGACATCATCCTGACAGTATAAAGCTCATTCTCTTGTCCAGGTAGGATCCCCAAATTCTCTTGTGAGGATATTTACAAGTTGGTACATCAAGAAGAAGTTCTGCTTGAAAAGCTAAGCTTCTCCTGAGTTAACAGGTCATTGTCCTGATGGACAGAGCGCCTAAGGAGGATTACCTCCACACCTACCACGGATTCCTCCATGCCCCAGGGAGCTTTAGGAGATAAACGACTGCAAGACATACACAAAGAGATGTGCCATCTTACAGACCTGCGTTGTGCAGCCCAACCACAGCTTCTTTCTCAATATTTCCAAAAGGCTGCTGCTCCACATTCTGGCTTTGATGGAGCCTATTTTGTAAAAAAATCATTTTTACACAGATTCCTAACCTGAGCCTCGCAGTTCTCCAGGTGTTCCCTTCTTCAGAAGGTGTTATCACAACATCCAACACCCTTTGTGTGCCATCTGGATTCTGAGCTGCTACAGGAGCAGTTGCTGATGAAGCTGAGAAGGGAGCCCAGAAGCTGTGCCTTACATTCTGCTGCCTTTACCCACAGACAACACAGTTCCTTAAAAGAGATGCCCAGCGGTTCTGTACACAACCATTGGGCTCATCAGTGACCATGGCAAGGAAGGGAGACAGGACACATCTATAACTCATCTTCATCGTTTCCTATTTAAAAGTAGTTAGTGTCTCCTCTAAGAAGCAAATAGCAGCAAGTAAATGCTCTACTGAGAGCACCGAGTTCTTGTCACTGAGGAAGCAGGAAAACATATATCAAGAAAAAAAAAAGAATAAAAAAAAACAATTTAAAGGTTGGAAGAAAAATCATCATCGTGAGGTCTCAAGAGAGATGTGGAAAATCCTTCAAGGCAGGAGAGGAAGAGAAGCTTCTGTAGCCACACCTATAAGTCAAGACTTAGGTGTGTGAGGCCACCAACTAACAAACACCCTTAAAGAACAGCTGTGTCTGGATCGCTCATCGGCAGCAGTCACAACTCACCCAAATACTGTTCCAAACAGCAAGCCACCGGCCAGTCCCTGCAGGCCCAAGTGCATTCTGAAAAGGGCTCCTGTGAAGGCTGAAAAAAAACCCACAAACCCACCACAATCAGGAACAGCCCCCCACCAGCCATCACATATAGATAGAGGGAGCTGCTTTGCAGCATTTCTCTTCTCTGTGAGCTGACATCTACTTTTAACAGAGCAGAAACCGAAGTGCTGTGGCCAGCGCTTCACTACATAGTCAGCATGGTCTCTGCACTAAAACATTGCACAAAGCTCCTCCTGCTTCAGAAAAGTTCCCCAAGATATGCTAAGAAGTAGAAGCATCTATGAAAGTAAAACCAAGCTCTCTCCAGGGTGCAGCACATTTCCTGCCACCCCCCTTTTTTTATTTTCTTTTCAACAACAGCTAATAATATTAGCTTCCATGTAAGGCAGAAAAGATCAGTAAAACATGCATCTGACTGTAAGAGCAATAAAGCCTGTAAAACTGAACAAGCAGATCACATACCCAGAGTCCTGTTGCCAAAAGCAGACATGCAAGACTTAGCATGAAAAGGGCAGTTTATAAACAACGTACTGAACTGCTATAAAGAGTGGAAATAAGAAATGCTTTCCCTGCTGAAGAGGAGGTTATGAGAGCAGGTTATGCACCAAGTGTTGCTTTTACCCTACACAAGCATTTTTCACTCAAAAAACTCCAGTAAACATTTTGAAGATGAAATGATAACCACAAAACTCCCTCATAATTTCAGAAAAGCATTGATATCTCTTTGTTACAAATAAATGCACGCAGCAGTTCAATAACACAGCAAAGTCACAACAGCAGTCAGAAGAACACGAAACAAAACCCAGGAGCCCAGAATTTGGAGACCTGCTGAAATCTAAGAGACATGGATTTCTGCTTATGCTTTTCCATTTATGACCCTGGCTCATAAAGAGAAAAGTACACAAGGTTACAGCAGCCTTACCTCCTGCCGAAGCGAAATTACTGATGGTGGTTTTATTACGGTACACAGACAGACCAGTGCTCACCGTGCTGCAAAGATAAGGCACAGAAGAAGTCAGCAGTTGCACACGGAAAAAGACAAGGAGCAAAATACAGCTTGAAATAAAGATGCATTTCATTAAGCCAACCTTCAGAGGGCCTCTGACTGCCTTGCTGTTCCTCTGCCCAGAGCACGCACGTGCCAGCCACAACTGCCCTGATTTCTGTGACTTTACTGCAGGCACTTGCACAGCCAGAGGCCAGGGAACACCAGGATTGCTGGCCCAGATCTGAGCTAGTATTTCTTTTTTTTTTTAAAGTAAGGATATTATTTTCCATTGTGTATTCAAGGATAAAAGGAACTGAGCAATGAATAAGTCCCACCAGTCAGCCAGTCCTGATGTGTAGCACCTTCACCCCAGAAGCTGAATCCCTGTGCAGGTAAGATCTTGCCTGATGCAGACAGGCCCCACCACTAGAACTAAACTACACTCATCATGTCAGCAGGGTCACCTACTCTTGTAGCATGAGATTTCCTGCCAGGGTACATACACCATCTCGTCCAAAAACATCAGTTAAGCCCCCAAACACTCTCTGTTCTTAGTTCAGTACCAACATCCCTCCCAGCTCTTCAGCAAGCTTCCTATATGACACCTACAAGTCTACCATGATCTTCCCCTCCCTTCCAATGCTGCAATGTCACCCTAGCCTTCACACAAGGTAAAACTAAAAAATCTGGTTTTAAACTGCAAAACTTAAAATTCACACAAACACAGGACAAAATCTCCAACTTGAACTTTACAGAAACAATGCTGAGCAGAAAATATCTTCTTTCAAAGCCTTTTACAAAGTGGTGGTGAAAAAGGGTGACCTTCAGTATCATTACTGGCTAGGTGATGAAGGGATTGAGAGCAGTCCTGCAGAGAAGGACACGGGGTACTGGTGGATGAAAAGCTGGACATGAGCTGGCAATGTGTACTCACAACCCAGGCGGCCAAACGTATCCTGGGCTGCCTCAAACAAGACGTGCCCGGCAGGCTGAGGGAAGTGATTCCCCCCCTCTACTCTGCTCTGGTGAGACCCCACCTAGAGTGCGGCATCCAGATCTGGGGTGCTCTGCACAGGAAATACATTGACCCGTCGGAGCAGATCAAGAGGAGGGACACAAAAATGATCAAAGGGATCGAACTCTTCTCCTATTGAAAAAAGGCTGAGAAAGTCAGGGTTGTTCAGCCTGCAGAAGAGAGAGTTCCAGGGAGACCTTATTGTGGCCTGTCGGTACTTCGAAGGAGGCCTACAAGAATAACGAGGACAAATGTTTTAGCAGGGTCTGTTGCAACACGACAAGAGGAAATAGTTTTAAACTAAAAGAGAAGAGATTTAGACAAGATATAGGAAGAAATTTTTATTTCCCCAGGAGGTGGTAGAAGCCCTATCCCTGTAAACATTCAAGGTCAGGTTGAGTGGGGCTCTGAGTAACCTGCTCACTGCAAGGAGGGTGGACAAGATGATCGTTAAAGGTCCCTTCCAACCCAAACCATTCTATAATTCGATAACTGCAGGGAGACACCTGGTGGAAAATAACATGGTTTCACATCAAGCCCAGGAAAACCTGAAGAAATCAAGAGCTCAAGGACAGAAAGCCAACAGTACGCTAACTGAAGCTAAGAACAGATACTAAACCAAAAGGAGCCAAAGAAACCAAGAGAGATCAAGAAGAAATTCAGAAAGGAACAAAAAAACCCAGGGAGACGGAAATATAAAGCAATGCTAGTCAATACTGCTGGTACCTTAAAAATAGAAGGGGAAGAATTTAAACAGAACATACCTGCAGATACAGTCAATGCAGGCTTAGTACTACATGTAAATTTCCCATTTTGAATGCCAGTGAAAGAGATATTATTATTAAAAGGGCTTTATTCAGAAAAGCGCACTTAGTTTCATGCAATATTGTCAGAAATACACTGACATCTTGGAGAGAAAATCAGGGAAGCGGAACACAATCTCTGAGTCGGTTGTGTGTGTAGGAAAACTCTAAAGGCCTAAAAAGGAATGTACAACTGCCAGATCTTATGTTCAGTGACTGCTTGATAACACAAAAAGCATCTGCAAGCATCTGAGGACAGGAACAAAGAATTGTGAGTAGTACTAAAGTATACAGACTAGGAGTAATGAGACATAGCAAAAAGGAGAAAAATTAGCATGGGATAGAGAGTTCTTCCAAAAACAGCTAGCACATTGTAACACTCTCCCATGAGAAAAACACACACACAAAAAAAAAAAGAGAGGAAAGAAAAGCAGAAAGAAGCCATCAAGTACAGGGAAAAAGAAGTCAATAACAACATGGATTAACGTAAGGAACGGGGCTTTTCCAGTTTTAGTTCTCATGCTGGTTCACTAGAAGATTAGAATTCTGGGGTAATCATAAAAGGTTAAATCTTCTTCATGTTCAGGCCTCATCCATGAGACTCACTGCTAACACAACCCTTTGAGCTTCACTCAATCACCAGTAGTCTCTTAAGGAGCTGTGAGCACTGCCGGCATGAAGGGCTCCTTGCCACAAGTGCTTATGGATAAGCCAGCTCTTCTCCCACCACCACTGGGAAACACTTACTTGAATATTGTCACAAAAGTGGCTACTCTCCAGCTCCAGCGCCAGCCATAGCGGATGAAACTCCTGAGACCAGCCCGATGCGCAGATTGCTAGGGGCAGAGAGAGAAGACAGGTTAGAGATCACAGCCCTGCTTCTCCTCACCAGCACCACCAAGCCACAGTAATCCACGGTATTCATGACAGGTCACGGGAATGATGTCAGTCAGGAATGACACCATGAGCTTTAGGGATCCAGTCTATCAACTTCAGAGGAAAACCCACTCACGTTCACCCCAACCACCAACACGAAAATCAAGAATTAATTCCAGTTTGTAACATCAACTGGTCCTTCCGATCTTGGTGCTAATCTGGGGGGAGACAGGGAGAGCTTTCCAAGGACAGCACAGGAGAGCAGCAGAGGAGAAGAAAGAGGGGACAAACTAGAAAGTAGTTCTTCATTATGATGAGTTCGTAAGTATTAATAAATAATAACCATTAATAAATAATAACCATAGTAAGTAAATAACAACCACCTACTTCAAAAGTTAAAGAGACCATCAAGCTCTGAAGTTCAGCACTGGCACTTAAATGTTTGGCAATAAGTGGCTTTTCAAAATAATAGAAGCTTCATAGAAATTAAAAATATTGCAGTTAATACTATGAAATAAAATGAAGTCTCTTTTCCAATGCCTGTGGTATAAGTGATTAGCGTGGGTGCAGATACTCAAGAGAATCAGGAGAAGAACAGAGTGAAGCCAGGCACCAATAGGTGGCAGGCCACTATGTCAGGGGCCAAATCTGAGTAGTGAATGATGTAAAATTAGGCAGATCTTTAAAAAGGGTTTCTTCTTAATCACTCAGGTAACCAACACTTGAATTGAATAACAAGCCCCTAAAAGTTCAGGTACATCTATAAAATGTAACAAATGCTGTGACATTTGTAGTGAGAAGCTAAAAGAATGTTAAAAGGTCTTAAAATAACTCACATCAATAAGATAAGAGGACAACACCAGTTGGACAATATGAAGTCTCTTGCCAACATAATAATAGTTAAACACTAAAAGACTTTGAGACAGTCCGACTGCCAGCCCAACGCCACCGTGACTACTAAACCATGTCTCAAAGTTCCACATCTACACACTTTTTGAACACCTCCAGGGATGGTGACTCCAGCACTTCCCTGGGCAGCCTGTTCCAATGCTTTACCACTCACCAGTAAAGAAATTTTTCCTAATAATCCAACCTAAACCTCACCTGGCACAACTTGAGGCCATACTTGACATTTCCTCATGGGAACCCCAGCTGCTTCCCATGTGTAATACCACCACCACCACCCTTCTAGCAGGGCTCACAGCTTGGCAGATGCATTGCCCCCACCCCAATGAGGCTCCTGGTTTGGGCTCCCCCTCCTCCACCAGGGCTCCTAGTTTGGGCTCCCTCCATTCTAGTGGGGCTTCCCCCATTCCAGCAGGGGTTCCCCCGCCCTAGTGGGGCTCCCGGATTGGACTCCCCCTTCTGCACTGGGGCTCCTGGCTTGGGCTCCCCTGCTCCAGCTTGGGGTTCCCAGCTTGGGCTGCCCTCACTCCATTGAGGCTCCCGGCTTGGGCTCCCCCCACTCCAGCGGAGTTCCTGGCTTGGCATATGCATTCCCACACACATCCCAGTCGGGTTCCCAGCCCAGCGGGTAGGCTCCCCCCTTCATCATGACTCCCAGCTTGGCAGGCAGGCTCTCCCTCCTCCTTCCAACAGGGATCCCAGCTTGGCAGGTGCATTCTCTCCACCCCAGTGGGGCTCTCCCCCCTCCAGAGGTGCTGCCCCTATTCCATTGGGACTTCTGATTTGGCCCCCCCATTTCATTAGGCTCTCCCCCTGCACCGGGGCTCCCGGCTTGGGCTCCCCCGCTCCAGCCTGGGGTTCCCCCCCTGCACTGGGGCTCCCCCATTCCAGCGGGGCTCCCTCCCTCCCATGGGGTTCCGGGCTCTGGCTCCCCCCCCTGCACAGCCGGCGGGGCGAGGGGCTCGTACCACGGCATCGGCGCGATTCTGGAAGAGCTCGCCGTGGCTGCGCTGGATGAAGGCGCTACGGGCTTGGCGAAATGCGGGGAGCCCCCCGTACAGCCACCCCGCCAGCCCCGCCGTGAACCCCGACTTCACGATGTTCACCGTCTCCTCCGGTAACCGCTGCCGCTCGCTGCAACGCAAAGGGCAAAGTTGGGCTGGGCACGGGGAGAACCACCCCGGATCAGCCCAGCCCAGCCCGGTGCTCACTCCCGCCGCCAGAGCTCGCGGAGCCGCTCCCAGCCCGTCTGCGGCGGCGCCGCCGGGCGCCCCAGCTGTGCCGCAGCCCCCACCGCCATGACCTCCCTGCGGCGCGGCCGGGAGCGGGAGCAGCAGCGCCCCCTGGCGCCCCGGCGGGGCACGGCGGGAGCGGCACGGGCGGCGGTGCCGGCTCTGCCCGGCAGGGGGCGCCCGGCTCCCCCGCGAGTGAGCGGGAGCGTGTGGGCCTCTCGCCTGAGGGACTCACGGGGTGGTTTGGGTGGGAAGGGACCTTAAAGCCCATCCAGTTCCAACCCCCCTGCCATGGGCAGGAACACCTCCCACCAGACCAAGTTGCTCAGGGCCCCATCCAACCTAGCCATCCACAGCTTCCCTGGGCAACCCGTGCCAGTGCCTCACCACTTTCATCAGGAAGAATGTCCAATCTAAATCTCCCCCTTCCAATTTAAAGCCATTCCCTTTAATCCTATCACTACTCACCCTTGTAAAAAGTCCCTCCCCAGCTTTTCTGTAGCCCCTTCAGGTACTGGGAGGCTGCTTAAAGGTCCCCCTGGAGTCTTCTGCAGGCTAAACAAGCCCAACTCTCTCAGCCTGTCCTCATAGCAGAGGTGCTCTGGCCCTCTGATCATTTTCGTGGCCTCTTCTGGAGCTATTCCAACAGTTCCATATTCTTCTTATGCTGGAGTTTCCAGAACTGGACACAATACTTCAGGTGAGGTCTCATGAGAGCAGAGTAGAAGAGGAGAATCACCTCCCTCAACCTGCTGGCTACGGGCAGGGCTGGATTAGCAACTGGGAAAAAAGGAATCAGACTGAAAGGTCGCCAGGTCATAGAGGGGAATGACCAGAGTAGTTCAGTAAAGCCTTTGACACAATTTCCCACAGCATTCTTCTAGAGAAGCTGGCAACTCATGGCTTGAACAGATGCAGTCTCTGCTGGTAAAACACTGGCTGGATGGCCAAGCCTGAAGGGTTGTGGTGAGCAAAGCTAAATCCAGTTGGTCACAAGCATTGTTCCCCAGGGCTCAGTTTTGGGGCTGATTCTGTTGAACACGTTTATCAATGATCTGGACAACAGGATAGAGTGCTTCCTCAGTAAGTTTGTGGATGACACCAAATTGGGTGGGAGTGCCAATCTACAGAGGAAGGGTCTACAGAGGGATCTCAAAAGGCTGGATCAATGGGCCAAAGCCAATTGTATGGGGTTCAACAGGCCCAAGTGGTGGGTCTTGCGCTTTGGCCACAAGACTTGGGGAAGAGTAGCTGGAAAGCTGCATGGCAGAGAAGGGCCTGGGGGTGTTGGTCAACAGCCAGCTGAACATGAGCCAGCAGTGTGCCCAAGTGGTCAAGGCCAAGAGCATTCTGGCTCATATCAGAAATGGTGAGTCCAGCACGAGAAGAGAAGTGATTGTCCCCCTTTTCTTGTCATTGGTGAGGCCACACTTTGAATGCTGTGTTCAAGTTTTGGGTGCCTCACTACAGGAAAGACAATGAGGTGCTGGAACGTGTCCAGAGAATGGCAACAAAGCTGGTGGATGATTTGGAGAACAAGTCTTATGAGGAGTGGCTGAGGAAGCTGGGGCTGTTTAATCTGGAGAAGAGGAGGGTGAGGGGAGACCTTATCCTCCTACATGACTACCTGAAAGAAGGCTGTAGCGAGGTGAGTGCTGCTCTCTTCTCCTGAGTAACAAGTGATAGGACAAGAGGAAGGGCCTCAGCTTGTGCTGGGGAGGTTTAGATTGGATATTAGGAAAAATTCCTTTACCAAAATAGTGGTGAAGCATTGGAATAGGCTGTCCAGGGAAGTGGTGGAGTCACCATCTCTTGAGATGTTAAAAAAATGTGTAGATGTGGCACTTCAGGACATGGTGCAGTAGGCACAGTGGTGTTGGGCTGACAGTTGGACGGGATGATCCTAGAGGTCTTTCCCAATCTTAGTGATTCTATGATTCTAAACTTCCCGATACAGTGACTCAAGGCTGGAGGTAGAGACACTCTGAATATTACTGCAACAGAGAAAAACACAGACATGCTTTGCTGTCTTTGGAGGGGAGAAGCTGGGGGTAATCCAGATCTTTTATTACAGTTCTGACCAAGCAATGATGCAGCCAACAAGACTTGTCTTTTATTCGTTTTATTCCAAAAGCTCCTTATTAAAAACAGTTTAAAAATATTATTCATAGCTGATTCAGTTTCTCAGAGCGCTACCTCTCTCTTGACTAAAAATACAAACCCCTCTACTCTTCCACAGTTCTTTTCCTCAGAAAGCAGGCTATTTCAATACCCTGATTGTTGCCTTTGCAGGCTGGGACAACCCAGGCAGTGGTCATGTAACTAGCGGGCTGCTCCAGCAACTGGACGACTAGTTGTGGCAGTTCAGTTCCTGTACCAGGGTTTGGCAGTGCTGCGAGGCTCTGTGTGAGTGTGTATGTGTGTATGGGCATTTAGCGTTATTCTTCTTGTAGTGTTCTCTTTTTCTCTGGTCCAAACTGATTGCAGAGGAGACTGTGAGCTGTTGCTGTCCTTCTCTGTCATTAATGTGCTGCTTCCTACACCCTGAGGCTGCTTCATCACCAAAGGTGCTCACCTGGGAGATAGCGGCCCTCCTGGGGTCCTGTGCTGCTGCCCACACTCTTTGGAGCATCTGTCTGGATGCCAGAGAAGATGCAATTTGCTATCAGGTCTTTCCACTCCAGGACCACAGAGCATTTTGGAAATTGCATCCCCTCTGAGCTGAGCAGCCTGCAGTGGGCATAAATAAAGAGAGTTAGAGCAACCTGGGACTTAACTCAAAACGAGTGATGTGAGGAGTAGCTGCCACTGTGTGACTGAAGACATTCTCTCAACCAGACTGAAGGAGATGAGAAAAGGAACGTAATAGCAGTGCAAAATAAAAGGAAAGACCAAAGTGAGCAGACATGTTACCAGCCTCAAAAAAAACCCAAACAAAACCACATAAAACCTAACAGGAACCAAAAAGCAACCCTAGAAAGATTACAGAAGGGCATGAGAGCAGAGAATCCATGAACATCTGGAAAAAAGTAGAGGTCACGCTACCACTGCGTATACTTTCCGAGTTCTTACGGATGTCTGGCCAGTGGTCCGAGGAGAGCTTGTTAACAGGGGCTCAATTCTGCATAGTGTGTGCACACCCAGCTCATCTGTCAGAGGATGAACCATCTTTGTCTCTGCTGCCAACTGCTTGACTGTCTGCTGCTCATACTTAGCGCTGTGGCAACACCATCACCACTGGTCACTCCCCTGTGAGGTAGGCAGTGTAACTGTGCGAGGAGCATTTGTCCTTTCAGTGGCCATCAAGGCCCTACCATCAACCTCTAAACCCCGACATAAACATAAGAAGCTCTAAGCTACCTAAAAAGGCTACCCCAAATCGCAGTCAGAGAACACCTAATATCCCAAGCGCTATCACACAGGTGAGAAAACAGTGACCATCTGCCAAAGAAGGGAGCCTGTATCTCCCAGCTGACTGTAGCTGGCAGCCTGTATGCATTGCCCACGAGTACAGAGGGCTTGATAAAAAGTCCAGTAAAATTAAAAGAAAGGCTTCTCACTGACTGCATGGGATTTCAGACCATTCTGAGCCAGAAAGTAACTAAATCCCAAATGCTAAGAACCCTCTTCCCGACACGAGCACAACCACCCCACTAAACATAATCCAGCTTTCTACCTAACATTCTCATGGCGACAGTACTGCCAGGTCCCACTGCATGGGAGCAATTTCAGAGTTAGCCTATTGCTATTCTCTGTAGTTCTAGCGTAACAGATAAAAAGCCTGAGAGAAGAAGAAAGAAGAAACACTGATCTTCAGATTTCCACAGAGATCAGTTTGAGCTGAAGAGAAAAACAGACAAGTCTCTACAGTTCTGTTTTCAGCCGTCCAGAAGTGATCTCACTGTAGCTCTTCCTCCTTTTCACTTTGTAAGTCAAGGCATGGGAATATTCAGACAGCAGATGCTCCCAGTAGCAAGAGACATCCTCCATCTGCAAGTGCTTGGTGATGAATTGGCGTCCCCTAGAGACACACGAGACACAGTCAGAACCAATTTCCAGTTCCTACAAGAGTTTTTGGTTTTGTTTTATATGTATAGCAACTTTCACTCTTCTGCGTTTCAAATGAGAAACAACACGCGCTGCTCTGTACCATCTATTTTAATTTCACAACTTTAATTCAGAGCTCAGAGCTCTGACAGTTGCAGTGTTGTTGTTATCCTCAAGATAGTATTTATTATCTGGGATAATAAATATGAGATAGAGCCTGAGCAGCACCGATGCACGCTCCTTCAGAAGTCTGTCGCTGCCAGCCTGGATACGTAATGCTTATAATGCAGACACAGTTCCCAGGGGTCAACACACCTCACACTGAGATGAAAGCTCCCAACTTCTGATAGCTTTCAGTGGGGTTCCTGACATTGATCACACCTGAACCAAAGACCTGAGCTTATAATCTTGTTCTCTGGTTCCCCGTGCTTGTTACAAGTTCTCCAGCCCTCCTGCTGTTATTGTAGATCAGCTATGCTGCATCCTATTAGTATGAGGTTGTCTTTGATAGATAACTCCTTCAAAGCTGCACAAGAAAATGCTTCAGAAGAAGACCACCTACCAGCCAGAAAGGACACCCAACTTACCTCTCTGAAATTTCTTGTGCTATGGCATCATTTTCCTTTACAAACTGTAACAGCTCCCTAAAATGAAGACCAAAAAAATGCTAAGAAAGGTCTCACTCAATAGAGAACACTGTCCCTTAGCTGAGCTACTGTGGAGGATGAGATTAAGGATCTACAACTGAGCGAGGAACTGGTGCTCCTCATTTCAGAGCACAGAAGAAGCTTGCCCTTCTCATTAGTTCCATATCAGTTCTGGGCAGCATGCTGAAATCTGGGAGCTAACGCAGTTTTGGCCCAGTGACAAGTTCTTCTTCTTCCTTATCTGTGCCACAGGGTGCATTCACAAATTTAAGTGCCTACCGTCTGCCGATTTCAGTGAGGGTGATGGACCTACATGCTCCAGTGAGACTGTACTCTCTAAGTAACATGAGCAAAGGATTCTTTGCGGGCAGCACTACAGAGAAAAGAACATGACCTCTGAGAGCCTTTGTCTGATGCGTAGGCATGGAGGCATTCCTTGGAGTAATACAAAAAACAAACCACCTTCCCACACCCAGCAGTGCTCCCCTGCAGCACGCGATGCTCCGCTGAGCACACTCAGGGTCTCATACCTGACATCAGAGAGGTCTGATCGGACTGGGATGTAGTGAACCCAAGGCTTCAGTTGAGGGTAGAAGAACTCCAGCCACTCTTCTCCAACGTGAAAGACGAGTGAACCACATAAGAAAAGGTGCTTCAACCGGAAACTGGCAGCCACTCCCCGGAAATTAAACAGATACCTCCAGAAGCATAAGCAGAGACAGGGACTTGATTACACTTTGCTTTTTGTGAGGAAATACACTAAGAAACTGGGTGCTGAGTATCAGTCAACCCTCCCTCACAGGGAGCAGCTGCGGGGAGGTCTCCCATAATGAGCTACACAGCCTCGCCATGAGGTACACAGCAGTCGCTAAAAAAAAGGGAAGACATTTATTTGAAGCTGCTCACATATTTTCCCAAATGCTAAGAACCGTTGAGCTGAAGTCAAGGATGTGCTAGGACAGCAGAACTGTGTGTCAAAAGCGAGGGAGGAACTCAAGGTGTGAGGCTTTACCTCTGATAAAGACACCTGCCAGCGACAAAGAAAGGAGGCTTCATGGACAACTGATGACAAGGCAGGGAAGGTCATACCATGGATGCTGATCCTGTGACTATAGACTGTTATCATGAGAAGCTTTTTCCCAATTCTGTCTCATTTTGCAGTGAGCTTTTCTGTTCGTTGTTCTGCTTTGCCACATTTATCTCAGTTGGTTGTTGTGGTTTAGTTTTTTTTTCTTTTCCCACTGGGATTCTGCTTTAATCTGAATCTAATAGCTTCATATTAACTTGGGAATGCAACCCTAGGAGGTTCAACAGGCTAGCACACAACAGATGGACTTTGCAGATAACAAAGAATCCACAATTTTGTTTTCAATATTTTCTGCCAAGTTAAGCAGGCTTGACTGGGGGGGGGATTTCTCTTAGCAAACTGCATCTCAGAGGGATGTTTGTTTGCTTACTTGTTTTCTTTTTTAAACCCACATTTCTCCAATTACATGGCAAGCTGTTTTTCCTGCGGGTAAAACCCCTCAGTACCTATAACTAATCTTTGAAGTAAAACATTTTGGACTGGGGGAAGGGATTTCTTCCTTTAATGAAGCTATTTTGGGTGAGAAGGGGTTTATATATTATATATATTTTGGGTGAGGTGGGAATTACAGCTAAACTTAGTTCAGCAGTAAGTGACAAGGAGTAAATCTGAAATTATTTTGCATTCTTTGTATTACCTCAGAGCTCAAGGCAAGGACGAGGAGCTCATTGTACTAGGAACTCAACCGATACATATGGAGATGTGACAAGAACAGTGGTCTGGAAGCGAAGAAATGCCTTTCTCTGATTCCAGACATCATCCCATCATCCATGACCTCAGCCAAGTCATTGAGCGTTGCTCTCAGACAGTCTGCTACAGCACCTAAACTGAAGGAAGCACTGAGAAGCTCATGTTGACCCTACCAGTCATGACCCTACCAGCCATGGGTGTGAGAAAATGTCTCAGCTCATACAGTACAAGGGACTTAGAAGGCATCAGATTTGGGAAGTCTATGTGTAACAGAAGGGAGAAATCTGGGCAACAGTCTAGTGAAATATAAAATGAGGCAAATCAATCACATTTGCACAAAAACACAAATTGAGCCAAATGACTGAGTTCTTACATCAACAGATTCTAGCTGGCAGAATTGTAATGAGGTGACTTTAAAGCAGAAGAAAAAGCAAAACATCAGGCATACAACAGCATACACACTAGGAGCTCACAGTTTTACACAGAAACCCTCAAGAATATTACACCAAAAGCCCCTCCCTAAATTAGTTAAAAAAATAAAACCCTCTGTAAATCAAAACTACATTCTCCCAAACAATATTCAAAACATGAACCAACACCGTATCTGCTCAATCATATTTCAGGCTCTCTCTTTCACTTTATACATCCAACAGCAACACTTGCCCCAGGATGCATATGCTCTACTCTGCTCTGGTGAGGCCCCACCTTGAATATTGAGTTCAATTTTGGGCACCACAATATAAAAAGGCCATCAACCTACTAGAGAGTGTCCAGAGGAGGCCACAAAGTTAGTGAAAGGTCTAGAGGAGAAATCATACGAGGAACAGCTGAAGCCACTTGGTCTGTTCAGCCTGAAGAAAAGGAGATTGAGGGGGGACCTCATAGCCATTTACAGCTTCCTCACAAGGGGAGGAGGAGGAGCAGGTGCTGATTTCTTCTCTCTGGTGATCAATGATAGGACCTGAGGGAACAGCAGGAAGATGTGCCAGGGGAGGTTTAGGTTATTTACCCAGAGGGTGGTGAAGCACTGGAACAGCTCCCCAGGGAAGCAGTCAAGGTGCCAAGCCTGACAATGTTCAAGAAGCATTTGTACAATGCCCTCAGACACATGGTGTGAATGTTGGGGCTGTCCTATGCAGGGATAGGAGCCAGACTGGATGATTCTTGTGGATTCCTTCCAATTCAGGACATTCTGTGATTCTATGATATGATTCATTATTTCCTTATGTCTTTGAAGACAGTAAAGCACCAAAAAAAATCACTCTAAACACACAAAAGTATAAAGAAAAATCGATATAAAGACTTTTTGATTAAAAAAATACAATAAAATTTGATCTCTATGTTCATTAGTCATCTAAAACCTTTACTTTCCCCAAAACACTTTATTTCTCCTGACCTGGCAGGGGAAAGTTGACACTGAAACAAGCCATGCTAAGCTCCCAAATTTTCAACTGCCTTACACCTGTTAACAAGCTGTCTTACCTGCATGGAGCTGGTTGCTAGAATTAGACCTTAAAATAAAATGAGACTTTACATCATGCAAGGGAAGAAATAACCCACAGCCCTTGAACAGCTTTACTAATCAAAACCCTTACTTGTATTTGCAGTGATCAACCAGTGGAATTTCCTTTGCAGGAGGCTTCCCTAAGGTGTCCTTAAAATACAGAGAATTAAAAATAATCAGTAAGATTTACGTGATTTCATATTTGCCTTCCTTCTCAGTTAGAAACAAAGCTGCAGTCTCAAAACCCTCCTTTCCCACTTCTGAGAAAACCCTCTCTGGTGGGCTTTTAGATGGAAACAAGGAAAAAAGTTCCGTAAATTATCCACTGCCTGTAAGCAAATGCCAGCACAAACACATAATGTTTAGTTGGCAGCTACAGAGTGGACAACAGCTTGGGACAAAGGACTATGTGAAGCCAAGCATAACTGGATTAGCCAAGACTGTCTGGAGAGAGCCAGACTGTAGACTAAGTATGGAACTAAAAACTTATCAGGAACAGTTATCAGAAACTTACCAACAACAAGACCAAGAAATGGAGATGACAGAAAAAGGTTTAAGACTGACAAGATCACACAGGCAGCTCAGGGCTAGAAAGGGAAGAGATGGCTAATTCTGCTGTAATGGAAGGGAGGATTGGCATAGATTCATTTTCTTATGTGTGCTGGTTTCCTTGAACAAAAAGTGTAGATGGAATAAAAATGTTTGTCTTGCCATGCTCTAGAGCAGCGGTGTCACACTCTCAGCTCCCGCCGCTTTCCTGCTCCCGCAGCATAACGCGCATCACACACTGCACACGTGACCAGCACTGGCAGGAGCGCAGGGGCAGGAGCTCAGCACTGCCGCCAGGGAGAAACAAGGTGCTGGGCCAGACAAAACAAAGTGGAAGGCTGGACTTGGCCTGTGGGTTGTGAGTTTGAGACCCCTGCACTAGAGACTCCTTACTCTCATCTGTCAGAGAGGTGCAGCCATCAAAGGAACTACAAACCTCCTCTTTTCTAGGGGATCACCCACAACACTCCAACAAAAAGATGCTTCTCAATCATCAAAGCCATCTCGCAACACTATCCTTTCTGGTCTTCACACTCAGGAGGCAAACAACACCCACACACCTTTTCAGATTTCCAAGCCTGGTTTTTAGTGTACTCAGCATCAACGAGTTCTGGGTCTTCTCGGGACAGCAGAATGAGAGGATCTCTTTCGGGACTTGTTCTGCAAAAGAAATGCTATCAGTAATGGCCAATCCACACAACCCAACACAGCTAACAAACCACAGGACTCCGACCCTGCCTCTTCATGATGCTGACCTCCCCATGTGCCCCAAAAACATTGCTAAATGTCTACCATACAGTGTATTTCTGTCCAAGGGTATATTAGCAGAACAGAATGAGCTACTTGTAGCAAGATGATTAGAGGCCACGTTTCTTTATTTCACTTACTAAAAATTTAATAGTATTATTTAAGCAATTTCCAGGACAAATGAGCAGAGATGATGTTTCCTTCAGGCTTTGTCCTGATGGGTGCCAAATACTTTCACTTTCTTCTAAGTCAAAGAGAGCTAAGAGATGCCAAGCATCTTCAGTGCTGATCTCTCTGACACTGATTTAAAACACGACTGATAAACAAGGTTACAACATCCCTGAGACTCACTCCTCATCATCTCCTGAGCCTACCTAGTAAGATATCATGTCCTTCCCTACTGGGGATAGGGGGGGAACAAACTATCACATTTAATATGGCTTTTAAACTGTCACTGGAGGGAGGGCAGAAATAATCTACTCTCTTATCCCCCACCACTCAGGTATCTTAAAGCGAGAGTACTTCTGATTCAGCGCTGAGCTCTTGCATAGCAAATAAAGCACTCGCACTGGCAAGAATGATCCACATCAATATCAAAACTTAAAAATTCATATTGTGCATCTGCAGTTCCCTTCACAGGACAAAGCAAGCTGGTTCCTAGTGTGACAGTTTGACTCATTGAGAAATAATGTAGCAAATCCATCACAACTTCTGTTTCCAGTATTAGACCTATTATAATAAACTAGTTGCAAATGGCAATCCTTACAGAGAATCACTCACGCTGAAATGCTGTTGTACAAAATGTCTCACTTCCCTTACTTTTAAAAAACACATTCTGGGTTACACTTGTTTAGGTCCTCAACACACAGAAATTTCTGCATGCAGGCAGCTGTCACAGTATGTGTTTGCTGTTACAGGAAAATATGCTCACCTGGATCCTCGGAAATATCCTTTGGAGATTTTTTTCATCCATGGCCATTTTTCTGCAGATCTGAAAATATTGTTTATCCACGGAAATAAATGAGTTGATACAACCATGAAACAGCACTCTCATCAGTTTTCACAGCAAAATCTCTTTTTATGATTTCTTCATTATAGCAGAAAAAAAAATCTCAGCCAGGTAGAATGGAATAAGTCTTCCTGTGAGTATCGTGTTCAAGGCAACAGGACACAGGCTCCTTTTCGCAATAACTCTCAGTCAAAACAATGAATTACACACAACCCCCTCACCAAACCTTTATGGGTCTTCAAATTTACCTATAATTTGAAACCACTTTTGGTACTGTTGCTTTATTTTTTTGTCCTTCACTGAATACAGATGCAAAATGACTATCCAGAGTTTCTAACAATGGTCACTTCCCATTAAAAAAAAACAGTCAAACACGAACAAACAAAAAACTCACCCAGAGTTTTGCATTTAAAACACTGCGGTTTCCAAACAACTTTTGTTTTAAATCTAAGCAAGTCCTTTAAAATAGCATTTTTATTTCTGTCAGTGCAGTCATCTGCCTCCCTCTGCAGGGATGTCATACTCTCGGCTCCCGCTGCTCTCTTGCTCCTGCAGCGTACCACACGTCACGCGTTGCACACATGACCAGCACTGGCAGGAGCGCAGGGGCAGGAGCTCGGCACTGCCATCAGGGAAAAACAAGATGCTGGGCCGGATAAAACAAGGTGGAGGGGCAGATTCCGCCCACAGGCTGAGTTTGACATCGCTGCTCTAGGGAACTCTTTGTTGTATTTTTCTGTTGTGCCTGTCTTGACGTGTGGGTCCTGATTCTTGAACTGACCTGTGTGGGTCAAGCTCTGCAATTGACATCAAGGTGTTTTTCCTTGTTATGTTTCTACATTTACTCACTGTTGCACGGTTTGTTTCTCACCCTCCATGGGAAACAGCCCCTTATTCTGCTAATAGTCAAAGATCTTGCCAAAATAAAGACTCTCAGGCAGAAATGTCTTCTGTCTTACTCTCAGCCCAGTCATGACTCTTGATTCTTGGACACAGTTCCAGGTTTCTCTATTGCACAACACCAAAGTAAAAGCAGATCTAAAGAAGGCTTTCCTTTAGTCTTGCAAAAGCTTATACAAACACCCTGGATCAACCCTGCAGTAAAAACCCACAGCTCCTAGAGAAGCAGCTGGAAACAACGGAAAATACTTCCACGTGTCAGGGGAGATTTCTGCAGGCAAAAGATAACTGCTACTTTATTGACAAACCCTATCCCACTGAAAATTATAGCAATCTGGCTCTGACAGCATGAAGAATGTGTATACTTTGTCCTCTGCATTCCTTACTAAATTATTGGAAACAGAGAAGCTAATTATAACTTCTAGTTACATTATCCAAGGTTTCCATGGAGAATTCTCACACAGCAGTCATGCTGCTTGTAGTTCATGAGAAGCAGCAGGAAAAGACCACAGGCCAACAAGACTGTAGCCTTTGACTTCAATGTTGTTCCAATGCTGCCCAGTACTAGATGGGTTTTACTGTGAGTTTTTCTTCCTTTAAACCTCCCCCTCACATAACCATATCCAAAACATACCTTCTGAGGTCCTCTCTCATGAGGTCCCAGCGCCCTAAACCTGTTGGGTAAATTGGCCAAACAGCTGGTCCTCCTTCCCAAAATGTCCAGGCAGGATACATGATATCACTGTACTCGGATGTCTTAAGAAAAAGGAGAAGAATGTAAGAATAAGTGCAATACCTACTTTAGTTTATTGACCGAGACCACTAGTAACGAACATCCCTTCTGGGAGTTCTGTTGGCTTTCTCCTTTACTGTTCCATAAGCAGCCACAAGAGCTTTGTGGTCACCGCAGTGTTGCTGGACTTCTCACGAAGACAACCCAAAATTGAGACATTTCAATGATTTTAAAAAGGCTATGTCGTGCTGCATGACAAAAACAGACTTCCATGTTAGAAAATAATGAAAGCGGTCCATGACATAGCTGATCAGTAAATAGCAGAAGACCTGAGCTCCACTTACCTTTCTAAAGACTTGTGCCTGTATGTTTTCTACTGAGGATAATTTAAGCACCATTATTATCTCCTCAGAGACAGAGGTACTTATAGATACTTTGACATTTAGGTTTCATAGAATCATAGAATAGTTTGGGCTGGAAGGGACCTTAAAAGCCCATCCAATTCCAACCCCTCTGCCATGGGCAGGAACACCTCCCACCAGACCAGGCTGTTCAAGGCCCCATCCAACCTGGCCTCGAACACTTCCAGGGAGGGGGCATCCACAACTTCCCTGGAAAACCTTGTGCCAGTCCCTCCCCACCCTCGTTGTCAAGATAAAAACTGTTAATTTCAAACACTTCAGTTCATTCCAGCGTTCCGAGAGATCATTTAACAATTCACTGTAACAAATATCCAGGTCATGTAAGAAATTTAGTTCCTCCCTCCTAGATGGATGCTTAAACCCCCATATAATAAGAGAGAATCACAGCACTTCAGTAAAACTAAACCCTTTCATGAAACCAAATTAGAGGCCACTTCCTTGCACTAATAATAAACTTCCTATACAATTATCCATCTATCTGTCACCTGGAGACACTGGAGAGAGTCCAAGGCCCCCAAAGCATTTAGGAGGCGGTGCACATGGCACATAAATAGGGGCAGAAGAGTGAGTTTGTTCACTCACAGGAAGAGGAGGCTTGGGGGAATCAGTAAATGCTGTCTCCTACTGCCTGTTGGGAGAGTTCAGAGAAGACAAGACGCAGACACTTTTCAGAAGTGCAGAGAAAAAATGAGACGCAACAGGCTTTACTTACAAGAAGGGAAATTCCAATTAGATATTGGGAAATATGCTTTCATTCTGACGGTGATCAAACACTGTCTACGGACACCCTGTCCTCAGGGATACTCAGATCTGGGCAGGATGCAGCCTGGAGCACCCTGAATTAGCTGGTCCTGCTCCGAGTGAGTTCCTGGACTGGATGACCACCTGAGGTCCTCTTCAGCTTAAATGAGCACATGCTTCTATGATCTGTGCCTTTTCAGTTTTGCTATAAACAGGCTTCGATAACAAACCACAACACCTCCGCCAACACCCCAGGGTCACCTTTCTGAGATGCAGAATAGGACAATCCTTCAAACTCTTACGCTTTTCAGCCTTACAAATGACCATAGACCAGCATCCTGGAGCTTTCCTAATACTGCCTGCTTCAGTGTGAGCTGTGCCTGGGTCATTGGGTTTCAGTTAAGGATAGGGCTGAGGTTACAGTTCAGAAATTGGACAACCGTGACCAGAGAACTCAGTTTCTTGTGGGGTCCTGCAAGGCATCCCAGGGCAGGATGATGAATATGGCTGCAAAGATTAAAACTCCTGCAACCTGCTCTGCATCAGTGTGGGTTCTGCTGGCAAGAGTTAAGGCAATGGGCAAGGGGCAAAGCAACTCAGCTTTACCACCCCATCTGGTAGTGAACATGGTTATTGAAGGATAGAGCTGGTAATGCTGTACTGAAATTGTAGGGAGTTTTAGGATGGCCAGAGACTGGGCAATAGTTATGGACCATGTTGTGGTTCAAACCACATGAGGTGAAGACCTGGGTTCAGAGTGAAATGCTACAAGTTATCAGAAACAGAATAGGGTCTGAACTAGCAAGATCAAATGGTTTACTGCTTCTTTTTTCATCTTACTGTCTGCTGGGCTTCAGCCAAGGACAGGATCAAGATCAGGGTAAGGTAGCGAGGATGCAGGATTTGGGCATATTGAGCATACACTGAGGCCAAGCAAGATTAGCTGAAGCTGGAGCTGTAATGGCATTCTGCTGGATAGGATGGAACACTATTCTAAAGTCAAGTTTAACAATGGGAGAGGCAGGAAAGCATACAGGAGGGCTCTCAAGTCTGGGAGCAGAGAAACAGATAGCAAATGTGTGTGTGTGTGTGTGCATGTGTGTGCATGTCTGGAGGAGAAACAGGAATCCAGGGGAAAAGCGTTCACAGGACATAGCAGTATTACAGAAAGGACGATAAGAAACACTTATATGTGGCACTAAAATATTCATATTAAATGATGTTATCTGTATGACAGCTGACTGATGATCAAAAATCCTTAACAACGCTGATAAAACTATGGCTACAATTTTAACAGAGGCATTACGGTAAATGACAATGATGCTGGCGCATCTCCCATCCAGCTGTGCATCCTTTCATTGTGTCAGAGGTACATTTTTTGACCTAGGAAAGGAGCTAATGAGGGGAAAAAATGTTCTATTGAATAAATCTGCAAGTCTCTCTGCCAGAAAACTGGAAGCGAAAGGAAACATAAAGAGCAAAAAAAGAACGAGCAATTTTGACTCATAGAATATCTGTGGGGAGTCATCCTCAAAGATATGCTCCTAAGAAAAAGAGGACATGCACATCTCAAAAATGCTCAGCTTTTAAAGGTGTGCATACCTTACTGAAGGAAAAGACTGGGATAATGGGTTTCATCCACTTGGGGACCTGGGGATAGTCTCGCACATTGATCACCATCTCCACGTCAGGGAGGCGGTTGATGATACCCAGAAGGAAGTGCTCAACTCCGCTGCATCTGTGGAGAAACAACACATGGCAAAGAGCTTTAAGAAGGTCTCTTGCAGGCCTTTCTCTCTGTACAGGAGCAGGAGAAATGGTGAACCTGAGCTACACCACAATGCAAGCTGGGAACTGCCTATAGCAGCCTCCAAGCCCAGCACAGCTACCAACACAGCAACCCCTCCTGTCAAACCTGGACTGATATGCAGCTTCCTCTGGGATCCCATGACCAACCAACCCTTTGTACACTGCAATGCAACAACGACATTTACCTTTTGCTACATTGAAGCCTCATACACAATTTTCTAAGCTCCTGCTCTGACAAGGAAATCAGCCCTCTGAAATATCATTGTACTCAATGTCTTTCAACTTGGCGGAGCTGGAAGTACTCCTCTCTCCCAACTAGGGAGATGAGACCTTCTGCACAGCTCCTACCTTGCAGGGAACAAGCAGTCCTGCTCACGGTACAATTTGTTCTTAATTATTTGGTAGTGTGTCCCGAGCTTCCGGCTCACCACATCTGATATTATCTCCTTGGAAATGCCACTTCGAAAAGGAGCCAGGTCCTGCTTCCAGACACTGAAACAAAACCATCAGACAATATTATGTAAAACAGGGAGGACACTGTGCATTAAATTACGGCAGTGTGCAGAACAGGATTCTAGCAAAACAAGCTCTGTGTAGCTTCCAGGAGCTACGTGGGGTGTAATGGAGAACTTAAATTAACACACTTGGAAGAGCTGTTACTCAGAGATTCAAAGATCCAAGTTTCACTCTTTGACTATCTGTATGTTCTGTGCCCAAACAGAAAGCCCAGCACAGGACTCTGAGGCTAAATCAACATGGACAACTCTAGTTACTCTCTCAGAAAGCACCTTACATACCCTAGCAGATTATAGGTAAAAGCTTTCAGCTCAACTTAACTTTTGAGTTGTGAACCTTGTGCTCTGGCCTTTCATGAATGATGGGCCATATCAAGACCAAACTCCTCACACAACGTCACACTATTTAGACATAACCAAGAAAAGTCTAGTCAAAGAACACTGCTGTGTGCAGGGAAAGCCAACCCAGGAGGAGAGGCCTACGCACAGCCTGTGTTCTGTCACATCTGCACATCACCAGAGAACTCCAGGAATGCAGTACAAGAACATAAACCTAACGTATATAAGATAACACACAAGGAGGACACAGTTCAGTTAAATTTATGCTAAAGGTCCTCAGATGTAACTGCTCAGAGTATTAAATGAACACTGTTAGAACGTAACAGTCACGGAGACATCCTCCTCATTCTTTGGCAGACACTGCGTCAATGCTTTAGGTTAATGCAACACTGATCCCACCATGAGGGTGGTCAAACACTGGTACAGGTTGCCCAAAAAGGCTGTGAGGTCTCTGTTCTTTGAGTCAGTCAAAACCTGACTCATCACAGTCTCAGCAACCCTGCTTAAGCCGAGGTGTTGGATTTGACAACCTCAAAAGGTCCCATCCAACTTCTATTTTGCAATCAGTTAGAAAACAGAAAAGAACTACAATCATGCAGATGGACTCATCACAGGATAAGCAGTCTGGCAAAGATGCAATGTGATGAGCTTGAGAACAGGAAAAAAGTCACACTTCTATGGCACATCCATGTCATCATAACCTAAGGGACAACCAAAAGGTAGCAATGAACAAGTTAGGACCTTCAGTCCTTGGCTACCGAGCCACAGAAACCAGAAGCAAGTAGAATGTGTTATGTGGGGGAAAGTACTGGCCTTCACCGTTCTGCTGCACATTTACATATCTCCAAATCAGCTATCAAAATTAACCAAGTGTTTCTTAAGTGTCACACAGCATATGTGCTGTATGATCTTCCTGGATCGTTTTGTAACGCCTGTCACTGCAGCAGTGCTCCTTAACAACCCTTCATTACTAATATCAACTACCTTGTTCTGAAGATTTGGAGGTTATAACCACTTGGGATGATGTTCTGCCCAAAGATGGGCAAGAGATGATGAAGCGTATGTTTAAAGATTAGGAGACGGCCTCAGGGTATATCTGAATTGGAACTTAGGAAAAAGGCTGGAAGGCTAAACCAGAAGAGTCTCTTCCTCATCAATATTTCAAGAGCAATGAAGATCAAAAACTCCAGAGTGTAAAAACAGTTGCCCACCATGATTCATCCGATATTAAAAGCTGATATAGCGCTCAAACTCACCCCCAAAATGAGTGAGCACATCTCGTATTTTGTAAATAGGAGGCTTAAAGTTCAGCATCTGTGTTTCTGCATTTGGAATCCAAATCCTATGGACAAAAGAATACTCATCTGCATTCCATCTTCTTCTTTAAATAGAAAAGCTGTTTAGAGACAGAGATATGAAGTACAGGGAGACCTCACAGCAGTCCTCCAGTACCTGAAGTATACTACAGGAGTGAGGTCTAGAGGAGGGAAGCCTACAGGAAAGCTGGGGTGGGACTTTTTACAAGGGCTTGTTAGTGACAGGATGAGGTGGAACGTCTTTAAAATGGAAGGGGGAAGATTTAGGTTAGACAGTACAGAGAAATTCTTCACACTGAGGGTGGTGAGGCACCAGCACAGGTTGTCCAGGGAAGGTATGGATGCCCCCTCCCTGGAAGTGCTCAGGGCCTGGCTGGTTGGAGACTTGAGCAGCCTGGTCTGGTGGGAGGCGTCCAGTTTGGAACTGGATGGGCTTTAAGGTCCCTTCCAACCCAAACAGTTCTATGATTCTGTGATATCACAAAAAACTAGTCATGCAGCCCTTACCCAGACAAGGGTGATGACCTACACACCTGTAATATTCTTCATGCTGAAGTCATGCTTTACCAGTGGGAACAGAAGGGAAGTTTAGTTTGGCTACATCTACACTTGTACCGCCTACACATCTCTGCCCTAAACCACTGCAGGAAAATCAGGCAGAGTGCTGGCATTTTGGTTAATGCTCCACAGTTAAAAAAATTTACTGGACTTGTGTCTTCCTGAATGAGCTCCTCTTGGACCATACTTCGGTCAGGTGAAAACCAGATAGTTAAATATCCACTTCCACTCCAATTTTCACAAGCAATGAGCCAAACTCCCTAGAAAGTGCCCTTTTTCAACTCTCCTTTCCCCTACTCCACTGGAAACCCCGTACAACCACAGAGACCGAGCAAAGTACATAACACTATGACACCAAACAAATCTGTGCTCTGTAACAATCTTTCTTAATCCAGTTATTTTAAAATATTTTGCACATTCTTGATTTCTTCAACTTTTAAAAGCCCATGAGAAAGACTTGTTAGCACTGTTGCATTGAAAGTGAAAACAAAAGCTGGCTGTTAACACAGCGATATCACCAACTGTTATATGGCTTCATTCCATGATCATATAGGAAACATTGTCCATGTTGTTCCACCATTCAGGACAACAAGGAGAGAAATCAGTTTGCAAGGGGACAAACCTTCTATTGGAACTATAGAGGCCAACATATTTCATAGCATCATAGAATCATTTGGTCGGAAGGACCTTTGAGATCATCTAGTCCAACTCTACTTGTCTACTACTAAACTATCTCCCTAACATCTCATCTATGCATCTTTTAAACACCTCCAGGAATGGTGACTCAACCACCTCCCTGGGCAGCTGTGCCAGTGCTTGACAGCCCTTTTGGTAAGGAAATGTTTTTAGAGCCCAAATATTCTCTAGCCAATTCCTAACCATCAGTGCTTGCAAAAGTATTCCCTCGCATGACCAGAGGCCTGTGGAGTCCAAAGGAAATCCATCTCTCACCTTTGGTAGCAGCTGCAATTCTCCTTTACACACGGCTTATAGACTTCCACAGCTTTCTTAATTTGGTCAGTCATGGTTTTCCACTTGGCATCTAAAACAACACAGGAAGGACAAATCAAAGGAACTGTATCTCTTCAACTAACTGAAGCAACTAGCAGGAGCTGAAACAGGATTTTTTGTACAGCTGGCAACATCAACACACCAAAGTCCCCCAACGCACTCCAGAGCTGCTCTGCTCCATGCAGCTCAACTACAGCATGCCTAAAGCAAGCAGGGGAAAGAAGAGCTGTGAGAGGCAAGAAGAGAGGTCCCCAGATAAAAGGGGATGGAGAAATGGGCTGTGGCTTGGGCACCCCTTGATGGTCCACAGGCTGGAAGGGGAAGTGATGACTCTTTTCCTCATCAATATTTCATCAAAGTGACAAGCTGAGTCTTAAAATTGTCCAGTGTAGAGGAATCTACCACTTCTCTGGGGAGATTCCAACCCAGTTCTCTCAGCCTTACTTTGTGTGGTAGTCCCAGTCCTCTAATGATCTTAGTGCCCTTCTCTGGGCCCTCTCCAGGTCCTCCCAGCTTCCCTTGCAGCCCCGGGACCATTGATGGGTGCCAGGAAAGCTGCCTGGCTGGACAGAGAAAGATGCTGGACAGAGAAAGATGATGAACAGGGAATGATGCAGGACATCCTTCCCTGAAGGCACTGGCACAAATTGTTACTATTACAGAAAGTGGAATATTTTGATTTAAGCTAAAGTAGAGATAAGTTCCAGCTAAGTAACTTTATTTTTTTGAAAGTCAGACAGAATGTCCCTCTGACAGCATGTTTTTTATAGCATGTTTTTTTCAAACAGTGTCTTTCCAGACACTGTTCAGAGAGAAATGATAACATCTTGTGTTAAATATGGTCTGTGCTGAGCAGATGTGTCTCCTTCTATAATCACCTCTGTTTGCAGCCTTTCCCTGTCTAAAATGCACGGTCAGACAGAGCTGGCTCCGAAGCTCCAATAAGCAGAGCTTTGCCTGTTGGGAAGTTCATTTACAACAGTAAAATGAGTTCTTGGAAAGTAATAGAATATGCATAAGATTTCTGGGAATATTTATACATAAGTGGGAAATATATTCTGTTCCCAGCTCTTGTCACTGATGGGAATCATTTCCTCACGCGCCCAGCGCTGAAATAAAGGATGTTTTTGCTTTCCAAAACTCCCAAACGAGCCTTGGGAAGTTTATTTCCCGGCATTTTCGGCATCAGGACCGCCCCCCTCCCCGCCGGCCGCGAAGCCGCGCCCCGTCCCGCACACACCACACCAGACCCTCGGGGCGAGGCGAAACGGGTCCCCGATCGCCCTCTCACCTGCCGGGCCGCCTGCCAGGGCGGGTTCCAGCCGCCACAGGACGGTGGCGGCCGTCACCGCCAGCGGCCACAGGGCCGGCGCCACCCGCCCCATCGCCGCCGCGGCCAGCGCAGGGGGTGCCCCAAACAAAGATGGCAGCCGCCGCCGACAGCCCCGCAACAAAAATGGCGGCGCTGGCGAGGGGGCGTTTTGATGTCATATTGAGAGGGCGGGAAGTGATGCCCCAAACAAGGATGGTGGACGTTGCCGACTGCCCCGCATAAAGATGGCGGCACTGACAGAGGGTTTGATGGGAGCTGTAGTTCCCGCTGCGGTTCGGTGGTGGCAGTGTCCCTCCCCGCTCAAAGGGCTGCGTGAGGGAGGCCATGGGGGACCATGGGTTTTGTGTCTTGCGGAAATAAAGGCACTGGCGTGAGGGGGATCCCACAGTAGATGGGGACGGTGCTGTAAAAATATCCACTGCCCAGAGAAGGGCAGTGTGCAGCTGTGACAACTCCACCAAATAATCTCCTGGCTCTGCTCTTGTGCGCCTCAGGAGTCCCACAAGCTTTAATCAAAGAATCACAGAATCATAGAATCATAGAATCATGGAGTCACAGACTCATGGAATCACAGAATGCCAGGTTAGAAGGGACCTCTAGGATCACCTGATCCAACCTTTTCAGTGCTGCATAGTTTAAATGAGCATGTAACCCAGCACCCTGACAAGCTGAGCTATAAAAGTGTCCAGTGTAGAAGAATCCACCACTTCCCTGGGGAGATTATTCCAACGTTTAACTATTCACATGGTGAAAAATTTTCTTCTGGAATCCAGTTGGAATCTTCCCCAGGAGCAACTTGTACTCATTACCACTTGTCTTTTCCATGTGACTCCTTGAAAAAAGCGAGTATACTCCCTTTCAGAAGACACCCTTTATGTACTGGTGCATGGTAATAAGGTGTCCCCTACGCCTTCTCGTCTCAAGGCTGAACAAACCCAGCTCTCTAAGCCTTAATTCGTATGGTAGGTTTCCTAGTCCTCTGATCATTTCAGTGACCCTTCTCTGGACCCTCTCCAGTCTGTCCACATCTTTTTTGGATAGCAAGGACCAAAACTGAATGCAATACTCCAGGTACAGCCTTATGCTTATCTATGTCCTGCACATCTTGCATATTGGTGTCCCTTTCTCCCTTTGGGTTTTTGAGGAGGGGAGCTTCTCTGGGCACCTGAATTCATAAAGCACTTTGTCCAATCTGTAAGAGGCTCCTGGCCCAGCCTCTTGCTGTCACCTGACCTGAGTCAATTTGATCATTTAGGATTAAGTCATGAATCTTACTGTTACAGTATTAAGGCTTAGATTGATTTTTTTATAACCTCCTCTGCAGCTTCGGGGATGTGAACTGCAGGAAAAAAGAGAAACAGCAGGACTGAAGACTGGCAGCTGAATGCCATCAGGGTAACACGTATGACCTTCTCTTTCTAAAATGGTTTCTAAGAATACAGTCTTCAAAATCACCCCTGCTTGCTGTCTGGGTCAGTCTTTGGGAGACAAGCTCATTAATCCAATGCTGAATATAACAACCATGATGAAAAGCAGCCACATTAATATAGGTAAGAAAGGATGGTGCTAATCAGGCACTGTCCTAATACAAATCCAGACTAGGTGATCAATGTTTCTTCCCTAGGCTGAGTTTGGGAAGACCTGTTCCCTCTTTGTGGGGCCTGTATTCAAATCATAGAATCATTGAGGCTGGAAAAGACAGAATCTAAGATCATCAAGTCCAACTGTCAGCCAAACACCACCATGCCTATTGAACCATGTCAACACTAAACTTTCATCTCTCCTAGCCCAGATCCAACTTGGTTGGTTTGGATTCCAGGAGGAGGTGCTGTGGTTGCTTGTTAATAAGAAGGAGCAGCACTTATGTTAATTTTCTGCCTATAGAGTGAACACTTAGTGATTAGCCGTGCAAGCCACCAACTCGATTTGTCATAAAGGCCTCTTTTGCATGAAACTGAATTGGTTCTGTAGGTATTTGTAGGTTTGGATGCAGAAATAATGACCAGAAAACAGACCAAAGAGGAATAGCATGTGCTGAGAAGGAGCATGAAGGTCTCCCAAGGATTGATAAATTCTGGAGGCCAGTAGTCCTGATGATTCTTCAAGAGCCAATAAGCTCTGGGCACCAAGTGTTTACTCAATCTGTGCAAGGCCAGAAATGAAAGCTCGTATCAACCATGGGTTGTGTGACTGTAAGACAGGAGCTCCTACATTGTAGACAAAGACTACAGGATTATGTGTACACCTGTTGAAATAAATGACTGAGGGACTTTCTGAACACCTACTTGGAAGCACAACATGAAGCTGGGGTTGTCCTCCAACTGGGCAACTGGGTGACTGTATAAGTGAACTATGAGGGAATAAGTGAATGTTGCCTGTGTTATCTGCTATTAGTAGTAACAGCTTCGTGGAGTGAAAACCTTGAGTACTTCTGGCTGTCTCATTTTAAAGTCCTGTTGCACAGCCAAGAAATTTTTAAGCAAATCAAGATAATTTATCCCTTCTTTCCATCTTCTCCCAGACGGCCTCTGTCTCCCTTTTGGTTTCTGCATAGGATCTGCTTTCTTCCTTTTCCTCTACAATCTCTTTCACATCTGCAGTAGTCATAGATCCAAAACTGGAGGCTGGTCTGAAGACTCACCCAAAAGTGTGAACCTTAATTAAGCTAAACCAAAAATTGCCAATACTTTTATGCATCTACATTTGCCTCCAATGGTGTCCCTCAACCTTAGCCATCTCTAAATGACCAATCCACCCATCATTTCTTGCACAATTTTCTGTCTTCCCTCTCACATTCCACACCAGATTTTCTTCTTCTTTCTTGACTGACTGAGTAGAGACCTCAGTGTGCTGTTCCAATAGCATTTCTGATTGTTTCTTACAGCTCCTCACTAGTCTTCTACAAAGCCAGTAGAACTGTAGTAGTTTGCTCTGTAGCAAAGGTTATTTCGGGTGCTTTCTCTGAGGCAAAGAGTAGGAGTAGTAGTCAGCATAAATGTTTAATAGACCCTGAGAGCTAAGACTTTAAGATGAAGCTCCTTTTGAAGCTACATTTACAGCCTCTGCTCTCCCAGGCTTTGTATAATGAAAGCACCCCAGGCCACTATGGTGTGGTTTTGGCACCCACTCTAGTTCCCCCCAAGCACCTTGGATGGTTGTAAGCTTCAGAACCCCTAGACTTCCACTTCAAACACAGCCTTTGCCTCATCTTTTCTACCTTCTTAACTTCCTGCAAATCCAGAGCTCTGTGCAGGAGCATCTGGCTCTGATCTTTGATACCCTCCCTCAAACCCAGTCCCTCCCTCATTTTTTTTCTCTGCCAAATCAAGCACAAACACCCACAAATTTTCTTTCATCATGTTCCATGTGCCTCGAGTGGAAAATCACTTGGCTGTAAGTCTGGTGTTCTTGCTTTACATATTCAACATAGGTTAGAAGAAAGGTGCTTGGGAAAGAGTTTGTTTCTCTAAGCTGGTTGCAAGACCAGGCTAAAGAAAACATACTTCCTATATCTTGAATTCCTCTCAGCGCTGTGATCTGGCATTTCTACTTGCTACTGTCTGCCTTCATCCTTTCATGCTAAACAGAAGTGCTAGGTTTTCTGAACTGCTAAAATAAAGGTGATTTTTTTCATATGAAGAATGGCTATCCTACCTGTACTGAAGTTCTCCAAAAGTATGAGCAACTAGAGAGGTCTTATGTGCACCTGGAAAAGGTGGTGCTAGTATAAGGGGAAATACCTAGACATTATAAATGAAGCTTCCAGTAGTTGTGAGGTAGCTGACGTATGGCTTTTCTTATAGCGCTCATGCTTGATCATCAGGGGGGCTAGGCTGCTGCAAAAGGCTTGGGTTGTCTCAAAGCTCAATGGAGGGAGGGAGAAGGACACTATACAGGTGCTGAGGTTCAAAACTAGCGACTGATGTTACCAGGGCTTCTGGGGCTCAGCCCAATCTTTCCCATAAGAAGCCACACAGCTTCTAGACAGTCAAGATTGTTTCCTGCTGGTGAGCTCCTCATGGAGCTTCTTTTCCCTTTGGCTCTGAGCTGTGTCCTATAACACCCAGCCCTGTGGAGGTGTTGGACTGTGGCTGGCAGGATTCAGTAAAGCTGGCCACATCTTCAGTACCAGGCTTGGGGGTGTTTGGTGTTGAATATTCAATTATTTCATGTAGAGGAGGCTAATTATTACATTGTTACCACAGCTGGAGCACTGCATGAGAAGTGTAGTAACAGAATATGACACCCAGTAAAGTCTGGAGTCATGAACTAAGGCTCAGACTAAGACTCTGCAGGGTCTGTGGAACTGCTGAGCTGGACTGGGCTAAACAGGAGATCCTAGAGCCTGGTCTTGATGAAACCCTGTTCAAGTCCACCAGTGAATGAAATTAGTAACCCAGCCAGCTCTTAGCCCAGCCTGAGGATTTGTGAAAGCAACAGAAACACGAGGATACAAGAAAAAGTGGGCAAGGTGTCTGTAGCTGAAGCCTGAGGTCAAAGTTTAAGCACTTGTGCATGCTGTGGGAGCAACACAAATCAACTGCATCTGGTGCTTGAGAGAAGATACAAAAACGGCAGTGGTTCCATCCCTTGGAATTTATATGTGCCAGGGGATACCTGTGCTCATGACAGCAATGACAGTATTATACAGATTTTTTCATAGTGGCAACAGAGTGTAGCAGCCCCAGAAGGGAAGACAGACACCTGTGTAGTGAGAACCATATGTGTAAGTCCACACACAAACACGGGGGCAGGAATATAGTTAAGCCTTTTTACTTGTAGCTCTGAAAGAAACGAGAACAGGCAAATCCACCTTTCTCAGAGGAGTTAAGAAAACTCAGGACTCTTGCACAGAAGGATGAACTAAGAGATTAAAAACCACCAACACTTCTGCACAAATGGAAAAGGCATCAGTTTGTAATGGTGGAACACAGGGGGATTTGGAAGATTTGGAAGGTAGAAAGCCCTTGGTGTCATCAAGGGGTTATATTCAATATTTATACCCTTTCCATTTGAGTCGCAGGGCAGCAACACAAGCTAAAATTGAGTATATTCCTATAGAAAAGGCCTTGGCATTAGGCCATGGCTGTAAAGACTTTTTCAAATCTGTTTGAGAGGCCTCGTTAACTAAAAGTGATCATAAATCACTTTTTGCCATTGCCAGTAGGGATCTGGCAAACACCTTCCTGCAAACAGAACGTCTCTTTCTTTAGCTACAGTTGTATAACTTGCAAATTGAACACGAACCTGAGAAAGATTTAGTAGTTGCAGGCATACTCTCTAGAGCCTTTGACAAAAATGCTGTGGAACAAAGTCCCAGGTTAGATTATGTATATGTCAATTGGGGAAAACAAAACAGAAAAACCCAGCCCTGTCGGTTCTCAAATGAAATGCAGGATTTTATTGCTAGTGGTTTGCTGAAGACGAGACATTGCAGGATGTAATTAAGATTCTGCTAGAAAATGATTTGCACAGCTTATTCTGTCCCTCTTTCAGTTTAAAATAATTTAGATACCACTTTTCTGAGGCATGAAGAAAACTGATCCTTGAAATGTTGCAGCAAAATAAAGATACAGAAAGCCATTTAGAGCCTGAAGGCAGTGCGAGACTTCACTGCCTCCCTCAACAGTCAGAAATGCAGTGATGTTAAATGGAGGAGCGTGTGCTGGTGGAAAACACTCACCCTCTAGAAGGAAGTTAATGCAAGCCTACTTGGTGTGGGAGTCCTGAGCAGCCATTCTGATATCACTGGGTACTCTTCACGGGAAGGGACTACAGCATTGTAAGGTAGCATGTTGTTTGTAGCTGCTAATGCTGGGTATCATATACACAACAATAATGTCTGTCAATGGACTACAGTGTAGTAGAAGGTTATGTGTACTGCAGCTAATTCCCCATGTCTAAACCTACCACACCAGTGGACAGCAGTGTTGAAATACTGCCAGAAAGGGGGCAGTGTCAATCTGTTGCACTTCTGGCGTTACTCAGGTACAGTGGATTGTCATATCTGTGCTAACAGAAACTGATATCATACACGGGTGGGATGGTTGAGATAAGTAAACAGAAAAAGTGGAACAAAAACCTGGTATGATTTTGTGGTCTGGGATTGGCAATGCTTCACAAGCGGTACAGATACATCTTAACAGCAAGAAACAACAATTACAGATGGGCTGTGCTCTGTGGAGACTTTGTGATCATATGAAGTGATTGTTGTAGGCAGTGCATGCTGTGGAGAAATAGGTTCATGTTTCCCAAATTCCAGAGGGCAGTGGGAGAGTGTCAATTGCTCCCTTTTGTGGTGGTGTCAGGTTAGATTGGGGGTAGTTTGGAAAGGCAAAGCAGCTAGAAGTAGTGGTCTTTTTTTGCTAACTAACCACAATATAGGTTTTCCAGAGGACACAGATGAAAACGCAAGATATCTGGGACAAAAGGTCATTCATCGGGGCAATCAGACAGCCTGTACGTACTTGCTACTGTCCATCAGTTTGTGTAGTTCACAGGCATAACTCGTGGCCCGCAGGCTGAATCCAGCCCTCCACCTTGTTTTATCTGGCCCAGCACCTTGTTTCTCCCTGGTGGCAGCGCCGAGCTCCTGCCCCTGAGCTTCTGCCAGTGCTGGTCACGTGTGCAGTGTGTGACGCACGTTACGCTGCAGGAGCCGGCTGATGTGGCCCCCAGTGAAAATGAGTTCAACTGGTGTAGTTGAACTTGGTTACCCAGGGAAGCTTTGGGGATCTGTACCTTTCAGAAGCTCTCAGGGGAGGTACCATTGTGCAGAGGTTCATGCTGAACAGCGCTGAATAGCTAGAGCTCTGACAATGATTAATGCAATGCTCTTCAGGGTTCCTGGTCAGGAGTAATTCCTAAACAACGTGGAATATGGGAGCTCTTGTGCAGTAATTCAATTGGCAACACATGGCGTGTTCATGTACAGAGTTTTGAGTGTTGAGAGTGTTCTAGTTCCTCCTGAAGTCCCAGTATCATTGCTTCAGCTGTTTTGTTTCCTGATGATCATCATCACTGGAGAACTGGTGGATGTTTGTGACTCCTTAGACGTTAATCCATTCAAACTGTTAAATCATTGAAACATTGAACTGTAATTGTGAGCAGCTTTGTTCCAACTATTTTTTTCTGCAGAGCTGCAAAAAACAAATGTTTTCTGTATCTCAGCATTGCTTGAATATAATAGAATTTCCTTCTTCTAATAAACTAAAGTATTAAGTTTCTAATTTAGGGAAGGGATGAAATGAGTTGTGCTGTGATTTCTAATCATGGGAGAACTCTTCTAACGCACACATGTTCAGTGTTTGTCTTATAAAAATGGTTTCTTAATAATGCCCATTGCAGCTAATTTGTAACTACATAGTGTAAACATTGATTTCTGAAGTTTTTTTAATAGGTCCCCCAGCTACTTAATTATCACTTACTGACCTTTGTTTTCTAATGGTGATTAGTTTAGTTTCCTCAAACTTTGTAAGAGCTGGGTCTCAAGTGGGAGTAAGATGGACAACTTCTTATTCCATGTCTAATAGGACATGAAGGTTTCAAAAGCATTACTAGTTCATGTCTTCCCAAAGTGGGTTCTTCCCTTCATGATGATACCCATCTTAGCTGGACATCTAGAATGCTCTTTCTGGTTCAGCTAAATCTTGTATTAAGATCAAGGATAAGCAAATTAAAATGAGAACTTCTCCAGGGTTTACAAAAATCTTTCTTTCACTCAGCCTTGTGCTTATGGTAGGCTTCTTTCATATCTGACAGAGCTTTTGGTCTACGAATCAGCTGGATTCTTCAGTACTCGTGTCTATGGAAGTTGAGGGGAGAGCACAACCTGCTTCTGAGAAGAATTTGCCCTAATGAAAGTCTCTAGGCTAACTTAATCCCTAGTACAGCTCCATTGACTTGAACAGTTATCAGAGCTGAACTCCTCTTTCAGAAACTGAGTTTTCCATTGCAAGGTTGAGTCCCACTACACTATTTAAATGACAAGCACATTGGCTGTAATGTCAGAACATCACATCTGACTCTGGTGTTCTTGTAGAGCAGATGATTAGAGAGCAGTTCAGGGACTTGTCTGCCTTGAATAAGCTATCACCAACAGGAAAGGAGATGGTTGTAGAAAAAGTTGATCAGTCTCTATCTACATTTGGAAAAATAAAAGCTAAAACACATGGAGGGAGATTGGGAAAGAGTAAGGAAATTATGGAAGTGTCAGTGTCATTAGAGCCACCAGAGATTTCAAAAGCTTTTAAGGCCATTACAGACCATGGGGCACATTCCTTATTGTGTTTGTTTTGCTGTGGACTAACCACCAACCTGCATCAGGCACTAAGCTAGCAACTGTAGCATGTGACCTCAGAGTACTCTCTGCACTGCCTGTGCTACAAAAATAATAGTTGTACTTTACCTGTCAGGTAAACTCTACAGTTAATAAAGGGTGAATAATTACCAGCTATTGAAGATCTGAGGAGCAAGAAATGTATGCATCTAGAAGGCATTTGAAACAGTTGGCACAGAGTTCAGGAGATGGCTTGTACTCTTCTACAGCAACCTGGGACATTTTCTTGTAACAGGACGGAAAGACTATCCTAGGGCTAGGAATCCAGGCCCGTGGACCTTGTGCTGGAAGCAGCTGTGTTATGTAGAGTACCCACAAGGCTAAAAGCACTAGGCTTATTCAGTCCTCAAAGCAAGATAAATCCTGTCCTAATAGCACTGTTGGTTACTGAAGTATATCGAGAAGACTAGAAGTAGGAAGCATGGGGGAAAGTGCTAATTAAAACAAGGGGCACAAAAAAAGAAAGGTAGAGACTGATTTTGACTCTGTGTGGGTAGAGAATTTGAGAAAGGCTTTTACTGATCGAAGAGGAGCTTCTGGAAGAGACTTCCAAAAGCAGTAGTTGTTTTTCTTGTTACCTCCTATCATTACAGGGCTAGATCTGTTGTAAAAGGGATACTGAGATGGTCCATCAGTGATTATAGGGCACAGGTCAGAGATGCTTATCAGTCTGATAAAAACAGTGAGACTTTTCTTCTTGTTAATACAGTGTCACTGAAAACTCAGAAAATAGGACTGAAAGACACATTGAGATATTTTCTAGTCAATACCTCTATCTGATAGCGTGGCTAGCTGTATCTGTCATTCATGACCAACATTTGCCCTCTTCTTAAAGACATGCAGTGACAGAGCCTGCTCAGACTAGTAGGAATTTTTTCTCATTTTGGGCCTCTTTCCGTGTTAAATACAAATTCTGTCTTCCAATGCTGGCTTTGTAGCTCCTATGTAGCTTGTCCTAGTCCTGTCTGCTACATTTGAAGAGCTGATTTTTCCTAAATAGCTGTAGAATTTTGCACATCTTTTTGGAATAAAATCTTTTTTCCCTCAGACTTCGTCAGATAATCAAAGCTTTTTTGAATACTAAGTCAGTTTTCCAGCACATTTGCAGACCCTCCCAGCAAGGTGCCATCTGAAAGTTTAATAAGCTTGTGTTCCTTCATTCTTGTCATTAATGAAAATATTGAATAATACAAGTTCTGGGAGAGTTCTCTACAAAAACCTATCTTGATGCATCTCTCTAGTTTGATAGAGAAGTAGCAGTAACTTCACTGGGTATGAAATTTCCCCTTACTCCAAATGATGATCAAGAATAATTTGTCTTCACAGACTATGAAATGTTCCAAGTTTAAAATCTGTTAAGAAGAAAAGCCTCCAAAGACTGAGGAAGCGTAGAAGACACCTAAGAGTGGAATTCACTCATAGATTGTAGAAGATGATTCTTTCAATATTTATGGCACCCTGCCAGACAGCTACCTGGCCAAGACACCTCTTTGCCCTTAAACCTGGAGCATTAGAGAAATAGTCTCCACAGACTTTTGAAAAATATCTGTGGATTTAAGTCTTTTGGAACAGATATGACCTCTGTATAAAGCTTTGCAATTCCTTAAAGGTTTTATTTCTTTGAGAAAAGCTCTCATGGTTTGCTCCTTCTCAATCCGGAGTCATACATTGATCTCATACTCGTGGTACATTTGTCTGAGTGTAGCTGGGTACTACTCAGACATACTTCTGAGGATGCTTAGACATTCAAATAACCAAGAGGAGTGCTTGAATTTTTCAAGATAGTGGTGTTTTTTACTTTCAAGATTTAAGCAACATCTAACTTTTTGGTATCAGGAAGAGTGTTCTGCAGAAGGCAGATTATTTCCAATGCTTGTGCTGCCTTTCAAAGGGACCTCAACAGGCTGGAGAAATGAGCCAACAGAAGTCTCATAAACTTCAACAAATAGAAATGCCCAGCTTTTTTCCTGGGCAGGAATAACTGCATGCCACTTGTACAGGGTGGGAGCTGAGAGGTTGGAAGGCAGCTCTGCAGAGGAGGACCTGTGAGTCCTGGTGGATGCCAAGTTGAACATCAGGCAGCAATGTACCCTTGTGGCAAAGAAAGCCTGCAGCTCCTGCGCTGAATAAGGAAGAGCAACAACAGCAGGTCAAAGAAGATGATCCTTCCCCTCTGCTCAGCACTGGTGAAGCACATCTGAAGAGATGTCCAGTCCTGGGCTCACCAGTACAAGACAGACATGGGCTACTAGGACAAGTCTTGCAAATGGCCAGAAAAATAATTAAGGGCTTGGAGCATTTCTTATCTGAGGAAAATCTGAGAGGGCTGGGACTGTCCAGCCTAGAGAAGGGAAGGCTCAGGGAGATTTTATCAATGTGTATGAATGCCTGATGGAGGGGCGCAGTAAAGAAGACAGATCCAGACTCTTCTCCATGGTATATAATGAAAGTGTAAGAGGTAACAAATATAAGCTGAGACACAAGAAATTCTATCTGAATATAAGAAAGCACTTATTTTCCTCCCCTCTCTCCTTTTTTTTTTTTACTGTGATGAAGGATTGAACACTGGAACAGGTTGTCTGGAGAGTTTGCAGAGTCTTCATCCATGAAGATATTAAAAAAATCTGACTGTCCTAAGCAACTTACTCCAGTTGATCCTGCTTTGAACAGGATCAGACTAGGCAATACAGGTACCTTCCCACCTCAATGATTTTGTGATTTTTGGGGATGCTCTTACATGTTCCTTCAAAGCATCCATGTGTGGCACCATCATAAACAGGGCACTGACTTGAGTCCTGGTTTGCACAGAAGTCCAAAGGAGAAATTTGCATTTTGATGTAAGGGAATGAGAAAGGTATCTGTTCCCTGTGTCTCTCACACTTAGGAGAGACACCTCTGCATATGCCAACTGATGCCAAATTTGCATTTTACACATAACTAACTCTGGAAAGGCAAAATGAGGCAGTGAAGAAATCCCTGTGTGCTATAAATGCAGACCTTTCTATACATATAGGTCTGGATACATAATTAAGAATGCTCTCACTCCGTTATGCATTTTATCCTTTATTTATTATAGTTAATGTTTTCCTATCATTATGTTTTTAATTGCAGGCATAGATGGATATGTAAATCGTCCCCAGCCTGACCTAATCATGAAGTAGCTGCATTTTCTTTCCCATAATGGGAGAGGACACAGATGAAGCCAGTGCCCCAAGCCCTAGTCCTAAGCACAAGGTACCATTAGTTCAAATGTCTTGTTTGAAAAGCCAGGAATGGGGAGCTGCTGTGGGAAGGTCCATGGGAATTGCTGGGAGCACAGTCTGGTCAGGAAAAGAGACAGCACTTGCTCCAAAGGCAGATTCCAATTTCTGTACAGGGAAATTGCCTGTCTTCGTGCTTTTCCACAGCATGTAGGGGGATAGAACTGGAATGAAAGACAGAGGCCGTGTATCAAGAACCACTTTGCTGATGCAATTGATTTATTCTCCATGTAGAAACAACCCAGCAGAGCCTCAAATGATGGGCAATGAGCAAACAGCATATTGGATTTTTCTGTAAAGTATATCAAGATTGTGTATCTTTCTCAGCTTCTCAGGTAGACCTTCTCCTATTCTGTCTATTTCTTATTTCAACCTTTTTTTCCCCAAATTTTACAGTCTGCAGAGACACTTCTGTGGATACAGTCGGTCTGATAGACCCCTGATATGCAGTTAAATGTTGCTTTCTGAAGACATCTACAGGATGCTGAGAAATAAATAATTATTCTGTTTACTATTAGGTCAGAAAGCATTACCTATTGCTAAAATGTAGGATTCCTCTCTTACTTTGGGGTGTAGAACCTGGAGCTCTGCTTGTGCTCCGACTTCATGTTGTCCTATGATATTGCTGCTTGGGTTACCCTGTAACAAAAGTAAGAAGGCAGGCATTGTAAGGGACATTTTAATGTGTGTGTGAAGTCTGATTGTTATTTCTGTGCTGTTTCTCTATATCACAGAGCAGTAGTCATCCAATCTTTCTGCACCAACATTCAATAATTCTGGACTAAACTTTAGGGCTGCTGTGTTGCTGGGGTGTAACTGGTGCCATGTGAGGGAAAGTAATAAAGGAGGTCATTATACCAGTGGCATCTTGATGCCATATAAATTTTCTCAATGACCTGTCCTTAGCAGCTGGCCTGTGTAACTAGGTTGTTTGAACTGGAATTGCAAAGCCACGATGCTAGTATCAGCAAGTTCTGGCTGAAGAGGTGTCAGCCTTTGAGTGCCACCTTCTGTGGAGCTGAATTTGCTTTCCATGAGGGCTTTTCAATGGAATCCAAGAGGTTGTCGCAACAGCTCTCTGCCACCATGACACCCATACAACGTAGAAATACTCTCTCTGGTACAACCAGCTGTTGAGCTCTCTGAATTCCAGCCCTGCCACCCTTGTAGGAGCTCTGCAGTAAAATAAAATGTCCTGCAGATCTGGGGTAAGGCTGCTGGATATTCTCTTATTATCCCAGATCTGAGACGCCAGGAAGAAGGAAGAATTTCTCCTTCCCAGAACATTGTTTCTCATTAGCCCTGGTTTCAGGTAAACAATTTTTGGATGAACTAGTATCCTTTAGTGGAACAATAATGACTTAAATGTGCTCCTTCTGGGGCCGTGTGCTTTGTGTATTAGCCTCTCCTCCCTTGAAAGAAGAGGTGTCTGTATTCAGAGGTTTATCTAGACAGCTTTGTCATATCCACGTGGAGTAGCATACACTGAAACTTTAAAATGAGCCAGACTACCTGCCTTTTTGTTTTCTTTAAGCCATAGGGTGTTTCTGATTTGTTCTTTACTGTGCCCTTCTTGAAAGGAGGGAGTGCTGTGTTGCTGAAGTGGCAGTCTTGGGCAAGATGTGGTATGTGATTTCTCTAACCAGCTTTAGGGTTAAGTGCCATCATAGGGGTACTTGCCTTGCTCTCCCCTCCTGCCCTTCTTTTCCTCCCTGGAAGCAGGGAGTAAATGCTGCCCCAGCCATTAACTCATACCCATTGGGACAATAGGGCACTTCTCCCTCGGTCTCCAGGAGAAGTGAAAGCCGTGCCTGCTGCTGGAGCATCTTCAGCTGCAGCCCCGCTGAGATACCCCTCCTGCTGCTGAACTGTAAATCCCCAGCAGCTTTTTTAACCACCCTTCTCATACTACTTGAAAAATAACTTTCTCTTGTCATTAACGCTGATCTATAGCCACATTAACGTGTGAAATCGCTGGGTGTGAAAATGGTGTACTAACCACTACTTAATGTAATATTACCACAGTAATGTCTCTAAAAATATCTTGTCCACTTGATTGCTTTCATTGTGAACTAGAGATAATGTACCACTTACAGCTGATGATTAAAATTCATAAAGCTTTGGTTCTTAATTACAGCAACTTGCAATCAAAGTGAAATGTCAAATCCTGAATGTTGTTTATCTGTATACAAATTCACAAAAACAAGAAAATATAAAGATCGTCTACACAACAAAGCTGAGCTGCTTTACTTTAAGGTTAAGTAAAATAAATACCCATGTGAGTATTCATTAAGACAGGCTGGAATTAGTGAGCATGAGATCTTTGATGAGGTAGAACTCATCTCGTATGAAACGTATTTTTTGGATATTGAAACGCTTAAATTATGGAAGGGATTTGGAAAATATATTGTTGAAGATAGAAATGTAAACTTCATCAAAAACTGTTGTGGGTGGATGGAAGTAACTATTTGATGTGCTACAAATAGAAATCTTGCAATTCAGGCTCAAGATTAAGCCAAAGATGGAGATATTTGAAAATGCGGAGATGGATTCCCATTACCATGAAGAATTACTATGGTGGCTGGCAGGAGAGGGTAGGGTGCTCAGTTTCAAATGTCAAAATAACATACCTATAGTCATGCTCTTGGTCAACAGTGGCACTGTACAAAAAATCCCATTTTTTTAGGTGTCCATAACTCTGTATTTTCAGAGGTATGAGGGGTTTGGTGTGTTTGTTTGTTTGTTTGTTTAAGTTAGTGCTACACTCTGAGGGTTTACAGTTCTCTGGGATGTATTTTATCCTAAATTTACTAACACATGCTCTCAGCCCTTACTCCATATCAACCAAGCTCCCCTCCTGCGCCTTTTCCTTTGTTCTGGCATGCAATATACAGGCATAACTAAATGTAGACACTACAGTTCTATTCCATTTATAATCCTACTGGCATTCTTCATTTATTGTATTTGTCCTGTGCCAGTCTGGAAAAATTCAAACCAGAGGGAGCCAATTCTCATAACATTAGTAAAACGAAATAACATAAGAACAATAGGAGCACTTCCTTACTAAATCTGAGTGGCTCCATTTCTCCCTTCTGATTATATGTCACTTTGAAGGAAATCTGGCCCATTGTTTGGAAACTTCTTTAGAAAAGCTAAGGTGGTTTCACAGGATATTCCCACTGTCTACATACTGATCATTTCTCTGCATCCTTTTTGCCTGTAGATAAAAGAAAAATCTTTGCATAAGTGTGAAGTCAAACCTTGACAATGGTACTCATTTTCCTAGGCTTTCCACACCACCTGTCCCTTCAGGTATTACTCTTCCTGGTGATTTTGGTCACCCTTGCAGTGACACTGATGAGGAAAGCGCTCAATTTTAGGGCTAATCCCATATGTCCAAGTGTTATTCCCTTGGCAATCTGTCTCATAGACATTTGCTATTTGCCTAACTCTGTTCCAGCTACACTGGCGAACGTTTTCGAAACAGGAAAACCATTTCCTATGCTGGCTGCATCATGCAGCTCTGATTCACTGTGACTTATCCTAGCATGGAGTCTGTCCTGCTGGCTGTAGTGTAGCGGAAAGGATTTCTATGGCTGTGAGGCTTGATGACTTCCTCAGTATAAGCTCTCTCAATGTTAGCCTTAGCCATCAGCGGTTCCTAACAGCTCAGCACTTCTCTGGTGCCCTGTAGTTACCAAAGCTCTCCTCCTTGGACTGTTGCTACAGCAAAAGCTGTTCTCCACATGGATCACGCTTCGCTTGGAGTGAGCCTTGTGTTCTTTTATGGTTCTGGTTTCATGGGTGCCGTCCAGAAGTCATGCTCAGCCACAAGTAGAGCAGAAGTCTCTGAGCAATGCAGGGGCAAAGTCAGTCACCTTCTCTCCCCAATTCTGCCCCTTCCCAACTTCAGGCCAACCCCTTTTCCTTGGGCATGTTATGAGCTTGCTAGGATGTTAGCTCTTTATAGCAGCTTCAAAAGACCTCTCACCAAGCTGTTCTTGGAGCTTTCCCCTACTTCTTGAGTGTCAAACACATGGCCTGTGGGCCAAATCCGCCCCTCCACCTTGTTTTGTCTGGTCCAGCACCTTGTTTCTCCCCAGCGGCTGCGCCGAGTTCCTGCCCCTGTGCTCCTGCCAGCGCTGGTCACGTGCACAGCGTGTGACGCGCGTTATGCTGAAGGAGAGCAGTGGGAGCCGAGAGTTTGACACCTCTGCCCTGTGTCATACCTGATCCCTGTTTCACTGTATAACATGTATGTGGCACAGTCCGTTATTCTCATAATGAAAAGCTACTGTCTCCTCCCTCCTCTTGACATTCCAAACAGCAAACTAGTAGGAAATGTGCTGCAAAGGTTCTGTTCATATTTATGTTGTAGACAACTTGGCCCCTTACATCTCAAGCAAGGGGTTTGCAATACATCACTTCCTGCAAAATCTGTAAGACCACCCTTTCTACGGCCAAGTGCACCATGCTTTATGTCGAGTACTTGCAGCTGTAAGCAGCATGTGTGTGTACCCCCTAGTTTGCTTCCAGAGCTCCCAGTCTGCTGGGAGTCTCGAAAAGCTCATTTGCAGGTAACTGGGGTACCTTCCCCGTCACAGTGGACACACCTTTCCTTCTCAGCTTATTTTCCAGTCCCATTCTTGGGGTTGTTCACAGTCCTTGGGAGGTTTAGATGCCTCTCTTGGGAGTTGGCAGCTGTGCTGAGGATGTGCAAGGAGATGCACTTGGTTAAGCAGTGTCTACCTTGAGCACAGAGGTACAGATAAATGACCCAGTTTTCATGGTGCAGATGCAGCAGGCAGAACCTGGCACAGCAGTGAGGAGACAGGTAACCGGGAGTTAAATCCACGATTTTCTGAGCAGCCAGAGCCTGCTGAAGAGCATGTCCTCAAGAGGCAATGTCTGACAGCTATCCCACTCGCATGAAACACCACATGTCGAGGAATTTTATGTGAGCACAGTGGGCCAGGTTTGCATTTTGCCTGTTGCCTCTTCACACTTCCCGAATGCTGCAAAAAGGCCCAAGCGTCAAAGGGAAGGCAGCCCCTGGCAGTCATGCTTTGTGCCACTGGAAATCCTGCAGGCTCCCACTGCCATATGCTGTGGGTCAACTGGGGAGAGAAAGCTGTCTTGTGCCTTTCACGTTAGCCTTTTATTCCATGTAACAGGTTCAGGGCTGGTGATGACAGCTTTGGACCAAGGGGTAAGACAGTTAATTTAGATTGGGCACTTTGTCCTCTCTGGCTGAGGATAACTCTCCTTTAGATAGTGTATTCATTGCCTGCTCCGTGAGCAAGAAATCAGACTGTGCAAAGGAGGTGAGGAGGTACAACATGTGAAAAACATGTCCTCCCACTCTCCCTTTTCCTCAGGATAGGAGATGTTTGACTTCACACTCGAGGAAGCAGATGAGAAATCCTTCAGATGGTTAAACATTTCAAATGTTTTGGATGGGTAAATGCCCTAGATTTTAGAAATTTCACAGGAGTACTTGGGTTACCAAGTGGACCACAAAATGTTTATAGAGGTGTTCTTACCCTCCTGCTATTGACATCAGAACAAATAATGGAGTAAGGGAGGGGAGGTGGCAATCTTAGGGTAATGGGGATATAAATGGGTGATGCTAGGTTTCAAAATGAATTTCTCATACTTAGAAAGGACATGGCACACTTGCCTGGTTTCCGTTTCCCTTGTTTCAGAGAATATTTTATTTCTGTCAAAATTTGCCATTTTGGTTTAATAGTGTTTATGTTTTGAATGACGCTTTCTGTCCCAGAAGGCTGTGGTTCTGGTGACCCCAGGCTGAGGCTTGGGCTAACCGACAGTCACTGGGGAATCTGAAAGGAAAAATTGTCAGCACTGGTGAATTACCATTTAGTAAGAGGAAAACATGTGTTCTGGAATGCATAATACTGCTCCTCGGCGATGCTTGGCTTCAGCTTCTCATTCAGCAGCATGGTCGCGAGTGATTTTTCTTTCTCTCTGCAGTCAATATGATGTTGGTGAGAGGTCCTGGCCCAACCACCCAGGGAATTGAGCCCTGTGTAAGCCCTCAGCAGAGAGAGAAAGTATCCTGGCTACAGGCTGTTCTTCTCATCCGGTTTCAATGATGGAAGAGGAAACACAGTTTATACAAAACCTAGCCCCACCCCCAGAAACATCTTGCTTTGTTTACGTTCTGAACTAAGCCTGTAACTCTCACTGTTTAGAAGAGCTATCCAGACATTTCTCCATCTGACTGATTTCACATCTATTCCTTGATCTCATCGAGAGATCTGGCTTTTAGCTCCCGCTTGTGACGTCCTGCTTTTCTCTCTCTCCCTCGCCCTGCTCTCCAGCATCTGAAAGATCCCTGTATAACATGATTATGCAACCATGCAAATGGACACGGTTCTTTTCATTTACTGCAAACCCTGCTTCGGGTCTCCTGTTATGAAAATAAAATCGTTGGCGAGAGATGCGCTCTAGAAGGTAGCAGGAAGAGAGTTCTATGTGGCTGGATTTGAATGCTTGAAGGTGGTATTAGAGATGGAAACGGGCTATTTGAAGTAAACCGGTGTGCCACCATCTCTCCACAGGAACCAGCATCAGTTAATAGACTCAGACAGTTCTCCTCGGAATACTTTCCCCCTAGGAAATGGCAGTTACTTGCCTTACTGGCTGTTTTCCTCAGCTGGAGATTATCCCCCCCAGCCCCGAGCTGCAGAGAAATTAGTGGCGCAGATCTTCCAACAGACTAATTTGCACCCCGTCTCTGTAAACAGGCGGTTGCCTACTTCACTTTGCACTCAGACAGGAGGGCCTCAGGGTGGTCAGTCATACTGCTGCTGCTGTGTCCAACGCTCAGCACAAGGCCTCACAGCACCTGGCTGAGGAGGAGGAAGACGAGTGACAGAGTTCCTAACACAACGAGGAAAAAAACATTAAAAAAATGCACAAAGCTTGAACTGCTTGGTTAATGATTCAAGACACCGTAGCCACCTCTGGTTATCCCTGTAAGTGAAGATGCCCCTCTCCACCATGGCAGACGCAAAACCTGTTCAGTTTTGGTGGTCTTTCTTGTCACAGTGCCCAAGTTCCTTGCTGGGGCATCATGACCCTTATCCCACAGGATGATCCCAATTATTGTCCTTGTATTACATGTGCTGAGAGCAAAGGTACAGGACAGGCTGAGGGCTGCCACTGCCACGGGCTTCAAGCTTGTATCCATCTTCCTTAGGCAACTCCTTCCTCAGGCTCTGGTGGAGGTGCTACTACGCCTGTACAGTGAAAGGAATCCATTAGCTCTCTCCAAGTCTCTCCAGAAAAGCTATTTTTCCATTTCAGTGCCCTTGAGGAGGGTCCTATCTATCCAAAAGTTCCTCTCGCTGGGTAGCCACGGCTCCTGTACCTGCCCAGTTCCCATTACTGGGTACCGAGGCCTCCTGTATCCACCCAGCTCCCCTTACCAGGTACCCAGGGCGCACACACACGTTTGGGCGGTGCCGCTCGACCGCGACCGCTCCGACCTGCAGGGGGCGCCCCTCCCGCCTCCCGCGCTGGGGCCGGCAGGGGGCGCGCTCCCGCCTCCCGCGCGCGGAGGGGGGCGGGGGTCGGGGCGGGTGCGCGCTGCTGCTGCCCGCGGGCGGCCCGGGGCGCTGAGAGCAGCCTCCTGGCCTGCCCCCTCCCCCTTTCACCTCCCTTTCTTTCCTCTTTTATTTTTTCTCTTTTTTTTTTTAGCCTTTTTTCTTTTCTCTTTTCTCTTTTTCCTTTTTTATCTTTTATTTTTCTTTCATTTAATTTCCTTTTCTTCTTCCTTTTCCTTTTTTCTTTTAATATTCTTTTTCTTTTTCCCCTTTTTTGTTTTTCTTTTTTTGTCTTTATTTTCTCTTTTTCTTTTTCTTTTCCCTTTTTCTCTTGTCCTTTTTTCTTCTTTCCCCATTTTCCTTTTTCTTTCCCCCAGTTTCTCCCTTTCACTTCTTTTTTTCCTTCTGTGGGGATGTCATCATTGCTGCCTCTCCCCATGAACCACATTCTGCCTCTTGCTGCCCTCTCTCCATTTCCTCCCTCTCCCTCTGTCAGCTCTGTGTGCATAGCCTGGTGTGTTTCTCTGTTTCTCTCCCCACCACACAGCCCTCCCTCCATGCAGCTCTCTCCATGAAATCAAGCTGAACAATTGCACGGGAGCAGGTTTTCTCTGTTCCTGCCATATGTCTGTGTGCCCAGACACCACTTCTCTTGCAGTATTTTGAATGCATTCATGATGGAAATCCTAGGACAATAACGAAACTGTGGATTTCTGCCCATGCCTTTTTGGACCTTGGTGAGATCTAAAATCCACCTTGGATGAGATCTGGTGGATGGTTGTACTGATATTTTGAGCTGGTTTAGTTCAGAGTCATCTGAGATGCCCAGACCAGATACTAACGGGAGAACATTTCAGGGGAAAAGAGAGTGACTCCCAGAATGTTACCTGCTATCCAAACACCAAGAGAACATACCAAGTCACTGAAATGGCATCATCCTTTCATTTTCTTTTTATTCTTTTCCCCGTTTCTTTGGGAGATAGATATGGTTCTGTAATCAAACAACCCCTAGTAATTCCCCAGTTCCTTAAATATGGAAAGATGATGCCTGCCTACATCTGCAGGGTACCTGAAATGACAGTAGCCATAATCAGAGTACACTGCCCCATTCCCTTGCATATAGAGTTAGCTGAGGCTGCCTCTGTGGCACAGGACTCTCCTCTTGTCCCCTAATCTGCCCCTCTTGAAATTCTTGTAGGCCTGTCCCCTCTCACACACACGGAATGCACAGCCTCGTGTCCCTCCTCCTGGTAAAAAAAGGAGCTTTGAGGCTGGGAGCTGCACTGCCCTGTAATTAATGTACGCTCAGCCTCAAATACGCAGTGACAACAACTTAAATGTCAAAATTCCTAGTTAATCCCTTGCTAACAAAATATGCTTGGAAAGAGATGCCTCTGCATAATCTCCACTGAACAAGATCTTATTTTAGCAATACAAGTGCTTGGGAGATTTCCTCAGTTTGACCAATGAAACCAAAAGATTGACTTTGATAATTGCAGCTGTAAATGATGCATTTCATCTCCTCAGTGAAGAAACTCACTGCATGGGGGGGCAGAGCATACCAGAACTCCTCTACCCGAGCCCTCCTCCAGAGCAGTAGCAGGATGGTCTTCCTGGGTGGCATCTGTGTGACAAGGGATGGGATTTCTCTGATGTTCTCTGCTCTTCTCTCTGCGGACTCTTCCCAAGACATGTTTTCCAGCCCAAACAGCTAGCAATATGAGAAATTAAGTTATAGGGGGAAATTGATTTTTGTACTCTCTCCAGAGCAACTGAGCAGCGACCACAGACATGTGGTGTTTGGATTCCTCTCTTTATATGTTGAGGCTGTCCTCACACTTCTCCTGGGAAACCCAGGAAGACCCTGAGTGGTATTCACGTCATCTCCTTGTGGCTGTTTTAAGCCTTCAGTGTAGGTGAAAGGCAGAGCGCCCAAGGTGAGGAAATTAAACTCCCCACTGTTCAAAGCAGTCCAACATTTTCAGTGTTCTGGCTCCCTGCAGGCAGGATACTTACATTTCCAAGTCTGGCATCCATACATGCAGGGCAGCAGCACCCCCCCCTCCAGCAGGTTGTGGAGCCAGGGGGCCACGAACACAGGGTTTCTTGCCTGGGGTGGATCTGTGCCTGAGCTCCAGGCCCAGCAAAAAAATGCATAAGAAAAGATGGTGGGCCATGCTTGTAAGGATCACCTTGATTCAACACGCAGTCCTTGAATGTCCTGGTTATCTGTGTCTGTGGTGTTGGGGAATTCTGCCTTTCTGTCTGTGGTGTACACTCACGAGGTTCCTGCACATCAGCATCACAATACATTCAATGATAAAATGATATCCGCTTCTTTCCTTTGTGTTTTATGGGGGATTTGTTGCATCTGTTCTGAAGGCTGCCTGAGGGGTGCTCTCCCCACCATTATTTCAGTCTCTCATTTCAGCCTGACTCCGTTCACATTCCCTTTCTCACGCCGCCTCTCTTTTACTCAGCTTTGTTCTTCCACCACCACCTTTCACCAAAGCCTCTTCCTTCCCTACTGCGTTATCTTCTAAACATCTACCAGTTCCCTTTTTCTCCATTCCTAATCTGTCCCTTCCATCATTTTCTAAAATACCTTCTCTGCCTCCTTCTTTCTGGCCACCCAACACTTGCCTGTGCCTTAGCCATGCCTCCCCAGCTCCCCACCATGGGAACATCCCCTGACCTCGCAGTCGCTCCATGCCTGTCATATGCTTTGACTGCTCAGCAGCAGTCCCTTTGGTAGCACTTTGAACAGGCTGCACACCCACTGCCACCCCTGCTGCAGGCAAACAGCCATGGTGCAGGCAGAAGCAGCCTTCCTACTGCCTGTCCAACTCCATACTTGCTTGTCTTCCAGCATCTCCTGCTCGCAGCACCTGGAGGCAGGCAACTGGGCTGCCCTGAGCTTTGACCTGTTCCAGCACATCTGTGCTTATGTGTAGAGCTGCCCCCTTCTCTGTATGTCCTTCCTGCAGCATTTCGTTCCCCAGAAAAGTCCTTCACCAAGGATATATTTGCCCTGGTATTCCCCATCACTCCCCCACAGGGACTTGGGGGCTGCAGTTGTTGCCTCTCCCCACTGCCCCTGCCCAGAGCTGCCTTCCTCTGCCTTGCCTCACCTCTGGCGCCCCAAGCTCTGCTAAAGACCCCACGCTGCTGGACATGTAGACCTCGGTGAGATGGAAATGCAAGGGCCTTGTTCAGCTTAAGCCAACATGGAAAGATCTGACTTCTGGGCTAGGATGGGCTCCCTAATTATATAGCAATGAGTCTAAGGTGCTTGAATCCAAATAACTGTTAGAGATGGCTTTGTGTAACCTTGAGCTACCATCTTTCCCATCTTGCTGTGCCAAAATAAGCATGCAGCACACTCAGGAGTTATCAGCAGATAACTGGATAGTTTTGAAGCCTCTGTTCTTCTGCAGAACTTGTAGTGCTTCCATCTTTCCCTGTCCTTGTCTTATTCCTGACTCTCTTCCCTTCTACTGTGACTGTTTTCTATTTTTACTCTTGACAAAGAATTGTGGGCTTAGAGGCTCCTCTTGTAGCTGCAGATGTAAAATGCCTGTTGCATGGTGTTCATAATGAAAGAACTGCTCCTGGAAATTAACTAATTCACAGACCTAACTAATTATCTCTGCAGCCACACAGAGTTGTGGAGGAGTGTCAGTGTGGTTTCATTGCCGAGGGCGCTGGGCTGGGGGAGAGGGAGAGAAGGGAGGCGGGGAGACTTGTGTCCGTGATCCCAGCTCTTCCCTCAGTCCCTGCCATCATAAGCAAGTTGTTTCTGATCCCTGTCCCCCTTCCCCATCTCTTATTCAGTCGAGCTGTTCAGGGACGGAGCTGTTTCTCATTACGCCTGTTCAGTGCCATGTACAGGGAGGCCTTGACATTGCGGGGGTGCACTAATTGCTGCTGTTGTACAAACAATAAATACTGGAGAGACAAAGATTATGGAAACAGATAGTTCCATATGTCAGTTCGCCCCTTTCTGGATTTTCTTCCTTTGCTATCTCTGCCTCTGGGAGAATAGCTGCATGGCTTTGATAAGGGCAGATTGATTCCTCCATGGTGACACCAAATTTCAACTCTTTTCCTTCCCTTGGGTCCCACCCTTGTCCTCTTTGGAGCCAGAAAAGAGATTCCTGCAGACATAGAGAAATGCCAGGTTCTTCCACCTTAAGCAGCATAATTTTGACATCAACCCCGATAATGTTTAGAGCACACTGGGAGCCAGACGAGGTCGCCCATATTATTTCAAGGCTAGATACTTGGAGGAGAAGTTTCCGTCTACGCGTGATCCCACAGAGGTTCAGTACATCTATGATACCCACCCTGGCTCACTCCCCGCTCCACACGTGCCACTGGAGATCCCCAGGGAGTGTTGCTGGGCACTTGTGCGGCAGCACAAGGGTAGGTTGAGCCCACCGCACACACACCTGACGAGGTACTGCCAGGAGCTCCCCTGACCCACAGGAGGGTCACCCCTTCCTTCTGCCTATCACCTGCCCCCAAGGAGGCAGCACAGCAGCTGTGGCTTGTCCTTGCTGGGGTGGTGGTTAAGACTGTGGCTTGCTGAGTAATGAACAGCTCAGATAGATAGGTTTCTGAGGCTCAGGGCAGCCAGAACACATGAACTAGAAAAACCCCATTGCACTTAGTCCCAGTGGGTCAAGGCAGTGACAGCTGGTGCTGTTCGGGATGAGGGATCGTGCTCGATGTTGTGGCTGCATGTGCTCCCGGTTGACACACAGGGCTGAGCACTGCTGGAACCACAGCCAGTGGGTGAGGACGCAGAGGCACTGAGGCTGGGGACCTAGAATGATGAGAGGAAACAAAATAATTGCTGGATGAGGGAAGAGGTATATTCAGCTCCTCAACTTAAGCAGGCCTTCCCACAGGACTGCCAGGCTGTGCTTGCTGGTGAGCTGTGGCCACCAGGGACAATAAAGCAGGATGGTTGATGGAAACTAGAGGAGAAGGCTCACAGACAGGCGGTGCTCACTGAGGGGACAGACGATGATGACTGTCAGGCTGGGAGTATGCAAGTGCGTGTGCTGAGGCTCACCTGACACTGGGACAGGTGACAAAACATACCTGAGATCACTCTTGAGCAAACTATCTGGATTCCCTCCCCCCAGAAACAAAGCTCCTGTTGTCACTCCCCCTGTTTGCTACCTCTGGTTATTGCAAACAGCTTGACACCATGACATAAAAGGTGGTGCAAGGATGTCCAGGCCGATGAAGACCCAAGCCCTATGTCTGTGCAAGCACCATGAAGCCTGATAGACTTCATAGCTCAGGCCTTGATCCCATGGAGTCTTTCTGAAGCTTGTTTTGAAGCTGTGCACCAAGTAGTAAGGGTAAGACTTCTTACAGAAGGCACACTGCTGAACCGAGGAAGCAGGACTAGTACTGGACCCAAGATGACTCGTGTCCCACCAGCTCTGCAATGCTTCTGTGCTGTGAGACAGTTAGCAATGGCAGAGCCACCTCTCCCTACTGCATAGGTGTCAGTGTCACCAACGCAGCAAACGTAGATTAACTCTTTGGAAAACTGGCTGTCCCAACTGTGTGAGAAGCAGCTTTCAAAAGGACTACTTTGTCACCAGATGTCATCGCCGTCTCTGAAGAGATGTATCCAACCATGATTCCCAAGGACCTTAGGATGTGCACCCAGTCTGGCACGCTTGCCTTGCTTCATAAGGATCACTCTGATTATTGCTGTGGTTGGTGACTGTGAACCTGCAGAGAAACTGAAGACAAATGGAAGTAACTGGAGCTTTGAAAGTCTCCTCTTTGTAATTTCATGCTGCAAGACTTTATGTGTTTGTCAGAGCAGATGGTCAGAGGTCAATGATGAGGGCAGAGCAACTGCTAAGGAGATGTAAGAATTAACCTACCAAATCACTCTTCCTCGTTCAAGACCACTTGTGCTTTCAAGTTCTGTCACGCTACCAAGGCTGGAGATGTCAGTCTCATGCACCTGGTTCACACAGGACTCAGAGGCTGCATTTGTTTTCACAATAGATATGCTAGAGGTCTAGAGAATGAGATACTGTGCTGGTCCTTACTGTTCCCACACAGGTAAGCTCTTTCTTTTGACCTGGCAGTTCTCAGCATTATGCATTATGCCAATTTGGGCTGCCCACTCGATATCTCTGCAAGAACACGGTCAGTCTAGATGCCAGCTCATGCTGAATCTGGAGCAGGTAGCTCTCAGCTAATGACAGTAGAGAGCCATTACTGCAGCAGAGTTTTTTCCCAACAACTAGGGTTGTTAATTTACCTGACAATAGAAACAGATATTTAAGCAGAAAAAGGAATCAGCCATGAAACACTACTTCACAGTTTGAAGCTGTAATTCCCCTGCTGTATCCACTCGTGGGATCCAGCCTCTGTGCCCTCTGTCCCCTAGCTGCGTGCCCCAGCTTTGCTAGGTTTCTTTGGACCATCACACAGATAGGTATATGACATTCCTCTGCCTCAGGTGTGTCAGACTCACAGCTCCCACCATTCTCTTGCTCCTGTAGCGTAACGTGCATCACACTTGCTGCACACATGACCAGCGCTGGCAGGAGCACAGGGACAAGGAGCTCGGTGCTGCCACCAGGTAGAAACAAGGTGTCAGTCTGGGTAAAACAAGGTGGAGAGACGGGTTCAGCCCACAGGCTGTGAGTTTGACACCCCTGATCTACATCATCCCAGTCCTTGATCTATTGTGCCTCTGAGCTTGCCCTGCAAGGGTCTCCTGTCCAAAGGGTTGGGTGGGGACTACTGGGGCTGCTGAGAGGAGATACGAGGGACCCTTGTACAGCACAAACCTGCAGTTCACTTCAGGTGACATTGGAGCACTCTGCCTGGCTCTGAGTCCGACTTGGCAATTGCTTTAGTGCTGGGGCATGATTGCTGGAAAACCGTTCTCTGGTTTATGGCTGTAACCTAGGCTCGTACACCTGGACACAAGGGCTGACCTCTTCCTATTGTGTAACTGTACCTGGTGGCATAAGCAACCGGCATGCTGTGAGCATCCAGGCACTGTAACCAAAACACACACAGCCCAAATCCTTGATGGCTGGCATGCCCTGCCTTGTGAAGCCTAGTGTGGGCAGTGGTGTTGGTTCGGTTGCCTGGTGCAAAGGCAGATGGTGGACTGGGGAGCAGGAGGACTGTCAGCTCCAGCCTCAGCCATGCCAGTAGGGACAGGGGTGTGTGTGCAGCTGCAGCATTGGGCAAGAGATGCTAATGGGAAACAGAAGCAATTCAAACTGCATGGCAGTGAGAGAAACACTAACAAAGTTATGAGCTTGGAGCTTGTAACAGTCCTGCTAGTGAAAGGACTGCCAGTGAAATAACTATTTTTTCTTTCTTTTTTTTTTGTTAGGACACAGAAGTAATTCAGCTTGTTATACTGGGGCCAAGAATATTCTTCAGTGTCAACAGGATCTTGGGCGAGACAACATTTTTCCTGCTAAGCAGTACCAGAAAAAGAAAAGCAGCGTGTTGTATCCCCTTCCCATGTGCTCATTACTGGGAGCATTGCCTGTGTCCTCAGTCTGTGGGGAGGCAAAAGGTGAGGGGGTTCCCTGGCAGGGCAGTAGCAGCTCTTGGGGGTGTGCTGACCCTCCTTCCCAGCAGAAGTCTGTAGGTCAAGCATGCTTCAAATGGCACCCTTTATAGAGCAAGACTCAGAACGCTGGAGCAAGTATTTTTTTTCATCTGGGAAATGGCAGAGCACATTCTGGATAATCATTTCATGCTGCTTGGGAGCGGTGACTAGTTTGTTTTCTCTTTAGTTGTGTTAATTGTGTGGTAAGGTGCCTAGAGCCTTCTATTGGCATCTTTATTTATTTAAATACAAATGAAGAAGGCGTTAAATCAATTGTTCCTTTTTCTTTGCTCTCTCTTCTCTTATCGTTTTTTTCTATCATGTACATTTAGCAGTACCAGGGTTTTGCTTTTTCAGCTGAATTAGGTACACTAAGTGGGAGTCTCAGACCAAAACTTCTGCAGACTCAGTGAGGCTACACTGAAGGAGCAAGCACGCCCTACATCACTGGCTTTCCCTTACTGCTCTTTTACATATATTTCAGGGCACTTCCTAGCCTTATTTGCTGATCGAGGCTTTGGTGTGTGAGCCCCTGCATGCCTAACCCTCCTGAAATGCAAAATAAACAGAGAGAGACTAGATTACAGTTCTCTTTCCTTTTCAGCTACTCTGCCTTTCATCTGGATGGGCTAAATCTACATGACTTGGTTGGCCCCTTTGCTATTTTAACTTCTAGGTCCTATGGTTGAAAGCAGAACTCAAAATTCCTGGACTTGATCATTCTCCTTCTATGCAGCAAATAGTTTGTAACCAAATGGCAAACTATGAGTCGAGTCCTTCTCTCCTCGCCAAATCCATAAAAGATAATTACTCCTGGTGTTCAAGTGGTGGCATGTTTTGCAAGAGATCTGCAAGTCTAGTATGCAGCCTTTCAGATAGACGACGTAATTGTGCCTCTGATTATCCCCCACATACACCTTTTTTTGTTCCCAATGATTTATTAAATTCACACATTGAAAACTCCCTGGAAAACTAAGGTGTCTGTTTACAATCTGTTCATCGTGGTGTGCCAGAGTTCAAAATACCTGTATGCTGATTTCAGGCAATTTGTTATGCGTATGGACTGATGCAATCATGGACACTCGATCTTGAGGGGTGAGCAGTCTGCATCCATCATTACGTAGCAGTAGCAGGATGAAGGCAGACTTGGTCCTTCCCAGAGGTTCAGATGTATGTTTGCACCATGCAGAGGGCAGAGCAAAGGATGCTCTTCATTAGGGACTGAGTTCCCTCTGTTCTGAGTGTATGTGTTTGCTTTTAAACTTTGACTCTTCTCTGTCTCTGGCAATATCTCCTGCAGACGGATGCTGGCCTCTCTGCTTGCCCTAAATTCTATTGTACTTACCTCATTAGTCTCTTAATGACGAGCTGACAAATGTTTTCGCTTGATTTACTGGCAGTGCTACAGGTGTGTGGAGCACTTGTCAGTACCTTGCTACTACATGCCTAATTTTTTCAAATGGCTGGGTGTGAGAGCTTCCTTTGCAAACCGTCCCTGTACACTTACCTGGTATTATTCCCCAGCCAGGGGTTTTATCACATATCCGCACACAAAGCTTGCTTCTGTCTAAGTCCTACTACCTGCCCCCTCGAAAAAAAATCACACCCTATATATAGGTGCTTGTATAACCAGCCTTAAGACAAGGAGAAGCGGGTAGAGAAATGACTTGATGGAGCAGCCCTCACAGTGCTTGTGGGTATTCTTGACCAAGGATGACCTGGCACCCACCTTGGGACAGGCAGTAGGGCAGGGTGCAGCCCTACTCCTCCTACTCTTATGAGGAACTCCTGGCTGCTGCAGCCCATGGTGCAGGTTTGTACCCCGCCTTTCACCTCTCATCTGTTCGCCCTTTTAAACAAGAAAAGAAAATTTTCACTGATCAAATGCCAGAAAACAGACCTTGCTGCCACCTGCACGGGTGCATCACTGAGATCAAACAGATTGAGGGAGCAGGGCAGGTGAGGAGGTCTCCAGGCATTGCACAGCAGTGGAGCCAGAACTGCTCAGGATGGGAGGAGCATCAACATTTTGTACACACATTTCTTCACCGGTTGGGCAGAGCTCTTCTGCTCTTCTTCTGGTTGTGTTGCTAGGAGAGGAGTGCTCTGCTCTCTTTATGGCTATGAATAGCTCGCTCTTGTTTATTCAGCTCAGCTCCGCCTGCTGGTTACAACCACAACCGGCACCATCTCATTGCATGACGCCACCATAAAACAATGCAACTACAAGAGGAACAGTCCCTCCTCCGGCTGAGAAAACTTCAAGATGCCTCTCTAGTGCACCACTCCAGAGCCGTCCTTTTCCTCTACCACACTCCATGGAGCATCCTCTGCCTTGAGCAGGGAGGTCTAAAACCAGCCAAACAGTGCACTGTCACTCCCAGAAAGCAACACTGCCAGGCAGGACATGCAAAAATGAGCTCAGAAATCTGCCTTGAAAATAAATGCATGATCACTTCAGGGTCCTTTTGTCCTATTGCAGTGTTGGAGTCTTTCATGAGCTAGAAAAGTTACTTCTGCTTTTAGTGAAGGCTTTCTTGCATAAGCCCATGAATTCAAGATCAGGGACTTTAAGAAAAGTAACAGATGGCTTGAAAATTGGCAATAATGGGATTCTTGAGATTTTCTTAAGAATATTTTGTCTGAAATCTTACTGGGAATGAAGCATCAATGGCAATGGAATTAGGTGGGCTGCACTGACAAAGGGCAAATTAATGGGCCTGAGCAAAAGACTCTCCAAAGTGCTGCAAAATGTGACCAAGCATAGCATAGCATTTCTCCGAGGGACACAAGACAGACAAGCAATCACATCTAGCCTATACATGATGAGACCGGGTGCCTGCGTACAGGCATCCACAGAGACCCATGCAAGTTCAGAGCAGCACTGTCTGCACAAAATTCCCAGCTTTTAGAATAGCTTGGACACTAAACTGAGAAGAAGTACTAGCCAATGCAGAGCAGCATAGAACAGAGGAGGTATAGATGGTTGCTGTACAGGTACAGGTGAACCAACATTTCTCTTTCAGCTTTGTGAGTTTCCATGTGTGCATATTTCCCTTGGACATGTCATCTTTTTTCCACCTTGGGAAGTTTTGGGGGATGAAATCTGAATAATGTGTATGTTTATCCAGAGTTCCCACATGCTCATCAAGCTTTTCAGATAGATGGGCCACTGAATATCTGGAAATTCAGGGTTGGTTGACTGCACACTGGGGAGCTGAACTGTATAGCATGCAAGAACTATGTCTAATGAATCCAAAAACTATCAGACCTGCTGTGCATATGCTGTGAAGATCATCTGCGTATGTACAGTATATGCAGCGCGCTCTAAAGGTGTCTGGTCTACCCTGCACACCTAGAACATCTATATGGGGCAGGTGTATGTATCCCTGCTTGGGAAACAGGATAAACATAAGGGATATTTACACATTCTTGGTATATTCGTAAAGGAGGGAGTAGCTGAATGCTTCAGTGCAGTAGACAAGGAAACTTAGGTACACTCATGAGTGAACTTAGACTATCCTATTACTTGTTATGTGTTCTACAGCAGCCACCTAAACAACACAACTGGGGGCGAGGTTCTATCATACAAGACCATTGTACATGCACATAGTGAAAAGGAGTTATGTCCTTCCTCCCCTCCAAAAATCCCCCATCATATAATCTAAATTAACAGAAGTTCAAAAACAGAGCATTGCAATTCCTATTTGACAAATGATGAGCCAAATGAAAGCAACCTTGGTCTCCTAAAGCAGGACAACTCAATGTAAATTATGATCAGTTGATGTCTGGTGCTGGTGATGTTCAGAACCCTCAGACCCCCCAGATTTTGACAGTGAGGGCCAATGGCTTTAGCAGCTCTGTTCTGCACCTATCTGGGAAAGCCTCCGGCTTGACAAGGCAAAGCACAACAGCAGCAGCAGGAAGAGTCAGCCATGAAACACCTCTTTGCCTAAAGGCACAAGCCTCCAGAATGGACTTTGTGCAAGCCCCCAGAGAGGAAGATGCTTCTTTTTAAGGCGCAGCGTCCAAAGGGGTTAAAGCACCCATGGAAGTGATGGAAGACCCAGCCTGTGCTGTCTCCTTTGCCGCAGGGCTTTCCTGTCTGCATCTCCTATGGACATGCTCCAGCTCCCAAGCTGTTGGCTGTTTTGGAGAAAGAGGGCATGCTCCCATCTGCCAAAAGCATTATGATTTTCTTAAAAGAGCTGTGGCTTCCCTGGGCACACATACACTCTGGAGAGGAATAATCTGCAGGTATCACCAGCCTGACTGGTTGGGGTTTCAGTGGAGAGGAAGGGAAAACCCACGCTTCAGTCCACTCTCAAGCAACCCCTTCTGACTTCTACCTCATGTCTCTTTAACATAAAATTCGTAAACAGGCACTGGGCAAAGGGACCCATGTTTTCCTTCGTAGATGGAGATCAATGAGATTAAACATGTGCTTACATGCTGTCCTGAATTGGGGCCATGAGGAGAGCAATGGGAAAGTAAACAAAAGAGAAACGTTATGGAAATGAAGGAAGAAGGAAAATCCATCCTGCCAAGAGCAGCAGCTCTCCTCTGCTGCAAGAAGATACGGCCTCACCCAGAGCTGATTAGGCATTAGGAAGTTCAGGGACTGGGAGAGAAGACCAAGTCATCTTCATCAAGGTTTAAAAAAGATCTGAAAGTGTGAGGCTTGGAGCAGTGAAGAAAGGCTATCTACTAGAAGCAGCTGTTCCCAGAGAAGGTAAGTTTAGCCCTGGGTTGTTTTTTCTTATTAGCAGAATGTGGGTACTTGAAATGATCAGATTTCAACTGTGACAATCTATCCAGGTTTTTGTTCTCCCTTGAGAGACCCAGAAATCCTGAGCTGGACGTTAGGCTCAGGAGACATGCCAGAGCCTTGCTGCAGAGAGCACGTGTGGCTGCAGACCCTGTGCATCCGTAGGTGCACATGCTGCCCTACATCCCATTGTGGAGATTGCAGGAGATGTGGCTAGGTGTGATGATCGCTGTGCATATAGTCTGGCTTTGTTTTCAACAGGATGAGAGTGTCAGCCATGCTCTTCTGAGGACTCATAGTACCCTGCTCCCACCATTTCTCAAGCTTAGAGTTCTGTTGAGGACTCTGTGCCTGGTTGCTCTGCTTCCCGCAGCCTGGTTGGGGGTTTGACTGACACCTTTGTCCAAGGCTTTAGTGAGAGCATGCTCTACCAGCTCCCGGTGCCCAATTGCAAATGGTTTGATTTGGCTTTCTTACATGTCAAACACTAGACTGTATGCTTTTCCACCTTATATATTCTCCAAGTTGCCTTCAGACACAGAATCATAGAATCATTAAGGTTGGAAAAGACCTCTGAGATCACCACATGCAGCCATCAGTCCAGCACCACTATGCCTACTAAATTGTGTCCCAAAGTGCCAAGTTTAGGCATATTTTTAACACCTCCAGGGAAGGAGACTCTACCACCTCTCTGGGCAGCCTGTGCCAATGCTTCACCACTCTTTCAGTAAAGAATTTTTTTCTAATATCCAGTCTGAACCTCCCCTGGCACAACTTGAGGCCATTTCCTCTCATCCTATTACTTGGCACTTGTGAGAAGAGACCAGCACCCACCTTACTTCAACCTCCTTTCAGTTAGTTGTAGACTGTGACAAGGTTTCCCCTCAGCCTCCTCTTCTCCAGGCTAAACAATCCCAGTTCCCTCAGCCGCTTCTCATGAGATTTGAGCTCCAGCCCCTTCACCAGCTCCGTTGCCCTTCTCTGAAGATGCTCCAGGACCTCAATGTCCTTCTTGTAGTGAGTGGCCCAAAAGTGAACACGGGATTTGAGGTGAGGTTTCACCAGTGCCAAGTACAGGGGCACAATCACCTCCTTGCTCCTGTTGGCCATACTGTTTCTAATACAAGGCAGGATGCTATTGGCCTTCTTGGACACCTGAGCACACTGTTGGCAGTCCTTTCACCTAGACCTTTTGGTGCTATTCTGCTCCTCCAGCTGGGAAATTTTTAAGATTGTTTCTGATTTTCCAGCCTTCTCTCCCAGCTTTGCTCTCTCCCTTCTTCTTTTTCTCCCATCATTCTTGGTTGCAGTATTCCTTCCCTGCTTGATCTCTATTTCTCTTTCCTGGGAAGCACCTCATTTGCATCTGTCCTAGTATCCAAGCTACAAATTAGACCTGATTAAAATCTATCACAGTGAAATCCTGACTTGTATAAAACTTTTGAGCTTTGGAGGGGGACTGTGGGACTGTAGGAGCTCTATTTTTGGGAAGTGGCTTTTCTATTGAGCACCTGAGTTGAAAAATGCACATTCCCCCCTTCTGCTACAGGTTCAGATGACCTCGAAGTAGGTCACTTCACCTGCCTGAATCTGTTTTACCACTTCTTAAATTTAGATGAAAATACTTGTTTGGGTTAATAAAATGTCTTTGGGATCATTGGACAAAAAAGCTATCCAAGTGGTGATTATTATAATTATTTTTATTAAATGAAATCAGCTGAAGCTTGTGCAACACTCTTCTGGGCTCCACAGACCTTTTTTGCTGAGACTCACAGAAAAAAACCTTCTGTTGTCCCTGGACAAGGAAGTGTTTTTTGAGATTGAGTTTTGTGGTTTTGTTATGAAATGTATGACAGTCGGTCATGTGGTTTGCTTTCTGGGTCAAGTGAACCCTGCTGAACCCATATGTAAGGCAGCAGAGTTTAATGATTCACGCCAGCTATGTTTTGTTTTAGCTTTTGCTGGACAGAGGGGCGTGCAAATCTGAACATGCAGGGAGCCCTGTCAGCTGAAGTCACTGAAAATGCTTTTTCCCGATCTCTGTGAGCCTGGACCCAGGAGTGATGGGGCAGCCTCATCGTTGGCAAGACCTTCCTCTTGGGTGGCCAGAGGTAGCCATGCCTAGAGACACCCAGACATTCCCTCTGGGGAAGCAGGCTCCCTCATCCCTGCTGTTTAAAGCTCTGGTGGTTGCAAACATTTTCAAAAGTCCATGAGGGCTTGTTTTTGCTGATTCCTCCAGTACAGGGTGACACCTCTCCTTGCCTTTCTCTCCCTTCTTGCCATGGTCCAGGCTTGGGGCTGTGAAATGAAGCTGACGCCAAGGCCCTGGATCTCCAGTGCTTGGTGTGAGAGGTTATCCACACAGCTTTGAGGGAACGGGACAATTCCCTGCTGGCTCCTCTGCCGATGGCGACCCATGAGGAGCTGGAGTGTGGGAACACACAGTTAGTGCTGGTGCTTGCGAGGGAGGGATGCTGCAGACATGCAATTTTTACAAGGGCAAGTAGTGATAGGACGAGTGGGAATGGCGTTAAATTGGAAGGGGAAAGATTTAGATTAGACATTAGGAATAAATTCTTCGCGATGAGGGTGGTGAGGCACTGGCACAGGTTGCCCAGGGAAGCTGTGAATGCCCCCTCCCTGGAAGTGTGCCCCCTCCCTGGAAGGCCAGACTGGATGGGGCCCTGAGTAGCCTAGTCTGGTCAGAGGGGTCCCTGTCCTTGTCAGGGGGGTTAGAACTGAATGGGCTTTAAGGTCCCTTCCAACCCAAACCGCTCTGTGATTCTGAATCTATGGTTCTATGATTATTGACTTTGCAGGCTCTTAGCGCTCGCTTTCCTGCTGGAGCCCCGCATGCCGGGCGAGGGAAGCGGGAGCCTGGAAGCCCCAAGGTTTCAGGGCCGGCTCAGCGCGGAGGGAAGCGCGAGCAGCGCCTGCCATTTTCCCGGCGAGGCGGGCGAGCTTCTCCCTGCACCGGCGGGTGCGGGTGCGAGGGGAGGCGGTGTCACCGACGCTGGAGTTCGCATGGAGGAGGAGGAGGAGGGAGGAGGCAGGAGGAGGAGGAGGGAGGGGGCCGCCTTGTTTGTGGCTTGTCAGCAGCCGCGGGAGACAAGCCTCCATGTGTGAAAGCCGCTTGGCATGAATGCCTGGGCCGTACCAAGCGCCGCGGCGCCCGCGGGGGGAGGCTGCCCCGCCGCCCCGCCGCCCCGCGCAGACAATAGGCCCCGCACGGGCTCCCCCTGAGTCGCCTTGATGCTGCCCTGAGCGCCCGGACCCGCCGCTGCCTCCAGCTCCCCTGTCCCCGGCCCCGGCCATGCCGCCCCGCGCCGCCTGAGCCAGGTAAGCGCCGGCACCGCCGCTCGGCTCCACTCGGTCCGCCTCGGCTCGGTCCGGCTCGGCTCGGCCCCCAGGCAGCCCGCGCGGCGCCGCCGCCACCGGGGCCGCCTCCCCGGGCTGGGCTCGGCGCGGCTGCCGGCAGCGGGGCGGGGGGCGGCGTGCGCGCCCGCGTGGGTGGAGGCGGCCCGGCGGCTGCCGCAGCCCCGACGCTGCCCGGAGCCCCGGTCGGATCGGATCGACTCGGTCCGGCTCAGCTGGGCTCGGTCCGGCTCGGCTTGGTTCAGCTCAGCTAGGATCGGCTCGGTTTGGCTCTGCTCCGATTGGGTCGGATCGGTCCAGCTCAGCTCAGCTCGGCTCAGCTAAGCCCAGTTCAGCTTGGCTCGGTCTGGCTCAACTCGGCTTGGTCCAGCTTGACTCAGCTCAGGTTGGATCGAATCGGATCGGTTCAACTTGGCTCTATCCATCTCAGCTTGGTTCGGATCAGTCCAGCTTGGCTGAGGTCGACTCGATTGGGCTCAGCTAGGATCAACTCGGTCTGGCTTGACTAAGCTCGGTTTGATCTGGCTTGGCTTGGTTCAGCCCAAATTGGCTTGGTCTGGCTCGGCTCAGCTCAGCCCAGATCAGAGCAGTCTGGTTCAGCTTAGTTTGGTCCAGCTCGGCTTGGCTCAACTCGGCTCAGTTGGTCTGGCTCTGCTAGGCTTGACTTGGCTTGGCTTGGCTTGATCCGGCTTGCCTCTGCTGGGCTCACCTCTGGCTCGGTCTGGCTCGGCTTGGCTCCATCCAGCTCAGCTCGGATCTGTCCAGCTCGGCTTTGCTCAGCCCAGCTCAGCTTGGCTTGGCTCAGTCCAATTTGACGGGCAGAAAGTTTTGCTGCAGGCGGGCAGTCGGCAGCCATGCCTCAGTTTCCCCCTTTGCTGTCAGTGGTGTCCTGGGGGATCCCGGGAACAGCACAGGGGTAAGAGAGCCGGGACCGAGCGTGGGATGGACAAAAAGCTCCTTCCACCTGTTGGCCTGCTGTTACGGAGGCTTTAGGGGGTGGTGATGGTGGGGCTGAGGATGAGGAGGGGGGAATTTGGGGGGGGGCGGCATCTTTTGTCACTGCTCCATTCCTTTCCCTCCGGAGCCAGCCAGACACAGAAAGTGTACCACAGGGATAGGAGATAGGGTTTTGTTTCCCCCCGCCTCCTGGATGCTAGGAGATTATTAAATGAGATGTATTTACAATTGCCGTTTATCAGCAAGTAAATATCCAGCTCGGCGTGAGAGCAGCAGTGTGCCAGCCTGCTTGGTGGCTGGAGATTTTGTGGCTGTTCTTCTACTGTTGGTGAGGTGAAAATGTGCCAGAGCAACCAAAAAATACAAGCCCCCCCCATTCTCACGTCCAGCCTAATTACAGTGCTGGGTTCGGTTGAAAAAATTTGGAGGGTTGTTTTTCCCTTTCGGCATAAGATGCAGAAAGACTCCTGGTATATTAGGTGCATCCTCGCGAGGTGGTGTTTTTAAGTTTTGTTGTCTGCCGTTGCTCAGGTTTCATTGATTGTGATTGGTTTTTGTTAAAAAATAACCTACAAGAATCCCAGCTGCACGAATGTTCATCATCCTAATGTCCTGACACAACCTAAGGGAGGCAAGAGGGGGAGAGAGTGAGGGTATGTGCTTTTCCAGTCAAGGCTGGGAGGAGAGCATCATGTGTTGAAAAGTATGAGCAGGAAAGGGAGATGGGGGAGGGAGCCTAAATTGTCCTGAGACCCTATTCAATCCAGCAAGGAAGATGGAGGATCTTGCTGCTGCAAAAAAAAAATGTACGGCAGAAATCTCAGCCAGCTTCTCTCTGACTTGTTACCTCCCTTCAAAAAATAAATAAATAAGCAGGGAAAGAATCAAAGCAAACCCCCATGATTTGCTGTGACGTTTTCCATGATACCTTTCTCCCACATGCTTTACAGTCAGGGAGTCCGGTGATGGAGGTATGTGAGGAGCAGGGAGTCTGAGGTTTTTCGTCACAGATGGGGGAGAAGTATCAGGTCATGTTTGAAAGGAGACTTCCCAGGCAGTGAGCTGGGGAGAAAAAATCCTGTTCCAGGCAGCTGGACCTAGGGAGGAAAAGGCTCTGGCACCTACGGTTCTGATCCAGGGTAGAAAACCTGTGGAGAGAGGCTGTAGACAGATGGGGGAGCAGGGAGGAAGGATACAAGGAAGACCTTGGATGGGCTCCTTGGAGGGCTTTAAAAAGGGGGGAATTTCAAACTGAATCAGAACACAAGCAAGGATGGAGCATAGCTAAGCTGAATGTGATGCAGCAGGACTTTTTGGCATGGAAGAAAACGGAGGTTGATTTTTCTGACCCAGCAAAGTTTGGGGCAGTCGATAGGGGAAAGAGGTCTTTACAGCCAGCTCAAGGGGCAATAGCGACGCAGGCAAGGATTGCAGCTGAGGGGATGGCGAGAGAGACTGTGTGGCTTACCTTTTTCATAATAGGTGGTTTCTCTGGTAGGGGTACCTTGTGTTAAAATGTCTTTGTAAATTTCTATTGATTATGTTGCAATCTGGCAACAGCAAGGAGAAAATACCCATCTTTTGTGAAAAATATGTGTGTGGATGAAATAAAGCTTTTTCATAAATGCTCCTGCACACCCTACTTCTCTGCATGCATGGAAACAAGCAAGTTTGTGCAAACACACCTGCTTGTGTAGCACATTATTCCTCCTCAGGGGCAATGTGCACACATTGTAAGCATGGTTCCTGCACAGTCCCGGCCCAATTCCCGTATTTTCCTCAGTTTACATAACAGCTTATTCTGCCAGCCTGGTAGCAGTGGTATTTTACAGCCAACTTTGCAATAGTACAAATTACGACGTGAAGCACAGGGCAGCTGAGGCTGAAACCCAGTATGTGCCATGTTTTAGCTTTTCCGTTCACGAGAGCATTCCCATGACAGAGCAGACACATAGCACAGACATCGCGTGCACAAACGATGCCATAAAAATGTTATGCACATACACGTGCAGAGGACTGATCTCAGGTCAAACATACTCGAAGTTGCTCTCTTTGGGAAGAAGCTGAAGGCAGAACAACAGCGCCTGCTTGTCTCAGACAGCTCACATGCTGCTCCTGCACACACAGATCACACTTGTGCGTGGTCCACCTTTCCTCTCTGGGATCACCTGTTTGCATTTCAGCTGGGCTGGCAGCGTGGGGAAGTTTTTTACCCCCTCCCCCCAAACAGTGTTTTGATGGCCTTTCTGTTCCAGCTTGGCACTGGATGAGCTTGCGCCGCAAAAGCTTCACACCAGGGAACTCTAATGAGCCCCCTGCCTGGCATGCTGAAAAGAAAGGCCAAGGGCTGAGTGGGTATAAAAACAGTGGTATGGAGCCCCCTGGCCAGAGCCTGAGCTTCCACACGAAGGCTGGGGAGGGAGTGGAGTCTTCAGAGTCGTCGGGAACGGCAGTGCTGCAGCAAAGGCGCGAGAAGATACCATGTTGAGGGGAGGAGAGCAGGCTGCTGTTTCCACATCATCTGAAAACTCAATCTGCTGTCAGGACAGAAGGAAGGCTTGTGCATATTTTATGTCACTTTTCTTCTTCTAGGACAAGCTGCTGATCTGATCAGCTATGCACTTTAAAATCCTCGACACGCTGATCAGCAAGTATGACTCGAGGCCAATAACCAGCCTTGGCCTTCTGCCTCTGTTCCTTTGTGGCCAGTCGGTTGCATCTCATGCTGCCCTTCCATGGAGAGCGCGTGCACAATTAAACCCTGCACGTCGCTCCTCAGCCACGGCATGGTATGTGACTGGCCGCATGGAGAGGGAAAGAAAATGGCAACGTGTCAGGGCTGGGGCGGGGGGAGGCAGGGAGAGGAGTTGGCCATTTTTTACACTGTTTGCTGATGTCTAGAAGAGGTCTAAAGTGGGTAAATCATTTTTCCTTTGAACTGGTTTTGTGTTGCTCCAGTCAGCTGCTCTTGCCTCTGAGATCTTCAGTAAGTGGTAGCCCAAGAGTTGGTGGGGCTGGCAATAAACAAAACATTTCACTCCTTCAGCCTGGATTTTGTGGCATTGGGAACTGTCAGACAAGAGGATTCCTCTTCAGTAGTTATTCAGTGCTGCTCCTGTGTGGTGGAGCCACTGGAACCTCTCGCATTGATCCTACCCATTGGAGATGCAAGCACTACCGATGATCCTTGCCCTAGACAAGGGGTGTCAAACTCACAGCCTGAGGGCCGAATCCGTCCCTCCACCTTGTTTTATCCATCCTGGCACCTTGTTTCTCCCTGGCGGCAGCACCAAGCTCCTGCCCCTGTGCTCCTGCCAGCGCTGGTCATGTGTGCAATGTGTGACGCGCGGTACACTGCAGGCGCAGGAGAGCGGCAGAAGCTGAGAGTTTGACACCCCTGCCCTAAGGGTGCCAGCATCTTGGGCATCAAAGTTTTGGTAACAGTCTCAGGCACAAATGCATTATTCCTGTGTTCTGTAAGCAAACTGATTGTCCTAAACACCATTTCGGGACACACAGAGAAGAAAAGATTTCTATGTGATGTGGACTTACGCACATAACTGAGTTAATGTCATCCCTGCTTTATCCTTTACTTGTCCCACTTGAGAAACAGTGGTCTTGGACATGGAGATTTCGCAGAACTTGAGGTTCTGACACTGATTTGACAGTGCTTTAAAGCTGGGATCAATCTTACTGGTGAAACCTCGAAAATGGGGGTAATGCTTGCCTGCCTCCCAGGGAAGGAGCAGCACGCTGGATTGTTTGCGTACGGTTGTGAAGTGCCGTGTGCTCCTGTGCAGACACTACAGCGGGCTCGCACCCCATCACACGAACAAAGCATGTGGTTTTGCACTGAGCATGAGTCATGCTACGATAACTTTTGCTACAAGTATGCGCACACTCAGTGTGCTGTCGGGCAGTGCATTCTGTTTTGTCCTTCCAGCAGAAAACAGCACAACTTGCCAGTGACACGGCCTGTACATGTATTCCCATAACAACAATATTATAAACATATGGTAAACCTGGTATAACAACTGCTGTCCGTGTCTCCACGCAAAACAAGGAGCTGATTAACAGAAACTTGAGGCTGTCTGAGGCTGTATCTCCCCAGACTGTGATCTCATCAGCTTTCCCAAGCTAACCACAACCTGGTCACTGCTCGGATTGTAAACGTGGAGTGGAGGGGGAGAGCAGTTTGCAGGAATGGCTATTTGTGATTCAGTCTGCTTCCCTCTGACTCAGTCCTGAACCATCCTCGGTAGGGTATTTGGGGATAGTACGCTTCGGACGTTGCGCATCACTTTAGTTCTTGGAAGAAATTCTACAGTACCTGGGCTAACTTACAACTGACTTTTGTCTCGGCATCTTTTGTAGAAACAAAAACTCTGAAAACTACTTCTGACTATTAAAGACGCCATGGTAATTTTTGCCAAAAGAAGGACGGGGGGGAGGGGGTGGTCTTAGCGCTGGGCACTTTGCCAGACTCAGAGCTCAGGAAATTGCAGTCTATCTAGGTAAAACTCCCCTATAGTTTAAATGAAAAAAAGTATTCATCTCTTACTGTCTTACAGGGTTAGCACTGTGTTTCTCTGAAACCTTAAACAGACAGTACATTCTAGCTGGAGAGGTGGTTACAGTTGCTTGCTGGGAGAAGAATATTTTATGCAGAAACTGAGGCTTTTTTGCATTTTTGGGATGCTTCTAATTGCAACATGCTGTATGTATTTTAGGTTATTGCAAAGCTTGGGCAAATATGCGGATCAACATAAAAGTATAAGCACAAGGAAATACACTGGGGTGGTGTTTGTGCAGGGGGCAGGCAGCTAGCAAATACACATTTTTTTTCTGTAGCAGAAAAACATGGATCATTTTTTTAGTCTTGCGCGTGTGCATCTGGGGCTGGATTTTGTATGTTTAGCAGCAATTGCTTTTGTAAGCTGCTGCTAAGGCACGTAACTGGCCGTGTGCAATTGCAGTAATGGAATGTGAAAATGCAACTACACACAGACCTGTAATCTTGCATGCAAAATAGTCTTGGTCTAGTTCTCCAGGTACAAAAAATGGTCTGAGATTGTACTTGCCTTGCCATTTAGCTGCATTCACCTGCATTTTTCAGGTGGCAGCTGTGTATATGGAGTGCTGAATGATTATCCTTGTTATTTTTCCTCCAAGAAGGAGGAAATTAAATCATTACTAGTGACTCGTGTAGTACATTTGTCATAGTAAGCACAGGGTAAAGTTGGGCAGGGGGTTACAATGGTAATTTCATAACTCTCTGAAATCTTGAGGAAATGCATGGGCCAAGAAGGAGAGCAAAGAGGTAAGCTTTGGTTCCCACTACAGGCAAAAGAGTATTGGACCGTTGAGTTGGTCGGTGGTGTCCAGCCTCAACTTCTGCAAAATCTGGTTCTTTCAGAGCCTCCCAAAACAGAACAGGCGTTTGGACACAAATGGATGCAGGGCTGAATATCGACAACAGCAAGGGCCTGGGTGCTTTGTCTCCAGCCCAGGGCAGCACAGACCGAAGTGTGGAACAGGTTTCCTCCTCATTCAGCGGGTGCAACTCAGCCCTGCCCTAGCAAGGCAGGAGCGGCCAGGGGAGGCCAGGGAAATGGTTCACTTTCTCCACCACTTCACTCTCCAGCTTCTCTGGTGACAGCGGTAACAAAGGGTCGCTCGGCATTAGGTGATACAGATCTCTGTCAGCCCCGTAAACCTGAGTCCCGCAGGCTTCTCAGCAGCCCTTGGGGCTTGGGTGTCACTGTCTGCTCACTGCCTGGGGTGGCCTAAGACTGCCCCCCTGGAGAGACAAGGCTGCATCTTCTCCACAGGGTCCAGAATTATACATTTCTTCCTACCAAAACCCATGATTTTATTTTGGGATCATTTTATTGCCATCCTGGGACCTTGACTGCAGTCACTTCCATTTTGCATGCTGCTCTTTGTAATTGAATCTCTCAATGTATAGTTAATCCACTTGGCACCACTGTTTGTAACTAGGCACTGCTTTGCAGCCTTCTGTCACTTGTTTTCACAATTGCCATCTTTAGGTTAGTGAGGATGCCTGCCGCTCAGCTTTTCACCCGATTGCTATACTGTCATGGAGGACCTGTGCTTGACAGTCAGGTCCACAGTCGGCACAGCTCCTGTCCTTTGATCTGAACATCAGCCAGGTGTGTAGCATGACTTGGGTAATGGAAACTAAGCCTGTTGGATTTAATTCTCTTCTCCACCACTGATTTGCTGTGTGTGATCACGGGCAAGTCCTTTAACCTCAGATGGCCTCAGCGGACTTATCTACTCCAGAAAGGTGTTGTAAAGCTTAATTATTGCTAGCTCTTCAGAAACCCCCAGGGAAGAAAAATGCATTTTATTCAGAAATGTCTCTGACCTCCCTGGCCTTTCTAAGCCGTCTTGGTGGTGCTCGGAGATATTCTCTTTCCTCCCTTAATAATGTTCCCTCAATTTTTCATCTGTACATTCACCCACTCTCTCAGCTGCATCTAAAAATGCCAAGCTGTCTGAAGTCATGGAAATATTTTTATAAACTTGACAGGCACGACAAACATTCCTCCTCGGCAATAAACAAAGAAGGTACACAACCTGCCATTAACATCAGTTTATAGCAGAGAGACCTTCGTCACTCATTGACGAGGGAACCCTAGACAATTCCAGCACTAGCAAGCCGTAAAGTAGTGTTGTCTGAGCATAGGAAAATACTGAATCCTTTGGGTTTCTGTGTGCAGGGAGTAACTGGGAAGCTCTGTTTGTTCATGTGTGTACAGGAGTGCAAACAAGCATCAGGTATTTGGTTTATCCATGGCTCTTACAACCTCTATTTGGCTTGGGTGTACATGGCATTGGGAGCTTGTTGTTTGTTTGTGTGCACGAAAAGCCTGTTTTCCATAGTGGCAGATGAAACATGAAGGTGGTACAAATTAAACTGGATAAATATTAGACACCTAAGAAAAAACTCTGCAAATGAACGGTGTTAGTGAGTGTTGCAAGAGCAGACTAGCCTCCTGTGCACCCTCGTCTCTGATTTCCTTGCAGCTGGTCATAGGCTGGTAGGGTTGGCAAGTACCTGAACCCACACCTTGCCATCTTCTCCCTGTGGGTAATTCTCTATGTAAGCACTCAAACAATGCTTGTTTTGGTGCATTCTAGGTTGATTTGCTCTGATTATGTCTAAATCCAGATCTCCAGAGACTTTGGTGCTAGTGAAAAAGAGCAGACATCACTCTTTCCTATGGTGCTTTGGTTTGTTTCTCATTCTTATAGCAGGTCCTCTTCCGGCTAACTTTGGGCAGCGGCCTCTCTTTGGTGTGTTCAGGAGAAGAAAGTCAAGACTGTCCTTCACCCGTATCTGACAAAAGACTCTAAGTAGGAAGTTTTCTTTTCTCTCTACTGTCTCACCCACTCAGTGACTCTCTCAATCTCTACACCGTAGTTCCTTAAAATGAGGGTGACATCTCTTCACTCTGCTTTCACAAAACCTTTGAAAGCTAAAGAGAAAGAGTGCAGGGTTTTTTTTTTCCTTCTCTTGGGAGACCATAAATCCTCTCCTCTCCTCTCCTCTCCTCTCCTCTCCTCTCCTCTCCTCTCCTCTCCTCTCCTCTCCTCTCCTCTCCTCTCCTCTCCTCTCCTCTCCTCTCCTCTCCTCTCCTCTCCTCTCCTCTCCTCTCCTCTCCTCTCCTCTCCTCTCCTCTCCTCTCCTCTCCTCTCCTCTCCTCTCCTCTCCTCTCCTCTCCTCTCCTCTCCTCTCCTCTCCTCTCCTCTCCTCTCCTCTCCTCTCCCCTTCCTCTCCTCATTTTAAGAGTTCTTATTATATTCTGTCCCTTCAGGTCTCCTCTACTTCCACCGCTCTTGCAATCTGTCTCTCTCTGCTGTTTCCACATCCCTTTCTATTTGCAGCTCCCTTCCTTCTGTTCATGTCATTTTCTTCTCTCACCCTGTATCTTCTACCCTCCCCCACTATTTATGCATCGCACACTCTTCCTATCGCCTCTCTCTAGTTTATCCCCCAAATTCCTCCCTTGTGTGTCTCTCTGCCATGGACCCCTTTTTGTTCTCCCCAGCTACGTGTCCTGACAGGCCAGCCACACGGGAGACACTGGCAGATCTGGCTGTCCAGAGCCTGAGCTAGAAGGACAGGGTGTGGGTTATCTGGACAGCCCCCCTCCACGGCCATGGCTGGCCACTTGGGCTGGAGCTTGCCCTCTGACAGAGCAAGGTGAGACTCCCTCTGCTTGTGTGCCACCGGCTTTGGACAGGACTGGCTCAGGTCTTGTTCTGAGCTAGAGCTTGGTTGTCACTTCAGTGTCTGCGTGCTTTAGTTCTCCCTGGGAGCCTGATGAAGTCTGTAGTCTCAAATTTTGTTTCCTAATATCAGCTTACCTCCTTGGACATGGCCTTTGACTTGTTCTGGTGTTGGTCTGTTGTCCTATTCATGTTTCCCCAACTCGGCCCTGGCTCTAGACGCTCTGCCCTGAAAACATGGATTGTGTTCTGCCTGGCTGCTTGGAGACATCTGTGGTTGTCAACAGGAGGGGGACTGTCTCCCTTCATTGCTCCCAGCTGAGTTCTGGATCCCATGCTCTACCAGTGAAAGCCCTGATGGAAGGCAGAGAGGACTAGCAACAAACATCTGGGGAAGCTCTGCATCTTGCTCAGTTGCACTGAGCCAGCAAGCCAGCGCCCAGAGGGTCAGATCTGTGCTCCATTCGTGGGAGACCTGTGCTTAGCAGGGGACAATGATCTTTGGATGGGACAGGGGCAGCAGGGTTTCTGCATTAGGGAGAACCTCTCTCCCATACTCCCAAGAGAGCCACCTGATCTCACACAGAGGCCATCCCATTATCTGATATGAGACAGAGTTTCCTTCAAGTCAGCTGGAGTGGATGCAGCCTGTTTAACCACCTCCCTGCAGGGACAGAATTTTGGCTGCAAGCATCATGGCTGGCAGTGACAGTTGAAAGGTGGTGGCTTTTTGGATAACCCTTCATGGACTCTATTTTGCCTCCCAGAATGGGGACATGTGGTGTGTAGAGAAGTCCTTTCCCCAGGGCACGGGAGGGATGGCTGCAGCTAGGCTGATGGGAGAGCTGGCCAAATCCAGGCTCATCAGGTGTTTCTGACAGCAAAACATGAAGAGGTCACACAGATGGCCATGCACTGATTGTCATCTATTGTCCTACAGGACAGGGCATGGTGACTTTCTGGCCTCCAGTAGTATTAACTTTGTTTCTGAGTAGCATCACATTTGTCCCTGCCAGGCATCACTTGGTCTGGACTCATAAAACCCATGAGCCTCAGCTCTCCTAACCAGACGGTTCCCGATTTCTCCCTTCTGTCTCTGCAACAGCCCGAATATTCCTTATTATTCCCTCTCAGTCCATACACCTTTTCCTATTTTTCCCACAGCCGTTTCTCTCCTTCTCCATACCTGCTTCACCTGTTTTACCTGCTCTTTCCCTCCCGCTCTGCCTCTGGGCTAGGTCTCTCTCCAGACACCAAAATCGTATTCCTCTGCCTTGTTTGCCTTCCCATCTGCCTTCCTTGTCTCTGGTCATGCTGTGAGCTGTCAACAGCTAGGGGAGAGGAACCATTGTAAGAGCAAGGCAGATGCCGGAGGGTGTCTGGGAGAGCAGAAGGGGAAGGCAGAGCATGAATAGATCAGGATCCATCACTTACTGGTGTCTTTGGCCTCTCCCAGGTATGTGCTGTTAGCACATGGCAGAAGTCCCCTTCCCTGAGAAGAATGATTTTTCCATTGCTTCTACTTAACTGTTGGCAAGCTCCCGAAAGGTTAATGAAGTCATTCACTGCAACAGCAAAAAGCACGTCTTCCCGTGTTTTGCCTAAATTAATCTTTGAGATTACAGAGCAGCCGGTGTACAGGGCACAGGACATGCGGCTGTGTCCTTGAGTCTTGTCACCCAAAATGCAGCTCTGGGAGTATCATGTAGGCGATACTGTCCACTCTACTCTTTGAGATCAGCTTGGGTTAAAACATCATTGGAAAGCTGTGGCCTCCACCTATCGTTATTCATGTTTCATTGTGTCTAGAGGGGACTGGGGAGGAGGTACCCAGAAATTCTTCACAATAAGGGTGGTGTGACACTGGCACAGGTTTCCCAGGGAAGCTGTGGATGGCCCATCCCTGGAAGTGTTCAAGGCCAGGTTGGATGGGGCCCTGAGCAGCCTGGTCTGGTGGGTGGGAGGTGTCCCTGCCCATGGCAGGGAGGTTGGAAATGGATGATCTTTAAGGTCCTTTCCAACCCAAACATTCTATGATTCTATGAATGCCCATAAGCCTCCCCTTCCTCCCATTGTGGTGGACCCTCGGTTCCAAGTGATCCTCTTTAGAAAGTGTCCTGTATCAGGTTTCCTTCCCACTGGATTTTTTTTTGTCTGAGAAGTACGGAAAAAATCATTCAGTTGGTTTTGAATCACATGAGTGGGAGCAGGAACCAGCCCCAGAAGATAAGTGTTCTGACCTTTACTGTGCTCAGATAACTGAAAATAATAACAAATAAATACATCTTGTTTCTGAACCTCAGACTTAGGGATGAGTCCCTGCCTTATGCAACAAGAGCATGAGCTAGGGCTCTTGGGAGGACTGAGGATACAAACCCTGCAGCTGCCTGCAGTAAGCAGCAGCCCCTTTGCTTTCCTTTTGGAAATGCAGCTGGTACCAACACAGGTATTCAGGATTGGAGGGGTCATGGCCAGTGTCCCCACTGTCCTGCTCTCTTACTGCTGGGGCTTTGAATGTTTTTGCATGGCTAGCACTCTGGGAGAGGAAGAGTTTGATTGTTTCTGGCTTGTGTCTGTTTTCTTGCACTTTCTGCCTCTTCTTTTCTCATATAGGGTTGACTGTGTAGGGCTGTACAGAGCTGGCTGTGAGCTGGACCTCTGCCTGTAAGCAGACCCTGAATAAGAGTATGGAATTTGCTCAAAAAAAACCCAACTCAAAACCGTATTAAACCCTCCAAATCAGTGAGGGTTTCAAAGTAATTGAGGGAGCTTGTCTGGAAGGGGGACATAGTGAACTGTGACTCACAGCAAGTTCCCCAGGTCTGGGTGTCAGGTCACCGAGTCATACCTCCGTCATCCCCTGCAGGTGCCCCTGGGGAGGTCCTTCTGAGACAGCCTGTCTTTGCAGGCCATGGGTGACAGTAAATATTTGTACACTGCATAATGAATTGCTGATATGGGACTGGGGTCCCATTGTGCAGTGTGCTCTCCAGACACCGGAAAGAGACAGACCCTGTCCCAAAGGACTTATTGTAGTCCAAAATTAGAGCATTCATGGTGCTTTCTGTAGTTGTTGTGGCATGATGTTCCTCCACCAGGACGTTGCTTCCCTTCCTTCCTCTGTTATGTAGCAAGCTTGTTTGCTTGTTTTCTACCATCCAAACCATGGTCGGCTAAAGAGACACCTGTATACAGAGCCTGGGGAGGATGTTTAGGAGGCTTCTGGCACTCTGTCAGCATAAAACATCTTATTTATTAGAGTCTAATGCCCAGCTGGGATGCACTTCTGTTCTAAACCTCTTGAATTCACCTCTTTTAACACTAAAGATGCCATTCAGAGAGCTCTCCTGGGTCTCTCTGAACACTGCCTTGATTGTCTATCTACCTCTATCTAGCTCAGACTTTGGGTTCAGTGATTTTGTTTCCATTAGAAGATCTTCTCCAATTCACCTCTTCCTGCACGGCTTCCAGCAGATACCCAAATAAATATGATTCTGTGGGCTGCTGTATTGCAACGTATGGAAGCATGTACATTTTCAACATGCAACCTGATATGTGTATGGATGCTTGCATTCGTGTCTGCTAGTGTGTTTGGGCTGGAGGAGATAGCAGTGAAGGCCTTGGCAGCTGGGAAGAAAGGAATGACAGGCTTGCCAGGGGAGGGAGGAGAGAGTTTGGTTGCTGAGATGAAGATTGGGTAACAACTGGAGGGGGAGATCAGATTTAGGATCCATGTTGCTCACTTAAGAAAATAAGAGTAGTAGTACATTGTTTATTGGAGATTGTGTTATTCCTGTTCTTTAAATATTAATCTTCCGCTAATGGTACTGCATAAAGAAGTGGCACTTCTACAGGAATTTCAACGACAGCTGGAGGATCAGTTCCAGGAGGTATTGTAACCAGGTCAGGTTGGTCTAGGGAATCCTGCTGGGCTCAGTTTCAACAGGCTTTGGAAAAGAGAAGATTGTTCATGAGGCATTTGGAGGGGAGTGGGGGGGGATGTCTGTGACTCATCAGGGAACAATGATCACTGTGAGGATAAAGGGGGAGGCTGGAAGAAGACCTGGAGACAATGGTGAATTCCTGGGTTAAGTGGCTTCGGGATTGCAGCCTGAAGTATGAGCAAGCATAAGAAAATGAAATGTTTATGAGGAAGCTTTAGGAGTAGTAAAGTCAGCTGGTAAGAGAAAACCAAAAGTAAAAAGAAAGCAGGTTTTACTACATGGTGTGCCTTGAAGTGGATCCTGGAAGGCTTGAATTTGAGGTGGGAGTTGGACAAAGGGATGTACAGAAAGAGGTGGCCTGTGCAGTGAATGTGACTGGACCATTCTGTGTACTGTATGATAACACAGACTGGCCAGTTTGCAGCCTTAGCTGACAAGCTAAGCAGAGGTGCTGAGGGACAGGAGTACCCAGCGACTACCCAGGGACAGGAGGTTATGTAGGTTTTTGAATTTCATAGTGTAGATGAATGGGTGCCAGGATGGGTGCTCCCAGACAGTTCTTGGATACCAGTCCTTGTTTGCATTTGAAAGATGTCCAGTCACTTCAAGACACGGGACTGGTATTTTGGTATTCTTCTTTCACTCAGCCATGAAAACGAAATCAGCACATACTCCTGGGGGAAATCATGCTACTGGTGCAAACTGTTTTTGAGTGAGAAGCAACTGCTGAAATACTGGCCAGCTCGCAGTCCCCAAAATATCCAGAGAAAAATACAGTGCTCAGAGGTTTTGGTTTTAAGCTTTGTGTTACCCACTGGTTCAGTCATATCAACATGAGGTGTGGAACACCCCAGCCTACTGCCTGCAATTGTTCCCATAAGTCAAGGGCAGGTCTAAATGGTACTTGTCTTGGTCTCTCTTCTACCTGAGAGTCTCAGTGCTGAGCTGGTGCAGAAATTTTGGGGTTGGAGGGGAGAAGGAGAAGGTGTAAAGTAAAGACGGCTTCATGGACTGTCCTTTATTTTTCTGACTGCAATGTAAAGCCAACCTTGTTAGACGCAATCAAACTGTGAACATGGTTATTCTTGTAGCACAGGTGGGCTTTGCAAGGATCTCCATTAGCTTGAGTCAGCCTCTTCCCTCAGCCGTCACATACTGCACAGCTTAGCCACTGTTACTAAACAGTGTTGGGATGTAGTTTCTAATCATATGCAGCATTGTTGGAAATCATGCAACAAGTACATATGGCTATCAGTGTGTGTTCAACAATATTTTTTTTAAGTTATAGTAAATCTTAGCCCTGCACAGTGCCCTATAGCAAACCTCCTTCCTCTGTGCAGCAATCGTGGTGAAGTGCACTGAGAAGATGTAACCATCACCGAGTAATAGCGGTCTGTATGTTTAGAATGAACCAGGCCCTGATGGGACACAGCTCTGTTAATCCACTGTGTCTGTTAGAGGAGAAGGTGACTTGGGCCTTCAGAAAGAAACGCCTTCAGAGACTATTTCTCTACCTCAGAAGAATCTGAGATCATATGAGATCTTGAATTTGAATTTTAACAGAGCTTACCAATTGAGGAGGGGCAGACCATTTCAAAAGCAAAGTGCTGATGAGTTCAGGAATGACAAAATCACCCTTGGATTTTTTTTTTGTGTGAACTCGTAGAAGTCATCTATGTTAGTATAAATGAGATCATTTGGCCTAATTAGTTCCAAGCTTAATTAGCAGTAATTATCCCAACATGGGAGTAATACCCGAGTAGGAAGTACTGAGTCCTCGATTAGATAGATCTCTAATTGGTGTTACAATATTGTAATTAAAGCATGCTTATACGCCTCTGCCTCTGCAAGTGATTTGTTTTATGTCTGATTAAACAGGGAGTCCAGCAGCCTCAAGGAGGCCAGGACATCACCACTGATTGAACCAGTGTATTGTTCTTTGTTATAGGGAAGAAATGATGAATCACATATACTGGGAAACACTGTGGGCCAAATTAATCCTTTGAATAATTGCTACTGGAGTTAGGGAAATTACAACTGGGGTGAATTTGGCCTGAAGTGCATAAGCTCTATCTGTATATCACACAGTTAAACAAATACTCATTTGAATGTGCAGTCTGGCAATTACACCATCAGACGACTGCAAGTACCTTAATCTGCATTTGCGATCACTGGATTGCATGGGTGAGTTTGTTTGGTTGCTGGGTGATCATTATTAGGTTGCACATTCTGCTCAGATTTTGCAGAAGGTGGTGCCATGTGTCCCAGGATGTGCTGCACCCCAAAGCAGAGAGTGCCCTCTCCTTGTCGGGCTGAGACCCAAAAGGTACCACTAGGGTCACCAGGAGCACCCTGCAAATGGAGGTGATGAACAGATAAAGTGTCCTCTTTTCTTCCAGCATTACCTTATATCTAGCCAGTCTGACCCTCCCTAGCAGAAGACACTTCAGAAGAGCGGGTAAACCATATGTTTTTAAAAGAAGTTTAAGAAAAAGAGAGTGAAATGGGAAGTTTCTGAAATTAGTCAGCTTCAAAACACGAAAGCTCCTTATGTCTTTTTAAGAAACCACCTCCTTAGGAGTTGGCAAGTGTGCTGCTTTATTACTTATCTCTTTGCTACATGAGTGGGCGACTGTACTTCCTGATTTGGTTTTTCAATATAGAGAGATCATCAGCATAGGTCTGTAGAGGACAGTAACTCCTCGCCTACAGAAAGTAACAAATAGGAATAAGGATGCATGCATCTTCTGGCTGTCACAAAGGATTTCAAAGCACATTTGAGTCATAGACAAAGAAAGATGTCAGCTTATTTCCACTTTACATCTGCAGAAACTGAGGCACAAATCAGTTACTTCTCTTGCTGCAGTTCATGGAGCTGATGTATGGTAGCACTAGGAATGCAGTACAGATCTCATCACCTTCTGCTTCATGCAGAAAAACATCTTTCTTTTCCAAGAGTGTCCAGAAGGAGGGAGGTGACATGAGCAAGGGAATAAAATACACAAAATTCTGTTAAAGCAATATTAGGGATAAGATTTTAAACACCCCATATACAGGAATTCAAAGCAAGGGTTTCCATAGCAGCATTGCTTGGCCATATTGTATATAAACTGTTTTGCATTGCTCTCATGATGTCAAAGACATATTCTAATATCTGTGTGTGCAATATGTCTGAATCAGAGTTGCTATGAAACTTAAGGCTGAATTACACCATGGAGGCATATTCTTGTGTGGCGCTGGGAGGAAATAATAGGACCAGGTTTTGCTAAGATTTTTCTCCAGTGATGTTTTTCTTAGGAAATTGCTGATTTGCCAAAACTGTTGCTGTTTTCGGGAAAAGTTGATTCCAGTTTTGTGTCCCATTTTGGAAAAAAAAATGGAGCAAACTTTTGAAGCTGTCAAAATGAAGTCAAATGTTTCAGGAAGGTAAAATGAAACCTTGTGTTTAACTTGCTCAGAGTTTCTAGATATAAGTTGTGAAAATGTTTACTTTTTTTTTCCTGATCAGGTATAGAACAATGATTTGAAATCTCTAAAAAACTTAAAGGAATAAAAAGCATCTAACTCTAAAGAGTCCTGAAAATTCTTGGAAGTTAGGAGTGACGAGGGAGTGCCTGCATCTCTTGACACCATATGTGGCTGCCTGATGCACTGCAGTGGGAACAGTGGGAGGGGCTGCCCACAAAGTATCTCACTGACTACCTGGTACAGGCAGGTGTCAGGTAGAAAAAATGCCTGTGCGGTACTGCTCAGACCATTCACAAGGCCCAACTCTCTCTAAAATACCCACATATTGCCTGGGTATCATAAGGTTAAGCCTTTGGACCTGGAGGGTTTTGGGTGGGAGCCTCTGTCTCTCACATCATTAAACCTCCCTTCAGCAGATGATTGGATCTCAGTGAGGGAGAAACTGCTGCCAATCCCAAAGGGACATCCCACATTAGGGGTAAACTGTCCTTATCACCTCCGTACCAATGGACAAAGGGCATCTTCCCTGGAAGTAGAGCTCTTCCCTGTGTTTATCCCTCTGCTTTCAGCACCTCCTCTGTCCTCTAAGGCTCTTTGGGGAAGAAGAAGGGATGTCATGCCCAGGGCTGGGAGGGAGTGCTCGCACTCATGGAAAAGCCCTGTAAATTGGTTTGGCATCACTCTTCCTGCTGGCAGCAATGTTTCCTCACTGCCAGCATTCCCAAATGTTGGTGTAGCATCTATGCCAACATCTCCTTTATCCCTGCTCCCTCATGTTGCAATTACTAATTTCTGTGCCTGTGCCTGAAGAGCTGTAGTTTAGACTTGCTTTGCTGTATATTGAAGCCATTTTTGTTTAGGAAAGAAACTGCAAAAGGGGTGTGAGAGAGAGGGGGAAAAAAAAGAGAGCTTGTTTTTCCTATGTGGCAGTGATGGATGCTGGGTATTAGTGAGAGACAAGCTGACAAACATCAGAATGAGTGGAAGAGACTCCTAACCCAAAGGGAGGAGTTGTGGTTTAGGTTAAAGCCACAAAGGAAGTGAAGGAGGTTACCACTTTCCTGTCTGTGGGCAGGAGGTTCTCCTTATGCTCATTTGAAGGCTTAGCTCTAGCTCATTCTTCCCGAGGAACACACTCATCTGTTTACTTCTTGAAAAGCATTTGATCTGGCGTCTGATCTTGGGAGTGACAAACATCCCCTTTATCCACAGAAATCAGCAGGAGCTGAGAGCTTTAGAACTGGGAATCACAATCTAATTTATGGAGCCAGATATTCTAAAGCATCTTGTTAAGCCACGTGTCTTGTTTGGTGCTTGAGCATGTAGTGTATTTCTCCATGTGTCTTCCCTTTTCTGATTCCATTCAGATTTTTTGTTGTAAATATACGTACCTCTGGGGCCTGCTGGCTCCCTGCAGGTCTCACTTCTCTCTTGTTCCTGAGTGATTGGCAAATCGCGTAGCCATCCTGTGTGGATCTAGCAGTCCCGTGTGCTGATACAGGGCAGATTCTGAACACCTTCAGGTTCCTACTAGCATGGTCTGCGATCAACATTTTCCTTGATTTTCACTGCATGTTTTTCTTTTGATGGCTGAGTGGCTCTAGCTGTATGTGGTCCACAAGTTTGTTGTCTCGGCTCTATAGCTTCACTCTTAGTGTGTGAGGAGAGTGAGTGGTTAACTCTGGTGTGCTGCAGGAGGCATGCCAGGAGGGAGATTAAAGAATACAGGGTTGCTCTTACAAGAGAGTGAGCCTCATCCTGAGTCTGAGGAGCACTGGCATACAAGCTGGCTATCTTAACCCAAGCTATCAACTACCAACTGCACAGTTAGAACCTCTGTCAGTGACAGTGACTTTAGTATGTGCTGCCAATGCCTTCTGATCACTGTGTGCTATTGTACATGAAAAGAGCATCTGAAAGATGCTCCCTGAAGAGCCGTTTTGTGGGCTCTAACCTTCCATTAACAGCTCACCTTAGCCCCTAACCCTGGCCTCGGGATGCAGCAAAGTAGTTTCATTTATCAGGTGTGAAAATCATATTTTGCCATGTGAGGATGATTGCTCTATCAGGTGTATTACAGTATGGGATGCTTTTTTTTTTAGAGAGGTTTTGTTGGAACTACCAGATATCATTAAAGATTTGTATGTGGCAAATGTGTCGTTTTTTTTGGAGAGTGTTTCCTTTTAGAGACTTTCATGGTATTGATTTCAAGTAGATTTTTATTCTCTGTTTTAAAATGTTTCCTTTGCCTATGGATTTTCAACATTACTCACTGGCTTCTGTTTGCACTATGTTCCCCAGACTGTACTATCAAGCCAAGGTCCCTCACCGCTGGCCTTCAGGGACCACTTTTTGAAGCTGAAAAGAGCATTTATTTGCTATGTTCACTCAGTTCTGAGCAACCATCCAGCATTACATCCTTCTTACTCCAGAATGTACGCTGTTGTTTAACTGACTTGTGAGTCTGCTTTGAGCATGTGCCAGTGGATCCCAAACCTAGTCTGGCAACAGCCTCAAGGTATCCCTTGCTTGGAGTGAGACGTGTTTGTTTGAGTGTTTTAGATATAAAGGGAAAATAAGCTGTATGATGGGGAAGTGAAGAAATTGGAGTGGTAAACAGCTGAAATGGTAAGGTCATTTGGTTTTTGTATCCATATTGTATTGCTCAAACTCATCCTTGGGGCCATTACAGTGGGGTGCAAGGTCTCTTTCTGGATAGGGCAGACAACTCAGCAGGGAGACTGGAAATGCTGATGCAGTCCAGAGCCTAGAGGAGTGAGGTACCACTGCCCTTTCAAGGGGAAGTTCCTATGACCAGACGTCTCTCTGCCTCAGGACTGAGACCTGTGTTCTGCTGGTGAGTGAAAGAGCTCTGTGACAGCAAATTGAAGGTGCGGGTTCAGCCACCTTTTGGTGGATCTTATGTGTAAGACACTGAAAACTTGGATTCAGACCTTGAAGCATCTGGCTTACAGTGCTTGGCTTTGTTTACTGTAGTGTTATAGCCTTAGGGCCACAGAAAGTGCAGCTTTATTGAAATCATTGGAGTTGTGCTTGCTTATGGCAGCAGGGAGCTGGGGACCTGTTTTTTGGCATGTGTTGCCAGGAACATAAACCCTTTTCTTTGGGAGATGCTTTGTAAGCATGGCTCAAGTAAGTGCTTGGGAAACATTGTCCTAATGGAAACAAGATGCTTAAATGATTTGGTCTCAGTACAACTGTTGTTTCTTCAGAGTCCAGCATCCTAAGGCTCAGTCCTTTTCTCCTTCATCATTAGCATCAAATCTTAGTTTTGAACATCATAGATACCACCAAGAGCTGGGACACCATGGGGGGTCGCTGCACTCTCTGTGGAGGAAATGGGAATCTGGGTGAGGAATCTAGTAGACTTGCATGAGACCCAGGCAAGCTGGAATTGTGTTAACCGAACAGAGCAGCAGCAAACTTTGTTGTCTGATTCTTAAGGGGAGGTTCCCGTGTTCCAACATTTAAATGTTTACAGGAGATTCATGCTATGCTCTTTCTATCTGGATACTCATATAAAAGTAATTGCCAAAAATGCAAGTGGTTCTTAAAAACACTATGGACAGAGTATTACCTGCATTCCTTGCACGCTTGCTGGGCTGCTGGCATTTATTTTGCCTTGGTTTGACAGAAAGGACAGGCAAAAGGTACAGCTTCTGTGTAGGAATAGTCCATCTTGTAAATCATCCAAGGCACAGGAGGTGTATTCCATCACATTACCAAGGCAAGTCCCCTATGGAGCACCATCTCACATGTTAAATGGATGCTCTATAATATAAGGATATAGACAGAAAAGAAATATGCTGTCCTGGTGTCTCTGCAAGGCAGGTATTGTAAGCAGATGTATTCATCTTAGGGAACAAACAGATATGATTTAAAAGAAGCTGGCAGATTTTGTGCTCAGATGGACGAGGAACATTCATGCAGTCTGTTATTGCAATTCAGCTTGTGAGAGGCCAACACCTTCAGCAGAGAAGGACTAGCAAACTGTTTGGGCAGAAGTATGCCCAGTCATGACATCTGTTACTGAAGTGGTCTGGAGACTGCGCCATAAAAGTGCATAAATGAAAATTCACAAAACCGAGAGGGAAGCAGTTCTGTAGCCAAGCCAGAGCTCTCAAGTGCCTTCTAATAACAAGACTCCTGTTTTTGTTGGTATTGTGCTCCATCATCTAGGATCTTGTAGATCTGAAAACCGCCAATGATTACTGCAGAACAAAGTCAGCACCATACTGAGGATAAACCAATGTCTGAACTAAAGAGCAAGGGGAAAATGTGCTTGTTTTCTTTGGAGGGATCTCACTGTTTTATGTAATCTTTGTTCAGCACCTGTAAATCACTGACTGGTACTTTTGAAATGTATTATTTCCTTCATCAAAAGCTATTTGCAACAACCGGTAGCACCTATCCATTCAGCCTAAGCTCCCTTGACATTTTTAAATGACAGATAATGAAAACTATCTTCATTATAACTCAAGCAATTTCATCAGACTGTCACTAGCAAACAATGGCAAATTAAAGATGGAACAACCCTCAGCTCTGCGCTTTTAGGTACCTGTGTGAGAATACCCAGTGTCTTTTCTACAGCTGTTAGGAAATATAAGAGGTGATTTCTCAGGTGGGAAGTGTTATGGTATGCAAGGCACTAGGGGTTAACAGAAACATGTTAATATCTATCTAGAAGCCAGAGGTCAGATGGCATAAAAATGGAGCACAAATGTGAGAATGATCATGGGTGAGAGACATGACTTATCTAACAGTGCTGAATTCTGCACTGCCTTCAGTTTATGAATGGATTTAAAGCATGGTGCCAAACAGAGCATATTGCAGTTGTCTAATCCTTAGGTGACAGAGGCAGGCATAATAGCAGGCAGAGCTGCATCCAAGAGGACTCATCAGAACAGTCCAGTCAGCCTGGCATTATTGCTGCCTGATCTATGGGAATCAGTCCAGGCCCCTAAATCTGAACTGCCAAAGGGAAACCTAGTTAAAGGAGCAGTTGTTGAGGTATGGTGCTAGATTATCTTATCCTGCTTGTCTCTGCCCAACTGACATTGCTACAGGCTTGCCTGGGCTGAGCATTAGTCGTCTAGGTCCTTCCCCCCTCATCCCCTACCCCCAAATTCATAGATTTAACCAAGCTACTTCTCACAGTTATATTAAAAGGAGACAGAAAACAGAAGGGGCATTTCACAATAAAACATCATTTATATGAGATGGCTGTGGTATGGAAGATGCTAGCACCAGGGAGTGAATTATAGGGGTCCAGAGAAGAAAGAAGCTGTGGCAGAAAAGGGGTTGTTATTGGAGCACACAGGGAGCAAAATGACTGAGATGACAGAGGGTGTAGATAAATAGTTAGAAATAGCCACAGTGGTGTGATTTGGAAGGAAAATCAGTTACTGCTTCAGTCACCAGTGGTGTTCAGTTTAGGGAGCTGAGTGGTAAATTACAGGCAGGTTAGGACTCCAGCAACATCTGTGACCCTGTGAAATGCTGGAGAGAGAAAAGTTGCGGTAACAGTAAGTAAGATTCAGATCTCATCTATCTGAGCATGAGTATCTCAAGGTGAAATAACAGAAGGAGAAGAGGCGGGAATATTGATTTCTGCCTCACAAAACAGACAACAACGCCTACTTTTTCATAGCAGGAATCTAACGGTTCCCTTTAATGGGCCAGACTGCAGTACAGTGGAGGCTTGGTTTCTTCTTCATGTGCAATCTAGAGGGGAAGTCATGCTGAAGTTATTTTTATTTTATTTTAGCTTTGCAGGAGAGACAAGAGCAAAATTTTGCCCTCAAAACACTTGTGTGCTGACTATAGGGGCAGCTGTAGTCTGTGAGTGTAACCTGTTTGCTCTGCTGCCTTGTTGTACGTCAGGCGGGTACCCTGAGCAGCCAGATGCTGGAGGAGCAGCACTGGAAGGCACAAAAAGCCTGTTATGCCAAGAGAGCTGTTGTACGTGTTGGCGACATATGATGACTTCTGTCTGTCTGAGGGCAGACTTAGCCTCCTATTTATCCTCTGAGAAGGATGCTGCTAATGAAAGGTGCTTTCTTCTGACAGTCATGGCTTTCCCAGAGTATTCCTTTGGGAATGATGTTGCATTTTGTTGGGTTTACATCATGAAAGTGCACAAGTGTATGCGCCAGTGCTGTGGGGCAGGCATTACAGAAAATGTAGATGCGTCTCTGTGCAGGGGTGCTTGCTGTCTTGGGCTGGGCTAAGCAGATAGATGGATGGAACCAGCAGGTGAGTTTGGCAATTTTCTGAGCTACTGCTGTGTCTTCTCTCATTGAAGTCAAAGATGGTCATCCACATACAAAGGGACTGTAAAGTCATGGCTGAGGATCTTAAGGGTCAAGCAATTCCGCAGCCAGATTCTCCTGGCAGCACCACAGCACCTGGTGTGTTAGTGTTTCCCTGTAAAACATGGGGATAGTGTAACAGGAGTAGTGTTCCTGGGCAAACATTGATTTTGGAGCCTCCTGTATGCCAAAATTTCCCACCTTTGTTTAGTATGAATTCGTATTTTTCATGTGTTGCATGAGCATATGTTTCCCCAGATTCTGTTTACCTGGTTTCCCTTCTGATTCAGTATCTCTTCTCTCCTTCTTCTCCCTTTTTATTTTTAATCATAGGAGATAAAGCTGAGCATTTATCTCTGGCTGCATGGTATTTGCCTCATACCTGCTTATTGACTAGGGAGATGACTTTCTAAATAGGGCAAGAGCTTCCTGCAATTGGAGTGTTATAATATGTGGGATTTGTTCATTACATCGGAGTTTCAATGTGGGTTAATGTCTTGAAGGAGGTTGGATCAACTAGAAGCCTCTCTGGAAATCCTGAAAATATTTAAACCACAGGCCCAGTTCCATGCTCCAGCCCAAACTTGATAAAAGCTCAGATTGTTTGGATGTACATGTGCGAATAGGAAAACATAAGGTCAACCGTTTCTCTCTTTTGAGAGTAGGTAGAAGAAGTGAGAGTAAGGCCTTTCTTGCACGCCTGAATTTACTATTACTTGTACGCTGTTGCTAGAGGCTGATGCTGTGCTGCCAGTGCCGGTCAGACCCATCAGCCAATCTCCTTCCCACCAGAGCTCTGTGCACTGTAGAGCCAGTGAGGCAGTAGTAGTCGGTATAGGTGAGCTACAGGTGGTCTTAAGACAGCAGTGGGGATGGAGGCAGAGAAGTGTGTATGTGTGTTTGGGGGGGATGTGTGTGTATATGGATAGTTACATTGATTAACAAGGGCAAGTGCTGGGTTTTGCACCTGGGACACAGCGACCCGGGATGTGCAGACAGACGGGTGTCTGAGAGGCTGGAGAGCAACCCTGCAGAGAGGGACTTCGGGGTTTGGTTGACAGCAAGTTGAACATGAGCCAACAGTAAGCCCTGGCAGCCAAGAGGGCCAGATGTGTCCTTCAGTGTATCACGGCATTACCGGCCAGTGGAGGAAGGCGATTGTCCCAGTCTACCCTGCACTGGTGAGGCCCCACCTCGAGTACCCATTTGCAGTTTTGGGTGCCACATTGTAAAACGGATATAAAGTTACTGGAGAGTGTCTAGAGGAGGACACAAAATTGGTGAAGAGTGTAGAGGGGAAGCTGTAGGAGGAGCAGCTAAAGACACTTGGCCTGTTCAGCCTGGAGAAGAGGAGACTGAGGGGCAACCTCTTTGCAATCTACAGCTCCCTCCACAAGGGAAGGAGAAAGAGCAGGTGTTGATCTCTTTTGTGACCAATGATAGGACCTGAGGGAATGGCAGGAAGATGTGCCAGGGGAGGTTTAGGTTGGGTATTAGGAAAAGGTTCTTCACTCATAGGCTGGTGGAGCACTGGAACAGCTCCCCAGGGAAGCAGTCAAGGTGCCAAGCCTGACAACATTCAAGAAGCATTTGGACAATGCCCTCAGACACACGGTGTGAATGTTGGGATTGTTCTATGCAGGGATAGAAGTTGGACTCAATGATCCTCGTGGGTCCCATCCAACTCAGGACATTCTGTGATTTTGTGTGATACATATATGTATGCCTTTCCATTCTCTGTGAAGTCTCACACAAGTCAGGGTGCAGAGGGACTGTTCACCCAAATTAAGTTAAAAATATTCTCTGATGTTTGCAGGACTGAGGTTCAGCAAAACTGAGGAGACTCTGGATAATGTCTAATACCAGAAGACACTAAACTAGAAAGCAAACCACAACCCTCCCCCAGGCCTGATTTCCTAATCTTTTAGGAATGGTTTACAATAAACAAAAGACTTTCTGAAAGAAGCTTTTTTTTTTCCCCCAAGTTAACAGTGGATGTTATACTACCCTTCCTTGTGGTCCTTTCCTGTCTCTTTCATACTGTCCAGCTTTAGGCTTCATAAAATCATAGAATCTTCCAGTTGGAAATGTCCTTTGGGATCATCGAGTCCAACTATACCCATCTTCTGCTAAACCATGTCCTTCAAAAATTCATCTACCCATTTTTTAAACACCTCCAGGAATGGTGACTCAGCCACCTCCCTGGGCAGTCTGTTCCAGTGCCTGACCACCCTTTCGGTACAGAAATTCTTCCTAATATCCAGTCTGAACCTCCCCTGGCGCAACTTATGGCCATTTCCTCTCGTCCTATCACCTGTCACTTGTGAGACGAGATCAACACTCCCAGCAAAATTCATGAAGGCATCTCCCCTGTGCCCATGCAGAGAGATCACAGTGGCATGTGAATGGTAATCACCTGGATTCCTTACAGAAATGGATTGTTTCCTTGAGAATGCTCATTAGAGCATGCAGCCTGTAAAACTCAAAAGCTTGTAAGAAAACGATGTCATAGAGCATGATCTTCTCTCTTCCTGCAGATCCTCTGATCATTTCCACTAGAGAAAAAAAGGACAAAAAACCCCAATCCTAAAGCAAACAAACAAAGCAAAATATCCTCCTAATGCTGTGTGTTCTTCATTTCCAACAGTGGTAGTATTTTACACCTGCTTTGTGAAGGTGTACATGGATGCAGAAGTGGGGAGGCAGTATAGAGAGCAAAGCTCTTAAGGAGTTCGTGGAGCTTCCCTGCCGGAAGGTTATAATCACAGTAAAAGAGGGAAATCTTGCTTCAGCAGACAGGAAATATGTGATGCAATTTCAGCACAGAGTTGCTAGAGATAAAATGGCCCATAAACTGAAAAAAAATTGTAGGGAACACTTTGCATGGCCCAAATGTGCCGTGTCAAAGCTAGTCGCAAGGGATCCTTTGACTGCAGAAGAAGCAGTGTACTGGTTACAGATGCATGTGGTGACAACATCATTTACCTACAAGGAAGAGCGTGAATCTCTCATCCCTGGTATAGTGACTGTAGGCAGATTCTTCTTAATGGTGACAGATTTTCTTTAGGGAAGGTTTTTAAGCATTAATGACTGAAAAGGTTTGATCTGCTTTTGCATTTGAGGTGAAACTTGTTTCATGTGGAATGACTATGTGGTTGAAGGAGAGGCTTTCTTCAGAGAATGGATGGGAGCATGGTGTAACTTTAGAAGAGAGTAATGCCACCAGCCTTCACATGCTAAGGCTCCATGTTGCCATTTCGCCTGCTCTCAATCCTATCTTCAAAAGTTTCTGTTCCTCATATATTTCCACCTCCTCCAGTTGTGCCAGTTCAGCCACTTGTGAGGATTAAATCTACATTGGAGCTGCTTTGGTGCTAAGGATTTGTTCCTGTTAGTAGAGCTTTTAAAAAAAGTTGGATCATTTAAACAGCTAACCTATGAGTGTGGCTACATAAATAGTTTAACTGGTACAAGTGAGCTGCAATAACTGTGAGAGAGCATAGCGGGATCCTCTTAAACTGGGTCTGCTGCAGATGGAATAATGAAATGGAGCCACAGCCCTACATGCTCTTAGCGTTATTTGCATGAGTAGCTCCATTGTGTTTCAGTGGGACTCTACTTACACATGTAAAATTCAGTGTTTGCAGGGCTGGGCACTTGAAGATGATAAAAGCCACGACTGGGGTGTGACATGCTCTGAAATATATAGAAAGTGTAATGCAAATGTGTTTTGCTGGCTGGCCTATATTGCTCTGTCTCCTCTGCAGAACAGCTCCTGTAACAACTTTTCTTAGCCTTGGATCACTCTCATGGAAGAGGACCTTGCTTTTGAATAGAACGGCTGATCTTCTGTCCCTGCTGTAGCCAGGGAGTTGTGAGGAGAGTGTACGCAGTGCGGTGAGAGCTGTAATGTTTCCAAGATGTTCTTGGATTTGCCAGAGTTCTCTAAAGAGCCGGGACAGCTGGCTTTTCTAGGGCAGCTTTTATGAGCTTGGCTGAGGAAGGGCAAGGCCCCAATACAGGGGGATGCTCTCGAGGTTTGCAGTGACAGTCTGGGGCTCTACTACCTGAAATCCTGCCATAAAACCTGCCATTGCAGTTAAGATCATTTGGGAGCCTGTTGTTGTCAGCTCTCATCGTAAAACGGCTTCAAGGACAGCAGGAGGGATTTCTCAGCTGAGAATCTGTGCCTTGGGAATTCACTGCTTGTGGCAGTTTGCAGTGGCAGATTCCCAAAGGTGTCTTGGGTGAAGTAGCAACTTAACTCTTGAGAGTGAAGCAGAACACCTTGATAGTTGCTATGTGGAGCCCCAAAGAGGGGAAGGAAGAGACATAAAGCCGTTGGAGGGGAGAGGCTTGGTGTGGTTATTTGAGACCGCTGCCTGCAGAGTTGCACAGTCATTTATAACTGTTTGAAATGTGGGGGGATGGGGTCGGGGGGATGGGAAGGGAGTTGGAGGAACCACAGCATCTGTGAACTAGTAGCATTTTATGCTCATTTTCCCTGGCCTAGCTTTGCAAGGGGCAAGACAGCGAAGTACTGGGTCAGAGGACGGAGGAGGACAAAAAAGGCAGTCCGTTAACACCTCATATTTTATCGCTGCTGTTGTATGTGTCAGGATTCAAGCACAGGGTAGGATCTTCAAAGGTACCTTCAGGAAATGAAGTTGGGTGCATGGCTTCCTTAGGCTCCTTTGGAGAATCCCTGCTGCCCAAGGGAAACAAACTTCCTTTTAAGCAAACCATAATGGGTCCCTGAGTTTAATGAGAGCGGGACTGTCTACAGCACCATGAGGCAAATCTGTTTCTTACACCTTGTTTTGCTGGCTGGCTGGTCTACTCCATACAGCTACTGCTCTTGCAGCCTTTCTTGTGGGATGCATTATGGAGAGGGGGAATTGTAGGTGTTGCATGAAGAAAGACCTTTATCAATGTAAAAATAGAGGAGATTTATACGTCAGCTAAAGGAGCAGGCTGAGCCGATGACAACGAAGGTGGTGGTTCAAGTGGAGCTGATCAGTCAGGTTGCAGCAACAGTTCGACTTTAGAGAATGCTGCCATGATCAGTGGAAAGGTACAGGTAGGACTGGCATTGGTGGATGACTTGGAAAGACTGGCCAGAGACAACAGGTTTCCACCTTTGGGTTGTGAATCCTGGAAACTTGTAGCCCATGGGACTTGTCTGGAAGAAGTAATGGAAAGAAGTGAGCAAAGAGACATTAGTGGGCTGGAAGTCTGTCAGGTGGCAAACGTTTAGGGGGTCTGGTCTACAAATGAGAAGGGATTGAGTATCTATCCAGGGTAAGAGGTGTGAATGAGCTACTGTTGCAGTGCTCAGGAAGCAGCAAAGAGTTCTTCAACAATATTACCAAGTGGGCAAGAACAAGGGAAAGTAAAGAGAGGGAGGAAAACAGGAAAAGCCCCTTAGGGACTGAGGGCTGAGCAGAAAGAGGAGATGGCTTTATCTGCCAGAGCAATGACCAGTGTGAATGCTCAGTGCTGAAAGGGACTTCTTCCGATGAGTATGGCTTTGTAAAAGTGGGAGATGGACAGGGTAGAGAGTGGGTCGTTTGAGGATAAAGGGAGAATACACTCTGCAGTTATATTCACTTCTCCTGTATTGGCAAAACAGGTTATTCAAGCATTGTGGATATGCAAAAATAAAAGATTAGCCTGCTTTCTCTTGCTACACTGCAGTGGTTCTGTGCATCAGTGTGCCACCAGTGGCTTGGGAAGCTCTTCCTCACAACCCACAAGATCACCCATTTTAAGAACATTTTGTGGAGGTCAAGGAGAAGGATTAGTGGATGTTGAAAGCGCTCTTTTCACAGAGAAGGTTGCAGACTGAGAAGGGCGGGGGATCTCACCACAAATCTTTAAAACTCTTAACTGCCAGCTGGTTTTCAAAACTACATTGATGTTTAATCCCCCGAATATGGAGCATTTGTTCAGGATAGGGCCCTGGAGCATATTTAGGAGTTGATAGGTTGTGTCTGTTTGTCATTACTGTCTGGTTCCTCCCTGCTTGGTTGCAAGCTGCCACTTAACCCAGTGCTTTCTCCCATCAGCAAAGGCTCTCAGATCCCAGAATGGTTCCATCAACCCTAGCAGTCAGGTTGCTCAGCCACCCGGTAGGAGAAACACGCTTCTCCTCTAGAAGTTCCCTCACGCTGCTTTCTTCCTGCCCAGCTGATGGCCAGCCATCCCCTTCTTCCTCCAGAAATATGTGGAAAGGGAATTCCACACTTGGTGTCAGCAGACCGTGCAAGTGAGCTGCTCCGTAATGATCTAGGCTAACCACCACCCTTTTGGGATGATGGCTCAGCTTCCCAGTGCTTGGAAGCCCCTCTCCACGGGTACAGCTGGCGCCTTGCCATGAGGCTGAGGCGCTGCCTGGCGAAGGTGCCGTGACGCAAGCAGCTGCCCTGGCAGCCGAGGCTCTGGGCAGGACGGTGCTTGGGGTGTATGTGTATGTGTGTGGTGGGGGGAAGCACCCGCTCTGAGCCAGGCGGGCGCCCTCCCCCACACCCCCTTCCTTCTCGTCTCTTCCCCTCCCCGCAGGGTCCGCGCGAAGCCGCGGGAGTTGGCGGCGAGGCGCGCGCCCTCCCTCACACTCCACCCCTCCCCGCGGGGGATCCGCGCGCCGTTTCCGTTAGGGGGTGCCGTTAGCGCCCCCGCCCCCACCCCGCGCGCTGCCTCGCTTCAGGGGGAGCGCGGGGTGCTCGCGCGCCGCCGGCTCCCCCTGCGCTTGATACGGGGTGGGGGGCTGGGGGGAAGAGGTGTGTCCCGCGCGCCCTCCTTCACACCCTCCTCTCCCCGGGAGTCTGCGCGCCGTTCCCGTGAGGGGGTGCCGTTAGCGGGGTCGTCCCCCGCCCTACCCCGCGCGCCGCCTCAGAGGGGAGCGCGAGGTGCTCGGGCAGGGCGGGGGTTGCGGGGGCGCCGAGTCCCCTCGCTTGACACGGGAGGGTCCTGCGCGCCGGCCCCTCCTCCTCCCCCCCCCCGAGGCTTCCACCGTGCGCGACTCCTCCTCCTCCGCCCCCCTGCGGCTGCGGGCGCACCGGGGCACGCGGAGCCCCTGCCTCAAGTGCCGCAGCCCCGCCTTGAGGGAGAGCAGCGGGGAGGGGCTCGGGTTGGGGGGGGGCTGATGTTATTCTAGGCGGGGAGAGGTTGTGTGTGTGGGGGGGTGGTTTTACTCTCGGCAGAGGGGAAGGGTTGGGGGGGAGGGGGGAGGAAGGCCCCTTTAAGAAGCGGCGCGCGGTCTCTTTAAAAGGGGGGGCGGGGCGCGGGTCTTATGGTAATGGAGGGGGCGGTGGTGCCGAGCCGGGAGGGAGGAATGGATTGAGGGAGGGGTGGTACTTCCCGCGGCGCGCCTGTCCCTTTAAGATCCTGGCTGCTACCACCGTGTAAGCGACGGCGGGAGGAGAGCGTGTGTGGTGCCCGGGGGGGCGGGGGGGAGGGATGCAGTGCCCGCCCTCTCGCTGAGGCGGGGCGGGGGGGCCGGGCGATACCACTGCGGGGAGGTGAGAGGCGGTCCCGCCGGCCTGAGTGAGTGAGGGGACGGTACCATTACCGGGGCGGGGCGCGCGCCACGGGCGGTACCATTCCCCTTCTCCGCGTTGCGGGACGCGGCGCGTTGGGGGTGGGGTGGGTGGAGATGAAGGGAGGAGGGAAAGCGATGTAAGTGAAAGGAGGAGGGGGAGCGCGCGGGGTGAAGCGAGCGAGAAGGGGCTGCGCTGGGCGGTACCACTGCGCGCGAGGAGGAGGGGGGGTGCAGGGGGAGGCGCCGGCGGACAATGGAGCCTGTGTGTGTGTGCGGGAGGGGGAAGGACCCGCCGCCACCGGGGGGAGACGCCGCGCCGCCCCCTCCCGCCCGGGGCTGAGGGAGCAGCCGCGGCCCCTGCCCCTCCCCCACGGCCGGCGGTGAGCGGGGGGGGGGGGGGCGCGGCGGGCGGCAGCGGCCACCGGGACCCCCGGCACCGCCCGCCCGAAGTTTGGGAGTTGCGGGGGGGGGGGATCCGAGGGGAGGGGGGGCAAGCCCAGCTCCCGGGCTTGCCCCGGGGAGCGAGGGGCGCTCCGAGGTGCGAGGGGTGCCCGGGGGTGCGCGCTATGCGTGGCCGGGGGTGGTGGGGAGAAAGGGGCGGGGAGTGCTGCGTGTGCAGGAGATGTCCGGGGGCTGCGTTCCGTGAAAGGATGTGTGGGGTGCAGGGGGTGCCCAGGAGCTCTGCTTTGTGGAGGAATGTGTGGGCTGCAGGGGATGCCCAGGTGCTGTGTTCCATGGAGGGTTGTGTGCGATGCAGGAGGTGCCTGTGATGTGTACTCTGTGCAGGGAGTGCCTGGGAGCTGTGTTCGATGGAGGGATGTGAGGGGTGACCTGGAGCATGTGCTGTATGGAGGGGCATATGGAGTGCTTTGCATTACATTCTGGTGCAGGGGATACTCTGGAGGCTTTGCTTTATGGAAGTGTGAATGGGATTCTCCTGCTTGCATGGGACGCCATAGAGGTGGTGCTGTGTGTATGGATGTGTGGGGTGTCCCTGGGTTGCATTTAGGTGCATGGGATGCCCTAAGAAATGTGCTACTTGGAGGGGTGGGATGCCCTGTGGTGCAAGGGATGGATGCCCTGCAGTTTCTGTTGAATGGAGGGTTGTGTGAGGTGCTCCAGGTTGCACTGGGGTGTATGGGAAGGCCACGTGCTGTGCTGTGTGGAGTGCCCGAGGCTATGCTAGGGTCATTGGATGCGTGGCTGTGGTGTGGGATGCAGCATTGGGTTGCTATGGAAGCTGTGTTGTATGAGTAGGTGTGTGGAGGTGCTCTGTGCTCAGCAGAAGTTCACTTAATGTGCCTGAGCTGCCCGAGGGGCTGTGCTGTATGGAGAGGATGGTGTTGGGTGGATTAGAGAAGTATTGAGTTTTTAATCCCATTGGGACATGCAACAGGAGAGGATGGAACATCTGGACTAGGCTGGTGGGATTGGGAGTGCGGACTGTCCTAGGAGAAAGAAGCTTGTGCAGGTGAGGTGAAAGCTGGATGTGTGGACTTTATAAGAGGAGCTGAAGTGAGGACCTGAGGCACAAAGTTCTGTGGTAGGGATGTTGGTAGTGGTGTATGAGGGAAAGCAGGCAGGATATGCAATGTTGGATCATCTAGGATGTGAGGAAGGTATAGGAGTCCTTGTTGGAGGAGGAACTGAAATGTGGGTGTCTGCAGGAAGAGGTGTGGAGAGGTGGATGAGTAAATGTGGAATATGAGGTGTGCTGGAGAGAAATAAGTTGATAACGAGAGGATGGATATAATGATGTGTGGAGCTGGGACTTGAGTGACTGGGAGAAAGGGATGTGGTAGTGAGATTGTGGTATGGGAAAGCATTGGGAGTCAGAATATGGGGTAGGAAGTACTTTCAGCACAAGGGAGATGGTGCATGTAGTTGTAAAGGGAATTGTATAGAACTGGGGGTATAGAACTGAGAAGCAGTGTAGATAGTTTAGGGGAGGAGGAATCCAGGGAAGCTAAGCATGTAGTGTCAAACTGCTATGTTGTGCAAGAGGAGTTTGTGTTTCTGCCAGGTAGAGCTGAGGCACTGTGCTTGAGAGGGAGTCTACGGGATTGTCAGTGGAATGAGAGGCACTAAATCTTTAGAGATACTGAAAGTTTGTGACGTTAAGAGTTGGACAACAGGGGGAACAAAAACAATACTGGAGACTCCAGATGTTTAGGAAAATGATGGCACAGGTGGATGCATGCAAGCAATAAGGCTCCACTTCTAGGATGAGATGAAACACCTTGTATTCTGTGCTGTCCAACTTTCTGTCCCTGAGGCCACTGTGTAAGTGGTGGGGTTGTGGGACTGAAAAGGCCTCTGAAGATTGAATGTTTGGGATGTGGACAGTGGGTGTTAGTCTGGAAGGGCAGGCAAAGCTTGAGGACACAGATGGGAAGAGTCAGACGTGACAGTCAATTGTCAGTAGTTATCTGGATATAAAATATTAAGGTGGGATGATTACATAGTTAGTGGTTTAATGGTAAACAAAATGAGAAATTGGGAAATTGTTATGTAGCAAAGAAAGTAAGTGTGAAATAATAAGTGGTGGTAGGGACCTGATTGTGGAACAGTTCAAAGCCCACCAATGCGAAAGGGAAGATGCTTTTTTTATTTTCCAGATGCCAAACCTAACTTGGACTCTGAAACCGATCTGAAATAACCATGAGCCTCACTTTCTGGGAGAGAAGCATCAAGTGTTTTATCTTTTACCTTGTAAAGCAACATCTTCTCCTTAGTTTGGGCATCAGCCTCATTGACTTTGGGAAAGAGAAGAAAAGATTGTGCCAAGCCAAGTTTGACTCATTAAGCCTCCCTGTTGATGACTTGTTGCTCTACTGTCAAAATACAGTTGGAGGAAGACAGGGAGACAGTTTTCCAGTTTTGAGGGTTTCAGTAACATTTTTATTTTCTTGGAAGTATTTTGTCCTCAATTCATCTGTGAAAAGCCGACACAGATGTAATTGGATGCTCTGAAGCATCCTTAAATGTGTCAAACTGTAAAAGCAGGAGGAAAAAAAGTGATGCAGATATTTTTCTTCTGTTTTGTTGGAGGATAATATTTGGTCAGTGATTGCTCAAAATGTTACAAAAAACAAGTGTTGGAAAGCTAGGCAAAGCATTACATGAAATCAAATAAAAAAATAAATCACTCTGTAGAATGAAAGAATTAACATACTTGATCAGCTTTATTCCTATCGGTTTTACTTCTCTCCTTTATATGAGGGCTGTAATGCCCGATTGCTGTCTATAGAGGGGTGGTAGAGGTGTTGAACTGGTGAAGTTGAATAGAGGCAAACACACAGTTGTATTGTGTTCATCTTGCGCTTGCAGGAGAGCTGCACTAGCAGAAGCGCACATGTCCATATCCCACGGCAGGCTGATCTGCTTTCTCCTGGGAATCGCAGAATGCCTTGGTGAGATATTACAGCCGTTTTGGACAAGTTGGCACGATGGCTGTGTTGTGCGTGGTTTTGGGTTTTTTTTTTTTCTTTCTTTTTTCTTTCTTTTTTTTCTTTTAACAGTGATCTCCAGAGAGATTATTTTTAATGAATGTGTCCTTTTTTCTTACTCGGAGCAAAAAAAAAATGGCTCAAGGGCTCATATTCTTTCCCCATCTCCCTTGCTGGCCCCTCCTCAAACAACAAAAGAAAGGCAGCTTTCTTATTTTTTTTAAGTTGGAGTTAGCAGCGATGTCAGTTTTGGGATTTTGGAATTTTCCCGGTGGCACGATTGGCTTTTTTTTTGTTGATCTGTTTTTTTGGGGGTTGTTTTTTTTTTTTTTTTGCAGACAGGGGTCTGGGGATCTTCGGTCTCACTGCACTGTTGTGAACTCTTAACACCTTAATTGAAGGGGTGGGGATGCTAAATCACTAACAAAGACCTCCTTTATCCAAAATGTTAATCAATCATTGACGTTAAATAAGTGTGAACAAAACCAAACAAAAAAAGCCCCACCCTAAACAAGTTTTTGTCGAAGTCCCCCTCCCATTCAGCTGCTCATCTTTGGTCAGGTTAACATCAGAAATTCTTTTTGGGTTATATTTTGTGTGTGTGTGTACTTGGTTTTGGCTACATTTTGTAAACGTTCAGTTACCGACTTCCCGGTATAATTTTCCCAATGCATAGCATTTAGCTCACAGATACGATGAAGATGTTTTGGGAGAAACTGTGATCCACTCTCATGTGAGGGAAGTAGCCAGACTATGACAGTACTGTTGTAACCATCTTTTTTTTGGTCCAAGGGTGTGTGTAGGGGTGTCTTTTTTATTTTTTTTGTGGTTTTGGGGAGGTGCTTTACTTTCCTCTCTTGTGATCAGTTAGTTTATTTTTTGGTCAACACAGTCTTCTAAGCTAGGCAGGACCTAAATTTTATTGTGAAAGAAAATAAATAGATTTCTGTTCATGCAACCAAAAACTTTGTAGATCTCTTTTGTATAATTACAAATACAAAGGGTGTAGACTATTTCTTCCGTGTTCTTCCCCCCTTTCCCTCCCCGGCCCTCCCCCCCACCCCCTTGCATTTCATCTTTACAGGTAGTGTACTTGGATTGTTTTCAGTTAGTTAGTCCATAGTCAGAGAAACTGCGTTTGTCACTAAATATCCAAATATAGAAACTAAGACAACTGTAAGCCACGAGGCTAAAATATTCATGTACCATGGCTTTTCTGAACAGTTTGAGGTGGATAAGAGTGGTGTACCTTTGATCCGTATTTGCTAGCTATTCAAAGGCTTGCTACGCTGTAATATGTTGACTTCCCATACCTATTTCTCTGTTTCTTTCTAGATTTTTTTCCCCTTGCATTTCTGATATGCTGTGTCAATTTTGTTGCCTTATGAACTGTGTTGATGGCTTAGGAATTTTTTTGGTTGTTTATAAATTCAGTGGGGAAAAAAACCCCACAACTTTATCCTGTGGAGCAATTTACACTCAAGTGTGTATTCAGACTAATTCCCATCTTAAATGTCAGATGTGCTACTGAGCAGGGTTTGATCTCTCCTGCTTTCTAGAAGTTTACCAGAATTTCTTCAGAGCGATGCAGACAGCCTTCATAAAATCCTTCTGTCTAGTTAGTTTGCATGGCCTTGGACTTCACAGAAATCTGTGTCTCAGTAAGGTCTGTGGTCTGTTTACATAGATACGAAGTCCTTTAACCCAGCAAGATTTGCTATGGGCTTGGATTTCCTGCATACAGGCTCTGCTGGAGTCTCTCTAGTCTTTCTGCTGTTAAAATGAAGGTGTTAACTTGGGTTTTCAGAGCAATTTGTGAATGGAAAGAGATTTCATTGCTGAATTTCATTGCTGAATTTCTGTCTGAGCACTGCTCTACCTATCATTTAAAATTGCTTTCCCTCTGTACCTTTACTTCTCTTATTTTTTCTGTTTTACAAGTTTAATCATTTTGGAGCTGGGCCCACTTTGTAGTAGGGACTATACAAGTGCTGAAGAACAGTGTCCTTTATTCATAGTTAGAATTTCCAAATAATCTTGAAGAACTAGAGCCAGAAAACTATCTGTTGAGAAATTTCTGAAGAGTTGCCTTTAAGAAGCGCGGTCGGTCTTACAAACTCTAGTTAGCTCAACAGCAATAACAAAACATAAGGTGATGTTTTAACGTGTGCTGAATCCAAATGAACTGGTCTGCTGTTGACTTTAATTTAAGCATTATTCATAGTTTTGAAGAAATTAGGTTGTATTTTGTGACGATATCATTACCTATAGACCTGGCTGCCTGCTCTTTGTATGCCTGTGAGCATTTTTTTTTAGGTGCTAGAGTTGGTTTCTGAGGAGTCCTGGGCACTTAACCTGTTTTGACTCTACACCACCCCTCTGTGTGTGCTGGTACTGTTGCTGTATACTGAAACAGATCAGGGAACTGATCTGGGATATGAGTAGCCTGGCAGAAAAAACTTAGCCTGCATCAGTTTGCCAAACTGGTTCACTGCTTGGCCATGCAAATGGTTGTACAGGCACTTTAGACAGTGTAGTGCAGGGGTGGAAGTAAACACTGGTAGCAACAGTTTTTTAAGCTGGTATTGATGCCAAAAGGAATGCTCATCTAACTGTACCCCTAAGAGTCTGCTAAACTTGCTAAATGTTATTTACACCTATTTGTTACAGCTTCCTTTGCCTTAGAAACAGTTCTTTCAGCTTACCTTGTTCTTTTTGCCAAAAATGTTTCTTGTCTCTGAAAATATATGCAATGTATAAAAAGAGAAACCCTATTTTAAGAAGCTTTAAACAGGGCAAAAAGAAGATCATGGTGGTTTAGCTATGGAAAACTTTCTGTTGCTTCAAGACTGTCTGATGATACACAACATGCAGTGTAAATTGATGGTAGGCTATTTAGTATGGTTGCAATTAAGCAGTGAAACTCATGCTGTGAGAATCATCAGGAGCAACAATTCAACAAGAGTTGTAAAGGATCAGATGTCTGTAGGAGTATGAAGAATATTCAATTATAATCAGTGACAGTAGAAATTTAGGAAGAGGTATTAAGCCTGTGGTCTAAACCTTGATTTTTATTCTACTGTAACAGATGTGCTTCTATACTGGGAAAGAGAGGGAGGGAATAGCTTGTTGTGCCTGGGTTTGCTGTGGGATTCTCACACGCTTCTCTGGAAACTTGATTGAGACCAGTGTGTGAGATGTGCCATTAAACTGCGTAGTTCTCTGCTTAGATCCTGGTGACCCATTCTGAAATCTGTTCTGAGCTAGCAAATTGTGGCTATTGCAAAGTGAACTGCTGCTACTTGACTTTTTACGTTTGTTTTACTCCTGCTTCTGTGGGTTGTTCGCGCCTACTCTTTGGCAGATGTTGGTGCTCTGATTTTGATCTACTTTGATGGCAGTCATTGAATTTATTTTAAAGGCTGTTATGAGATTGCATTTTACTGTATCTGAAGAATTAACATTCTTTAGAATAGATAGACATACTTCAAAATCCCTTTTTTTTCAGAGAGACTTAAAAGCAGAGGTGAGGTTTTCCTTGTTCTCTGAGGAGGAGCTTGTGGAATAGGAAAGGAAGATGAAAAATGGAACTATAAGGTGGTTGACTTGTTTGTTTGTTTTTAAAGCCTAGGCAGAATCAATGAAGTCCTTTTGAAGGAAAATGGAAAGTATGCTTTACCAATGACATAACTTCTTTCAACAAAGCGATGCTGAGAGGTGATGGAGCTATGTCCTCTGAGAGAGCACTGAAAATTGCGTGCTATAGTCTTGAATGCAATACTGATTTTGAGTGCTTCTTAGTGGTAGAGTCTATTGCAGAAAAGAGTGCATGGTATACACAATAATTTAACTACATGTAGAATTGAGGAAGAGCTTGCTGCTTTCTGTATTGAGATCAGAGCTGCTGTGATTCGGGCACAGATAGCCCGATAGCTCAACAGATAGCTCAACTCCTAGCATTTGCAGTTACACTGAGCTTGTCCTGTTTTGGGCTGTTTAGCTTCTTAAGAAAGCAATGCCACTCTGTTCTTGCTACTTGTCTTTTTGGTGGGGCTGTGTAGTGTAGTAGCAGAGCGAGGGAGCTTTAAATCTCATGCATCTTGTCACCAATTGTCTCCATGTGCCTGCTGTTGTTCACTATGTCTTCTGAACAAAGGGTGCATGTACCTGTTTTACCTTATCAGTAGGGTGGCTGAGATCCATGGGCTTTTTAAAAACAAGGTTAGGTTGGATTTGGTGGTGAACTTGAGAACAGAACCTATCTCTTAATGTGCCTGCAGTATATCTACTCGACAGTGTTACTTACGCTCTACAAATTGCTTTAAACTTATGAGTCTGCTCGTGTGTGTTGCATGAAGTGATCTTTGCCTCCTTTGCAGTGTATATAGAGTTACTCAAAACCTGAAGGAAGATTCTGGTTTAGTGGTCACTGGTAAACGCACTGGGTAAGATCAAGCACTAGATCCTTTTTCAGGTTACTCAGAGCTGTGCTGTCTGCGTTTTGGTAAACTGATTTCTTCAGGTGTCTTAGTATCACCATTCCACTGCCTGTGAAATGGCGATATTTTATCTATGTACCAATCTGGTTTTGTTTGAGGATTGATTAGAAATGTATTTGCAGTGTAATATAAAACTATGCTGTAGCCTGTTGATATGAGCAGCCGCAGCTTCTACAGTGAGAGCTGTTATGATGGAGAATTTAGGCAGCCTTATGTGTGGGTAAACTCTTTTTGGAACTTCTGCCAGTGGAATTGAAATTTTCCACCACGTTTTGTATGTATGTATGAGAAGGCAGTAAAGAACTTCAGGCCAAAATGGGATGACAGCTTGTTAGCAAGAAAGTGCTTTCTTCTGTTTCGTAGAAGAAATATATATATATACATATAAATGTTTTAACCTTCTTGTGATTTGGGATAGAAAATTGAAATTATCATGCAAATAGCCACCATCCAACAGAAATGCTTCTGAAGGTTCTTGTGAAAGCTAGCTTTGATTTGACAGCTATAAGTCTTTGAAAATAACGCTCTGTTTATACAGTACAGTAAATACTTTGAAGTATGTTAGGCTTTGCTGTACATGCGTGGCTAACGAGAGGAATATTAAATGTGTACATCTTGTGTTGAGTGAGGGAGGATCCTGAAGCAATTGGAATTGCATGCTCTTCATACTTTTATAAGATCATGTCAAAGCAGTAGATCTGATAATAGACCTGATTATACAATTGCTTAATATCCTGTCAAAATAACATTTTTGCATGCAGTGTTTTGAGATCTTTTAGGTGACCTCTTGTTATTTATCAAATGTCAGGTTTTTGTCCCAGCAGCTTTGATATAATCTTGTAGCATGGTGGAGTGCTGTGTACATGCAGTTTTAGCTTGCTGGAGTTCTTTGAAGTGCCTTAACTCCTGAGAGGAGTTATTGCTATGTTGAAGATCTTACATTTAACAGCTAGGAAACCAGTGTGCAGCAGCACTGCACTGTGTCACTGAAGGTTGCACTACATCTAACATGCCTAATGTGTGTCTGAAAGCAAAGTAATGAGAGGTTCAGTGCGCCAGGAACGCATACCCCTTGACATGCACCTTACTGAGCTGTAAGCTGCATGGCATATAGTGACTCTTCAGCTCTGCCCCGTGGGAATGCCTGCTTTGCAGAGCTGAGCTCCCCAGGTGCTGTAAAACAGCAGGAGGGCTTGTGTGTGGGAGAAGAGCAGAGGGTGGTGACAGTCTGAACAGGAACTGGTTTCACAGGCAGTGCTGGAGGGTAGTGGTGCTTGGAGGAGCCTTGAAAAGCTGCTTGTTTGGGATGAGAGAAAGAACAGATAACTGTTAAGGTGAAGGTTAACATGAAGGAAGATGTGTGGGTTGCTCCTAGTAATTCTGACAGGTGTCGTGTGTGATGTCCCTTTGCAGCATTTTGGGGAATTACTGCTTGCTGTAGCACTGGTTTTTCCTTGGAGGAGGTCTGTCCTGTACTGACCCGTCCCAGCCCCACGTAGCTTATGAAAACAGACAAGATTGCAGCCTGAGGAGTTATGCCTGAGGACTATTTCTTATCTTTCATTCTGGAAACCTAGTGAAGGGATGCTGAAATGAAAAGAAAATGGGCTTGTTTTTTTCTGTACTGAACTCATAGGTGTCTTATTTCTCCCAAACCTTCTGCTCAAAGAGTGTGGTGTTACTACATGTTGAAGAACAAACTAATGTCTCCTTAGTTTTGTCTTCCCATCAATTACTCCTGCATGTTCCCCATCCCCTCTCCACAGATTAGTTTCTGAAGAATGGGCTGCTGGCAAGGTTGATACAGGTGTCTTTTACCTGTCATTGTTCATTCTGATGTGCCTATTTAAATTTTAGAAAAAATAAGCTCAGAGAAGTAAGGGAAAAGAGATCACTTCTGGCTCTCAACACTTAAACTACTTCCTGAAAAGTAGATGAAGTTTTGATAGAAGGCAAAACTATGGAAGCAGCCCATGGAAAGCTCTAGCGTTATCCACTGGAGATATAACTGGACTGTGTAATGCTGACTGATGCTGGTGCTGTTAACTGCTAACATGATGTAGTAAGCTGCAGAAGCCTGTCATATATTAGGGAAATACTGTTAAAACATTTCTTGAAAAATCCCTTATTGCTAGAGCTTTTGATCTTTATCAGTGTTAACAACAGTAAGAACTCTAGAGCAGACAGGCTGCTGCTAAGGTAAGTGACATGCCACTTAAAATGCTTAAAACTCTGGTTGTAATGTACATAAACTGCTCCCAGCATTGCTAACATAGGTGGAGCAGAAGTGATGTTGGCAGCTACACTGAAGTATGCCAAGGCTGAGCTGAGGTCAGCACAACGTCATGGTGCACTGTGAGTTACGCGACAGCATGCCTAACGCCCTGGCAGCAGTCTGGCCGACCTGCACCTGGAAATGCCACTAATGCTGACAAAGCTTAAAGGGTGTGAGCAGCAAGGGGAAGCATCTATAGCATTCCTGTGCAGGAGGAGATGGTTATACTTTAGGCTTTGGGCTTTTTTTAGGAGTTTTCTTTTGGCTATTTTCCCCAAATTGGTTTCTGGAACTGTGTCAGAATTTGCCAAGAGGTTATTCTAGTTCCAGGTGGACCAAGCAGTTCAAAGATTTTTCGTGTTTTATGTAGTAGCAGCTAGGAAATTGAAAGGGATGTCGAGTGTCTGGCTGTGTATACACTTTGAATCTGCTCACCAGTGTCCGTAAGTATTTGTCTTGTCCACTACTTTGGGAAAGGAGTTGTGGTAAGAGTACAATGTTATCAACTGTCTAGGACAGTTGTTCATCCCCATTATATTAAAAACACACTGAAGTGTTGTTAGGTGCACAAAAGTTTAATTGATGTGTAGTTGTCTTTTTGTCAAAGAAGTGTTATTATTACTCATAGCTCTTAAAAGTGATAGTTATGAGTGTAGTGAGCAGCATGCCTGCTGCAAAAGATTATTTAAGAATGATTTTTGTAAATATCTAAAAAGAATAATTACTTAAACAGCCTTTACGTCATGTCTACTGCTGGTTTTCCATGGGCTTGTCAGAAGGAGGAAGGAAGAGAGTAGTTAGAGATAGTGTTGTCTGAGAGCAGGGAATGGATATATGCGAAATGTCATAAACCAGTTTATTCTCTAGCCTTCAGGTTTGTATTGTGCTTTGTCAGTGATTGTCTTGACTGTTCTTTTTAATGATAGAGAGCAAAAAGTTGGACTTTCTGTGTCTGTCTGTTTTGAATGGACTTCAGAAGAGGCTGGTTCTTTGGGAAATGTCCATGTATGTGGTGATAGGAGCTGGGCGGGAATAGCGTGAGAAAGTGTCTGCATTATCTTACTCAATATACGTGGATGGGCAGACACAGGTAGGCTCAGTGGAGCTACATTTGTATAACCACGCATACTGAATTTGTACAGGGGTGATTAAGTATATTCTTACAGTTTCTGGGAGGCTTATCCTGTGATCCTGAATTGTTAAATTCATCTGAGCTACTTGAAGGAACTTCTCTACCTTGTAATGGCATAGAGTCTTGCCTGCTGTTTCCCTGTCGTTATGTTTGTAGGTCATCAAAGTGTTAATTTAAAGTGATCCTATCTCTGCTGTGCCCCTTTCTCTATGCTTCAAGGCATTGAGATAGTTGTGGGCAATAGTCTGCCTCTGTTAGAAGCTGAGAGGTGCATGCACGTCATGTGTACAAGAGGAATGTGGAGTTTGTAAACACTGCATGGTGATGGTTGTGTAGTCCTCACATTCATGTAGCAAAATGAGTCACTTCTGGTAGAAGACCATGAGCAAAAAGGTAAGGTTCTGCAGACCTCAGATTAGCATTGATTTCTCTGACATACATAATGAGGAATTCTTGGCTTTGGGAGACTGAGGGCATTGCACATGCCATCATTTTTTACTGCCATGTAGTAAAGTATGGCATGTAGGAAAGTCTATACTGTTTCAGGATAAGTTAAGACTATCTAGAAACTGGTGACTGGCTATGAGTTGCTATCTAATCAGCTTAGCATTAACAAGATAACTCTTGATGTTGAGAAAATAATTTATAAGTAAAGGGGATATGTATCATATTAGGGAACAACAGAACATGGTATTTTCTCCAAATCAGCAGCTGTTTTGAGTAGATCATGGTCCATGTACCATATGAGTTGCCCCTGGTGCAAATGGCCACTGCCTTTTTGGCAGATGGAGCACATGAGAAAATCTGCTGAAAGTCTATGGTTCAATAATCATGTAGTTTGATTAAAGGATGAGGTCTGCAAACCCTGCAGTGGAAGGAATCAGGACAGTACATAGTCACGCCCATCTACTGATGACTTGCCGGGGCAAACAGAGCTGTGTTTTGTCCAGATGACATGCATATTGATATTGTGTCTCTAGCCCCAGCAGTTCTTTAGGTATCTGATGTATTTTTCTGCCCTTATTTAAGAAAAAAAGCAGAGGGACCTGGCAGGAGCAGGGTATAAGTGTATTTAAACAACCAGCTTAAATGTATTCGTGCTTATGCTATCAGGCACTGCTGTCTCCTCTGTGCCAATGCCAGTCAGCACGTGGTCATCTGACTTGCTGAAACAGGAAGCTTGTCTGCTGAAAATTAGTGTTATATTACCTAAAGTTAGTTTTCACCTGTGTCACAAGTGATAGCAATAGCTGGAAAGGATAGGGTTGGACAGACTTAGGCCATTTTAAGTTGCTTTCCTGCGTTCCACATGCACTTGGTATACAGAAGGTAGGGTGCCATTTTTAACAAACTTCTTTAAATGCTCATGGGTCCCATATTGGTTGTATTATAAGCACCTGCTTTATGCATTCATGGGAAAGGAAGAGGACAACTTTTGCTAAGAAGTAAGGGCAGATTTAAAGGTGTAGTTATAAGCCCTTAATAAGGGCCATGTCTAGAAGCTGTGACTGATTCAAGGAGTTGTAGAGTGTCCTGTGTCCCCATATCCTCAAGCATCAGGGAGAGATGTATGTGATGTAGAATACTCATGTCAATTTATCTATTTGCTTTTACATGATCTTAAGGGAGTCTGACTGTTCAATAAAAGCATTGAATAACACTTCCTGCATCCTCCTTGTTTCCCCATTGCACTTTTTATCAATGAGGTGTGTAATCAAGTACTTTATTAAATAGCAGCTTATTAAAAATAACATGCGGTTCAGCTACAAGTGTGTAGAACAAGCAAATGCTTAAGAAAAACTGGTAAGTGCAGCACATGGTGAAAACCAGTAGTAGCTCCTGGATGTCTTTGGTGTCATGGAGTCACCTTTTGCCAGTGCAGCCATTCAGCCTCTTATGTGGTTCAACGAGGGCCTGAGAAATAGGATGTGCCCTTCCCAGTAGAATTGCGCTGAAGGAGCGCGTCAGTTGATTCATTGCCTTGTCGCATGGGGAATCCACTTGTGCGCATGCAGAGGTTCGCTTCCTGGTGGCTGTCAGGAGGAGCGGTTGCTCAGACAGCTCCTGAAGCCACTGCTGTTGGTCCCTCCTGAAGCCACTGCTCTTCCCGGAGCACTCTCTTAACTCCAGTTTCTCTTTTCTTTCTCTCCCACTCCACTACTACAACTACAATCCAGGGTGCTGGCTCAACTTGCATTCAAAGTCATCATTTGTTTTCTGTAGCAGCAGGTCTCTAGCCTTTTTTTTCTTTTTCCATGCTGATTTTTGCCTCTTGCCGCCCTCAGTCCAGCACAGACTGACAGCCTCAGAAAGGCTGCAGAGAAAAAAGAAGTGTGCTCTTTCTTGTACACAGAGAAAGAAGTTTCTAGCCTTTAAAATCTTCATATTACAGTAAGGCCACAAGTTTGATACTTTTATCTACCTGATATTCCTTTATTTAATCTCTTGGCATTCTCCTTCTCAAAGAGGGAGAAAAGAGTGAAGTGAATCAGTGACAACTGCAACTGTTCCTGCTGAAGCAGCCACAATGCTGTACACCTCCAAGTACCTGACCACTTGTCACTGTCAAGCTTTTGCAGTTTAAGGGTATAAGGAGCAATAAACTAGATGTAAACTGGTTGTTTTCCTTCTAGTTGCAGTACAATAATACGGTGGCTAGTTCATAGAAGCACAGGGATGGTTCATGAATAAGTTACCAAAAAGTAAGTGAAGATTTGCATTTGTGGCTTGATAATTTCTCTGTGGCAGCTGCTCGTGTACATGCTTGCACCCTTTTTTGCTCTTAAATTCACTGTGAAGCAAGCTGTCTTGTGCTGTCTGTGGGCCAAGATTATACAGGTGAGCAGCAGAGGCAGTAAGCTAGGTGGTGGAGTTACATTGCGATAACTGCCTGGGTGGCATTAAAGATGGATTGTGTCTGCCTGTTTGTGTCCCTCTTGCAGTCCTGTGCTATGGTCTGTAAGGCTTCCCTGACTTTGATGTTTTGCCAAGTTGGACTTGAATGTTCCAAGCAATAGAGCTCCACCCATCTGCTGCGATAGATTCTCTCCATCCTGATGCGTGCTGATGCTCACATGTTTTCCCTTTCACAGGAAAAGGTGATCTCTGTAACTGCTCTGATAGAGGCGTGTCAGCCTGTATTGTTTCTTTGGGTGGGGGAAAGGGGAGAGGAGATATAACTGGTTAATTGGATTTGGGGGTGATTGTGCTGCTATGGTAGGTTTTACTGGATGAAGCAGCTTGTTGCGATAGGTGTTTGTTTCAGCTTCTGTCTGCAGGTGTGACTTGGCTAGATAAGGATGGTCTATCAAGTTGATGATTTCATTGTTTGATTTGGCTGGACTGGGTGGAGAATGTAACTGCATTCTTTGGGACTAGCTTTGTAGTTTGGTTTTTTTGAAGTGGATCACATGGAAGTGCATTGCTACATTATTAAAGTGAAGCTGCAATAGATAATAGCTGGAGAGAAGAGAATAGGCACAGGGTTTCACAATATGTAACTAATTGAGTCTTGCAGTAGCTCCTGTGTTCCTGTTGGGAGATCTGGGCAGCAGAATGTATTGGTATTATACAGAAAACGTCTGGTAGTGATTTCAGTTTGCAGTCCTAGTTTAAAGCTGTCTGTGCTGTGTAAATAAGCTGAGAGTGCTCTGAGAGACCACACTGGCCCTGGCAGTGTGCATGTTGTCTGGATTGATAGTGTTCTTGCAGCCTCCCCAGTTTTCACTAGATGAGGAAGAAGATGGCAGGTAGCTGCTCTGGTCTTTCTTTGCTGACCTCAAATTTACCATTAAGCCATGCCTCAGAGTCCTTGTTTCCTTGTATTATGGAATTTCAGGCACTTGAATTTGCTTTAGCATGTGAGTAAATGTAAGTCGATTCAGGATTGTCTCCATTACTGAAATTGTGGCTCATCAGTTCTTGGGCCATGAACTCTTCCGACTTATAGGAAGTAACTGTACTGCAAGGTGGGGCTAACCCCTCTATCTTGAGCAAACTTGCAGTATATCTTGGGAAGGTTTGCAGTTGAATACCCTTCTTTCTGTAGTGTAGCATAATGATGTGAATTAGGAGCTGCCAGAACATAAGATAGTGCTGCTTCCTTCTAAAACCTGCCTGGTTTTCCCCTAGATGTGACTGAATGATTGCCTGGCTTTACTTGATACTTGATGTTTTTATTTATACTTTGTCTGGCTGCGGAGGAGTTGTATATACTAAGCACAGGGGTTTGGCAAAAACTTGTGGGCTCATAGTGAGGAGAAGGTGAGCCTTTGAAGAGAAATGGGTGCAGAGAAGGGGAGTTTACACGTCCAAGTTTGTGCCAGCTTCTGTAAGCACAGATAAGCTTGCAGAATCCAGTTAGCTCAAACATGAGGGTGCTAAAGCAGATCGGACCTATTTCCCCTCCATGTGCACCCACGCATCTTCAGACTCTTCCAGTCTGATGGTGGCTTTTTCACTGCTGACAAATCTTGCCAGTCTGGGCAGAGCCTTCCCCTTGTCAGTGAGTGGTTCAGAACAAGTTTGGATTCCTGTGCTTCTATGGCTGGATGTATGAGAGAGTCTTGGTTGTGCATTCTTGTTGGTGAAGCTCTTCCTCCCTTTTCTTTTTCCAGGTGGTCTTCTCTTGTGAGACGAGTGGTTTGCAGCTCATGGCTTCCACAATGAGTACTGCTGTATCGTGACACCAGGGGTCTTGGTAAGCTACTTGTTGGAAAGGACCTATTATATCTCAACAAATGCAAATCCATTTCTCTTGTCTCTGCGGTTGAAATTTGAAGTCATTTTAAACCATCTAGATTGTAAGCTGCAAGTGTGGTGAGGCTACTTTCCACCTGTTCTCACCTCTTCCTTTGAGCTTGCAGTGGCAACTGATGTGGTTACATAGTCAACCAGAATAGGAGACTAATCCATCTGAATAGCAATTTCTGCTGTTTCCCTTGGATTAGTTCCCATTTAGATCTTTCCCTGATGTGGCCAGGAGAGGTAGTGAGAATGAATAGCCAGTGGAACCATCACTTTTCCCTGCAGCTGTTGCCTGGCATACCTTAAAGCAATCCTGAAAATAACAGCCTTGAATGTAGCTTGCCAAAATATCTTGAAAAGTGGCTTGACCATTCACTGTCAGCGGCCCTGCCTCCAATTTTAGAGCAATGATAAAGGCTTTGCTATAGCAGGCAGACTCCAGCTGCAAAACCTCATTTCTCTAGAGCTTTTCCATTATTGAACTCTAGATTCCCAGACGTACATATGTTAGAAGTGCATTTAGAAAAATCATGAAGTATTCCATTACACATTATAAAAGATGGTACTCTGCCAGTGTGCAGAAATGAGAAGCAGAGGATGTTGAGTTGCCGTTGTTCCACCAATGAATATATTGATGTATCCTTTTTAGCTCTCTATAGTAAGAAGAAATTTAAACTGAGATTGGAAAATAGAGTTCCCTTGCAGAGTGCATCAGTTCTATTAGATGGAAGATACACTCATATGGGATAATAAAAAAGTAGGGTTAAAAGATTGGAGGTTTTTCCTCCTGTAAAGTACTTGAAAATTTGGTGAGGTTAGAAATATTGTGCACCCAGTGTGATCCAGATTCTGTTTTTCATTTTTTCTTGTTGTACTCTGCAAGACTGGGAGTGTAAGCAAATTCTCATGTTATAGTAAAAGGTAACACTATAGTGCGTAAATATCAAAAGTGAAAAGCAGAGGATGAAGCAACTAGAGTACTTAAGTTTATCACACAGATATCTGTGTCCTGCTTTTAGCACTGAGCACCACTCACTTTAGTGCTATTGTTCCTTTTTCTTTTTTACCTGAAATTCGCCGTATTTTCAGTCACACCTTCACCTTAAATGGGGACCCTGAAGTATCACTGGGTTTCCCTGACTTTTACAGATGCGTAAAACTCTTTCAGCTGATCATGTTACGGTTTTGTTGTCAAAAAGGCGTAGGAGCCAAATTTGCATGCATAAGTGGTATAATTTAGATACATGTGAAGATGTTCTCTCTTTAATGTATCTGTATAGCAACAGTTCCAGTTACGGCATGATACTAGTAACAATAATAATAGAGTAACTCCAACATTGTTCTCAGAATCAGTGGTGTGACCAGCTGATAGCCATAGAGAGGCATGTGGAATGTGCAGCTCAGACTGGAGGTCATCTGATTGTACCTAATAGGAGGCATTAAAAATGACACCTTTACTGCAGAAACATTCCCTTCATTAATGGCTTTGTGCAGCTCAGTGGAGATGAGAACAGGGAGCAGGATGATTTCTCTGGCTCACAAAGGAGGCGTGTGGTAGAAAGGAGAATTCCTGGGGACAATGGAGAGCTTCATGGAGCAGTGTGGAGCACTGTCATATTAAATACAGAAGTGCAAAGTCACTAAAAAGTATAATGGCACAACCTCGCAACAAGATAAATTTGAGGAGCTGGAAAGACACGGTGCTCAATACTGCAAGTTACTGATAACTCTCCTTGGCCAGAAGTGGTCATACAGTGCCTGTGTTTCTCAATCCTCTGGTGTCAGCATGGGAGCAAACCAATTTTTGTTTTCTAAAGGCAATTTGAACAGTAATTTCTTCCTGAAATTCAAGACACTCCCAGTCTGGTGAGATTTACTTTATTTCATTTGATATATGCAGGAAGAAATTGCTTTTTTGGTGCTGTGAAGGAATACCAGTAATATTTACATTTAAATAATATTTAACTAGCAATGCTTAATACATTAACAATAAATCTTGGTTAGATTCTAAATTAAGTGGATTTGCATCTGAGTAGGTGAGATGAACAGGAGAGATTTTGTTGAAACATAAACAAGACAGAAATTTGTTCCAAAATAATTTAGCCCAAGGAACGTAAACATTAATGTTCAATAGTCTCCTCCAGAAACAGTTTTACGTGCCTTATTGCCTGTGTTATGCCTATTCTTTCTTAGAAAGAAGCTGGAAAAGTATTTGTGTGTGTGTGGTTTTTTTTTTTTTAAAAGTCTCAGCAGTCTGTATAGTGCTGCTGAGCAAATGTAGAGGAGTAGTTCTCTAGTGATCTTTTTTTACACCTTTTGAATAGAAATGATGAGCGACTGACCTGGTATTTTCAGAGTAATCTCAGCATAACTGGTTGCTTACAGGTGGTCAGGAAAGCATTTTATTTTCCTGCCTTTGTACAGTCCTTGGCACACATCTTCGAACATATGTCTAGTTATATTGGACCAAGGACACAGAAGATTTGAGCTGAGTTTATGTCCTTAAGAAATATCAGATTACAACCATTCACAGGGGAGTTCTGGATAGCTAAGTCATGTTGGGGATTTGTAATCTTGGCTTCCTACTAGACTTGCTGTGAGTTGTCTTCAGGCTGAGCTCAGATGCACAATCAGTGTCAGAATACGAGTTGTTTCTCTGTCTTGTTGGGTGCAGAGTGATTTGCTTTGGATGAAGGGAAGGTGGACTCACTGCCTGTAAACTGAATGGCCAGGCTGGTTTGAAATACACAGCTGAGCCATCTGAAAACTCTTCTCCTGTGCCTTCTCAGTAAGGGGGGGAAGAACTGCTGTTTACTGCTTTACACCAGACACATAGTTGCTTGTTGAAATTCCTCACTGGTTTTCTGTTCTCTTGTTGTGGGGTGGTTCTAACAGCGTGCCCTGGAGATGCGAGACTTCCCCTGGGCAGCAGGAGGCACGCGTCTAGAGAATGCTGGAGCTGCAGGAGGGAAGCACCCAGTGCAAAACCAGAGAGGAGCAAAGAGAAAAAAGGCAAGCAGACAGCCGGCGTTGAGAGAAGCGGGTGGCAGAAAGTGCTTCGACGCTGCCGCTGGCGGCACACTCCCCAGAGGAACTTGACGAGAGCCCATCTGTGTGTGTGTGAGACTGAGCTCAGGATTTCTGTCAATGCATTCCAGTAACCCCAAAGTGAGGAACTCCCCGTCAGGCAACACACAGAGGTAAGGAAAAGAGCCTCTGATCAGCTGCTCTGGATTGGTGAATGATACCCTGCTGCAGGATCAGCTGAGGACTGATGCATGTGACTTACTGGTCCTCCTCTATATTCTCATCAGACTCACCTGAGTGCTGGCTGCACAGTGCTGATGAGCTTCCATGTTTGCAAGACTTAGGATGAGCCAAAAGCTCTGAACCTCTGGGGTGCAGATTCTCCCATTGCTCGTGCCCTCTTCTCTCCCATCAGGTGTCTGAATAGACTGTAGGAGAGTAAACATACTCTTTCTAGTGTCCTTTTTTTTTCCTTCACCCTCTTCTAATTATCTGCTTCCCTGAGGGGTAGTTGGGCAGCAAAAGGTCTCTCTGTCTGTATTTTCACACAAAATACTTCATATATATTATTGGCCTCAGCAGCCTGGAGAACTGATCAACTTTGCACTGAGATACTCTGCATCATTCACCTGCCAGTGCAGCAGGTCAGCATCTCTCCTCTGCTAACTTGGAAGGAGAAAAATATGGAAGCGAAGCAGTGTCCAGGGACTTACAGTGGTCTGATTGACAGCATTCTCAAGTTTGATTATTTATTCATAGAGGTCATCTGGAGCTTAAGAGTAGTTCAGAGGGAATGCCTCTGAGTCAGATGCCTGTGCAAAGGAGGAAACAGTTTGTGCAAGTCCCACAGTGACGATGCTAGCAAGCGCTACCTGTTGGAAGTGGCAGTGATGAGGGGAAAACACAATGCAGAAAATCCAATAGGAAAGGAGTAACTGGAGAGTGAGAGGGAAGGGGCGGCTAATAAGTTTGTAAAACCCAGAGGAGCAGAATATTTTTAGGATACAGTTTACTGAATGGTATAGGGTGGGAAAAACTTTTGAGTCTCGTTTGACGAATTAAAGAAGCTTCATCTGCCCCATTTTACAGGAGTGTGCAGGGTTTTGGTATCCTTCTCTTTCCTTATTCAGAAGCAGTTTGTAGCTGGTTTAATTGTTTACATGGTCAGAGGTTTATGTTTTCCTGGCAGTTCACCCCAATGTATGATGAATGCTGCAGTAATGCTGGGTTTTCCATGTGCTCCCTGCAGAACTGGATAGGGAGGTGCGAGGGAGGGGGTGGGGGTTCTGTTCTGATCAGTGCCACAGCATATAGATATAGTTGGCGTCCAGGAGAGTGGCGAGGTGAACTTTGTTGTGCCTTGTTTGTTTACTCTGAGCTGGTCTCGGTGTGAGGTGCTTCTCTGTGCACATAGAAACCGTTGTCTTTATTGACAGAAGCCCCAGAGGTAGGTCCTCATGTGACAGCGGTTCCTGGGATCTGGCAGGTCTGTAGCTTGCCCTGGTGCCTTCTTGAGCAATGAGATCCCATCTTGGATAATAACCCTTTTGGGGCATGTTCAAAAAAAGCACCTACATGACTCTAAGCTATTAAGCATTTCATATTTGTCAGCAATTTTCTTAGCATGCAAAGGTCGCAGTGAGTGTTTCTGCTTCTTTCTAATGTGTTCCTACAGGGTTGAATGAATCCATGGTGTGATTTGTCACTTTTTTCTTTTTTTTTTTTTTCATTTTCTTCTTCTGTCCCCAGTAGCCCCAAATCAAAGCAGGAGGTGATGGTCCGTCCCCCTACAGTGATGTCCCCGTCTGGCAATCCCCAGCTGGATTCCAAATTTTCCAGCCAAGGCAAACAAGGGGGCTCCACCAGCCAATCCCAGCCCTCTCCCTGTGACCCCAAAAGTGGAGGTCATCCCCCCAAAGTGCTCCCTGGCCCAGGTGGGAGCATGGGGCTGAAGAATGGGGCTGGAAATGGTGCCAAGGGGAAGGGGAAGAGAGAGAGGAGCATTTCGGCAGACTCCTTTGAACAGAGGGAAGCTGGGACTCCTAATGAAGACCCTGAAATCAAAGGTATGTTTGCTAGGGTTTGTGTGCAAGTGCAGACAATTAGTCCGAGTCCTCTGTGAGATGGAGAATCATTCAGCAACTGTTAGTGAAACATTTTTTTGCCTGTAATTCTGTCAGTTACAGCCAATGAAGTCTAAAGGTCTTGAGCAGGCAGAGAGGTTGTCATAGCTGGCATCAGTAAATGTCCTATTCATGCTCAGTTAAAGTGCAGACCTGACTCTGGTGGGAAGGTTCCTTTTTAACTCTGAAACTTCTGTAGAGGATTTGAAAGTACAAATGCGACCTGTTGGTTTCCTTTTGGCCTTTGGCCTGTCAGGAACCACTCTGTTGTAACTGGGGTTTTGAACTATATGCAAGTGTATTTTGTCAACACAGATACATAACCTGTAGCACCCTGACTGGCAGTACAAGCCAGAGAGTTGGTATTTCTGCATTCTCTTCCTGGCTCCACCATCGCCTCTGCCAGACAGTGTGAAAACAGACTAGATGTGCAGTTGCCCATCTTTCCTTTGTTGGCCATTTTCTAGGTCGCCTGGCTAAGGTGACTGAAGGAAAAAAAAAAGTAAAGTTTTGCACAGAATGTTCTCCTTGGATGCAGACATTTATATTTGTTCATGTTGGTGAGTAGTTTTCCTGCTCTTCCGTGTGACCATCAGAGAATACAAAGGGATTAGCACTGCGGACTGCTACTTGCCTTGGAAACGGACAAGATAAGCGTTCTCTCAGCAATGCCTGTAGAGCAAGATGGTATTAAAGGGAAGATGTGTGCTGTAATGGAAGAATTTCCTTTGTGCTTGAGGGACAAGCAGGAAATGTTGGAGAAGAAAAAGTCAGGTTTCGGAAAGGGTTTTCAAAGAGTTCCCAAGGTGGTGATTCTGTTCTCTTTTTCACTTTCTCCCCTTCCAGACTGCAATTCTGCTGATCATGTGAAGTCCCAGGATTCTCAGCACACACCACACTCCATGACTCCTTCAAATGCTTCAGCCCCAAGGTCTTCCACACCTTCCCATGGCCTGACTGCTGCTTTGGAGCCCACAAGTGGGCAGAAGACTCCATCCAAAGTGGTTTATGTTTTTTCTACTGAGATGGCCAACAAGTAAGTAGGTAGATGCTTGAATGTCTTCAGAGAGCAAGGCTTACCTTTGTGCTCCCTTTTTAAGAGATTTTGAAGTGCAGTTTCTCCATCAAGTGCTTTCTTGTAGTAAAAAGTCATTACTTCTTTGGGGGATGCTGACGGGGTTGGAGTGGAGAATGTCACTACCTCTTGCCCTCTGAGAAGTGATTATTCATTCCTCCAAGGCGTGGGTGTTTTTGTCAGACACTGGTAGATACTGTTTTGCAATCCATGCAGGGAGTACCAGCCAGAACAGTGTAAACTGAGACACAAGCTCTGAATGCTGATGAGTTTGTAGATGTAAGCATTTTTCTTTTGCTACTCATCTGGAGTGAAATATGTGTGGCTAAGTCTTTCTCTGTTCTGCCAGCTGAAGGATGGAAGGGAGAGCGGTTGAGAAAAACTGTTTCTTGGCTTCAGCTGGATATATACATCTATCTGTCTGTCTGCAGGGCTGCAGAAGCTGTGCTGAAGGGACAGGTGGAAACCATCGTGTCCTTTCATATCCAGAACATCTCAAACAGCAAGACGGAACGAAACACTGTACCCTTGGTAGGGAATACCTGCACATGGGTGGGAAGGGAAATGGTAAATGTGCTTGTGTGTGTGATTTGGAGATGGATAATTACACTCTGAAATAAGTTTTAGAGTGGAAAAGAGCGAGGCAGTTGTTATTTTAGCCTTCTGTAAATAGCTGTCTTGGATCATCCAAAGAAGAGCTTGAGTCTTGCAGTATTTGGGTAGTATATTTCCAACCCATTGCTCATGCAGAGCTAGCACAGAAGCAAGGGGTACTTGCTGTAATGCTTGAGCAAAAAGGGTATCTGTATGACTAAGATGCTGCTCTCTAACTGCTAAAGGCTGCTGTTCCTTGCAAAGTGTGGGCAGGTGGGGTTGGGGCACTTAATTTGCACCACTGCTTGTGACGTGGCTGTGAGAAGAGAGAGTGACAACGTATGGCTTTCTCTTGCAGAACCCCCAGATCACTGCACTTCGGACTGAACCCAAGCCCCTGCCGCAGCCCCAGCCTCCCACTGCCCAGGATCAGAACCCTCCCCAGAGCGCCAAAATGCAGCCGACTCCACCCATGTCAGTGCCGGTATCCAAATCCACTGCCCCCCCGTGTCCCATAGATCAGGACAGTCCCAGTGTGGAAAGCAAAGTGATGTCTGTGGGCAGCCCTGCCAACTCGACCCCTTTGCAGACAGAAGCATTTGGGCAGAGTTCAACCCCCAATAACCGAGCAGTTAGCCCAGTTTCGCAAGGTAGCAATAGCTCTGCTGCAGACCCCAAAGGTCCTCCCCAGCAGGTGTCTGGTGGGGACCCATCCAGTTTGGGTGAGAATCCAGATGGACTGTCACAGGAACAGCTGGAGCATCGAGAGCGCTCCTTGCAGACTCTGAGAGACATACAACGCATGCTCTTCCCTGATGAGAAGGAGTTTGCGGGAGGGCAAAGTGGGGGGCCACCCCCAAATGCTGGGGTGCTGGATGGTCCGCAAAAGAAACCTGAAGGGCCAATACAGGCCATGATGGCTCAATCCCAAAGTTTAGGCAAAGGATCAGGGCCTCGGACAGATGGAGGGGCTCCGTTTGGCCCTCAAGGACACAGAGACATGCCTTTTTCCCCAGACGAAATGGGGCCACCTCCGATGAACTCCCAGTCAGGACCCATAGGACCAGATCACCTGGACCATATGACTCCTGAGCAGGTGGCCTGGCTCAAGCTGCAGCAGGAGTTTTATGAGGAGAAGAGAAGAAAGCAGGAGCAGGTGGTTGTGCAGCAGTGTTCCCTGCAGGACATGATGGTCCATCAGCACGGGCCTCGTGGGGTGGTCCGAGGCCCTCCCCCTCCCTACCAGATGACGCCTGGGGAGGGCTGGGGACCTGGAGGTCCAGAGACCTTCCCTGAAGGCATGAACATGTCACACTCTCTGCCCCCCAGGGGCATGGCGCCTCATCCCAACATGCCTGGGAGCCAGATGCGCCTGCCTGGTTTTACAGGAATGATGAACCCTGACATGGAGGGCCCCAGTGTCCCGAATCCTGCATCCCGGCCTGGGCTTTCAGGAGTTAGCTGGCCAGACGATGTGCCAAAAATCCCAGATGGCCGAAATTTCCCTCCTGGCCAGGGTGTCTTCAGCGGCCCTGGCCGAGGGGAACGGTTCCCCAATCCGCAGGGCCTGCCTGAAGAGCTCTATCAGCAGCAGCTGGCTGAGAAACAGATGGGCCTCCCTCCTGGCCTGAACATGGAAGGCATCAGGCCTGGCATGGAGATAAACAGAATGATGCCCTCCCAGAGACACATGGAGCCTGGGAACAACCCCATCTTCCCTCGCATGCCGGTGGAAGGGCCAATGAGCCCCTCTAGGGGAGACTTCCCAAAAGGAATACCCCCACAAATGGGCTCTAGCAGGGAGCTGGAGTTCGGGATGGGCCCTGGCACCATGAAGGGGGAAATGGGCATGAATGTCAGCATGGGGTCCAACCCACCCCTGGTCCCTCAGAAGCTGAGGGAGGCAGGAGTTGGGCCAGAAGAGATAATGAAACTGCGCCCTGGTGTCTCGGAGATGCTCTCCTCTCAGCAGAAAATGGTGCCGCTGCCGTTTGGGGAGCACGCACAGCAGGAGTATGGCATGGGTCCCAGGCCTTTCCTTCCCATGTCTCAGGGCCCAGGAGTCGGTCTCCGAAACCTCAGAGAACAGATGGGGCCTGACCAAAGGACTAGCAACCGGCTCAGCCACATGCCGCCACTACCTCTCAATCCCACCAGTAACCCTAACAGCCTCAACACTGCTCCACCTGCGCAGCGCAGCCTCGGCCGCAAGCCCTTGGATATCTCTGCAGCCGGTCAGGTGCATTCGCCAGGAATCAACCCCCTGAAGTCCCCCACAATGCGCCAGGTCCAGTCTCCCATGATGGGATCTCCCTCGGGGAACCTCAAGTCCCCTCAGACGCCCTCCCAGCTGGCAGGAATGCTTGCAGGTCCCACTGCTGCAGCTGCCGCTGCCTCCATTAAGTCCCCCCCCATCTTGGGGTCTGCTGCTGCTTCTCCTGTCCACCTCAAGTCTCCATCTCTTCCTGCACCTTCTCCTGGATGGACTTCGTCTCCAAAGCCTCCTTTGCAGAGCCCTGGGATTCCCCCAAACCACAAGGCATCTCTCACCATGTCTTCTCCAGCCATGCTGGGGAACGTGGAATCGGGTGAGTGCTGCCTCTACTAGCCAGATTTGGTGTGCAGCAAAGATGGGGGACAAGGTTTCTTGCAGGGTGGCAGGAGCCTAGACAGTGCTTTGCCTGAGGGTCTGGTTGGTGGTTGCATGGGTGGAGTACAAGTGCTTTTCCTCCTCCTGTTGTATTTGTGGGTTTGCACCCTGCTCAGGGTGAGGGCTGATTGCTTGGAGGACATGAAAGTGAAAGGGTGGGGTCAAGAAAAAAGATATGGTGTGTTGATGGGAGAAGGTTCTTCTTAGAGTGTTTTTTTGGCCATTCTGCCATAGCTTGTGGAGAAGTTCCTGCTGATTGTATGAAAATGCTTTGAAATAAAGGCTCTGACAAATGTGTCCTGAGCATAATTAGCCAATTTTCTATCTAGATATGGTTCAGGTGTGGTTTCAGCTTACCATTACAGACAGGGCTTACCACTACAGACAGGGCTTCAGCTATTTCCAGGAGAGCTAAACACCACTGTATGCAGCATTCCGCAACATTCTGGAGCTGTACTGTGCCTGGGACCTCGGGGTGAAGATGCTGGCACTCCCCCATCTGCTCCTGAACATGTCTGGGCCTCTGCCTTCTCCTTCCCGCTCCCAGAGTACACTGGCCCCTCTATCCAGGCTCCCAGCGCTGCAGCCCATCTGATCCCTCCTGCCCAGGCAGGTCTCCTGGCTGGGGCAGGCCGGAAGAGGAGTGCTGTGCCCGCGTTGCCCTCTAGTGCTGCTGCGGGTAACAGTGCAGTGGTGGGACCTGCCGGTGATGGCGACCCCTCACCGCAGGTACAGGGGTTGCTGGCTGGTTCTTGCCCTACCCAGCGTGAGCCCAGGTGCCTGCAAGTTGGAACTCAATCACAGAATCGTTTTAAGTTGGAAAAGACCTTTAAGACCATTGAGTCCAACCGTAAACCAAGTACCACCAAGTCTACCACTAAGCCACGTCCCTAAGTACCACATCCACACATCTTTTAAATACCTCCAGGGATGGTGACTCAACCACCTCCCTGAGCAGGCTGTTCCAGTGCTTGACAACCTTTTCAGTGAAGTAATATTTCCGAATATCTAGTCTAAACCTCCCCTGGTGCAATGTGAGGCCATTTCCTTCCATCCTATCTCTTCTTGGGAGAAGAAACTGACACCCATCTCGCTTTGGTCTGTGGCTAACATGCTTAATGAATGCTTTTACATGCTGCTCTTCTGAAGCATAAATGTTTTGGCATTGCAGGATTTTTGTGTTCTCTATTCTCCTTTCCTTTTTTGTTTTTGAGGGGAGGGTGCTACTGAGGAAGGTGCAGAGAATTTTCAGCGACAGTACAACTGCATTTGTACTATCAGTGTGGTCTGGGTGCCATGAAATTAATCAGTGAGGAACAAAGGAGGCTGAAAGCGCAGTTAAGTTACTTCTAGTTTCAGAAGAGCAAAGGATGTTGCTAAGCTAATAGGTGCAGAGAATGCTTCTTTAACTTAAATGAGTAGTAAATATGTGTGTATAAACCTGAAATGAAATATAAACAGGGAGTTTTATTTGTAGCTACTATTGCAGCTTGTCAGAAATCTACCTGCATGTCTGAGCATAATATCTGCCACAGCTTTTGTTGTGCTGCCTATGTCTTCTGTGCTTGTTTGATGCCCCCTAAAGAAAAAGGGAAAGGAGTTACAGTTGACATTTGTTGGGTGCAGGAATAAATAATTGAATATGGATTTTGATTTTTATGGCTAGACCTTGTATCTAAGTCTGTCTTCAGACAGAAGTTGAAGAGTAGGATTTTCAGACTTACCTGATAGTGATTCATGGGAATTTGTAGGGGCTCAAGATAGTTTCAGTTGAAGTGTGGAATCCAGGATAACAAGTGTTAGCCGTCTTGACCATTTGGCTTATTTTGTGCTTGTCTTTCACAGGCATTGACTGCATTGGTTAGATGGCCTCCTGCATTAAAAGGGACTTGTAGGTTTTGAGATTTCTAGAAGAAAAGGGTGTAATTTAAGGAAAAAATGGTAAGGATGAAAAAAATGAAGTTTTCTCCTTTCTTCTTTTTTTCCTAAGGTGGTCCACCTCCTTCCACAGTCAGCCAGTCTGCTCCTGTTACTCTCCCTGGAAATCTTCCCTCTAGTAGTCCTTACACAATGCCTCCAGAGCCAACCCTCTCCCAGAATCCCCTCTCCATCATGATGTCCAGGATGTCCAAATTTGCCATGCCCAGCTCTACACCACTCTATCATGATGCTATCAAAACTGTGGCCAGCTCGGATGATGACTCCCCTCCAGCACGCTCCCCAAACTTGCCATCTATGAACAGTGTACCAGGTAAGAATCTGAAAAGAAACATAAGCCCAAGCTATTGGGCAATATAATGAGGGCGATTTTAATGGAAACTTCATCAAGTGAAGATAGTGAGGGAAAATTTTGAAGAATATATAGCCATGGGTTGTTTTTGAGGAGTGCCGTTGCAGTTCTCTGAAATGGGGAAATGGAAATTCTCCTTGCAACCGTTTTTTTTCTGTCCAGAAAGCGTCTGTTCTTCAGGAAGTGTCTAATCTGGGAAATGCTTATGTATGGGAGAGATTTCCACTCAGGCAGAGTGGAATTACTTCTGTGAGTGAACGCTGCTCATGACAATAAGAGTCAGGCCTACAACTTGTTATCCAGAGGAAACCATTCTTCTGCTGTCTTAAGGCAGTGTCATAGAAGCTTCACAATTTTTTGTTTGTTTTTTTGTTTGGTTTAATTTTTTAATTTTTGGTTTAATTTTAATTTTTTTGGACACTGAATCATCTGGTCTTTCCCTAGGTTTTGTGGATTGCCTCTGTTAAAGAAGAGAGTGTTTGAGTGCTTTCTCAAAACATACATCTCTCTTCTTATAGGGAATGTACAGGTGACCTCAGCCAGGACTGAGGGAAACTATCCTGGTCTGTACTTGAGAGAGTTAAACCAGAAGTAAAATAAAACACTGTCTTTTGTGGGTGAGCATGTTTATATCAGAAATTCAATCCCTGCTGATAGCTTGAAGTTTGTGGGTGCATAGTTCATACAAAAATAGACAATATAGCCCCTCCATCCAATTGAGCTAATGTAGTTGAAAGAGGGGATAAGTAGATGTTTCATGAGTGACAACAGGTGATGAATTCTTGATGACTTTACCTGTAGCTTTGCTGTCTGCTTCAGGCAGTAATGATCAGAATGGCTGAATATACCTGGGGAAGCTAGCTAATTGAATAAGTTCATGATGATATCTCATTAACCTCATAGATCTCCGCCTCCTGCTTTTAACGAGGGTTACCTGATTCATCACTTTTTGAGTTTTGAAAGGAGATTCAGTCACCTCCCAGTGGGCAAGTGTCCATCTGCTGAATATAATCTGCCACAGGCATTTGTGTTACTACTTGCATCATCTAGTCTGCCAGGGAAGCAGTAAAGGTATGGTCTGGATTGAGATCCTACTTGCAAAGCAGGCCTTACTCACTTTTTGATAGGACAGTGATCAGCCTAGGGAAGCTCCTGTGCAAGCGATATCAATTTTATGGTTAAAATAACATTTTCCAGAGCCACTACTGATGCTTTTTACTAGCAGTAATTTTTGTGCATGTGTATTTGGTAACCTTGCAGAGAGCTCTCTGATAGCTGCTTTGATTATTGTTGGCTGTCATGTAAATGTGATTCCTTATTTCTTCCCTAGGAATGGGCATTAATTCTCAGAATCCTCGAATATCAGGTCCAAACCCAGTGGGTCCAATGCCAACCCTTAGCCCAATGGGAATGACCCAGCCTCTTTCCCATAACAACCAGATGCCCTCTCCAAATGCTATGGGACCCAATATACCTCCTCATGGGGTCCCTGTGGGACCTGGCCTGATGTCACACAACCCGATGATGGGGCACGGTTCCCAGGAGTCTCCAATGGTACCTCAAGGACGCCTGGGCTTCCCACAGGGTTTCCCTCCTGTACAGTCCCCTCCACAGCAGGTGCCATTTCCACACAACGGGCCCAGCGGTGGACAAGGCAATTTCCCAGCGGGAATGGGCTTCCACGGAGAAGGACCTCTGGGACGTCCTACCAACCTGCCCCAAAGTTCAACAGATCCAGCACTTTGCAAGACTGGAGGCCCTGGCGGTCCAGACTCCTTCACTGTTCTTGGAAACAACATGCCTTCAGTTTTCACTGATCCAGAGCTGCAGGAGGTAATCCGTCCTGGAGCCACGGGAATACCAGAGTTTGACCTGTCCAGGATTATCCCATCAGAGAAGCCTAGCCAGACACTACAGTATTTCCCTCGTGGGGAGGTGCCAGGCCGCAAGCAGCCGCAGGGTCCTGGGCCTGGATTCTCCCACATGCAGGGAATGATAGGAGAGCAGACTCCAAGGATGGGACTAACATTGCCTGGCATGGGGGGCCCTGGGCCAGTGGGAACTCCGGATATCCCTCTTGGGACGGCTCCGTCCATGCCAGGTCATAATCCGATGAGACCGCCTGCCTTTCTGCAGCAAGGCATGATGGGGCCGCACCACCGTATGATGTCACCAGCACAAACAGCGATGCCTGGCCAGCCCGCGCTAATGAGTAACCCTGTGGCCATGATCCCAGGCAAGGACAGAGCCCCCGCGGGGCTGTACAGCCACCCGGGCCCTGTAGGGTCACCTGGTATGATGATGTCAATGCAGGGCATGATGGGACCCCAACAAAACATCATGATTCCTCCCCAGATGAGGCCCCGAGGAATGGCTGCTGACGTTGGCATGGGAGGATTTAGCCAAGGCCCTGGAAACCCAGGGAACATGATGTTTTAAGCTGCTACCATAAGACTGGATGTTCTGATCCTTGTCAAGATGAGATTCCAAGTCCTGAGGGCTTTTTTGGGAGCTTCAGGAGTACAGTTTGGCCATGCAATAGGTGAAAAGAGACCAGAGGACGCTTTGGGAAATCTCGAATGTATTGGAATTACCTGAAAAAAAAATTATTCATTTTAACAGGTTGTTTTTTTTTAAGATTTATTTTTTAAAAATTATTTTTGTGGACTTGGGTATCCCGTGACGGCACCTGCTTTGAGAATCTGTAGCTGTATTTTGAGAATTGCCATTTGTCACAAGTTGCACCATTCTCTGTATGTTTACGTCCTTCGGACTGGCTTCTCCCAGGACTCTTGGTTATTTTTGGGGTTTTTTTTGTGTACTGTACTATATTGTAAAAGGGATTTTAGCAGAGACTTTAGTCTTTGGGGTGAGAGAATGGGATTCTAGGCTGTTTACTTTAGGTGGAGAATCCATCTTCAGAACTTCGGACTATTTTCCTTCAACTCCAATGTATAGAAAAACCAAACTACGACCTCAGAGCAGAGTATTAATGAAAAGCACAAAAAAGGAACTTAAGTTCAGTGAGGGGAATCTTTTAAAAGAAATAAATAGTAAGTTAAGGACATATTTTTCAAATTATGGCGTGCTGTCCAGCACCTTCTGTCTCTCCCTCCCACTCTTTATTAAATAGGCTTCTCTCTCTCCGTCCCCCTTCTGTCTCCTCCTATGGCAGCTGCAATACATTGTGTTATTTTGGGGAGTAAATCTAGGAGAGCCTCTCCTCATGTGGGGACTCCTCCCACTTTTAGGAAGGGGCTGGACTCGGACACTGTTACATCCTACAGTAGTCTCTCTCACTGTTTCCTATTCTCCTTTTCTTAGAAACCCCAAGTGATTTTATTAATGTGGGAGTGGAACAGACACTAAAAGTTATCCAGGATTTTTTTTTTGTGGTTATTTTTTTTCTCCCCAGCGTAAAACGTTCTGTGTAACCTCCATTAAATTTGGTACAAAACCACTCGCCAGGGCTGTGGTGTCAGAAAAATAAAATATATTGTTTCTTACAAAAATGAACTGTCTTCTTTATCCAGTCCAGTTGTTTCTATGTGCATCAGACAGCTGGCCAGGTGACTGCTCTTCCTTTTCATCACAGTCAGCCTCGAGGCCAGATGGGGTAAGCTTTGGCAGCTCCTAGAAGTCTGGTTTATTGGCAGCTGTGTGCTCCTCACAACACACTTCACTTAATACTAATCTTTGTTTTTCCTCGGAGTGAGGTGTTATTTCAGAATACCCATGGATGGTAGTTACAGTCTTTCTTATGCAACTTGTTGAGAGTCAGGGAATAGATGAAGCTTGTCTCTGTCACTTCCTCCTGGTGAGAGTTTTCAGCACTACAAGGTACATGGTTTTGAGGTTTTTCCTAAACAGCAGCATTTGCCTGCTGAGTGCCAGAGTCCAACGCTATGTGGGGCACTGGAGTTGTGTGTACCTCTGTGGGCTTTGGGTTGGGTAGGCTCTCTGCCGTTGTTCAGAGGTTGAGATAGTGGGGAACAGATATAAGAGAGGTGAGAGAGAAATTGTCAGTGAGCAGATTTTTATCAAGACCCTGCTGGGTAAATCATTGCTTTGCTACAGTTCTCATCTGTCGCTTCCTAATCCTCTGTCTTTTCAAACTTGCCTTTTGAGAGAATTTCAGCAAGATGGTTTTATGGTTTTGTCTATGAGGAGTGAAAGACTGGATGCTGAAACATGGATCAGGAGTTGAATCCTGCTTCTGGAGAATACCAGGAGGTTCCAGATCTGGATTTGTACGGCAGGGAGTGGGCTCTGTCTGCTCTCTCGACCCCCAGCACTATATATGGAGTGTGTAATCTCTGTTCTTCCTTCCACTTACTGTTACTTGAAATTATTTCAATGAGTAGTTTCCTCAAAGGGCTGGCTTCACGTGGAGAGAAAGTATTTTTAATATGCTTGGGCATGAGGGTTTGTCAGAGTTAACTGATTCTTAACTCTGGAAGAAGAATGTCTGTCCGTGGCCAGCTTACCAAAGTCCTATTGCTAGTGTTACAAAATGAGAGAAGCTGTGCACTGTTGGAGGCAAGCCTCAGAGCCTTCTGTTGTCTGCTTCCAAATTCACCTTTGTGCTGTCATGCAAATTTACAGTGATTTTGGGTGAGAATTACTCTTTTGACAAAGTGTAGGATGTATGTTGTGGTGCTTCCCTCTTAACAAGACAAGCAGCGTGCCTGAAGCACGGGCTTGTCAAGAATTTCAAAAGAGCTGACAATGACACAGTAAGTGTTATTTCTGTAGAGCGGAGTTACCTCTTCTTCAAATGGTACCACGGCTCCCTTTTGAGGACCTTGTGCGGGAATTGTCACAGTGCAGCCTTTCTAAATGTTCCTGCTTCTGCTGCGACTCCTGACTATTTTCACCATGTTGAACAAAGCAGACTTCTTGATTAACATGGAAGTAACTTACAGGGTTGGTTTGTTGTTGCTTTTTTTAAAAAAAACCTCAGTCTTTCTTAGTGCCTCCTCTGCCTGCTGAGGTATTTTGACTAGTAAAGGTTTTGAGGTGGCTGTGATTTATTGTATAAATATTAGTATAGGGAGGGGGTGTCGAACTCATGGCCTGCAGGCCGAATGGAGCCCTCCACCTTGTTTCTCCCCAGCGGCAGTGCGGAGCTCCTGCCCCTGCACTCCTGCCAGGGCTGGTCACGTGTGCAGTGTGTGACGTGCGGTACGCTGCAGGAGAACAGTGGGAGCCGCGAGTTTGACACCTCTGGCATAGGGGATTCACTGTTTCAAAGCCACTTGATAGTGAAAGGATACGTTTTAAAGATGCTGGATAATTGAAGCTCCTTGTTTGTCCATCTAACTTAAGATTCTGGCATTTAGTATCTTAATGAGGGTTTTCCCACAGAAAATGCAGAAGATACGGATTCTCTTGAGTCCATATATGTGCACTTAACCTCTGGCATTGCCTGGTTTACACCAGCTGATGGACAAGGGGTGAAAGTGCCTTAGTTGGCTTCAGTCAGAAAAACAACTTAGTAGATGTAAACCAGGGGTGTCACACTCGGCTCCCGCTGCTCTCCTGCAGCATAATGCGCATCACACGCTGCACACGTGACCAGCGCTGGCAGGAGCGCAGGGGCAGGAGCTCGGTGCTGCTGCTGGGTAGAAACGGGGTGCTGGGCTGGATAAAACAAAGGGGAGGGCTGGATTTGGCCCGTAGGCCATGAGTTTGACACCCCTAATGTAGACTAAACCTTTGTTTTGCTCCAATTCTACTTCTCTTTTTGCTTCTCAAGTGAAAAAGCTTTCTAGCTGCTGGTCTTGCAATTCACCTTGGTATCTGTAAGTTGGTCTCTCCTGCTTATTTATAATCAATGCTAACTGTGATTCAGCTCTGGTTGTCATGTTGCAGTGGAAGATAGAAAGTGGGGTTGCCACTTTTCGTTTTCTTCCCCTCCCCCTTCTTTTTTTTAAAAAAAACTTTCAAATCATCCTCCTCCACCTTTGTTTGAAAGAATGAAATAGACTTTATTCATACATGCTTGGCTGCTCTTCCTCTCTAGTAACATGGAAGGAAACAGTCTGCTGTTCAAATTATCTCATCCCAGATGGCTGCGCAGCCGGAGTGCAGAGAGACTTTAAAGGTAAACCCAGCAGATGGTGAACTTCTGAAACGCAAAGTAATGTGCCTGCTAAATCATAAGTTTAAAATATTTGAAATCTGTTTGTTTTAAAGTAGTAGACTGTTGCGAAGAGGTCATCTGTGAAGTACACTGGTAGTTTTAAGCACCGTCAAACTCAAGCTTTGTACCTCTATCATGGGTTAGTTCCTACCAAAGAACACAACAAGGAAGTAGCCAATTTAGTCCTGACCTCCTAGTGGTACCTAATGGGTAACATTTCAGAAGACAGACCAGTGTGTAGAGATGTAATCTGCATCAGTCTTAGTTGGGATTTGAACACTGGTGGTGCTTCTGGTGCAGCACACATATACTGACTTAGAGTAGGTGTAGGTGTCCAGCTCTTCCAAAGGGAAGCATGAATCCTAAATGCACTTTGTTGACTGTGAATGTGGCATTTGTTGTGCTAAAGTGTTGGGGCTATTACAAACATAGTCTTCACAGGGCTTAATTTTGCAGTGCCGTCTGCTGTTTTTCATTCTGGTGGCAGAAGAAGCTACATTTCACTGGTGGTGGTCTGCCCTTAAGATGGTGAATACTTTCCTCATGCAGCCTTGGCAGGCTGTTGGCTGAAACCTGTTCATTATCTTGGCATTTGTGGAGGCGAAATGATTCATGTTTGATGTAGGACTATATTTAGTAGAACGCACTTCACTGGATCAATTGGTAGTAATTCTTAACCTAAAAAAGGTAGGTTGTCTTGAACATCTACAGTTTGTCATCTTGCTGGTGAGATGACCTCTAATTTAAAGATTTGTCCATTTTTAGCCATTCCACATAGTTTCCAATTGTTTGTGTTAGTGCTGTTTGTTCAGGTAGATATGTTACACTTAGTTTTATCGTGCTGTTTCTGCTTAAGGATAAAGTGTATTATCAGTAGTGTTCTTCAGGCCCTAAAAAGACCTAAACCCAAACCGCTAACTTTGTTATGGTGGTTTTATTGACAAATATACCAAGCGCACTGTTTTCTTGATCTTTTGGCTTTCAACCAGCAAACCTTTTGTCTTGAGAGATATAAGTCCTCATGACTCATTATGCACTCAGATTTTAAGCTTAGAGTTGGTTTTGGTTGAGTCGGAGTGTGAGGCAGGAGAGAAAAGTGATGCTGTTTGGTCTGAGATACTGTAAACTTTAAATAAGGTGTATTATATACGGAGAAAACAAACCCCAATGTTTAAGTCGACTTATTCCCTGCCAATTTACCTGCTATACCAACATTGCCTAAGTGAAACATACTTTATGAGGGTGGGTTTGCAATCATCAACCTATATTAAGTGCATTGGACTGAAATAGCAAGAAAGGCAGACTGGGTTAGCAGCTCCAGCTCAAGTTTGGGGGAACCTGAGGTTGAACAAGTTAGCTGCTCGTGTCAGCAGTTCTCATATTAACAGTCCCTGGAATGAACATTTTGGATTTCTTTTTCTGTCCCTTGAGATTTGTCTTATTCAGTTCTTGCAAACAGTCAGTTTTATTCATGTAAATGCTTGGGAAATTCCAGATTTCTGGAAATTTTCATTCCACGTTCTCAGAAATGCCTCAGCTCTTCCACGCTGTGTTTGCAGTTCAGCATTTCCTGGTTACCTGTGTCCTTTGGTCTTAAAACTCTTCCTACTGTCCCACCAGTCCTCTTCAGAAATCATTATTTATGCTATTTGTGGTCAGAAATAAGTCCTCTTTCATATTGTGGGCCATGACTACCATGGAGTTTCTCAGTGGGATGAGACCAATGCATGGCCCAACCAATTCCACACTGAGAGGAAGGGTAATGCTCTGGCAGGGCATATAGGGCACTACAGAAACTCTGTAAGAGTCAACGATGAAATAACCTGTTCCCAGTGGAGGCTTCTTCCTAGCCACTGCCAAGAAGCTGGCTTGTTTTTCCAAGGTCTTCTGCTGTTACTGAAATATGATTATTTTAACAGTGTGAATGCAGTGCCCTTTAATCTTATGTGTACTAGGACAACTCATGCTGCCAAGTTCTGTGGGTCTTGATTGTGTTGCCATTTTTATAGAATCATAGAATGACCTGAGTTGGAAGGGACCCACGAGGATCACCCAGTCCAACTCCTGTCCCTGGACAGGACAATCCCAACATTCACAACGTGTGTCTGAGAGCATTGTCAAAATGCTTTGTCTGCTGGTAGGGCAAAAGCTTCTGTTGCTGTTCCCTCAGTCCCATGCAGTCTAGGACTTACAATCGCATGCTTTCCATTGCCCTTCTCCAAATACTTTATACTGCGCAGACGAGACCACTTGATGAGAGCAGAATGCGCTGTTCTCAAGTGAGGGCAGGCCATTGATTTTTATATAATGGCATTAGGTTTTTAGGCTGTGTAAAAACTTGGTGGAAAATAACAATATTTTGTTTGCCTTTTTGACAGCTTCTAATAGCAGTTCAGTGAGACCTCCAGCAATGTATTTAGTATTGAAATTACTCTGTTCACTGTGCGTGGTGTCAACATGTAATTGTGGTGGGGGCAGGCTAATGAAAGGGTAGAGGTAAATCCAGCCTACACTTCTCAGGGAGAAGGTACTGTAGTGCCTCCAGCCACATATCTGTCAATGACTTGCATTGACATCACTGCGGTCTGTTTTCACTAAGAGAGAGGGGATAATGCAGAAACAAAACTGCAGGGTCATTTTAAGAAGTTGTCCTCCTATTTTAATCTTTACATATCCCAAAGAAAGTAGGTCAGGATCCATGCTTTATTTACTCATTGAAAAATGGGGATTTTGACAACGTAGTGATCCTTAGTACTGTCTTACAGGAAAAAGTGTTATCATCTCAGCTAGAAGTAGTTTTGTTGGCTATGCTGGTGTATTCCAGCTTCAGAAAGTGCAAAATAGATGCAATGCTGCTTAAAGTTGAAGACCACAGCAGCTCCCCAGACTTTCTTGTTTAAAGCACATTAGGCAGAGTTCACCAAGAGTGCGTGTTCTTGTACTTGTCCCAGTGTGGTTGTTTTGCATGTTCGCAGCAGGATTTCCATGATTACAGGAGAGCAGGGAAGAGGTTTGAAGGCTTTCTGTCCCTTCGGAGATGTGTGCTAAAATGCCCTCAAGAAAGTTGGGTAGCTAAATGCTAATGCAATTCGGGAGGTTCATCTGTCTGCAGAGTGACCCTCCAATGTGACAAAAGAAAGGGAAAGGCACAGTGGCTTCTGCAGTTCACCATACATAAAAGCAATCATTATGTCAAAGCTCTTGAGTAGCTGGGCTTCATCCTACAGTCCCAGCAGATGAAGAACAGGTATGTTTTCTCTTATATTCCTGAAGCAGAAATGCAATTTAAAAAGGTCTGTACTCTCCCATGCTGTTTTCAGCCTCTCTGTGCTTTTGTGTGGCTACCTCAGAAGTGAACTCGAGCCGTTCTGTTTATGGGGTTTCTTTCATCTGGCTGCTAACAGTGAAAAGTGACACTGTGCCACCCTGTGTCTAGTAGGAAAAAGTCTCCTCATCTAAATGCCTTTAGAATAGGGAAGTCTGGCATCAACATAAAGAAAAATAGTCAAAATTTGTTACAATAAACTAATTTTAATTTAAGACAACTTATTTATGAGTCAGTTGGCTGATTCTCCTCCATTTGGGAGCACAGGTTACTGTACTCCTCTGGACTGAGGGAGTACTGTGAAAGAACTTCCAGAAATTCTTCAAGTGGGCAGAGACCTGCTCTACATCCTTTTACCACTTGCTCCTGCAAAGGCAAAATGACAAAATCACAGATCTTGTGCACTGCCAAATCCTCTTTTGCTGATGCAGACACATTCTGTGGCAGGGAACTATGCTAGTCGAGGTAAACACAAAGAGGCTGAAGTTCAAACTCTTTGCTACTCATGCTAGATCCATAGCCAGCTCAACAGATCTTAGGGATCATGGATGTGCTGTAGGTATCTTACTCTGTTATCTGGTTTGGTGATATGCTCAGAACAAGTCTTGTTTCACAGCTTTACACACGTGGCAAAACCAAAAGACCAAGGTTTGAATGAAGGGCTTCCCCTGGGCTCTTACCTCTCCGTGGTAAGACATGCGAACGAACCACTCTTTGGACTGACAGTGCTGATACAGTTCCAGGGTCACATCTGCAGCGTAAGGTGGCCACTTGTGATCAAAGGTGCCCAGTGCCACCAGGAGAGGAATAAGAGTAGTGTCATGAGAAGCATAGAGGATGAGCTTTCTGTTAAAAAGGGGAAGGAAAAAAAACCACACCAAACCTAAAATGTTTTTTGTGTTCCTCCACGGATAGCCTGTAGCACTCATGCTTTTTTTTTAGCAGGTAAGTGCTCATTTTCTTTACCCCACACATTCAACATCTTTCTCAGCCAGCTTTTCACACTGACAGAATTTACAACGATTAAGAGAAAGAGATCTGCCCTGTACCTGGCCTTCTCAGCTGGAGATAGGGGATCTACTGCTTCTGTAATATTTTTCTGTAAGGTATGGAAAAGGAGACCGATGCTCATCTGAAGAACTTCTCTATAAAAGAAGCAGAAATAGGTTTTAAAACTTTCAAATTTAAATGATTTTAAACAAACATCTGGGAACCTGCTTTTCTCTTACAACTTGATAACATGTATCAAGTGTAGCTAAGAAGTGTTAAGTGCAATTCCTATGGTTACTTTTTATTTCAGCAGTTGCACAGTCACCACAGAGATTATAAGGTGATTGCGGCCTCCAAGGGGAGAGGTCTCATATAGTCTCATGAGGTGTGGCCCACATAAAAGGAAACCTGGAAACTACTTGATGTTCTGTGTGCTATTTTGTTTCCCTAGTCGTGATTTTAGGATGCATGGTTTTCAGCTAGGGAAGATGACTGCTCCTGAATGCAGAACAGCAACTGAAGTTCTTGGGGTCTTTGGCAGGGGAGGCAGGATTCAGGAATGGGGTGGCTGAATTTAAAAAACAGTATTGAACAAAGATCTCTTTGGACAACTTCTCGTGCAAAGAAATTCCCTCTACCTAATGAACACATTAGGTAGAATGAACACATCAGTGGAAAGGGTGTTATGGGAGTGGGGCAAATCAGTCTTTCAGTACCTGAGGTCTCTAGCACAAGTTAAAGAAAAGGCCAACAACTCAGCCACCTTTACAAACAACTGTGGAGGAGATAATTAACTGCATGTAGCAGATTATTTTGCAAGTATTTACACGTGTGCAGGGCCTGGCATCATCTTTTCCGCTAGCATCAACATTTCTTAGCCCAGCTGTGACGGTGCCATCCGTGACACAAACTTCCCAGGCTGGAATTCAGATTGTAGTAGTGCATCTGCAAGGGCAACCTCGTCTGTTCAGCCTCAGTGCTCCAGCTGGAAGTGTCTCCTATTCTCTTCTACTTTTGCCTTTGATGCAGATGCACTTAAACAACCATGGCAACTGAGGCATTCACTGCCTACCTCAGCAGCTTACCACTGTCCCCATGATTATCAGCAAAACAGGACTTAAGCCCACATCTTGGCCCCCTCAGCATGGACTCCCTTTTCTCTAGCTCCCAATCCTGACCCAAGGCACTGTTCTTCACACTGAGATGCCGAGGCACAAGCCTCGGCAGAGGGCAGTAGCCTCTGGTGGGAAAATGCAGCAGATCAGAAAGGACTCCTCTCCGCCACAGTAAGCCGGCATAGCTCATCCACCCCCTGGGTAAGAAAACCTCCAAGGCTGGAGGTGTGGATACAAGCAATCACCTTGAATCGTCTTCCAGAAGGAAAAGCAGCGACTCAACAGATCGACGCTCAACTGTCTGCTGAAAATTTTTCAGCACAGGGCAGCTTGGCAAATTGTGCACCTAGAAGGAGAAGAGGCAGCATAACAAAGGTTTGCCCCTTTCTGAACTTAGCCTGAAAACATGGATGACAGCTCTGAGAAAAGACCTGTTTATGTCACAGCATTTTTACTACAGTATGGTACGTACTATGGTATTCATGTGAGGAGCTCTAGGATGGTTTTAAACCTACAGACTTGTATGGTGCACCAAAAGGATGGAGGTTTGTTCTTCAGGGTACATTTCTGTGTGAAGGCAGTGTAATACCTTGAGCTATTCAACTGACAGCCAGACCAATTGACATTAGCTCCAGCAAAACAGAGGTACTAAGTGGGGTACAAATATGCCCAGCTTCCTTACAGAAGCAAAAGTAATGTGGCTCAGGGGTAGTATGCTGGAACCAGGATTAAGATGATTCTGTTAGGTGCTGACTGCCAGAAAAGGGAGAGCACTCTGTAATGGGGCAAGCAGGGCCCAACTACCATAGCTCTATTTCATTACACTTGAGAGAGAAACTGGATTTCAAGAGTAAGAGCATAACTACTGGAGATGAGTATCTATCTTAGAACAAGACTGACTCCACATTCTACTTTTTAAAAGGCCATGCTATTTCTAGGAGCTTTCTGGATTGTGCAGAAAGGTACTGGGATACCCACTGGTACCAGTGGATGTTGGCCCTCTGTGGCTTCCTCCATATGTGTGGTAGAGGGATGTTTCTGTCTGTGACAGTGCAACAGAACTGCTCAGCTCACCTGCTCAGCACGAATGTTATCAAGGAGGAGAAAAAAATCCACAGGCTTATCATCGTCCATACCCATCTTCTCCTTAATTGTTTTCAAGTCATCAGAGATACCTGGCTGTTGCAGAGCATACTTCAACTTATGCCTGTCAGGGAATTAAGAAAACCAAACCTTTTCACACATCAGACCATGTTTTAGTGGTTGGTTGTTTTGGGGTTTTTTTGTGACCCCAGTGCAGTGGAGCTGTCTCAGATCACTGAGGGACAGAAGAGAAATACCACAGGACACTGGTGGATCCCTGCCGTTATGGGTCTGAGCTGTGGAGTGGACAGACACTGTGTCTAGATGTCAAGGATTGGAGCTGGCCATCTGCTCTCACAGAGGCAGGGGGGAAAAACTGAGATGTGAATGCTTCAGAAGTGGTTCCCATAAGCAAGGGCTGTGTATTGTTTAACAGATCTGGTCATACTGGAATAGTGCAAGTCTATATATTCAGGGAGTAGCCTTTAACTGCCTTATGAAAAAAGAAAGGGTAGAAGCTTTGAACTGATTGCTGTATAGCGTGAGAAAAAGGAAACACCTAGATACTCATAGCTTTTAAATTCACCTCTTGATTTGTTAGAAGCCATTTGCCTCTTTATGCTATTTTAAAGTTTAATTTAAAAAATTAGCTGAGAACATCCATACTGGCCACGTACTTCAAGCAAAATATGTTGTGCATAGGTTTTGCTTCCTCTGACACTGATCTCTTGGGGAGGAGGTGGGAAAAGTTTTGTAAGTTTGCTTTCGGGTTTTTTTTTTTTTTTTTTTTTTTTTTTTTAGGAACAGCTCCAGTTTCTGTTTGAAATCAAATGTCCTAGAAGTTCTGTCACAGGTAACCTGTAAACTGAGGCAGCACTTCTTACTGCAGCTTAAAAAACTTCCTTTGATGTGGTCTCAAAATGTGCTCAGTTGGTGGGCTTGAGGGAGAGGGAACAGAAGAGCTTGCAGTTTGCTCCCTTTCTGGACAGTTGATGTTACTAAATGAGGCTGAATGTACTGCTTCTGTGGGCTGTCACATCACCATCATCCAGAACAACTCTCTTCCTGCAGAGTTAAGCATTATATAACGAGCTTTTGCAGGCAAATTCTGACAACTCTTGAATTTTGGGCAAAAATATGCTAGTGTATAATTCAATCAAACTGTAATATGTTTGCCTCTCTTATTCAGTTTCCAGCCCATGGCCAATCTGACTCAGGCATTTAGAGTATTGCATTCTGCAAATATTAGTGTTCTTTTACTTCATTAGTCTCTGTTAAACATGTCAAAGCCAGTATATTGCAGTTTCTTCAAGGTGTAAATGTGACAAGGTTGCAATAACCCCCAAACCAAAAGCTGAATATAGAAAGGAGGCCCATATCTTCACACTTGAAAGACTTGTTAGGGATGTAGATGACATTAGTTCTACCCTGCAGCAATGCTGCAGAATAACTGTAATGAGTGTTTGCTAGACACAGCCTAAATTAAATTGGTCTTTCAAGAAAAAGTCTCTATTTTTTATTTCTGGTGCCACTGCTTGGGAGGTGACTCTGCTCACTGAGTATTTTATACAACTAGCTAACCATTCCCCAAGAACGGTAAATGGCAGGGGAAGAAACTGGGAAATGTGAAGAAAACGTGCTGTTTTAAATTAGTACTGCTGAAATGAAACAGCAGTGAAATCATAGGGGGAGGTATGGCTGGCAATTACCTGCTCAAGCATTTCAGGCGCTGGCAGTTGTGGTAATTGGGGTAGAGGATTTCAGAGCTTGCTTCATCAGTAAGAATGACAACAGATCCTGTGGAATAAGAAGGAAGCTTCTGTGATCACTACTGCATCTGGGTGTTTTTAGACTGCTTTAATCACTCCCACAGTCTTTGTGCTTCAGTCCATTGTTGTCAACTAGCAATTCCCCCTGAGCTATCACCTGCAACAGGAGCCACTGTGCTTGTTTCTGAGCACACAGCGTTTAATTCCACAGGGATGTCTGCTGTGCACCTTGTAAAGCTTTCAGCTGTGTGTTCATTATTTCTAGTGTTTGCACGTGACAAAAATTCGTTTCTCTGTCATGAGGTGCAAGGAGCTCTGGCAAGTCACTTTTGCTATTTGTTCCTGGGACTGAATACTGAGGGAATAGAAGTGAGATCTTCAAAACCAGAGCATATTTCTAGGATGTACAAGTAGTTATCAGCTGTAGAATACAGCTGAAAGTTACTCCAGGTATGGAATTGTAAAGGATCTTGGTATTCCTATGGCTGAGATACTTGGGTTTCTCTGAGCAACTTTTTTCAGCTGTGAATCTTCTGAGCATTGGATCTGGAACTTTTTGCCCCCTTGATTGTGAAATGGGTTAACGCTAACCTCCTCAGTAGGTCTGAAATTGCAGCATTCATGGCAATAGATCCAAGCTGAGCACCAGCAGAAAGCTACACAAAGAGAGGGAGCAAGTGACAAGTCGATAAGGAACATACAGAATCAGGAAAGTATGGGGAATAGTGCCAAGCGTGAACAACCAGGAGCCAGAGAGAGCTGGGATGTGCGAGGTGTTTGTGCATCTAGGGAAGGCTAAGAAAGGCAAGGCACTGGTCAGAAGTCTCCCCAACCTTCTTTCTGCTGTTGGTAGAGCCCAGCCAGCAGGCATCGTGTTGACTCCAGATTCCGGAAAATATTAGTGGAACGGATGCTGAAAGAGAGAAAGCAGTTTGTGAAGTAGCACTTCCTCCTTCACGTGGATGAGGCTGCAGGTAGGGAGGACTTGCTGGAACAGAGGGTTGTGCTTTCATTGTGGCTTCGGAAATGTGCTGGTGGGATTCATCTCACCTCACAACAGCTACCTTAAAAAAAACAGATACCTGTATGTGAACTGCCCTTCAGCTTCCCTTCAGAGACACTGAAACTGACAAAAGGGCACATCTCTGGTGTGATTTTAATGTCATCCTAAACCAGACACTTCCAGCACTACTGAAGTGAACAGCAGGGGTGCACTTCCTCTCACTGAACTTCAGCTGTTTAATCTACAGTGAGTTAAATTGTGCTCCAGAAACACCTGTTTCTCTTCTCTCACCATGATACCACTGTCAGTGGCTAAACCTAGTGAGATGAATCTGTCCCTGGCATCCCCCCCGGGACCATCGAGGAAACTGACTGCTTTGTGTCGTGAGTGAGTTCCAGTACGGGCTCTGCAGGCTGAGCAAAGATGAAGGCCCAGGGGCCAGCCAGTCTGCTGCTGAATTCTATGCTGGTCAGAAAGCTTCCCTAGCACAGGGCTTCAAGGTAGAAGAGGGAAGCAAGGGAAGGTCCAGTAGGGAAATTAAAGACTCACAAGACCTCAGCAGGCTTAAATGTTGGTGAGAGAAAACTGGCTTCTTCCACATAGCTTCTCCTCAGCCTCTCCCCCAGGGCAAACATCTGCTGCATCCCTACTGTTGTCAGCTGTCCTGCAATTGCACCACCCTAAGAGCAAAGAAAAGGAAGGGTCTCCAGTGGAACATAGAAACAAACAAGTTGACAGAGGGAACGTGAAGCACCATGAAAGACAGCCTCACCTTGAATGTGATCTTTTTGTATTGCTCCTCATAAGGTGAGGGAGGTTGAGGCCCTCCATTTAAATCAGTGACCACGTAGTCAAACTTAGTCTGAGCAGGCACATCTAAAAGAGTAGGATGCCATTCCACCTGTTCCAAACCAGACAAACAGTGCTTCAGTGGAAAATGAGGACTTTCAAGAGCATTAAACCAACGTCAGGCTGTAATTGTGTGCTGCCTTGCCTATACCACAAATGCAGAGCCAAAGAGATCTCTTCACTCAGCACACACAGCAATGATAGCAGTCCTGCAGCTTGGGTTTGCTGATCCGCTGTGCATCACACATGGATGTGCATGAAATGCAATACTTGCTGTCCTCCCCTTACACGGGAAGAAGCTGTTGGAAATAGCTGTTACTGCTACGGGCCACTAGGTTGGTGAAGGGTCTAGAGGAGAAATCATAGGAGGAGAGGCTGAAGTGACTTAGTCTATTCAGCCTAGAGAAAAGGAGACTGAGGGGGGACCTCAGACCTGTCTACTGTTTCCTCACAAGGGAAGGAGGAGCAGGTGCTGATCTCTTCTCTCTGGTGACCAATGATAAGACTCAAAGGATTGGTAGGAAGATGTGCCAAGGGAGGTGTAGGTTGGATATTAGGAAAAGGTTCTTCACTCAGAGGGTGGTGGAGCACTGGAACAGCTTCCCAGGGAAGCAGTCATGGCACCAAGCCTGACAGTATTCAACAAGCATTTGGACAATGCCCTCAGACACACAGTGTGAATGTTGGAGTTGGATTTGGACTGGATGATCCTTATGGGTCCCTTCAACTCAGGTCATTCTATGATTCTATTTGTTACACACCAAAAAGCTTCTTTAGCAAACTACCAGCACTGATATCTGTCTCGTTGGAAGCCATGGGGAGATAGATGCATCGCAATGACACTGAGGCAAGAAAGCACATGTTCCTGAGTACCTGCTGTAATGTGTAGTGCTGCAGGGAACGGCTCAGTGGTAGGGAGCAAAGTCCTGGAAGCAGCAATAACTCCTGTTATTGCCACTGCCAGCACCTCAGCCCTGTGATGCCCATCCCTGCATCCTTTCTCTGAGGGATCCCCACAGCCACAGTGGAGACTTCCCTCTGCCGTCACCCGCCCCTCTAAGAGGTGGTTGGACCATGGTACTGCCACTCTATGTGAACTCCCTAATTTCCACGTGTTCATGGAATCATAGAATGGTTTGGATTGCAAGGGACCATGAAGGTCATTGTGGGGAGACCTCATGGCAGCCTTCCAGAACCCAAAGGGAACCTACAATAAAGCTGGAGAGGGACTTTTTACAGGGGCAAGTGATAATAGGACAAGGGGGAATGGCTTTAAATTGGAAGGGGGAAGACTGAGACTAGACATTAGGAAGAAATTCTTCATGATGAAGATAGTGAGGCATGGGCACAGGTTGCCCAGGAAAGCTATGGATGCCCGTTCCCTGGAGGTGTTCAAGGCCAGGCTGGATGAGGCTTTGAGCAACCTGATCTGGTGGGAGGTGTCCCTGTCCATAGCAGGGATGTTGGGACTGGATGGGCTTTAAGGCCCCTTTCAACCCAAACCATTCTGTGATGCTATGATTCACCCAGTCCAACCCCCCTGCAGTGAGCAAGGTCATCTTCCACTCGATCAAGTTGCTCAGAGATCCATCCAACCTGACCTTGAGTGTTTCCAGAGATGGGGCATCCACCACCTCTTTTCCAAATTTACTCCCAGTAGTGTCTTGGGAAGGGAAACCCCCTACTTAAAGGCTGATAGAAGCAACGCAGCAGCTGGCACTGTGCTAGCTCAGGGTGAGAGTGCCAACAGCATCCTTATAGTGCTCCACCCGTGCCGTGCCATTCCATCCCATCCCACCCCATGCGACTCCATGTCATGCCACCACATCCCATCTCATGCCACCCCATGCCACCCCGTCCCATGCCAGCCCACCCCATCCTATTCCTCACCGGCGGCGCTCCCGGGAGAGGCCGCAGCGGGGTGCGCGCCCCGTGTCGGAACACCACCTGCACCAGCCTCAGCTCCAGCTCCCGCCGCTCCCCGCCGGCCTCCGCCGCCGCCCGCCGCCCCCGTGCCCACAGCGCCAGCCCGCCCAGCACTCCCAGCCGGCTGCCCCAGCCCATGGTGCCGCCGCTCTCCCTGCCGGCACTGCGGGGGCCGACGGGAAGCGGAGTCCCCTGCTGGCTCTGGGTAGCAGCAATGGCGGCGGGGGGGGGGAGGGGGGGGAAGGGCTACAACTCCCAGCGTGCTCCGCGCCACAGGCCCGTGCCGAGGGGGCTGATGGAAAACGGAGTCCTCCGCTGGCTGTAGTGAAGGGCGGGGAAGGTGGGGGGCGCTCTCGAAGTGGGTAGCGCTGTCGCCCCGCAGCCTTCCTGCTGACACCCAGCATGCTGGGAAATAAACTCTCTCTAAGGCTCGTTTTGGAGTTTTAGAAAGCAAAAGCATCCTTTTATCTCAGCGCTGAGGAATGATTTCTGTCAGTCATGAGTCCTCTGCTATGAGGACAGGCTGAGAGAGTTGGGGTTGTTCAGCCTGGAGAAGAGAAGGCTCTGGGGAGACCTCATAGCGTCCTTCCAGTACCTGGTGGGGCTGCAGGAAAGCTGGGGAGGGAGTTTTTACAAGGGCAAGTAGTGATAGGCCGAGGGGGAATGGCTTTAAATAGGAAAGGGGAAGATTTGGATTGGACATTAGAAAGAAATTCTTCACACTGAGAGTGGTGAGACACTGGCACAGGTTGCCCAGGGAAGCTGTGGATGCCCCCTCCCTGGAAGTATTCAAGGCCATATTGGATGGGGTCTTGAGCAGCCTGGTGTGGTGGGTGGTGTTCCTGTCCATGGCAGGGGGGGTTGGAACTGGTCCCTTCCAATACAAACCATTCAATGATTCTATGATTTTGTATTTCTCACTTACATGAAAGTGTATACATTTTCCAAGAAATCTTATGCATATTCTGTTACTTTCCAAGGACTCATGTTAACATCGTTATGAACTTCACTACATCCAATCTATGCAAATTGGAGCTTTGGAGCCCACTTTGTCTGGCCTTGCATTTTAGACAGGGCAAGGCTGCAAACAGAGGTGATTACAGAAGGCACATCTGTTCAGCAGATATCATACTTAATGTAAGCCATTGTCATTTCTCTCAGAACAATGTCTGGAAAAACACTGAAAAAAAAATGCTCTGAGAAACCATGCTGTCAGAGGGACATTCTCTCTGACTTTCAAAAAATATAGTTACTTAGATGAACCTTAACACTGCTGTAGCTTAAATCAAAATATTCTGATTTTTGTAAGGGTAACTACTTCTTGTATCATCCCCTGCAGCCTTTCTGCTTCCATCTCTTCTCTCTTGTCTATATTAGGTTTTTTTCCATGGGGAAGCAGCCAGACGGGTGCTCCTTCTGGGCTAGCTCACTGTCTGCAACTGTGCGGCTTCCTGGGAGGGAGAAATCCTTCTGGGCTGGGTCTTTTTTTCTTCAAACTGTGCCTACTGAAGGCACACTTGGCCACGGGAGTGGTGCCATCTGGTACGTATCAGTGGATTGAATTTAGTAGAGAACGAAGAGCCTGTGAGGAGGGAGACAGTCCGTGAGTTCCTCCTCATCTGATTGCTTGTGCTCTCCTTAAACAACCCTTGATGAGGAAGGAAGTTCTGGGGAGGAGAGGATGTTACATTTGGCTCAGATCTGTCATGGACCAGTTACCTGTGCACAGCGCTTTGGTCTTTGGTCAGCCCATGTGGATGTAGCATGAGCAGCAGGAGAAATTTCTCTCTCCTGTTTCACTCTGGTTCATGTGTTAATGGCAGCATTTCCCTGAGAGAGGGAACGGCTCTACCCCTTACTTCCACAGTTAGTTTCTCTCCCCGCCTGTACTCATTAACCCTTTTAATCTCACCAGCAAGGGTTTGTAGTGGGTGCTACATGTGGCAGCAGCAATTTGTTTCTTGTTCTTATTTAAATGAGTACTTTTTGTTTCCCACGAGGTCAGCCCTGTAAGAAAGAGGAGCCCTGTGTGGTCACATGGCACGGGTGCCAAGCCAACATCAGGCTGGGAAAGGACCTTAATGCAGGCAGAATTCACGTGCCTGTAAAGGTTCACTTGGAAGATTTGGGATCTCCTGCTCCCAGGGGTGCCTGCCCGAAACTCGTCTATGACCCCTGTCACCTCACCAGAGCGGCTCAGAACTTGCCAGACTTTGGAGTACAAGTACCACATTACAGATAGAAATCTGTGGCAGACAACTGAATAATTTGCCTTGTGTTGTGAGGAAGACCTGGGCATAGAAACCAAGTCCCTTATCAATTCTGAGGATGCCTTTATTCATCTCTTAGGAGCTGTATCCAGCATTGATTCAAGCAGAGCTCTCGCAGGACCTCTGGTTGGAGGGGTGGTGGCAGGAGGAAGAGGAGTCACAGGCAGCTGGTGTGTACAGGGTGTGGGATAAGGGTGAAGGAGCAGTAGGAGAGAGAGGATGGCGACCTGTACAAAGGCCACAGGGAGGAGCAGCTGCAGGTGGTGAGAGGTTGGTGCAGCCACCAGGACATGCAGATGAGGGCATTTGGTGATGTCCTTTTGTCCCTCAAAGCAGTGCCGTTCTGAAAGGATTACCTCAGATTTCTGTATTTAGAGCATGTGGAACACAGAGGCAACACAAGAGCAGAGAGAAAAAGAAAAAAACATTTCAAAAGCCAAGAAAATAACAAATGGAGGAATCGAGCTTAAATCTTATCTTGTGGGAGGGTGAGGGGGCCAAAGATAGTGGGGGGAGAAGGAATAAGAAAGTGTGGTTAAGGGCAGGGAGGGAAGGAGGAAGAGAGCGAGAGGTGATGTGATAGAAATGAAGAGAGGTGGAACAAGGAAAGAGGCTTGTAATGGATGTGTTTGAATTTCCATTCAAATGTTACTCAAGAGGAAACGCCCAGTTCCTGTGAAGTTGTGAAGACTGGGATGGCAGGGTCCCTCCTGTGGGGACTTGGCTGCTGCCAAGCAGCATTACTGTTGAGATGTATTTTAGAAGATACCATGCCACAGCAGGTGCGTGCAATTAGAGGAGAGCTCTCCAAAATAGCAGGCGGCTGTCAATTTTTAGCAAATGGTGTTGCCCTTTTTTTTGCTTTGTCCAACTGTGTAGAAATTTATTCTAAGATGCATCATCTTTACAGAAACATTTTCAAAAGACCTGTTATTTTTACCCTTCTGTTGCTTTTTGTGACCAGACAAGGAGCAGAAGGCTAATCTAATGGCCACTGTGGGTGAGTTTTGTTCCATTGAGGGAAGTTTAATGAAGTCTAACAAACAAGCGAGTTTCAGGAAGCCTTCCACTCTGAGTGCAAATTTCCTCCTGGCTGAAATTTAACTAATTTACAATGATTGCTACCTTTGCGAAATATTACTATTGCTATCATTTGGCTTTTTATAGTGCTTCATGAATGTATCACACCTCAGAACACTCCTGTATAGTAGGTTTGCATTTACATCCCCATTTTCTTCAAGAGGAAACTGAGTCATCGTAGAATCATAGAATGGTTTGGTTTGGAAGGGACCTTAAAGATCATCCAGTTCCAACCATCCTGCCATGGGCAGGGACACCTCCCACTAGAGAATCATAGAATCATAGAATCTTCCGGTTGGAAAAGACCTTTGAGATCATCAAGTCCAACCGCACCCATCATCCGCTAAACCATGTCCCTCAAAAACTCATCCACCCATTTTTTAAACACCTCCAGGGATGGTGATTCAGCCACCTCCCTGGGCAGCCTGTTCCAGTGCCTGATCACCCTTTCGGTACAGAAATTTTTCCTAATATCCAGTCTGAACCTCCCCTGGTGCAACTTATGGCCATTTCCTATCACCTATCACCTGCCACTTGTGAGAAGAGATCAACACTTCCACAGCAAGATTCATGAAGGCATCTCCCCTGTGCCCATGCAGAGAGATCACGGTGGTATGGGAATGGTAATCACCTAGGATTAGGCAAACACTTTCTCCCTGAACAAAGAGCTATAGCTCTTTGTGGAGAATGTCAGAGATTTACCATAATATGTTTGTGTGGTAGAGACACAAATAGCATTTGGACACACCTTAAGTAGGTGGGATTTTTTCCCCCCTGAATGGTAGGGGTCAAAAAATAGACTTATATCGCCTTGATTTTCTTTGTTCCTTCCTGAAGCCTTTTTGCTCAGCAAGGGGAGCAGACTGGAAGTGTTCTCTTGCAGCTCTATGCAACACAGGCTGGAGCTGCACTGGGAACCTGGCAGTGATGTGACTCTTGGAGGAAGGTGGCATAACCATGCTGGTATGACTGCGCAAAGTGAGCCAGGAGTGGCTCATGTCCAGCATGATGTCTCCCTCTCCCAGTCTTGTGGGGCACGTGCCTGTTTTGGGGCAGCTTGGTGAGCTACATCGAGTATGTCTTAACGGCCAGGTACTTTGCTTGCCAGAGCCACTTCTGGGTGGTGTATCTGCTACCCTGCTCTAGCACAAAGTGTTTTTCTATCCTTCCAAATATCCCTTCTACCGCAAAATGTTCCCGTGACTGGCTCTCTGAGTATGATTAAGGTGCTTTTGCTCTGGTCCCTTGAAGTTATTATGGATACTGAAATCCCAGGTGTTGTGACTGGCAGGTCTCCACTCCTGCAACATGGGCAAGAATACACACAATATTCATGTTCAGAATCAAAGCCGAAAGGATTTTCACCGTTCCCAGCTATAGACATAACGATGCTGTGTCTGTGTCCTGCAAGGATCGGCGACCACAGTGGCTATTATGAACTAGTCAGTCTGGGCACGTAAGCTGTATTGTGTTCACAAAGAGCAGAGATTTATTTATAAATTGTTCAAGTGTGCTGTATTTCCTCCTGTGAAGCTGTATCACTCTTGTCTACTCCAGTCTGTCTGTCGTTGTGAGCCTCGTTGCCAGCTGCTTTGTGAGCAAGGCGCCTGGGCAAATGGAAGGAATGTTTCCACTCCTAATTTCTGTGATCTTTTGGGGTGGAATCGGCAAAAATAAACTCCTAAATGCCACTGCAGACCAAGCCCTCCCCATGAGGCACTGTTCATGGTTCAATGTACAGATCTACACATCTCATCTCCTTTTCTGCACGCTTTCATATCAGTGATTTACCTCCCAGCGGTGAAATGGTGTGTGTCAATACTTGCAGATGATAATTTTATTTCTGAATTCCTGCAGGTTATTTGGGACAGTTCTGGAAGTCAGAGTTGTGGTATTTAGGGCTGGTATCCTGGGGACCTTTTTGGAGATTTTCTTCTGTGGACTTTAGAAACTGGATATCAGACATATACCTTTCACCTGGGATGAGGTGATTTTCCCTGTCTTTTAAATTACAGGCTTGGGCATTTGGTCATTGTTGGTGTGGCAGCGTGAGAGCTGGAAGCTGGCTGTGTGCTGGGTGTCACACTGATTGTGTGAAGGTTCATCCCCTGCTCTGTAACGTAGCACAGAAGATGCGCTCCCTGCCTTCTGTTTCCTTTTGTTCAAACTTTGTCATCCTAAACTGGATAATGCCTCCAGCCATCTGCTGCGTTTGGTAGTCTGCGGCATCATGCCGACTCAATTATGTGCCTCTCTGGGATAACAGCAGGACAGTATTCTCTTCACCTTTGGAAGAGTGTTTTTCCTGTGCAATGAAGGCTGAGATAAGTAAGAGCCTCAAGAATCAAACTGGATAAGCTGTTCCCAGCCACGTCAGGTGGACTTCCTGTGTCTGCATGGCGGAACTGTCCAGGTGTGGTGGGAGAGTTGCCAGTCTTTCACAGCTGAGATGCTACATCCTGGGGCTCAATACTCTGACAGAGGCAGGTGTGCTCCCCTGTGACATAATTTAACCATTTGGAACTTTTGATATTTACCACCTCCTTTGCTTTTAGTGAATATATATTACACCAAGTGGCCTGGGGTGATACGAGATTAAAGGAGATGGCACAAGTGCAAATTACAGTTGCATTTTTCTAAACAACCATGGGAGAAGGGCTACAAGGAGATCAGGTTGAGCCTTACAGTGGGTTCCTAGCAAAGTAATTTCATTATGCTTTCATAAACAGAAGTGACAAAGCAGTAGGATTTATGTGTGTGATGCAACCTGTGACCTCTGTCTTCTTCAGGTGGTGGGCTGGGGAGGAATAACTGGAATCTAGGGTAAAATGTTATCCTTTTATTTTGCTTCTGGTTTAGGATAAATTTTGATACTCTAGGGGTGCTTCCGGTTTTCTTCTTTGCGTTCCCTGCAGATGCTGGATCCTGATGGGTTGTAACATGCAGTCATCCAGGCTTGCTGTTTGAGTCCTTGTGGGCTGTTCGTAGTGCCATGATCTTTCTTCCCCTTCAGATTGTTATGTATTCCTCTTTGTTATATGTGGATACGGGTCAGATCAAGTGTTGGGAATCTAGAAGAGAGGACATAAACCTTGTCTCAGAGACTTATGCTATTTACATTCAAGACATTTCTAGCCCCAGCAGCTGTTCCATGTGTGTTATTTTCAGAAGGGCAATAATCCGTGGGAGGTCAGGAGGGTGAAATTGTGTGAGTATGTTGGGTGAAGGAGATCAAGACGTTTGAAGTCCTCAGGCCTCGTCATGACAGAAAGTCAGGATCCCAGATGATTATTGCTTGCAGACTAGGAGAACTCAAGGAGAGCTCTGAATGTGCTGCTTCTATGGCTAGGAAGTGCTGCTTAACTGAATGTTTGTTAGCTGTTTTCTGTGTTTACAGTGCTGGCAGGATCACCTGCTCTTTTTCAACAATAATATATATGTGTGTGTGTATTTCTGCGTTTCTGAATTTATTTTTAGTCCTTTTTTAAAAAACCCGACAGGTTTGAAAGATGCTGTGGATTGTGAATGGTGCCTGGCGGCATTGCTCGCATTGACGGTTGTCAGAATTTCCATGATAGATCTCCACTTTGAAAGGTTTATAACTCATCCTTCTAGTCTTGGTCCTGCAGTTCTCATATCCTGGAAAAAAACCCTCTTTTTATAAAAACTGCATTTCCCCACAGGTTTGTAAAAATCAGTTTTGTTGGCCTAAACCAGAGCTTTTTCATAGCAGATGTGGAGTCTTGTGACTTTATTTTTCAGCGCATAATTGCAAACGTACGGCAGGTCTCTGTAATACATTTCATATGGTCAAATGGAAAAAATATTTTGCATATTAGACTGACACAGAGACTGGATGGTGTAAATCTGTAGGGAGTCAACGGCAGATAGCTCCCCATCACCAGCTATGAGGAAGCACAAACCCAGCTGAATTATGCCAGAGGCTGAACAATCTGCAGATCTGGTGTAATACCAGTTGCAGAATTACAGAATGAAAGTTCCTCATATCAAGAACTAACAGAGAGATGAGACATACCGTCGTTTTTTAACATTCCTAAACAAAGGGCATGCATATTGTTATTACGTTCAATCAGCAAGAGAAATCCAGCACAAATCAGCAGCTGATAATTTTAATGAAGAAATACATAGTCTTCCCTTATTAGCCTTATGGTTCATGTGTCTGTAGTGTCTTCCATCCGTGCAGTGCAAAGCAGCTCAGAGTTGTTATCCTATGCCATTCCCCAGCGAAGTAGTACAAACATTATTACAATTTCTAGTGCACACCCAAGAGAGAAGGTGTTGTGAGGAGGTTTGATGATGTGCCCTGGTGATGCTGTGAATCCATAGCAAAACAGAGAACAGCATGCAGGAACCACAGTCACACAGCAGTGCTGGAAGGACTGAGCTGCATCTCTTCTGAGGGTTTTCACGGTTTTTGAAAGCTGTTGAAATGTTAGCTGCAAACAGTAGACTTGTATGGATATGGTAGATGCTGATTCAAAACATGGAGGTAATGAACTTGAAACTGGGTCCTGACACACAATGGGAATTGTGGAGGGAGCATGGGGAACTTGAGCTGAATCAAAGTCAGTGTAATTTCACATGCAGTGTTCAGTAGGCCATTCAAACTCAGATTATCTTTTGACACATGGGAATAATACTTATTCCCTGCCTCACCAGGAAGGCTGAGGTGCCAAAGCACATGCAGTAGGCTTTGTATATGCAAGAGCTCAGCTGTTTTTTAAACTGTATTAGTAGCTGTTTGAATGACGGATATGATCTTTCCTTCACATCTTGCCTGACAGTTCTAGACCCTCATGGTTACAAAAATGCTGCTATTACAAAGTGGAAATAATCTTGTGTAGCTTTTATGCATGTTAATGTGTGTAAACACGCTGAGCCATACCTGTGTTTTAATGTAGCTCCAGACATAGAGTTAAAACTTTTTTATCCCCACTTGTCTTCCTCTGCAACTGATTTTCCTTTGGACACAGAGATTTTATTTTATTTTTGTTCAGGTTCCCCTGTCCATCTTTTGTCTCTCTGAGGGCGTTGCGTTCCTGTAGGATCTCAGCACCACCTTAGCTGCAGGTAAGAACCGCTATATTCATTTTCCAGATGGGAATTTTGGGCAAAGAAATGTTCAGGTGATTTGCCCATTGTCACACACAAAGCTTGCTAGAGTAGGAACCTGAGGGCACTCTCCAAAGTTTAAGGCTGCTTGTCCAGGCTCAGTGTTATCTTTTGTTGCCATTCTGATCCCATCTGGCTGTCAGCTGTACCAGCCAGTGCTCCATGAGTATGTGCTGCTGCCAGTTCTCATGTCTCAATTGGGAGTCATTTAATGCGAGTGGCTGAGATGCCTTGAGAGGAAGAATTTTAAGTATCCCAGACAATGGTACGGTTAACATTGGTTGTGTTGTAAGACTGTTTTTTAGTATTTATTTTAAGGATTGATGACATACTTGAGTTTTTCTAGGGTCTTAGTGTCTTTGGTTTTAGCCACGAAAAGCGGTCAGAGGCAAAAAAGTCTTAGCATTGGAGTTTAAAATCTTTCCCTTGTAAAATAATGAAATAAATGGGAAGAGAAATGTATGATTTAAAATGTTCAGTGACAGTGAGATTGTAAGAAAGGGACAGTGCAATGTTTTTCACAATGTGTTCAGTGTTTCTGAAGAGAGATTTCTGGTAAAACATGAATACAAGTCAACAGAGTCAAGAAATGAATCAGAGAAGGGAATGGGGCACATCTTCCTTTAGTAAAAAACTATTACATGTTCTCTTGCTCTCAATTACCCAGATTTGAAGTTGGGAGCTAATGAATATTTTTAAATGAATTGACGCAAACAGCAGCACCGTGAACAAAAAATAATCATTATGAACTGCAGTGTATCAACCACAGCAAATTTTTCACAGATTTGTAGGTTTGCTGGGGTGACTGATCTGACTGTCTCTGTGTAGGGAAGAGGACATTAACCAGTAATTGCTATCGAGGTCAGTAACTTCTATTAGTACCAGTGCACACCTTTTTAAAATCCATTGCAATAATTAGAAATCACCTCATCCCTAGACTGTGCTTTGCAGTTGTTAATGAAAATAATAGTTCTCATTATAGGAGTGCTTCTGTTAGCAGAGCAATTGGTTGTCAGGAATGTTGTCCCCATTGTAAGGACTTGGGTAGCAGGATTAAAACACTTCTTAACTTTGGCTTGTTAACTGGAAGAGAGCAAGCTGTGGACTCCCATTGCAGGCCAGTCTATGGTGCAGGGATGCTGGGAGTAACGGAGCTGGCATTGTGTGCAAGTACAGTGCAGCCAGGCCCAGCTGTGTTTGTGTTTCTGAGTCTGAGGTGGTACGGATGTGTGATGCTGTGGTGTGATGCACGTCTGTATGTGCACTGCAGCCTTGGTGCTTATTCAGAAATACTCAAAGGGACCATGACAGCCCTGATTCAACTTGTGGGAAGCAGCGCTTTGAAAAGCTAAAGCCTATTTTCACCATAGGAACCAAGTTGTTCACCATACCCCCACGTATGCACTAGGAGAGAAGGGCTAAATCAGGGGTGTCAAACCCACGGCTCCTGCAGCGTAAAGCGCGTCACACTCTGCACACGTGACCAGCGCTGGCAGGAGCACAGGGGCAGGAGCTTGGTGCTGCTGCCAGGGTCAAACAGGGTGCTGGGATGGATAGAACTAGGTGGGGGGCTGGATTTTGCCTGTGGGCCATGAGTTTGACACCCCTGGGCTAAAGGATCTCAGTGCTTTTTCCTTTTATAGTCTCCTGAAGCCCTCAGGTACCTCACTGTGCTGGGAGCTGTGACGCGCTTCCGTGGTCAGAGATACCTATCAGGAGTCAGTGAGGATTATCCTGAGTTCTCTTTCATTTAATAAATGTCTTTATTGTTGATTTAAGACTAGGTACTTGCATGAACTTTTCAGAATGCCCTCAAATTTGGCATTTCTCTGGAAATGCCAGGGATGAAAGGAATCTTGAGAAACTATAAATACTGATAGGAAAGTATAACTGTTTCCTAAGAAAATATAAGAGAACAGAGGGAGAAAATAGTCCAAAGCCTAAATTCAGAAGAAAAAAAAAGGTGAGAAAAGTGTTCTCATGATCTGTAAGAGGGGAACACATTGAAAAAAAAGAGTCCATTTTTCAAATACCAGATGCCACATATGCTTTTTGATTGACAGTTCATGTCGTGCAGCAAAGGTAATTTTTGCTATATGAGTGTACCTAAGTGCTTTCTGGAATCTGGGCTGAAGAAAAGCAAGGTGGGAACTGAATATGTCTTCATTGGAGTATGTGATTTAGCAATGGCTAATTTTAGACACTTGTTTCTGAAATGTCTTGCCCATAACCTAGCACCCATCAAACTGGTTCTGTCAGGAGCACTTTTCAACCTCAAACTTTGTTCCCAGGCTGAAAAGCTGGCACAGCATTTGCTTAAAAAACAAACCCAAACAAATAGCAGCAAGTTTTTGACCTCGGGCTTGCCTCTCCCTGCTAATCTGATTCCTTTTAAGGGGAGGAGCTGATGGCCAATACGATTTCTAGTGAAACCCAGTGCGTAGCTAAATGTGTGCGTGTTGGGTTTTGCTGGGGCTGCTGTTAAAAATGTCATGTCCTACCAACCCATATCCAGTTTCTTGAAAAATTCCTCGACGTGTCTTTTGCTTTCTTTCTATTGTCACACAGCTGGCCATGGCCGACATGCCTTTTTAAGGTTAGGTTAATGTCCAACAGGAACAAGAAATTTCAGCTCTCTCATGGGCCCCTAACAATTAATTTTGATCTCTAGCTTGGCTCCATCTGCCTCACCCCTTCCCATTTAAATTAACCTTGTGATAAAGAGGACCTTCTTCATATGAATAGTGAGATACAAACCACAGTTCTGAGTAATCCCTAAAGACTTTCCAGTTGTGATCCAACTCTGAGAGATGGAGGTGTCCTCTTAAGAAATAACAGTGGTCTGCAGGGGGGCTGGTCTTGCTCCTGCAAACACTGCAGTTGGGCTGTTTCCTCGCCGGATCTTGTCATGGGCCAGAAAAACAGAGTTTTTAATACAAAAATCAAAAGAAGAAAAAAGTGCCTAATCACTAATAAGATGTAGCCACCTCGAGGAAGGAAAGTGGTTTAATGCAGCAGTCCTACAGGCTTCAGCCCAGAAATTATTTTAAAGGCATACATAAATATTGCAACATCTCTGAGTTTTTCTTCCTGGCTTGCTCTGACTGGGATATTTTTTGCAAGTAAACATGGTTTGATTGCTTTTATTTAACCAGAGACTGATATTTTTGCATTAATATGTATGCTACGAAGCTTGACCTGGCAAACTCTGTTAGAGGATGGGGAGGGCATATTGTTTGCAGGCACCATAGTATTTTCACAGTGCTTTTGCTATGTTTGTGCTTGGGACGTGTTAGGCTTGAGAGAGGGTGATGAAATCCTCTGTGCAGGAGCACAAAATGGTAAACAGTGTTCACACGGAGAAGCTGCTGAAGTACTTGAATCTTCCCATGGGAACTTTGTGAGCGGCTGAGAAGGCAGAATCTTCTACATACCTTATCCACTCCGTTCTTCTGTGGGATTCCTGCATGGGCATTGAGGATTCCCTACCGTGTCTTGGACAACACTGAGATACTAGTGGAAGTGACCTAAAAATGTATTGAAGTAACCACCTTTTCCATCAGGCAGTACATCACTGTTCTCTCAGATATTTACTATTACTGATCTAATGCATATCTGTCTTTAAAACACCTTTTGGTGTGTATTTATTGCACATTCTCTCTGGTGGAGGTGAATTGTTTGGTTTGTGATTGGCAGGATTGGTTACGCAATATTGTTTGTGTTTCCCGATGGCTGGAGGAACACAGAGCTGCCTCTGGGTTGGATATCGGCCCGTATGAATTTAAAATTTAGTTTTCATGATTGACATTTGCTTTCTGAGAACTCTGTTGTTTGTCAAACTCAATTGCTCAAATGTCTGTGGGAAACCAGTGGTGGTATGAGAATGTGGTCTCAGCAAATTAATTTAAAAAAAATGAAACCTAGTGTTCACTGGAGGAAAAATGAAGCATTTCTGCATTATTTGGCTAGACTGAGAGTTGTAAGCTCATTTGAACCTCTATTTTTCTACCATTACATTTTTATGCCAGTGTTTACATATATATATAAAATACGTAAGTGTTACAGTTTCTGTGGTCACCAGAAAGATCTTTAATCAACAAGACCATGTAAGCAATGAACATTTTAGAAAAAAGAAAAGCTACTAATCTTACAATTCAAAGTCACAGCTTTTCCTCCTAAAAATTGTATCTTAAGAAGCTGCCACTCTCCACCCTTGTTCTCAGTCCACCTGCACCTCTGGTGGAGCACCAAAGTGTTGTGCTGTATTCATAAGTGTCTGCAAAATCTGGCATCTGCCCAATACAGGATCCCTCCTGGGAGAAGGTGGGGCAGTTAGAGGTCTTGTTGGGAAAAGAGAGAAGACACTGAGTTCTCACCTGATTGCTAGAGGTAAAAGATAACCTGTCCCTATCCCGGTGTTTCTTACCACAAACCAGTCTTAATCACAGCTGGAAGGTCTTCATAGCCTGATCAGATCTTCCAGTTCTGACAGCTGGATGTGATGTGAACTTAGTATGGAGCTCCACACCACACACCGCCCAGGTATTGGTTCTCCTCCTTGTTTTTGTTTTTGTTTTGTTTTGTTTTTTTTTCTCTTTAACAAGTTTCAGGTTGATATTATAGCGCTGGACAGCACTGCCTGGTTTTGTTGTTTGGTTGGGTTATTTATTTATGTATTTTAATGCCATTTGTAAAGACACTGCTGCCCTTTTCTGTCTTTTTTCTGTCTTTTTTCTTTTTGCCACTGAGAAATTTCTGATTTTTATGCATATGGTGACAGTCTACCAGGTTGGAAGAAAAGCATCAGACTGCCCCGGGAGCTTTACTGAGCAGAGAAAACCCGTAATGGGATATGATTGAAACAGTGACTATATAGCCCTTCAGGTGCCTCTCAGCTTCATTCCAGTTTTAAAGTCATTCTTTCTTGCTTGGTTGAGTACAAAATCGGGTGGTAGCTACTGTTGGGCCCAGAATGAGAGAGGCTGTGTGCTGTCTGTAGCTTGATTCTCCTGCTGAGCCCATGCTGATAAAGACCCTGGTCATCCTTGTGTCCAGCCTGCATTGTTGCTGAGAGCCTCCTAAGGGAGAAGCAGTGGCAGAGGGGACTCCCTTGGGCACAGCTGTTCCCCTCCTGCCTGCTTTAGGCTTCCTAGGAGGGCAGCAGCAGTTTTGGCAGGAGAGCTGCTGTGCCTTTTCTTCTGCTGGTGCTGGTGGTCAGCAGTGCTTGCCATTGCTGCAGGCTGGGCTCTCTGCACGCTACTCTGACTTTTGAAATGTGAATTTCTGCATTCTTCATACTTTGGCCATTTGCAATCCAGACAAGCATGTTCTTGTTCCTACGAACATGCAGTGCTTTCATTCTTTGTTTTTTGTGGGTTTTTTTTTAATCTTCTTATTTCCTCAGCTTCAGTGATATTTTGTGAAAGAGTGTGTGAGGGCAGATTGTGTAGTCTGGTAACTTTTTGCCCATTCCCTTTTAAATCTTAAATGTTATCAGCTTTGACTTTTCTTAAATATTGTCTTTCTCACATATTCTGAAAGAGGAAACAATTTACTTGACTCACATGTTCTAGATCAACCATTACTTCTCAATTTCTCTCAATTTCTCCTTCATTTGTCTCTCAGCCTACCCAACTGTCCCACTGTGCTCTTTGGGGAGAGGAGAGGGACTACAGGCATGACCTTGACTTGATTAATTACTCTGTTAGTTTTGGCATTCTATGTATTTTTAAATATAGCTTTTCCTTTTACAGAATTAAGTATTTCTGTTCTAAGAGCCTGATGAAACACGCGTTTCCCTTTTCTCCTTTCTTACGCTTGGCAGCTGATCAGCACAAGGCTGTAGGTCAGAACTGACTTGTGACTTCTTCAGACACCAGTTAGAGCTAGCAGTGCTGAAATGGTTTGAGATGTGCTGATGAAGGAGACGACTGGGGACAGTATTTCTGTTAATTTTTGATTCCAGCTCCTGCTGGAGAATTCCCAAATTTTGAGAGGTTGAGTGGATGCCAGCAGGTAAGACTCTGGAGAAAACAGGAACGAGAGCAGAATGAAAAGTTCTCACGTGTTTTCTTTTCTCCCTCTCAGAACATTGTCTTTGTAATGCGGCTCTTTAAAAATTGGGTGCCTATCCAAGGGCTGAATTTAATATATAATGTTGATTTAGGTCACAACTATAAGATTGTCCATCCATCCACCTGGTAAAAAGCAATAAATACAAAGTCTGTCTCAAATGAGAGGCCAGCCTCTCTCTTTGCTGGCTGAAGTATATGTGCTCCTATCATGGTGTGATATCCTGGCCAGCCTTGACGGTGGATTCCGAGAATCTCATGTTTATGGTCTGTCAGCCAGTGCAAACGTCCATCCATCAAATATTCCCCACTAGTTACCTAGATGACAGAATGAGAGAGGCATTAAAGAAATGAGTAGCAAAGAGAGATTATCTGCTTTGGTGCATGTGCTCTCTAGGCTGGGAGGCAGAGAGATGGGTTGATCGTACTGCTGTGGTGTCAAAGATCACCAAACCCCACCTCTTGAACAGGTTTGGATCGTGAAGGTCTGATATGGCGTAGAGGAGATCCTCATCCTCTTTTCTTTTGGCTATACCTTGCTCTCTAGCAGAGAGGTTATCCTTCTGAGTGCCTGTAGCACAGAGTTTTTAACATACGGGATACTGCTTGTTATAAACCGGGGTTGTCACACTCGGCTCCCGCCGCTCTCTGCTCCTGCAGCGTAACGCGCGTCACACGCTGCACACGTGACCAGCGCTGGCGGGAGCACAGGGGCAGGAGCTCATTGTGTATCTCTCCCAACAAGGTAGCATCCTAAGGAGCAGGCATACTCAGGGCTGTGCACATGCCAGCTCAAAACCCCAGGTCTACTAGGACTAATCCTGCCTCCTTGTTTCGTTGTGTGACTGTGGATGCTTAGGTGGCATCTTCCTTTCTGGGCTGAAAACCCCCAAAGCAAGGCTTCTTTCATCTTTAATGGTCCCTGCAGTTTCTAACACAGTTAAAGGTCCTTGTTCTGGTGTCCTCATCAAATTACAGTTTCATTTTTATGCGCCCTCTCAGGCTCCTTGCTAGGACCCAGTATTTTACTCGTCTCCAGCTTCCCAGCCTACAGAGCCCCATGGGATGGGAGATTCTGTAGGGAAAGGAAGGAGGGGGACTTCCTTTCATTGGACAAGGGGATCCAAGGTCAGAAGGAGGGAGCCTGTGAAAGTGGGAAAGTGGGAGCAATGTATGAATTTCAGAGGAGAGACACCAGTCAGGGGAAGAAAGGGTTTTCTCTGGGCTGGACAACTGCATCTTGAGAGCTGAATACCCCCAGGAACCCTTTGCAGAGATGGTCAGCAGTGGATTCTCAATGTTTCTCAAGCTGTTGCCTCTTAAAAAGCTTTTCAAAGCTTTGTTACTGCATGGATAAGCAATCAGGTGCTCAGAAGACAGGTTTTGCTACCCTTTTATACTGAGTTGACCTCGTGTCACAGGTGGCCTCACTGGGTGCTACGGAATGCAAGGAGGGACTGTTTCCATTTCTAAAGGGTGGAAGCTCTGCTCTCTGGACATCTCTTCCTTATCTTCCTTGGTGTAATGCAGAGGCAAGCTGGGGAGCCGGAGGGGGTTTCTGTTAGCCAGTCAATCAATCATTTCCCAACGTTTACTATTTACCCCCCTGGCTGAACCCTTCCCTCATGCCTACCACTCTGGGCGATGGGAATTTTTGTGATCTCTGAGCAGCAGAGGCTGGCGGGCAGCCTGATTGATGCTAGCAGCTCATTCTCAGCCACGTGAGAGGAGAAACATCACCAAGGAGAGATGGAGTTAGAACTTTATTAGGAGAAACTTAGGCATAAATGACTAAAATCTCATGTTAAGGGGAGCACAGAGATTTTTTTGAGGATTAAAAAATACACATATATAAAACACCTTACAAAAAAAAAAATTGGTTTCCCTGCACCCCACACTCCCTGACTGCCCAGCAACCCTCCCCCCAGAGTGACTATATATGTATATGTACAGGGAGCTGGACCAAAGCTGACTATGTATTGGGAACAAGGATTGACAATCGCTTTCAGTGGCCCGGGAATGTCTCAGTCCCCTCATAAGCTGGTCCCAGGCCATTCACTCACACAGTTCAATGTTGGGAAGCTGTGGCCCGGGTCTGAAAGGGCAGCACAGGTTAAACAACAGGGAGCAACTTAGCTCTGTTCAGCAATTCTCTTTACGAGGTCAGCTCTGAAGTGAGAAAATGTATCTGGAGTGGGAGCTACATACAGACCTCACCCAGCAGACTCACTGTGCAGTGTTGGGCCCCAGTGGCTGCTCTGAGAGGCTACACTGGTGGAAAGAGCTGGTCCGTGGGTGGTTTCTTATGCCATATGCGCTGAGGATGGAGTGGTGATGAAGATAACCTGATGGCAGAACAGGGATTGGCTGTGAGGACAAATATTGTGACTTTCACTGGCTTGCAGTCTTGAGAGAGCAGTCAAGAGCTGAATGATGTGCAGGACCTGGAGAGGACTCTTTCTCCTTGCAAAATATATTGGAGTATTTCATTAGGTTAGTGAGAGAAGACACAAGGCCGTACCTCTTCTGCAGATAAGCAGAGGATGTTTTTTCTCTCAAGTTGGCAGCTGGCAGCACCCTTTCAGCAGTGTTCATGTTGCTTGAAAGATGAGTTTAAAAAGGGGAAAAGTTACTTTGATTCCACACAGTAATTCCTTTTTTTTTTAATAGTAGGGTATTTGTTCTCACAGGAGAGTCTCTATTTCTTTTAACGGATGTCTTGCTTAGAATTGATGACAGAAGTATCTTGGGAAAATTCCCTAGTCTTCATCAACTAGTCGTCTAAGCGATATCCCTGGGCCCCATAGCCAGTCTGCTGCTCTGACTTAGGAATGAGGAAGGAGTCCCAACTTTAGACATGAGACAGCTATGCATAAGGGACCACGGATGTCCTTATCTATTGGGAAGAGCTATATACACTGTGTCAAAAAATTCAAGTAGGATTTATTGTATAGGTAAACTGGTATAAAATATCTGGGCTCAGGCACAGAAAGGGAAGGTTAGAAAGAGTGAAAAAAAAAGCAGATGAGAAAGTCTTTCTTTCAGAAAGCCTACTGGAGCGTTTCTTCTCTGTGCAAGGGTGAGAAGGCTCAACTCAGTATAATTGCCAAGCTGATGTAGCACGTGTTGAATAGACACCAAAGAAGATGCAAGGTGATTGAGGTCCGATTGGTCTGTTGAATACAGTGTCACAGCGGATACATTCTGGGCAGCCTCAGGAGTCTGCTGGCCTGTGCCCTACCAGGCTAAGGATGAGAAGTCTTCTGTCCTTGTGGTTCCCATTATGAAAATACGGCCGAGAGCGTCACACTTTGACTTTGGTGCCTCTCTTCAATACGTGTCTCCTGATAGCTACCTCTGCCTTAAGCTGTGAGAGCTGCTGTCTGCAATGTAACAATGATGTTCATTGAAAAGGAGCAAGAGGGTGTTTAGACAAAGACAGGTTAGTGGCAAGGGTCTGGAGCCCACTTTGCAGAAGTCCTACTAAATGCTGAGACCACTATTTCTCATCCCTCCTGGAGACGGCTCACACAGACAAATCATCCGATCTTGCCTTGCTGCTGGCACGGCTGGTTTTGCTGAGCCGGCGTTTCTCATTGAAGAAATTCTCAGGGAAGGCGGGTGCTGCGCATTCATTGGCCACCTCTGGACTCTCCGTATAGCTGGACTTAATGAAGGACCGTTCACCAGCAGCATCCTCTTGGCTGTGGACCCTCTCAGTGGCAAAGTTGGCAGTGTTCTGCTGGGAAGCCATCTTGTTGCTGAATGGGCTGATGAACTTACCGTTGGGACTTGATAAGCACTGGTTAAAATCTGGCGGAGGAGTGTACATCTGGGCCCTTTCCACTTGTGGGGCAGACTCCAGTCTGGCGGGGGCTGTGCTGGGGCTGGGTTTGTAAGATCGGGAGCACCTCTCTTTGGCTTTCTTCCAGCCCAAGTGGTACAGCTCAGCTACACTGAGGAACAGGGAGAGCACTGCTACAGCCAGCATGAAGATGATGAACACGTTCTTCTCTGTGGGACGGGAAACGTAGCAGTTGACGGGGTGAGGGCAAGGTGCCCGCTGGCAGACATACAGGGTCTCCAGGAAGATCCCGTACAAAACATACTGTCCCACAATGAAGGCCACTTCCATGGCAGTGCGAATCAAAATGCTGTAGACGTAGGTGTTCAGCAGACTGCCTCTGAGTATGATTTTGCCTCCCGATTCATCCCAGCAAGATAGCTCAGCTTTCTCTGCCACGAGGCACTTCTGCTGGTAGTATGTATCACTGCTGTTTTTCACCTCCTGGGCCTCTCTTTCTGCCTCCTTTATCTTCCTCTTCTCCTCCATACGCACTGTGTGCATTGCGTGGCCCATGTACACCAGAGATGGGGTGGAGACAAAGATGATCTGGAGGACCCAAAACCGGACATGGGAGATGGGGAAAGCCTTGTCGTAGCAGACATTCTCGCAGCCAGGTTGCTGGGTGTCACACATGAAGTCAGACTGCTCATCTCCCCAGGATGACTCAGCTGCTGTACCCAGCACCAGCATCCGGAAGATGAAGAGTACGGTCAACCAGACTTTCCCCACAACTGTGGAGTGTTTATGAACCTCCTCGAGAAACTCTCCCAGGAAACTCCAGTCTCCCATTTCTGCTCACTAGGAAGGGTATGAATTCTTGAAGGGAGGATTAAATGCGGCTTCTGTGGGTGAAAACAGAAGAGAACAGTTCTAAGGAGGGTTAGGAAATGCCCAACTAGGAATGCATAGAATGAAATTATTTGCTTTGTGTCAAAGGAAATGTTTTAATTTGTACTGAAATGAATGACATCTGGTGTGCTGAAAACTTCTTCACATCCACTGAAAACAATGTGTTATATTTTGGTTTGTTTGTTTGTGGGTTCTTCGTATTTTTTTTTAATTCAGCTACTGAAACAAAAAGCAATCTCTTGCTGTTTTGGGCTGCCAGAACTTTGAGGGTGAGCCAGCTTTTTGTCTTGGTTAAGAAAGTCCTTTCACTGCTGTCTTCATACAGCATCCTCTACGGACTACGTAGTTAAAGCAGTATTCACCTTTTTGCAAACTGCCCTCTAGGGAATCCTTAGTGAGATGATACCCTGGGAGATAGGACTGGAGTCTACAGCTTGATCTGAGCAGTGCCTTGGCACTTGCATATGTGGCTTCTGCGTAATACTTGCCCTGACACCTGAAACATGAAGTGCACACAGCTCTAGGCTTCTTTTCTGAGCTTGATGCCACCACTGAAAGAAATACAGAGAAAACCTTCCTGTTGCCCCCCTGCCCCTTACCCATAGTATTTGCTCTGGTTTTGCAGTATTGCCAGTTGCAAGCATGTCATTTACAACTGCAAATGCTCTGGGGATTGTAAAGACTTTGATGAGTTGTACCAGTCCTGTAAACCTAATCTGCTGCCACCCTGTCACATCTCTCAGAGAGGGAACTGCTGCAAAATCTAAATGGTGGCTCTTGCTCCCTCCTCTTTTCTTAAGCTCTGAGACAAAATTTACAGTTCAAATGACACAGGCAAAGAAAAAAGCCTCCTTTGAAATGTCTCACAAGGACCAGAAGCTCCTGGGAACTGCTGTTTGGTAGGTGGTCTGATGAAAGGGAAGGTCTCATGGGCCAGTAGTAAGATTGCAACATGAGGAAGTAGGAGAGCCTGCTTCAGTTTTGTTTCTGATTCTGAATGATAGACTATTTCTGGCCAAGTCGCTTAACACTCTGGATAAAAAGAGAAAGATGGGTTTAATCCATCTTTTGTGGGGCTCTGTAGGAGTGCTTGAGCAATCATTTGATCCAGTTATACTCACCACTCTTAAATTCCCAGGGCACTGCAAAGCTCTCCCTTGCGTGTGAGTTAAGGGCTAGGTGTTATAAAGTGTACAGTATTACCTTGGAGACAATGTTCTCCCACAGTCACTCTTTTTGAAAATATCCTTTTAATAAATAAATGAAAAACCTCATAATTGTTATAATGAAATATTAAAAGCACTAGACAAGGTAAATCCCAAAGCCATAGGGACCAAAAGTGTTAACTCTCCCTCTTTATTGTCCCTTGTCTTGTCTTTAAGAGCCAATTACTTTTACTGTACAAAGAGTGTCTGTGGAGAGTAGACACAGTTAAGCACTGAGAATTTACAGCAGCAATATTGTGTAGATTTCCTGTGAGCCAAAGCTGTAGAACAGAGATGCTTGCTGAGGGAAAAACAACCCCTTCTCTAGTTACATACATGGTGTAATTTAATGTAGCAGCTCACACAATGATTTATGTCATCACTTGTTTTTGTGCAGTGTCCATGTGCAAGGATGGATGGGACAAAGATCAAAAGTCACATCCTTAAGCTTCTTGTGCTGCTGAGGGCTGTTCTGAGGAAAGGTGAGGATTGCCCAGGTAAGGAGACAGGGAAGTGACTGCTTGCTGCCTCACCGCTAGTTTAAAGCTGTGTGAGAAAGGGGAAGGGTCATACCAGGAAGCAAAGGATGGGCTTTGGCTCTTTCTTGCTTTGGCAGGCATACTGCAATCATGCTGATGGTCGCTGCTCAGGGTACGCTGAACCTTTCATCTGCTGCCAGCCCTGAACTGAAGGAGCAGTAACATTGAAAATCACTCTTCCTGACTCCTCTGCACTGGTAAAAAAACAGCGAATCTGTGGGTCTGTCTTATCTCCTGAAATGGCTTTGGTGCAATTATTGCATTTCGGAGAAATTGGCATATGACCTCAACTGTGGGCACCAGGGTTACACACTGGCAGGTAAATCAGTGATGGGGAAGTATTTCCAGATAACTGCAATGAAATCAAGATTTTAAATTTTTTTTGTCCAGAGCACAGAAAAGGCAACCAGCTACATACAGGTCACTGTACAGGTGCATAACACAACTGTACACGTGGAATATTCCTTCCAAGGCGGTATGAACTATGGTGGGTGTCCTCATTTTTCCAGATGAGTTTGTGTTGCTTCTGATGTTGCTGGTTGACAGCCGCCTTTTCTTGATTCACCTTGGCATAAAAATGGACACAGTTCTCCCTGGCTGCGTTAAGGATGAGTTTTTCTTCTTGCCACGAGTATGTGCAATCACCAGCTGATCACCTCTTCCCATCAGTTTTACCATGTGCAGGTAGCTTATTTTCCCCAGGGAAGGGACACACAGACACTTTCAAATTGTAAAAATCAATGTGTGCAGAACACAAAGTTGGCAAATTTAAGTGCAAGAGGAATCCAGAAGAAAAAATATTAATGAATGTAAGAGTAACAGTAATTTACCTGTCTCACACATGCAAAATGTTTTCCAAAAGGAGGCAAGTCAGAAGGATCCAAGGCTGGCAGCCCTGAGGCTTAGGCTAGATATTAGGGCTGTTCCCTCTGCCCTTCTTGCTGGCTGCTCCCCTGTACGGGCTGTTTAAAGGAGGGGCTGCCCAAGGAGCCAAGTGCCTCCTGATCATCCTTCTACAGACCAACAGAGAGCCAGGTGGCTGCTACAGGGGAGTAGGTGGCCACAGGAAAATAGGTGTTGGATACCAAGAGAAGGGGTTTCTTTCCCTGTGCAGTGGTTTTGGCTCAAGGGGTTTTTTTAGTTATTAGCAAGCTATTCTTGCAATGCCATCCAAGGGCCTCCTAGAACTGAAGAGGTCATCTAGCGTTCTGCTGCCAGGAAGAAAAGAAGGATTGTTGTCACCCTCTGACAGCTTTTCCTGGCTAGGCAGGACTGCCTCTGACCTAGCCTTTCTCATCAGGGCTTTACTATTCTTGGAAATTTTCCGTATAGTTCCTTTTCCTCATTCCCAGACTGCTGCTGTCCCTGTATGCTTCGACCTCTCACATGTGAGCATCTGTGGCCTTTTATATTCCTAGTTTGGACTCAATAAGACAAATCTTGTCTCACGGTTGTGTGACTCAGCAAAAAACACTTCTGGGTATCTTCATGGGGTCTCAGCACCTGATATCAGAACTGTCTTGACAGTGGAGTCATGCATATTCATACAGAATCATGGGCTGTGCCACTACTGGGCTGTGTTTGGCTCTCAGCTTTCTGCTGGATCAACAAAGGTGCTGTGTGCAGTCAGGGGGGTCTTGGCACTGCGAAACGTGTATGTGACAAAAACCAGCACAGCCTGGCACAAACCCAACGACGTGGCTGTTGTAACTTAATCATCACCTGGAATGCTACTAAAGCTAGGGAAAACTGAATATCACACCACAGGCCAGGCATGGATTCCGCCTAGCTGTGGGCTGCCTTGTGACTGCCAAATTCCATGATAAAAATACCCCAGCGGGGAGAGCACCTGCCAGTTTGCCAGGCTGCCTTGCCAGGCATGGACTTCTCTCCACCATCCTTTTTTTGTGCTACCTTTTTGTGTGGGAAGGGAAGTGTCCGTTATTTTCAGAATGGTTTTACCCATCCTCTTCGTGTTGTTGTGTCATCTGAATGACAGGTGAGCATTTTGCATTGGTGTCGGTTGCTCTAGCTAACATGCTTCTTCTGCATGGACCAGGTGGGACTTTGGGGAACAGCTAGGAAATTCACACCAAAGAGGCAGTAGGGTTGTTCCTGCACAGTCCTCTTTTTTTTGTTTGAGTTTATTTCCCCTGGAATTTTTAGGAAGAAATTTTCCCCCTCTTTAGAAGACAGGCAAGACTATCAGGGTGATATAAATAGCTGAGCTTGACACTTCACAGGTGTCAGGGGGTTGCCATCTCTGCAGGATGTTTCTAAAATAAAGTGGAGAGCCAGATTACGGTGCTGTTTCTGTTCTCCCTCACTGGGCTCACCTCTTCCCTTTGGCAGGTCTCAGATGCACAATGAGGCGCTCCAACCAAGGCTCCTTTGCTTGTGGCAAAACTGGTTCCCAAGGAGCAGGAAAGTAAGAAAGACAAAGATATTGTATTTTTGCCCATTCTGTGTGTGTGATTTGCTCAATTGAATACAAATGTGTGTATTTGATAGTTAATGAGATGTACTAACGAACTAGAAGGCTAGGCCCAAAGATCCTGTCAAGAGGCTCACGCACAAGGCACAGGGCTATGCGTAGAGGCCAAGCAGCAAGTCCAGCCCCTCTGAACTCCCGAATGGGGAGGCAGCCATCTGCTTCAGGTACTGGCCATGTGGGAAGTGACAGCCCAGTGCAACGAGGCATCCAGGCCTACAGTGGCAAGATCAGTGACTAGGAATTGCTTGTGGCCTTCCTTCCTCCAGCTGTATCACCTTATAGCAGGTCCAGACAAGTGTGTGGCACAAGAGTTCCTTACTGTGGGAGTATGAGGGCAGAGATCTTTTCCCTTGTATTGACAACTGTCAGGCTGCTGCCAGAGCTGAGAAGTTCCTACAGTGTGAAATTGAAGGCTCACACCTGTAGACGGGCTCACACCTGTAGATGCTTGGGAAGGACACTTTCAGCCCTGCAATGGAGGTTGGTTAACGGCCCTTTGCTACACAGCAATATGTTTTACTTAAGGATCTCCAGTACCCTGTTAGCAGTCCAACCTTACAGCATCCTTACAGTGTAGATACTGTTATCGTTATCTTGTAGATGGTGATCACTGGGGTACAAGAAAGGACAAACTGCTTGTTTGAGGTCACTATTTTAGCAGCAGTGTGGGAACAGAGCTCAGGGGTTGTGATTTGCAAACTTGTGTCCTTTCTTCTATGCAGCACTGCCTCTCAGACTCGGTGACAGCGACACAACTGCAGACCTTCTCTCCTGTGCTCTAGGACAATACTGTCTTGGTGACCTGAGAGAATTCCCTCTCATGCTACCCTTCTATAGCAGGTACACTTGGCAGAACCATAAGTTCTCTTTTTTTCTATTTTGGTGCTTTTTTAAGAGACAAACATCTTGTTACTGCTTGCAGAACCTGGAGCCATGGTCAGTGCCCAAAAGGAAGAAACAGCCTTTCAGTGTACATATGCAATATCCTTTTATTGCCAGGACCTGGTCAGGAAGCATTTGGGGGGCACATGGCTTACAACAATAAAAGATGAATTAAGTTAGAAATGCACTGTCCAGCGTGGGTGTGATGCTTTGAATTCCAGAGGCTTTCCATAGCTTTGTGACATAGATTGATGCTAAAGCACACCTCAGCAGGTATCTTTTTGTTCACTGTTACTGACATTGGCTTCTTCATACACGTATACGATAGACAAGCAATGACCTATTAGGCATTTTTGTCCGAGCACCATCCTTCTCGCTTCATATATACATCCGTCTGCTTATGATAAATTTCTGCCTGAAATAGGCTGGTTCTTTAGCCAAATTTGGAACCCTGATCTGTGCATGGATCTGGAATAAATAGATTTGTACTTCTTGATTTAAAAAAAAAATCTGACATGTTTGCATAGGTTCCATTCTAGTTCCTTGGGTTCAAAGCCTTGGCTGAACCAGTATCAGGGAGAGCGACTTTGACTCCAGTGCTCAAATCTCACAGGAGAGATAGAGCTCTTGTGTTAAAAGCTCCTGTCTTAGAAGACAGACATCCAATATTTGTCATCTCTCAGCTCCTCCTGTTTTCCCTGCAATTTCTCTAAGCGTCATACTGGTATCCAGACCACTAGCCCTGCAGACAGCTTGATGAGGTGTGCTTTCCCCTTTCTCTCCAAATGTGGAAAATCTCAGAGTTCACCAAAAAGAGAGTAAGTGAGAAGATAAGGGAGTTGAATGACCTGTCTCCTCCTGAACACACACACAACCCTGACGCACATAGAAACACAGACAGAGGGAAATCACTCAACACCTCCAAGCGTGTACATCAGGGAAGTGTTACACACACGATGACAGTGTTATGTAGAATATTTTCATCTGAGGTGATGGTGGAGGCTGCATACTCCCATTTAGCTGATTTTTTTTATTTTATCTACCCAGGATATCTAATGCTGTTCTTGATCCTCCCTTGGCCAGGGTTGAACTGCATATTCTTATATCCAAATTTTAGGGACAAGGTCTGCCTGAAGTAGGTGCAGGAGACCAGGAACAGAAAGGACCTTGAACTCATAAGAATCAAGCTGAGTAATGAATTTGTCCCACTGTGTTTGAAAAGCCTGTGTTACATAGTTACATGGTAGTGGTGTCCAGACTCACACTCAGCATGCAGGCAGTACCCTCTAATTCTCTTCAGATTCTCTCTTTTTGCCTTAGACACAAATGCGTCCTTACAGTGTGCAACAAACGTGACAAAACTGGACTTGAGATAAGCTAAATGAAGGCTCCCATATGCTTTTTGTTAGCCAAAAACCATCAAATGCTGCAAAAAGACTAATGGATATTACTCAGCTTACTCCTTAACTAACAGGACGAAGAGCATCCAGCTCAGGATTACAGTCAGTTTTTTTATCTTTGCAGGGAGAGGCTAACCTATATGAATTTGCAGATGATGCTAAATTGGGCAGTGCTGCATACAGGAGAGGGGACAGCCAAACAGGGCTATAAATCAGAAATGTGATGCAAAATTTGGGGGCTACTGTACTGAAGCTGTTCCTGGGCTCTGCTGAGAAAAGCTGGTCTTAAGCTCAGTCAGTGGGGGAGGCTGGTATAAGAAGATGTGGCAGTGATGGCTGGCATCACATTGAGCCCAATATAACAGCAAAATCCCTGCCCAAGTGATTTTAAAGATGGTTCATAGACCGCATAAGCTGCATCTTTTCCTAGTGTTGAAATAAAATGACTGGAGAGGTAGTGGGAGGAGAGGGCTCTCATTCAGACTTTTTCCATCTTTTCTTCCTCTCCCTGTTTATCACTTCCCCATTGCTCTCCTACAGTCAAGTTCCCCCCTGCAGACACTTGACTCAGCTTTCTAAGATGTTTTGGCCGTTTAACTCTCTACAACACCCAGACTGCTGATGCTTTCAGCTTTAGAAAGGGGAAATTTTCAGTGACTATCTACTTCCCACTTAGTACTTCCTTGTCAAGTCTCATTTTTCCTTCTTTCTAAAAACCCGTAGGATCCTTTACACACTCCAGCCTCATTGTTGGATCCTTGCCTCAAGTGTTTGATTTCTCACTCAGGGTGAAGTCTGGCTATAGCTTGTGAGTGGATTATTTTATATACTCAGTGTATATATGTATATATATGCACACCCCACCCCACCCCCTTAAAATATTAAATTTGCAAACTCCAGCAGTAGGGAGTTACGAAATGCTAGAGTTGCTGTTCTCAGTAATCTTAATTCAATCTCTTTGTGCCTGTGCCTTATAGCTACCAGTCTTTAACAACATCCTCACATTGTCACCTCATTCTTTGCACAGGATGCTTGCCTTGTTATGTGCCAGCCTGGCTGAGGCTTTCTTGAACAGCAGCTATTCAATGTTTTGTTTTCTCCTCATTGTTCAGTGGGTGGTCTGTGCCTCGTTTACTGTATATTATTCAAGTCCAGTTCTAAAGATAGAATTATTAGTTTCCTTGTGGGTTTTCCTATAGCTTTCATCACAGCAGTATCTGACTGCTTCACAATTGTTAAATTACTTATATTCATTACCACCTGGAGGTGAGGATATTGTATTAGATCAGCTTTAAAGCTGAGGAACTAAGACAGTCAGAGATTAAGATAAAAAATATTCATTAATTTTGGAAGCTGTTTGGTGATGTTGCTAATCTAGGGGTTTTTTTTCAGTATACTGAGGACTATATAGCGTATGTTCAAAGCAGAGCTCTGTCTGGTTGATGCTGGAGTGGGAGAGTTTATCGCTTCCACCAGTCGAACCGCATCTATAAGTTAGATATATCCAGAAGCCGAGACACCACTGAGGGGGCATTTGTGAAGAAATGTGGCTTAAGTGATTTTCCCCATCGTGACAGAGGCAACTGGAGTAAGAAGCAAGAGCTAACTCCAGTCCTTTTGGATAGCTTTATCTGCTTTTAAACTGGAGACCGTTTTTCTCCCATCCCACTATTACTTCCCTTCTTCACCGGACATCTGAATGCAGCCAAAGACCCTGGAGCTCTGCAGCAGTCACCCTCAGCGGATTGCTTTGCTTCCCGAGAAACCCTGTACCCTGTCCAAGGCATTTGTCAGCCTTTCTACCTCTAGAGAAGAAGAATTTGGTATGGAAATTCTCAGCCGTTCTCAAGGCATGTCCATAATGACAAAGATAATGAAGAGAGAGGGATATGTAGGTGTTAATCCGTAAGTTCTTATATTAAAAAACACTAACCCTTCTTTAAGGGTGCACTGGAGAGACTCAGAAACATGCACCTCTATGCTCATTACTTACTGTGTGGCATGAATATTTCTTTGTTTCAGTAAAAAGCTGGCATGCTTGAGTATTGTTCATAGAGAACTCTCTGTTGGTTATTGGTAGCCATAAAATTCTTATTTCCCCCCTCTTTATGAATTCTTAGCCCAAAGACTGAAGTTTCTCTGGTGCCTCCTGGGAACTATTTCTAATTTTAAGCCTCTGTCCTCGTGCCTCATAGAACAGCACCCGAGGTGTGGAGCAGTCTCTGAAATGCGCTCCCTAATGACATGGTATAGTGCTGAACTACTCATTCCTTCTCGTCTATTTTCAATGCTGCAAGATAAGTCAGAAAACAAGGGCAAACGTGCAGAATGTGTAAAATCTCTCTGAAGGTCAAAAAGAAAAGAGAGGCTAGGGTGTTCTGTATTTCCCAGCAAGGTTTAAATTTTTCATGTGAAAGCCTGTAATACTAAAATATTGTGATAATATATGCTGTTGAGTGGAAAAAACAACAACCCCAAATAGTTATAGTAGCAGGAATACTTAACATAGTTCCCAAGCGACCAGAGTCTGATGAGTATTTTAAACCCTGAAGCCTGAGGAATTCTCCAAAACTGCTGTTCTGCTCCCAAGGCAAGGGGAAAGAAAGTTAGAAATCTGAGCCGTTCTTAGAATCAGTTTTGAAAAGACCAGCAAATGCAGAATTTTTCTGTTTCTGGTGCAAATACAGTGTGATGATTCTGAATAACAGTTTAACCTGCTCTTAGCTGCACATGCATATGCACACATATATTACATACATTAAGTTCTTTAGCGTTAAAGAGAAGATCAAACAGGCAGCAGTAGGGAAAACCTCTTACCAGTTCATTCACTGGTTTATTGGCATGGAGGAAGAGTTCAGGGACAGAGGTATTACCTCAGTTTACTTGAGCTGTTAAATACAGAGTGTCATGAAGCTCATTAGAGAAGACAAAGGGCCAGAAAAATTACTCTTTAGGAAATCAAAGGAGTAACCACAGATCAGAGATGGCAATAAGCAGATAGCCTTTGCACTCATAGTGATTCCTTCTTTCCAGGTGGATGTATCAAGTTACTGTGATTTCAAGCTGAGCTGTTCTTTGAAACATGCAGTGACAATGCTAGAAGCATTAAATTATAGAAATGTAATTGAATAATTATTCCAAGTACAAAAAGTGGAAAAAAGTTAGGAAGGCAAATAAAAAGAGGCATTAGCTACTAGTGGGAGAGGGTGTTTGTCCCTTTAGGTCTGTGTGCCTCCACTGAGGCTGCCCTGGGCAGTGTCAGGATGGAGAAGAAAGGCATTCCCCCCGTGGCGCGTGCAGTATGGGTGACTGGGAGATACAAGCAAGACACTTCTCTACATTTGAGTTATGTTCCCAGGCTCCATGTCACAAACCAGCCAGGACAAAATACTCTCAAGGAAAAGAAAATTAAATATTTTGAAAGCCATCCTGCGCGCTTTGGAATACAGGCGGCTCACTCAAACACTTGATAAACTGTTTATAGCCTGAGAGCCTCTCATAGGTAAGAGTTCCCTTCACCACCCTCCCCTGAGCAGCCTGACAGCATGCTGAAATGGGATCTGACAGAAACTGCAATTTTCACATTATTCGGTCTGAGGATACTTGGGGCTCTTATCCTACTTTCCTGTACAATGAAATCTATCGGTATCCATGTTCATTGCAGGCAGGGAGGCATTCTTGTCATTTCTGTAGCTGTGTGTGGCAAAAAGTTTAAGTTTTAAAATGTCCCAAGCCCCTTTTGTTACTAGTGGGAATATTTTGGAGATAAATTAGAAGAAAAAGTAAATTTCTTAAGTTATTTAGGCCATCCTTCTTTTCCTGCCTCACCAAGTCCTTCTCTCCCCTTGTACTGTTTTCCCTTTCAGTGTAACAGCTTGATCAACCATCAGTGCTTCTGCAGTTCTGTTGTTTCCCCCTCATGGTTACTTACCTGATTTCCAGTATCTTGTCTTCTGTCTCCTTTCCTTGCTTTAGTACTTGTCCTTTCTCTAGTTGAGTTGGACACCTTGTTCTTCTCAGTTGCTTGGTTTTATATTCCTTTGATATGGTTCTCTCTCTCTTCCTCTCTTTTTCTCCTCCCCCTTTCTGTGTCACTTTCTGTCTTCCCCTCTGCCTCTCTGCCTTTCCCCCTCTTCTTTCTTCACCTACTTTTCTTGTCTCTCCCACCCCCTCCAGCTTAATCTTTCTATTTTCAAACCTAGTTTCCTGTTTTGTTTTTTTTTCCTTTAAAGACCATGGATCTCATTCCTCCCTCTCCTCTCTCAGCTTCTCCTTGTGCAACCCTCCCCATGCCGACAGGATGCACTCGCTGCTGGCTTTGCGCTGTCCCTTCCAGTTGCCACTGCTGCTGTTTCTTGCATCTCCTCCCACAGATAACATGCTATGGTCTAAGCCTCCCCTAAGCAAAAAGAGACAGGGTTGCCCCACAATTAAACCAGCCAGACCTTGGGAGGCTCCTTTCCATGCAAGATATCAACAAAGGACATTTCTCTTGTTCAAGCCTTATCTGGCAAAACAGAGTTCATACGGAGCATGGTCCTCCACCTCTTCAAATAGCATAGGACTTGCTCTGTTGACTTGGACAGCTGCAGCCTTGTCCCAAAGGGAACCTGATGCTTCTCAGGAGCACTTTACAGGCTCCGTTACTGATAAACAGAGAATAACTTGTCTGTCAGGAGAGGTGGCTTTTGGCACACCATCCCCTCTCCCAGTCTGATGCATGAGTATCTGGGCCAGTCAAAAAAATGCTTTTGGCACACTAAGTGTCTGAAGGTCTTGTATTTCATACAGGTGTCAAGTCGAGCGTCTGATTCCTGCACACCAGGCCTCAGAGAGGAGGGTGAATCAGAGATGCCTTACGGCTTTGATAAAGGCTGATCTCAAAGAACCAGTGTCAGGAGAGTGAGATTTGCACAGAAGAGTCTGCTACCCTGAGAACTGGTTTGCTGCGCACAAGCTTTGGTGGGTGTCCCTCCAGCAATCCTTCCTGGGCTAGATATCTCCCATCAGGAATGTAATTGACCAGTGGTCCCCATGCAGCAGCTGGTGTAGATCATGAAGCAAAAGCTGTCCAGAGGCTAAAACACAAGGCTGGCAATTGTTCTAATCTAATAATTGTTCTCCCACTAATTTAGTATCCCCTTTAGTCACAAGACTAAAAGCCAGAATACACAGGGACAGTGCTGTGCAGAGGCTACCTCTAGCTCAGGGGTGTCCAACTCCATCTCCCACTGTTCTCCTGCTCCTGCAGCGTAATGTGCGTCACACACTGCACATGTGATCAGCACTGGCAGGAGCGCAGGGGCAGGAGCTCGGCACTGCCGCTGGGGAGAAACAAGGTGCTGGGCCGGATAAAACAATGTGGAGGGCTGGAGTCGGCCTGCGCGCTGTAAGTTTGACACCCCTGCTCTAGAGGCAAGTCCTATGTGGACACTCTCACACTGAAGTTGAGAGTGCAACTCTTTCTCAAGAGGGCTGGGTCCTCACTGATAGTTAGTGTAAGACATAACAGTGCACAGTAAATTCCCGTAGCAGCTCTGTAACCTGCTGGTATGGAGAAACCCACAGTCATTTGTCTCTTAATTTCTAACTTTATTGAAAGGCCTTCTGTTACTTCAAAGAAAATAGGAGTGTTTCTGGACTTTTTTCTCCCTCTCCTGCCTGGCAGTTGTATACCTGTGATGGAATTTCATGGGAGGTAGAATATCACTGTGTTCTTTCATCTTTCTGGAGTAATTTCCATAAAGCATTATTAATGTGTCAAGTCCTGTTGGTTTTATGCCAGTGAAATTATCAAAGACTTTGTTGTAGAAGTGTCCAAAAAAGGTGCTAATAGTACAGCTCTAGCTCACAGATGGCTTTGGGATAGTCTAGCTGAAGCCTGTCAAGTGCTTCTCATGCTATAGTGAGGAAGGTCCAGTGAGCAAGCTGTCTGAAATATATTCCCCCCTTCCATGGCTGACACTTGGCTGTATACTCGGGGTGATTCTCCCTGCTCGTTCCTTTGTGTTTCCTATCCCAGTATCGTTCCTGAGTGGCACACTCACTCTCTTTTACAGAGTTAATCTGAATCCAGCAGATATGGTCTGGTTCAGTTGATGAATGAAGGAGAGAAGAAGCTTTCTGTCTGATACATGGATCAAGCATGTGAGGTAACTGGTATGGGCTCTTTTTCTTTTTTTTTCAATGGTGATGGTAACTGCTTGAATTTTGATGCACAGAAAGGGAATGAGTGAAGACAGACAGGGAGGCAAAAGACAGAAAGGTTTGTAGAGTTGCACGGACACCTCTGCCAGCCCCTCAAAGTGCCATCCCTTCTTTTCTCTACTGCACCCTCTTCAAGGGAAAACAGGGGTGTAATGGCAGCTTCTCCAGCTGCACAGCTAGAGAAATAGCTGTTTTGGCCACTGCTAAGCTGGGAAGATGGATTTTTCCTCCCCTCCCCAAGAGCCTGCTGTGCATAACTTGTATGACTTGAGTGAGGAGAGCAAGTGAAATAGAATGCTCCCCTAGATGGTGGAAATGAGAACAGCTGACAGCTTGCCCTGTGCAGCTTGCATATCTCAGCAGTTTATGATGCTGTGGAACAGATTTTGAAGGAAAGGAGAAATAAAGCCAGGAGGTAAAGGGAAAATAGGACAGTATGTACCATCTTTCAATCAAAGGTAAATAGCTTTCTTGGAGTAAGATTCGTGAACATCTACATTAAAAAAACATAGCAGACTTTATCTACCTGGACTTCAGTAAGGCATAGGTCGTGATGTCCCACAAGAAGCAAATGACTGGAAAAGATTCAGCTGAAGAAGACAGGGATTATCAGAAGAATTCTCAAGTGGGTAAAAGACTGACAGCATTGAGACACTAGTTCCCTAATAGATTGAAGGGAAGTTATCTGTGAGGGTGCCCAATGATTGCTTCTAGGACTGGTCTTTTTAAATACTTGTGTTAATTATGTTGGCACTGAAAGTAGAAATGTTGATGAAATCTGCTTATGGAAAAAAGCTGGGAGGTATTGTTGGGGCAGAGGTGGATTCCAGCATTAGGAGAACTGAAGGCTTTTTGTGACTGAAGTGATGAAGGTGAAGTTAAATGGGGGAGTGTAAAGTAACAAACTAGGAACTTGTTGCCCAGAAAGTAACAGGATTCTCTCTTAGCAGTTGCAAGTTCCTACTTGGCAGGACTGAGATGGTGAAAGTCCTGAGTGAAGACCACCAATGGAGGAGTAACCAGTGGTGCTATGTGGGTGTACAAAAGGCAAATGAGCTTTGAGGATGTAGCAGTATTTCCAGTTGCAGTGAGTGAGAGCAATAGCTTCCAAGAGGATGGAAGCCCCCACCAGAATATGGTGTGCAGTGCTACTCACACTTTTTCAAGAAAGATATTCAGCTTGGAACAGGCCAAGAGTATGTTTATTTATCAGTCACAGAAGTGACCACAGAGAGATATTTGAGCTGATTTGAAGATAAATACAGTTCCAATTTGAGCTTTTTTGCATTAATTATTTTGCACTGAACTTCATGCTAGTGCAGATACCCAAAGTAATTAAAACATGGTGTGATATGCCCACAGGGTGAATACTATAAGGGAGCTTAGTTACTTATTCTGGCAGAACAAAGGTTAAGAGAGGAGAGATTTGCTGCCTATAAATACTTCTAGGAATTGGGGGTTGGGAAAGTAAGTGCTAGTGAGAGAGAAGAGCTACATAAGCTAAAGGACAATGTGGCACAAGAATAAATAGATATAAATTGGCCATGAATGAATTTAGGTTGGAAATCAGAAGGTTTCTAAGCAACAGAGCAGGGAAGGAGGTGCTGGAACAGCATTCTAGTAGCACAAGCGAGGGCGGAAACCTAATGAGATTTAGGATAGAGCTTAGTAAGTTGAGTAAAGGCCATTTGTTTTGTACTTGCCTGTTATTCAAAGGGATTGAACCTGATAAGCCAAGAAGTCCCTTTTTCATTATATTTCCTGTACTTGCCTTATTGCCTTATCAGAGCTGCTCCCTTTCACACAGAAGTCAGGTAAATCCTGAATAGAGTTTGTGTGATGAGTTTTTCGGCATTGATCCCATGGATATTTAATGGAGGATTCATTCTGTGTCAGGGATTTAAACAAACAAAAAGAGCAAACCAACACAATGAATAGAGAGCTTCTGCAAATATGCAGCAGTGTAGATGAAAGCTCACATATGAAAGAGCTTCTTCACATAAACCAGATGTTCTTGGAGCACCTGGCTTTGCTGGAAGGCTGTTTCAAATGTGGGTAGATGCTCTCCTGAGATTTGAGAAGTTCAAGAGATGGTCTGAAGGGAAAATGGCTTGTGCTTGTCTGCCATTACCAAGGACTTTGAGCTTGGGAAGGATAGCAGTTTTACTGCATTGGGAAATTTAAGAATAAAACACCACCCAACGGTGGTTGAGATAGAAACTTCTTGTATATATTTCATCTCTGATGCCTGGCCACAGCACTGCACTTATTCTGATTCTTTGTATCATCCATTCTGATTCTTCATATTGTCCCATGACAGACAGGCACCTCTAGTACCTTCTCAAAAGCACCAATGGATGCTACCTTCCTGGTAAAACATTTTACCTAAAATCCCTGTGTGTGGGTATGATTGAAAGAGAAGGAGGGAGAACAAAGTTCTCTGTTATGCGTGAGACATCTGGAGACAGCTTGAAGGCATCTCCTAGCAGGAGGCAAATCCCCAAGGACAGGCTGGACCCAAGGGAACAGGATTGGCATGCGATGATGGGCCCCCGAACAAAGGGGAACAGTTTTATAACCACAGTTGCTTATTTAGTTAAAAAAACAGAAATAATTTAATTATAGATGGAGGTGTTCCCCTTCCCAGCCCAGAGTACCACCAAACCAGCACGGAGTGAGAAAAGAGGAAACAAGAAGCAGCTTGGTGTGAAATGTCGCTATGTGACAGCTTCATTTGCCAATAAAATTTTCAACAAGAGAAACTGGAAGAAGATTTCATCTCACTGAAGAGAAGTGACCATTTATCCCAAAGTAAATGCTTAGTTGTCAGCTTTATGTTACTGGGAAAAAAATCATTGCACTCCCAGAGCCTCAGCTTCCACTTTTCAGCTCTGTAGCATTTGTGAATAGTTTTGCAAATGACAATGTAATTACAATTCATATAAACTCTCTCTTTGCTTTACAGATGGAGGAATCAAACCATGGAGAGCATAAAGGATTTTTCCAAAGGATCAACAAGTAATTTCCAAGTAAGCAGTATTCATCTATCTAGCCACCAGACTTTAATCTTGTCCTATAAACTTTCAGCTAGATGAACTGCTGCTTTAAAAAAATATATGTGTGTATATGTATGTACATATACATGTTTCCCAAAGTAAGAAGAAAAGAAAGAACAGACTTTACCTCTTTTTGCTGAACCTGCACAGTAGAGGGAGGAGCAGGTGAAGTTGACTGAAGACAGGGATTTAACACGGCCCCTTGTTCTTGCTGGAGCCCACCTCTCCGTCAGTGTTTGGCTCCCAAAGAGATCCTTGTCTGAGGGAGGACACTCTGGACAGGGTAAGCAAACCCCAGTCAACTCCCAGGACCTCAGGTTCCTGCTATGGTCTGACACTGGCTCACTGGCTGGAGATTCCCTCAAGCCTAGAGGACCAATACTAAGGGGAGACTAGCTCCTGGGCTCTTCCTGACATACACTGGCAGCTGTCTGCCTGCTATTCTTTTAAAGAGTCTTCGTGGATCAGGATAAAAATGTGATCTTACGCAGGCAGCATTGTAAGCACAACTTGGCTCGAGTTCAGCTCTTCCTCTGGCTCCCAGCTACTCTATTTTTATTGAAGGAATCTGAGGCTATCAGAAAGGAAGTCAGATTGTTTTAGGAAAACAATAGAAAAGCAACTTGAAGTTTATTAGCTTCCTGCCTAGGGCCTGGGACCAACTTGTCAAACTTATTAGAGCAATGGCAGAGCTATTTATTTAAAAGGGCTAGCGACAAGACTCACCATTTCATTCCTGTTTAGGCCTCGGTGCAAGCAAAGGAAAGCCATAAAATAATATCTGAAGGTAGCAGATGGCTAACTGGTAAATGGTGCAAGTAATGTTGGCCTGTGAGCCGTTCGTGGTGTTCACCAGAGCAATGGCTTTTGTGGGATTTTTGTTATCATCTGATGAATGCCCAGGCTTGTATTCATAGGCTACCTCCATCACCCTGAATTCCTTATTGTGGCTCACATTTTCAAATCAAAGCCTTACACCTAAGATTACAAATTTGGCAGGAAAAGATCTTCATTTAGAGCAGGAACAAAACAATGCGGCAAGTCTGCAGAAGAGCCAGGAATAGAGCCCAGGTGTTCCTGATCTCATTGGACTGCTGGAGCCCCCCTGACTGCAGAAGATATTTATATCTTTCAGAAGCAGCTGTAGTCTGCTTCCCCATTCAGCTACCCCAAAGTAGCAATGTCATTAAGTCACTGAAAACACACTGGCATGTGGCTGGTGAGAATGGACAGCCGAACTACTATGGTCACAAGCAGAAATTGTCTGTGCTGCCTGGGCCTTTCCAAGGAGTTTCATCATTTGCAAGGAAACAGAATAAAACAAGTAACTGAACAGAATTTGCAAACTTTGCTTAATGAAAAACTATATCACTTTTTCAGAGGGCTCTCTGCTAATGGAGTGTTTAAGCTGCTTCCAGGGAGCATACAGGAAGAACTCCCCTCTCTTTTCAGCAGTGCAGTTAAGTAGTCTCTAGAAAGTCAGGTGCTGAGAGGTACTGAGTCGTCAGAGCTATACACATAAGATTTGAAGAACTCAGCAAGTGCTTTTAAGATGACAGGAAGAAGTCAATAATTCTCTTCCTTCATCTCCTCATTAGCTTAACTAAAAGTGGGAATGCAAAATGCTACATTTTTCTGTGAGACCTAGGGCAATAATATATCTTATATTGGCAAGTGGTAGAAGATCTTGGTTCATATGTTCTTTTTAATTTATCCAGCTTAGATGCTTATAAGAGGGTCAAGGTATGAGTGTATGACCTTTGGTTGGACCTAAGAAACTGAGTCTTAAACTTGGTAGTTTTAATGTACATGCAACACTCTTGCATTTATTTCAAGTATTCTTACAGTTTTTAGAAGATTTCTCTAATTTCTCTCCCTCTGAGATATTTTCTTGCTAAACTATTCAGTGAAAGATGTGTACAGAGCACTGCAGCATCCAAGTTCATTATAATCTGTAGGCATTTACTTAAAATTAAGTACATTCTTGAGTTGCATTGATTTCAATGAGATTTAATAGACTGGAAATTAAGCACCCTACATTGCCAGCCAGGCCAGCTTTCTGGGGGAATTCTAAGGCAGACAGCAGCTAGTCAACAGTCTCAAGCACCTCTGCTGTAAGGGATGCCACGTGCAAATCACGTGATGGTGTTCTGGCAATGGAGAATACTTTATCTGCATTTATTTGGAATCTGTGTCCTCCAGACTGATATTACTTAACTCACACTTTGTTCTAGTAAGTCATGTTTCAACCCCAAATGCATGCTGTGAGAGTCTTTTTGTCAGCTGCTCGGGACTGTTGGACTCTCAGCAGTCCCTGAGGCTGGGATCCTGCAAAGACTTGGTCATATGAGTAACTTGATATAGTTGCGGCTTGGGGCCATTGGTGGGGGTAAAGATTCCTCTGCATACAAATATCGTAGACTGGAAAATGTTGTAGATTGTTGAAGCTCATGTTTTTTCTACCAGGAGCCAATATGTTTGCTCAGAAACTTCTGGGATGGGAGAAGCTACTGTCTGTCTGGACTCTTGGACGCAGGGGGACCTCTCAACCCAGAAGGCTGCACCATGCTGCCATATGCTGGCCAGTGCCAGCACCCAGTTCCTGAGACTTGCTCTTCCATGGTGGGGTTAGATAGCTAGTGCTGCTGTGAGATATCCCAGCTCTAAAGCTTGAGGCTTTAGAAAAAGGCAATATTGCCAGTGTGGAAATAATCACAGGCACACATCTCATCATAAAGCAAGCTAGCTTTGCCGTGTCGAAGGACCTCAGCCTGCTCTATACATTCTCTGCAAGGGGAAGAGAAATTAGGACTGGAATCTGCTCTGAAGGCCAAGTTCTCTAGAGCTTTCTCTGGAAATAATTTTCAAAGGAAGAAACAGTAGGAGTTGAGGAAAAAGAGACATGTGCTTGGACAGTGGCGCGTGAAACTGAAAAGTAAACAGCTTGAGTTATCGGATGATTCTCAGACGGTGCTTATTGCTCCCAGCCAGCTTGTTCTCTTTTGTGAGGGTCTGAAAGCATTTCAAGACATGTCCTCCTGGGTAAAATTAAGAACTTAATTAATTGCACATATTTATGAGTAATGGTTCTTCTTACCAAGTTTGTGATGTGTGTTGGCTGGATTCTGAAGCCTTCTGTGAACAACGCAAATTGTGGCAAATGGAGGGGGCAGGGGGACCCTGCTGGCCCAAGCAGATGAGAAGGGCACGTTTTATATGAGAAGATCAAATATCCATGTGATAATTGTGCCTGTGCCTGTGCCCACTCGTGCACACACACCTAGGATAAAATTATATTTATTTAGTTGGCAAAAGCTCACAAACTAGACCAACTCCCAGCAATGTTGTGCTGCGCAGCACGCAGGGAGGGTGACTGACAAGGGGCTTCTCTTTCCAAGGTGTGCCATGAGGTCAACTCAAACAGTGAGAATGAAGCAGGTAGCCCTGCTCCTTAGTACCTTCATGCTTCACCTTCCTTGTGGCTACATGAAGGTGAATCGGCTCACAGGGATGCATTAGGCAGCTGTACTTGTCAGCCTGGTGTCCTGAGTATTTATTAGAGGAAAGTTTGGAAAATATTTGTACCCAATTTTGCTTTCTGGAAGGTTGAAAGATTCGATCAATCCAAATCTCTTTAACTGTGCTTCTGGACACCTGGGTTTTCCGGTAAAATGCTTTCTGCTTGACTTTTTCTAACAGCCAACTCTGCCCCAAAGAGGTGACAGCCTGCAGAGGAAGCAGGTGTGTGTGTCAGTCACCTGTAGCCACAAAGGCAAGGAAGTGAGTGCCCTGGCTTCTCTGCAGAAGCCAGCTGAGGCCACAGCTCTTCAGGTGGCCACAAGCAATGCTTATATTTAAAGCTATGAGGAGTGGGGAGGAGGCTGGAAAACTCAGCACTGAAGTCCTGCTGGTGTCCTAACATGGGGCTTTCTCCACTTAGCTTCCTATTTAAGTTCATTTAAATTATATCCCCTTGTTCCTCATACATAACGTTCTGCTCTGATCCTAACTGCTAACTGCTCCCTAAAAATCCAGGCACTTCATTCTCACTGTGTCCTTCACGTGCTTGTTTTGAACCGTAGCGAGGCAAAGATGCAATGTGATCATGGGACACCTAGCAGCAATCCATATACATTTGCTAGCCTGTAGCAAGATGTTGCATTTGTGGATTGCTCTTTTTCCATGTCTCTAATCTGGTGATTGACAGACGATATCAAAGTGGGCTTGTGCTTTGCTAAGACCCATGGATGAGCTCACGCAGAACTTGGTGATAAAATCTGAGCAGTAAGTGATGTCAGACAAGATTGTGTTTGTTTGCTGATGTTTATTGTTTTCCTTGGAATGGTGAAAAGGAAGAGCTATTTAAACTTAATTGAAACATGTTGAAGTAGCTGTAAATTCATTGCTTTTCAGCTGAATCTTGGAGTTCTGCATGCAAATACAGAGTTTGTCTTCTTGGTGAGAAAACTGATATTAATTTTCCTTAAAAACTACCCCTCATCTTGATTGAGATATGACAGAAATAGCTATTAAAATACTAAGTAATGCTTTCCTGGTTGGAATGATGGGTATTTTCTTTCTGTGTGTGTAAGAAACAGATGCTGAAGCAGTGCACATAAGTAGGAAAGATAGGTTTGCATGTGATACCCACATGGTATGATGTGAGGGCTTCTTGTAATTATCCTATGCCTGTTGAAGACGAAAAGTAAATTGGCTCTTTCAGATCAAGAGGAACCCAAGACTGCTTTTGACAAAGCACTCACTATTTAGGAGCGTTGTCACTGAACTGGGGACACCACCGGATGTACTCTCTGAAAGAGCACTTCAGAATATGAACGGCAGTGGTTAAAAGCCACACAAGACGTCTCACAAGAAGCAGAAAATGGGGAAACAGGAAGCCTTGGTGTTGTGTGCTGTTCCTACACTCTTTTCCCACTTTCCTCTCAGACCAGCTTTGTGAAGAACCACATTTCTCTCTCAGGGAAAGCAGCAATTTAACACAGCAGGGAAGAAAGAGGGTTTGCAATGTGCTGCGTGAAATGATGCAGTATCACTCAACTAACATCTGGTAAAATGCTCTTAAATAGCCTCATCTTCCTGCATCAGCATTTCTAACATCAATAATTTTATTGGTAATAATCAGTGAGGTCTGATATTTGTTGGAGGAGGATGGATGACTGCATTTGGGGAGAAAATGTAAAGGGCTTTGAAGTATGCTGATAGGAAAATGCTGAGGCAACATCACAATTATTGAGCTGAGAATTCTGCACTGATCTGCAGTTCCCAAATTGTTTGGAAATCATTAGTAACGCTGCCTTGGGAGTAATTGCTGGTGCTTTAATACTGTTTGATTCCTAAGAGCTGGAGAATTCCCCAAGTGCCACAAGGGTAAATCTAAACCTGACTTAAATGTTTCTTCTGGAGCTCCTGTGACTGCCCATACTGGTCACATGAAATGCTTTCTCTTGCACTCCCTGCAGCCCCATCCCAAAATCTTTGAGAGAAGTTTTTCTCCCTATCCAATAGATCAGGGCAAATCGAAGCCAATCTTCCAGTTAAATTCTTTCTCATCCAGGTCACACAACTTTCCTTCCACCTGAGCAACCCATTCTATTTTTCCTCCTCGGCTCAGAACTGTGTGATCAAACTTGCATTAAAAAGGATACCTTGAGAAATTGCTTCATGTAATTAAAAAGAGTTATTTTTCCACTCTGAAAAGTGGACCCACATGTAAAATCCAGCACAGGAACAACAAAAAATTCTCTTTCAGCTACCATAGTGATGTGAAATAGTAGCCTACAGCTGTGTAAGCAAATAGGCGAGCATTATAGGAATCCATGCAGAGGTCAATGGTGATCTGTGAAGTGCTATATGGCCAGCTTTGTGCAGGTAATCTGCTTGGTGATGAACTGGAAGGAAACTCATATTCCAAGTGCAATAAAGCTGTGTGAAGGTTTAGCTATGAAAAAAAAAGAAGACGAAGCTGGAGAAACTTTATGTGATGCCAACAATAATATTATCTGACCTTGGTAAGGGCCAGACATCTCCAAAGATGGAAATTTCTGGACCTTCTGCGGAAGTCTTCTGCTGTTACCTCTAGTTCATGTTGCTGAACAGAGCTGGTGATGATCAGAAATGTCTTGCAGCATTTCCAGTTGTTGGAACGGATGGTGACAAAGTAAGAATGGTTAATGTGGAGAATTCATTCTGGACTGGGTTGTAATCTGCAGTGAAGGAGAATAGGGATGCAGTGGAGAAAACCCTTCATTTGCGTACCTTAAACCACCTTAAAGCCCTCTTGGCTCTAGGACTGCAAAAGGCTTCTTGCTTTACATAGAGCAACCCCCACATTGCTCATATCTGATAACAGACTGCCCCCTGAGCTGACCACCCCTCAGCTTTGTCACTATCCAGGCTAGGCTCCTAGTCAGTCTAATACGGGTAGTAAAGATGAACAGCTGGGGAAACTGATGTCAAAAAGGAAGGTTGGTCTCTGCTGGTGAAGTTAAAGAACAAGAAGTTCTAACCTCCTGAGGTCCCTTCCCACCTGAATTATGCTATGACTATAAGTTGCCAGGAGCAGATGGCCAGTGCTCTGTACAGGTATCAGCGTACAGGATTTCCTCAGCATATCAAGAAAAGTTGTAAAAGAAGAAATGGTTCATCTTATTTTTCAAAAGTTCCTCAGACGGAGCTATTTAGGAGGCCAAGTGGCCTTGGTTTAAGAAGGAAGCATTGTTAGAGATCATGAACAAATGAAAAGAAGGAAATTGCCGAAGTTGTTTGCCAGTCTGACACAGAAAAATATTAATAAAGGGACATGTCCCAAAGTATATTGTAGGAGAGATGCTGTTTAAAATATATAGTAATGACCTGGAGAGGGACAAGAACATGATCAAATTCAGAACGAGCACAAATGTACTTATGTATCTATGTATGTGTCTGGTGAGTAATATTATACATTGTCACGTAGGTACCATGGCATCAATTACATTCCTGATTTGGGGGGATAGATTGCTCACTGAGGAAGAGTCCTTCATATTCAAAAAAGATGTTACTTGCTTTTCTAGGTGTGAATCTGTCAGAGTAGCATTTGATTTTGGTTGCTTGAGTTCTCCTGATTAGAAAAGTGTATAAACACTTATTTTCATGGCTGGCTTTTCTCAACAAGAAAGTCTCCTGAAAAATAGGTACCTGCATTCTGGATTTGTTTGCTTCCTTCCGAAAGACTGTGTTGTGATTGGGACTCCCTTGACAGTGAATACTTTGCCCCCAGATTTCATGTAGACTATCTTTGCCTCTGTGTTCCTGTTCCAGTTAGGGAACAATTGTTGAAGTGCTCCATAGATTGACATCTTTCTTTTCATGTGCCAGGGGATTTCTGAGGCAGTCCTGGAGGGCCATGTCTCCTGCTCTGTGAGACACCCTGCCTGAGTCCTGGGGGGGTTGTAGCCTGGACTCAGGTGATGAGTAATCTAAAATGGCCAGGAGACAAAGCAGTGTGGTAATGGGTGAAATTCATGGGAGGATTATGAGCCACTGCATTGAAAAAGGAAGCTCATCAGTCTTTAAGTTCTTCAGACTCCTGAGTAAACTTGAGCCCTCATAGAAAAACTTGTAAGAAGCATTCTTGTGAGAAGCCCTCCTGACAAGAGAGGCATGATCATCCAAACACAGGGCTTATTACTGCAGGCAGGGGTTCTGAGATTCGATCAACATTGGGCAAAAAGACAATGTCTTAGTATTGATGACAGACTGCTCTGCTGGTCTTGAGAGAATATGACAGGGCAGAAGTTATGTCAATTTGGCTTTCCTTTTTCTCCTTCAGTCCCGAAACAGGATGCTTTTGTCCATGTTCTTTGTGGGAGCTTTGTTCAGCACCTGAACCATCCTCAGAGCGCAGCATTGACCTGGAGAGAGGCTGTTAGGGAGCATGCTGACTGTTCAACAGTACTGATGATAAGCAGAACCTGTCCCTTGGTCCTGTTAGTTTGTGAGTTATAGGTGGACCTTCACTGTCTGAGAAGAAGCTAGGTTTGGAAGAGGAAGAAGGTCAGGAAATAAGCAACGAAAATATGACCATGCCACTGAGCTCAGGGAGAGAGGAGCGGCGGTCTCTTAAATCACAACCAGCTGCATTATTGGAATCTTTTTTGGACTGTGGAGTAATGGGTAAGGTGATAGATTCCTCAACTCCTGACTGCCCAAATATTTGGATAAGGACATAATCAACATCTTCGCTAAGCTCATGAGCTGAGGCAGTAGCTACTTTGTTTGTCTTTGGATTGATGTGCCGGTGAGTGATGGAGTAGGGTTTGTTTTTGCAGAACCAAGCGCCTCCAGCCTGTTGTGTTTCTGGTGCTCTGGGCCTCAGCTTCCTGGTCTGGTGCGTGGCTTGCTCTGTGCTAAGCACTGAGTGCAAGCTGCCATGGAGGCAGAAAAAATAACCAGTCCTGATTTTTCTTTGAAAATTAGAATCTGTGTGCCAACGTGTTTTTTGTAGAAGGGAGGCTACCAACTATTAAGAACATCTAAGTTTATCTTGATTGTCCATTTTTCACATACAGGAGGAGGAGAAACTTGGCTGAGTCCTGACTGCTTTTAAACTTAAAAAGGTGAAAAATGCATGGAAAGAATGAAACTGAAACATGGAAGCCTGCAGAAAATGTTGGTGCAGTCACACTATTACCTACCTGTGTATTCTTATGCATCAAGTGTTCCTAGATGCTGGAATCTATATCTAATGTCCAGCGTGCCCTGTGTCTGGAGATCCACTGCCCAATGCACTCTGCACTTTCATTTGGGGTGTTTTGACATGAATTCATATGATGATGTTTGTCCAGTCAGTGCCTGAAGGAGTTTAATTTTTTATTTTATTTTAAGGGTAGGTGAAAACAAAGACCCCCATACGTATATAGAAGGTGGTTGTATGTGAGATTCTGTTGCAAACAAAGAACAGAACTTCAGAGAATATAAAATCAGGAGACAGCTATGCAGACCTAAGGGGAACCAGAAATATTTCGGCTGGCTGAAACCTGGTTGGTAGTAGCTCTTTGCCTTGGTCAGATCAGATGTATTCAGGTACTGAAGTGTGTTGGTATTTAATGCATCGAGAATTACCAGGAAACCAAAGATTTTGCTTTATTCCTGCCTGGAGCTACCAAGAAACTTCATGACTATCTGTCACTTCATTTAGCAGGGACTTGTGGTGGCTTGTTGGTCAGCTACAGGCACCTGGATTGTTTAAGTGGCAATGATGCCTTCCACTCTATAGATGTTTGGTTCTGTTTAATAAGGATCAGATAGCCTTGCCTACTGACATTATCGTGGTAGCTGTTGCAGGTTGGAGTCCAGCCTGGCTAGCAATATCTACTTAAGAGGAGGAATAAGGACATGGGTGGAGAGCCTATTCCCTGTGCTGTGCCACACCATTTACAGAATCCAGTCTGTTTTTTATAAAACCATGGTGGGTATGTCTATAAGAACAATCCTCACAGCAGCTACTGAGGCTCAAGGAAAAATCCCAGAGTTTTTAGCAGGCAGAGGTGTTTTCTCTCTTCACCTCTCTGAACTCACCGGAGCCTGAATGCAACTCAGAAGAAATGCTGGAATGAGGATGTGCTTCATCACTTTGATGTGCTTCAGAGTTTTTAACAGGGCCTTAGAGAACTCAGAATAAGGCTCTTGGTTTGAATGCCTTTCCCTGACTATCAGACACACCATCTTTGGTTCCCAGAGACCCCTTTACTCAGCTCGGTGATAAAAGCACATTTTAACACTAAAGCTACTGTGTTCCCACGGCTGTTGCTGTCATGAGGGGGGGCGGTCTTAAACAATAGCAGAGGAGTGAAGAATAGCCTTGCTAATCAATATCCTGCCTAGACGCTGAGTCAGGTGGCAGCTTGGGCCTCTTTAAAATTCCTGCATTGTTCCCCATTTTTCGTTTAAGTGGGGTAAATTTTTATCTTTAAGGAAAGAAAACACATGGGGCCGACTGTCTCTGACTGCTCCACTGTTCCCTTCCCACCCACCCCCACTTAGTTTTGGTGTCTTTGTCCCGTGGCTGCCTCCGGCAGTGAGTGATATAGGTACAGTTTACTAGTTTGGGCTTCTGAGTGGGATGTGACGTGCTGTGGTTAGGACAAGGTAGCAGTGGTCTGAGCAGGGCTAACTCATGCACATCTGCAAGGCTTTGGAGAACACTATCTTTCACATGTATGTTTCCATGTGAGCTCGTATTTACGTTATTGGTCTTAAAACATTCAGAAAGCAAGGCAAGGATGCAGGCACAGATTCCCAGAAAATGTCTCTGTAGATGAATGTTTGGAGCCCTGGCAGGATGCTTGGACAATCTGTGTGTGAACAGACATTTGGAAAATTGACAAAAGCGATATTTGCTTACACAAACTGCAAGATCCTGTAGCTCAAGCTCTTGAATCCACCTCAGCTGCCATAAAAATATTTTGCAGAATAAGAAAGAGACCAGGGTGGCTGGCTGTAATCTCTGGATCTCACGGGGACTGGAGGGTCTTATGTGGGGATTTCATTCAGCTCCTGTGATCCCTGAGAGTCTCCCCAGAGCATCTCCCCAGAGCTACTCTCACCAGCCTGGACTGGGAAGATTCTATCTCTGCTCATTCCCCTAGCCACGAGCCCTGTCTCAAAGGCTTCAGAGGTCAAAGGTCAGAGTTGGTCCCAGGATTTTTCTCAAGGCTGGGGAGTCCCTAGAAAATCTTTGTGGCTCTTTGGCACTGCTTGAATCCTGCTGAAAAGCCTCAGCAGAGGGGCAAAGTGTGGGTCTCACAGTGCTGCCGGGCAGGAACTCTCAGAGCTAGAAAGGGAATTGGTAAGGGTTACATTTGCGTGTGTAGATACGAGATAAGAGCTGACCTATCCTTCACCCTAAACTGAACTCCATGAAGCTCAAACAAGGTAAGGCAACTGCTTGTGAAAATGCTGGGGGGAGTCCTGCTAGACCTGTGAACTTGCTGGTCTCGTCTGGGGCTGGAAGCAAAATTGAATGACCATCCATGAGGTATTTGCTAGGTCCATGAGGACTGGTGGCACAGAGGAACTGGGAGCCTAGACTGCCCCTCAGATTTTATTTTTTTTCTTTTCGAAAATTGCTGAAGTTGTGGAAGAATTCTGTGTTCCTAGAGACAGGAGAAACTTTACTTGGCAAAGGCTCATTTCATGGGCTACGGAACACCATCAGGTAAGGGAGGAAGCCCAGCTGCTGGCAGGATCGAAGGGGAGGCATGGAGACAGGGAGAATGGAGGGCCCAGGGGTCTAGGACAGATCTCTACAATCAACTCTCCATGGGACAACTTTATGTGGCCAATTCTCTGTGGGGACAACCCTGTGCTGCGAGCCCCACACCCTAAACCTCCCATGTAGAGCTGTTCTCACAGAAAGTCAACTGCGTAGAGTTGTCCTGCAGAGGATTTTCCCGTGGATAGTTGCCCTTTCCAAGGGCCCAGCATTTGCGTCCCCCACGGAGATGGCACTGGGTGAACCCGGCAGCCATCCGCGCTGCCCTCACTTGTAGGTTAAAGCAGCTGTGTCTGCGCAGAGCTGTCAAGGAGGTGCTGGCATGAAAGGCCCCCTCAATATCCATCCATCCCTCCCTATGCATACCAGTACACCTGCCCACTTCTGTTGGCCTTTCCTGCCCATCGTTCTCTGGCAACTTCTGGTTCAGGGATTGCATTTTTTCCCTGGTAGGGGGCAGGGGTGTGTTTAAAAAATAATATAAAAGAGAAGAATCCAGAGCAGGAAAAAACCCTGAAGTTCCCAGTGTGGTACTTGGCAGAGACACAATCCTGTCTTTGGACAAAGCCTTTGTCCTAAGGGATGGGGGTGGAGGGAGAAAGAAATTGCAGACAAAAGAGAAATCATTTCAGATTAAGCTGAAACAGCATCTACTAGGTATTTGAGTGGGGCCTTTACTTGAGTGGGGCCTTTACTGCACATAGCCTGTGACTCTTGCTTTCAGATAACCCTACAGTGATGCACATTACAGACACTGTCACAGCTTCTTCCCCCTGTGCAAATACAAACAGGGCAATATCTGCAGCTAAGCGACCTCAGAGGAAGTTCCTGTACTGGAAAACAGTTTCTTCTGGGAAAGAAATATCTGCCTTTAATGATATTCCTGGGTCTTTATGTCTCCTGGGAGCCTCATATCTGTTTGGCATAGCACAGGAAGCAGCGCTTGCCCATGCAAGCATGGCACAGCATGGTGAGGGATGGCCTGGCCCTGAGACCTTGTTCTCAGCATGAAACCCTACGTGCCTGTTTTCCCATGAGTAAGCAGAGGACTCTGCCTGTGCTGCCTATCACTTGCAACATGCATCCGTGGAATGGGTTTTGTACTGAATCTCAAGCGTTAGGGAGAGACTCTTCTTGCCACTGGCCTCTATGAAAATTAGGAAACAGAAAGTATTGGTGTCTCAGAAGGTGTTTTCCAGCAAGCACAAACCAAGAAGAAGCATCTCTTCTCTCTCTCTGGAAGTAAATTCAGTGCATCTCAACCTTGTGCAGGCAGGTCCTCTATGGAAATGAACTGGGAATTTCTTTCAGACCTGGACTTCTGTGCTGGGGCTGCTAAGAACTTCATTGGCACCAGCTTGAAAAGGGGGAAGTTGTAAACCACACCTGTTCCATGGGAATATAATGGAGTCCTTTAGCTCATTGCAATGGTTGTGGGACTTTGCTGGTGGTGCTCTTGTGAGTTGATTGCTCTGCAGAGCAGCACTGCTTGAGCCACTGGGCATCAGCTGTGGTAGCTCAGGCAGTGGGAGCATTCTTGGTGTCCTTGGTACTTGTGTGGATCTTTGTTATGTAGATTATGGAAGAGATTCCAGAGTTTCAGGTTGTTTTGAAGCACTTTGGTCACTCTGTGGCCACTTGGGCTATCTCTGTTGTTGCTGGGTAGAGTTAATGTTCACCATGGCAAGGATGGAGCCGGGATGTTTTGGCTCTAACAGAATGCATTGCCCTGTGATGAAGTTAAGTCTACAGCTTGCTTGCTTGCTTGCTACAGCTTGCTGTTTGTGTGATTCTAGGTCAGGGATTGTGGTTGCCCCTGAAAACTTGGTGAAAAAAGACCTAGGTCCTAATCGAGCTGTTAGTCACAGCAAGTTTACGAAGCGTGCCTGTGCAGGGGGATAATCTCTGTGGGGTGTATGACAGGCATTGTGCTGGGGGCTCTGCACTGCTCCAGGCAGCGTGTGCGAACATTTGCCTGGGAAAAGCAGTCACTTCAGGGAGCAGATCTTTCCTCTCCGGGAGGGAATGGTGGAAAGGAACTGAAGCAATTCCATCAGTGTGTTTCAGCAATGAAAAATCTCTGTAGTGCTCACTAGGGAACCTGTGGCATTTTCACAAGAAAAGTTTTGTTCCCTGCAGGCCTGATGCTGTGACAGCTTCTAGCAGAGATGAGCTGGCCGGCTAGACAAGAGGCTACGTACTGAGAAGAGAGGGTGAAAGGTGCCAAAGCAGCAGCTGGTGAGATGGTGTCTGGGCTGCACAGCATCAGTGCACACATGATCAGTGGGGAAGTGCGAGCCCAGCTTCAGTCCTTGTCAATGGCACCTCGTTGACTTTTAACGCTTCCTTATCATGTCTGCGCTCACCTCGTAGGGGCACTGATAAAATGCCATCGCTGGTGTAATCTCTCGAGCAGCTCTGCAGAAAGCATTGCAAAGCATGGGAGGCAGAATCGTCCACAGCCAGCAAGCAGCGTGGGACTCCGATCCAGAGCGAGGTAACAAAGGAACGGCCCTAACCTGAGACAAGGTGAGGGTAGAATAATCTCCTAGGTGTATGAAGCACCAGGTGTGCCGACACAACTGGCAGGGCAGCACATGAGTTTTGTGTTAGAGTAGAGGTTTGCAAAAGCTGGGATGATTTTCGGTACCTAGTGGAGCTGGAAATGTAAGGCATCTGAAGTGATTGCACTGTTAGTACCCAGAGCTATAAACAATAGAGTTATGACAATGGGAAGGAATGCAGGGGGCTTTTTGTTGTCTTTCTTTTTTTCCAGAAATAACCTATTTCTCTCTCTCGGGGTACTAAGCACTGAAGTAGTTCTTGTACAAATCTTAATTATCACTAAAAGAGGGTATTATTTTTCAACATTTAACTACTATCTGTAGCCCATGGGAAATTTTAAGCTATTTTTAATTTTTTTTTTTTTACAGGCAAGCAACTTGCAGTGATACACTAGGGAGAGTCCTCTTTATGGGTTAGAACTAAGAGCCCCCAAATACAAAGTGAAAAAGAACTACTTTGCAGGTATGTCATTTTTGGAACCTGTTACTGGTGCCAAACTGGAGTACAGTATCTTGCCACTAGAGGAGAATAAGAAAACCTCTCATGGAATGGGACAGAAAAAAGAATTTTCCTTCTGAGTGAGAAATTTGGATGTTTAAGTATGCGTTTCTTTCTTTCTTTCTTTCTTTCTTTCTTTCTTTCTTTCTTTCTTTCTTTCTTTCTTTCTTTCTTTCTTTCTTTCTTTCTTTCTTTCTTTCTTTCTTTCTTTCTTTCTTTCTTTCTTTCTTTCTTTCTTTCTTTCTTTCTCTCTTTCTCTCTTTCTCTCTTTCTCTCTTTCTCTCTTTCTCTCTTTCTTTCTCTCTTTCTTCTCTCTTTCTTTTTCTCTTTCTTTCTCTCTTTCTCTCTTTCTCTCTTTCTCTCTTTCTCTCTTTCTCTCTTTCTCTCTTTCTCTCTTTCTCTCTTTCTCTCTTTCTCTCTTTCTCTCTTTTTTCTCTCTCTTTCTTTTTCTCTCTCTTTCTTTCTCTCTCCCTCTCTTTCTCTCTCCCTTTCTCTCTTTCTCTCTTTTTAAGAAGAAGAAGAAGAAAAAGAAGAAGGAGAACAAGAAGAAAAAGATCCTAAACTCAGTGTCCCTCTTCCTGAATTGGAGAGAAAAGTAATGATGCTAAAACTCCTTGCTGGAGAAAAACTTCTGAAGACATTTTCAAAGAACTTGGGGCCAAAGTCCTTCACTCTTCATGGCTGAAGATTTGATTTCAGCTTCACTGGTCCAACTGTTTTAAACGATGAAATGTGAAACAAGGGGCTTGTTCAAAGGAAGAAATTATCCTTAACAACAGAAATTTCCAGCGCAATCAACAAAAAGTGTCAATTTGACTTGTTGTTTTACTTTTCCATCTTATTCAGAAAATGGTCTTATACAGCTCTCAGCATATTTTTTTCTTCTAGGGCTACAGCTCTACTCTGTTTTCCGTTAAACATTATTATCCTCATCTCTTACATAGCACTAGTCTTCTAATCATCCCCGTAATCTCTTCCACATGCTACAAACTTGGAATGGAACAAACTCCTTCCACATTCCTTGTATTCACATTTTCTTTGCCAAGTTCTTCTTCTCCAATACTTCCTTGGATACCTTGAAGTTTATTTTCAATATCGTAATCCAAAAATTGTTCTCAAAGGAATATCTACTGTTGTCCCAGCCACCTTTAGGAGTCTCTTCTTTTTTTCCCACTAGCTTTGATCGTTCCTGTGCTTTTGAACTGTTCTCCCCCTCTGCTCTCTTTCTCTTGTTTCTGTCCAGCATCTTATACTACTATCTCTTTGTTCCAGTGTCCTCCCATTTCTCCAGTCTCCCATCATCCCCTACTGACATCTGGAAGTTGATGTGTGGGGAAGCATGGTCTTTTCCAAGACCACCTCTCTTCATCACTGCCAGCAGTTCCACTAATTCTCCCAGACAGTTACATTCAGATTACTGCATATTTTACTGTATCCAGGCTCTGTCTTGCATATCGACCTGTCAAATCTCACCATTTTTCCTCTAAAACCTAACTTCTTGCCTATACCATCCAAGGGAAAAGTTCAGTTGTCCCGGTTACTGCAGTGCTGCTTGCAGTCCCCAGCCTCCTGCCTTCCAGGTCTTGCTACCTTATTTTGTCATTCTTCAGCTTCATATTCCTTCTGTTGCTTCTCTGTCAGGTTTCAGCCTGTCCATGTGGACTCTGCATGTCCCCATTTCATGGCTGTCTGCTGTTCCTTTACACTTGCCATCTTCCTGAGTGGTGTTTAACAATTTACTGACTCTTTCTGCGTCTGCTTGCCCTTATGCTTCTTTCCAAGCCTTCAAAATCTCTTTTCCAAAAAAAGGTCTTTTTTCCAATATTTTTCCCCTTGACCCTTTTCATACTAAGCGGGATCAGGAGAAGAAGATGCCTTGAAGACAGTAAACACCTAATTCTCCTTGAAATTAGTACTGAGTATCTGCTCATCTAGGAGTTAGGCAGCTGCACATGGTTAAGGTATTTGTGCACCAACGTGCCACTAGGCACCCCCCTGTTAGCTCTTGAGACCAGAACTCAGAGTCCCTACACTGCTGATACCACATTATCCTGGAAGTCTGTGGTATCTTTCAGTAATGTCCCGAAAGTCTGCATTTAGTAACAGCCTGAGGAACTTAATATCTGGTATTTGCTTCTGCCCATCAGGATCCATAAGCAAGATGTCCCTCTGCCTATCTCTCTGTCAGGGCCTGATCTCACACAGGTTTTCAGAGAAGGCAAACCAGATCAATTGTTGCACAATCCAGGGCTGGTGGAGAAAGTAAGTGTTGTGTCCAGTGTTTAAGACCAGGAGATGGTGGAGTTGCCACCAGGGAGGTGGTGGAGTTGCCGACCCTGGAGGTGTTTAAGGGGAGACTGGATGAGGCACTGAGTGCCATGGTTTAGATGATGGGTTGGTGTTGTGTTGGGTTATAGGTTGGACTTGATGATTTCAGAGGTCCTTTCCAACCTTGTGATACTGTGATACTGTGAGACAAATGACCAGATTTAACTTCCTTCTTCTCTTGAAGGATGAAGACAGCACTTAGCCCACTCACCTCTGAAAACCACTGTTTGTGGAGAGGGAGGCAGCTATGGTATTAAAAATTGCTCAGTGGACCAGCAGAGCATAAGAAATTAAGTTTATGTAACATTAGGCTAAGCTGTTGTGGTGGTAAAAAGTAGGACTGTTCTTCTTTTATGTCCCTCTGGTAATCTGCCCATGTAAGACCAAGACTTGCATTTGCACCTTTTCTGGCTGTCTTGTTATTGTTCTTTGAAATTTTATGGAGCTTCCTGCTCAGATTTGAGTGAATTTCATCCTGGAATGTGCTCCAGCCTGAAGGGAGGAGCCATTTGCCCAAGATACTTGCAGTCAAATGGAGAAAATATTGAACTTGGCTGCTTTCTTTTTTTTCCAATGTTCTAGTAGAATGTCCTAATTAGTGGCCTACTGGGCCATGTTACCAACAGCCTGGCTTACCGTATTTTTTTTCAGGACTGCCTTTTAACACCACCCCCACTCCCCACCCTGCCAGCAGTATGTACCTAGACCAGGAAAGATAGCAGGGTGATGAGTCCCATTTTGAGATGGATAACCCTGCTACAGATAGATGTGAGATACCCATGCACTCCTGAAGTCATGTTTGTCCAAGGCACCGCAGTGAGGAGATGTGAACTACTAGCTGAGCTGCTCCTGAATTCAGCACTAACCAGCTCACTTTGCTGCAGATCTGGTGTAACTGTTGATCATGCCAGCAAAAAAAGAAAGGAGAAGAAAAAAGGGAACAGAGAAAATAAAAACCAGGACATGGAAATAATGAAAGTTATGGAGTACTTCTGATATTAGAACTTTGCCAGACTTCTGTTGCTTCTGCTGTGTTTTGCTAAAAATGAGATCTGTTAGCAGCAGATATGAGTGTGACAACTGACATGGGAATGAGAGAAGCTGTGAGAAATCCATGAATTAGTAGACTCTCTTACAGTTGTTTTGTGGGGGGCTTAGTAGTAGCAGTTTTCAAACTGTTGCCTACTGGTTGCTTGTGCCAAGTAATTGGGAAGCTGTGGAAGGTGAGAGAAGGGTGCAGAAAGCAAGATGCATGATGTGTCTTCGATCAGGAAAAGGAAAGCAGTTGAAGAATGCATGGCTGGAACTGCTGAAGAATGATGGTGTGGTTGAGAGGACAGACGTAGATTAGGAGTAGATGCTAATGTTGCAGAAATGTGCTAAGAATAAATGGGTTTATGGAAAAGATACTTGTTTTGGTAACCAGAAGCTTAAATGATCAAAGAGTTTAGTAAGTCCCTCTGACTTTGCCTTGCCCTTCCAAAAATATATGATGGCTGTGTGGAAGATCAGCTCCCATCCGTTCTTAAACGTTGATCACCCCCTTCAATATAGTGGCCTATCAGATTGCACAGGCTGGGTAAACAGTGGGATATAAGATAACACATTTGCTGAGCTGCAAGATCTAAAGGTAAGGTTGATATATGGAAGGCCAAGATATTTGTGAGAGGAGGTGGGATTCCTGGTCTCTTCAGCTGCTTGCCCTCAAAATGGAAGGAGAAAGGTTTCAAATTCCAGAAGTCTTTGCAGGCTTCAGGCTATAAACAGGCTCTTCCTGTATGAAGTAATAAGGATCTAACAGTAATCAGGAGATGTCTGCTTTTACATACAGGCCTAATACTACTGGGATACGCTTTCATGAGGGGGATGAAGCCCATCGGTTGGGGGCACAGATGTGCCCAGTGCTGCTGGTGTGGATCATCCAAGAAGACGGTGTCAAGATAGACTCATGGGGTAATTAAGAAATAAAAGCCAAATCAAGATGAAGCAGAGGGAGACAGAAAGGGGAAGGAGTAAAAAAATAAACGAAAGATGGAAAGAGGAAGAAAATAATTAGGGAAAGGTGGGAGAAATATTGGCAGTGTTTTGTAAAATGGAGAAGTGTCCCAACCATTGAGTACACTCTATATGTACTGTATTTTTTCATCTAGCTAGGCTGAGGACCTCTGTGGGGTCAGGTACATGGATGATGCGTCTCCAAGTCCCACTGCTCTCTCCAAATTCAATGAAAGCAGAATTCATGCCCTAGGTAACTATCCTGAATTGATCCGTGTGTGTTGCTCTGGCATGGTCTGGATCCTCTGTATCACACTTCTGACAAGCTTGTATTCCCGAAAGTAATGTGAATGAAGATATGATCAAAGGAATGTATTTGCTATTTTACTTTGTGGATCACAGGGCAAGTGCCGTATGCTGTAGTTGTGATGCTTCTTCTATTCCCTCCTCCCTTGCTAGCTTGAATGCAATAGCACTGGAGTTTGAGTCTTGGCTTTTAGGCTCTTTGCATTAAAAAACTTCAGGGGTCTGTCACCACAGGCCACAGCTGTACCTTGGGGTACAGTGTATGCAGGGTGTTGATGCTTGGAAGTGCTTGTAAGACACTGCTTTATATTTCCTGGTCTTAGTCAAGAGGTTAAATTGAAAGTTACTATAAGTTAAGTATCTAGAAGCACATTGCAAGGAGTGGTATGTCCTGACAACGAGTACTGTTTCACCCTATAACCACATCTCTTGTCCCAATCAGAAACACCAAACTCGAGCAGCCTAGGGTGTGTTATCTTCCTCTCTGTGTGTAGCCTGACATGGATGGGCAAACTGCTTGGATGATGCAGGGAACCAAAGTGTCCCTCATAGTTAAAGTGAAATCTCTTAGGAGGCAGATTGTTCTCACATGAGTCAGCTGTTACAGTTGGGAAAAGTGCCTCTCCAGGAAGGACCTGTGACATTTGGACCCATGTCACTTGAACTCTTTGTTTGCACTGAGTAAAGCCATCAGATTTCATACTTCTCCTACAGTGATCCTACAATAAAACAGGAAAGATCTGACATTCCTGTAGATATAGACTACTGAGACTCTGTCCCACATGGGAAATCTACACAGCAAGTTGCCAGACCCATGAGCCCTTCTCCTCCCTGGGATGGAATAACTCATCCTTTTTCCTCATAAATTTCGCCAGCCAAGGGTGTTGCCTCACCTTATTCATTTGCCAGCCAGTATCAGTTTGATTAGGCGCCAAGTAGTTAATCTTCCAAAATCCCTTGGAAGTAAGGGAATCCTTATATTCGCTTATTTGCAATTTGTATAATTTTTGTACTGCCTCTGAGGCAACCAGGCTTGGGAATGTAATCTCATATTTGTGTGTTTAACAACAGAAACAAAGATGTGAGGAGAGGTTTGAATTTACAACATTATAACCTCTAACCTCTTGTTTCACCTTCCCTGTTGCATGCCATGCACCTTCCTGGTGCTCAGTCTTGCAAAACCAGAAAGATGGTGTTTTGCTGGGCATTGACTCTAGTGCCTCTGACACAGGATGAAGTTAAGCATGTGTGTAAGTAAGCTTTGTTAGATCAGGGACTTACACAGCAGATACTTCAGGAACAACTTATCTCCATTCCTGTGTTTTCATAAGAAATTTTATGTGTCTAAAAGATGAGATCCTAGCAGAACTTTGAGAATTGTGAGTCATTTGCATATGGCCATGCCAGAGAGGAAGTTTACTGTTTCTTAAACGAGAAACCTGCAGAAATGAAATTACAGGATCAAATGGTAACTTTCACATTAAAGCACTTACTTACAATCAAATTACACAAGGTAGACTGAGGTAGTTGTGGTGTAGTTCTTTTACAGCTTTTTGTTGTTGCTGTTTCTTGCAAAATAGACATTGGAACTTTACTGGAAATACGTTGGTCCTCCAAATGGATGAAGATGTGTAATGGTAAAGGTGCGTAAGCATTGCAAAGCTGGTCATTTGTAGTTGTATGCTATTGAATTCTACTATCAATGATCTGAAAGATAGAAAAATAGTCATTAATCAGTAGGAATGACTCAAAAAATTAGTAAACTAGCAAAAAAACCCTGTTATTGCTGTAGTGTGGATGATTCAGAAAGACTGGTCCAAACATAACACTAGCTGCTCTAAGTCACATGTCAAAGAATAAGGAATACAGACTATGCTTATCAGCTGGCAAGTTTGTCTTGGGAAACAGTGACAGCGAAGAAACAGGGGCTGGAGTCGCTCGCTGGCTGATGACAAAATTCCAGGATGGTGCGATAGCTTGGGGAACTCATGCAGCTTTCGGTAAATAACTTCAAGATGAATAACTCTGGAAGAGGCTGAGTGCATGTGTCATTTAGCACTAACACGATCGCTTCCTGTGTACTCTATTTAGTGCTTTTGTTGGTGGCTCCTGTATGGGAGAGGCTTCAGGGACAATGTTGAAGGGTGTTAAACAACTGGAAGCATGCCTTCCAGTGAAAGAGGTCAAAGAGTTGAAGGGAAAAGAGAAAGCTGTAGGCTAATTTTTTCAGTGTCTATATATACTTACATGGGGAACAAACTTTCTATGGTTTAGCAGACTAAAGAGTAATCAAGATCTAAAAACTGGAATTTGAAACTGAGGGGGAATCATATTAAAAAACCACTGCTTTTTAACATTGTCTATAATTAACCACTAGAAAAACTCACTGAGGGCTGTGGAGAATCTTCCACAGGAGGCTTTAAATCGTGGCTGGATTCTTGTCAGAAAGTAGGTCCTAGCAGAGATGGAAGGGATTTCTGCCAAATCTCCTGACCCAAGTTTTCGAAGGTGTGGGTCTGCATGATCACAGCAGTTCTCTCAGGCATTACAGTTGGAGGTTGGCTCACTGCTGGCAGCCATGGGGTTGAGAGTTGGGATCTCAGGACAAGAGCAGAAAGCATTCCGTCTCAACCCAAGGCATTACTTCTTTTCACCCTACCCAACAGAAACAGCCAAAACCACATCACCCTCCCTCTTTAAGTTTCAAATGCTACTGCTCCAGTAAGCAGTGTTGCTTCCTCTTCATCCCTATTTCCCATGTAACCATCTACCCTTTTCCTACCCCATGCCACCAGCATCCACTTCCAGCACTGAAAGACCACTGAGGATGGTGAAGATGAGCACCAACATTTCAAAGAGGAGCTGCCACCACCCCTACTCTGCCACCAGTTCCTCATCTCACAGCACCATTCCACTCTCTGTGGTGGAACCCCTGGATCTGGTTGTACAGGGTGGAAGAAGTGAGACTGCCAGCAAGAGCACCCAGGCACCATCTTTGCTGGGAGAAGAGGCGGTGGGGCCGGTGCAGACGTCTCATCTGAACTCAAGGTGTTTGTTTCACCTTTTTATTTCGTTATGCTGCATCGATACCCCAAAGTAAATGAGGCTTCATTAGTGTCTACTGAGCTGTTCAGTGATAATTGTCAATTTATCGGCGTTGCTTTAGTTCTCCTCTGGCTAAACCAGGGCATTCCTTTGCCATCGATGACTTTGTCATGTATTTCAAACTTTAAACCTCAAACAGTTATTCTGCAGTATTTCTGAGCCAAACAAGAATGAGTTCTCCTCCTCCTCCAATGGACATTTTAATTTTTTGTGGAAAAACTGTATTCCCACAATGCCACAGTTTTGCTTCATTTTTTACCTTATTCCTCACAGACATACTTTGGCAGAGGCCAAGAGTGTGCGCACGGAAGGGCTGGTGGTGTAACATACCATTATAAACTTCTGAGAACAACACTGGGAATATGAGCACTGATGCATGTGGAGGTTCGGGCTGTATTAATAGGCACCAGCAGAAGCTCTGAGCCTTTGTGTGCAGCCGGTATGAAGAGGTACTTACTGTAACAATCCTTCCTAGGAAACACAATGGCTACTTGTGAGCCAGCCCTACCCTAACACAGTGGAAGAAAGCCAGGTAGGACACCATGTCCCCTGTGGCACAGGAGGCCTATCTGGGTGAAGTGTGGTGAGGGGTGGTAAGTGGGCGAGGAGCTGTGGATGTGACCACTGTGGCTGCATGGGGTGGGAAGCTTTTCCTCTTGTGACTTCACCTGGATTGGCTGCCAACCTCAGCACACAATGTTATCACTACAAGCCAGCACATGGTCGGGATGGCTGTGCTCACACAGTCAGGCCCCTGGAGAATTTCTCCAGTCCTTATAGCTTTTGGCTTTGATGACTTTTGCCAAAAACATGCCATTATCCTGTTCCCTGGGTTTGTTTTCAATGGTACTGGAACTGCTCATGGATGACCTGTGCCACCAAGGTGGATAACTAACTGTGGGGAGTAAAGTGAAGAGTTTTGTCAGGAACTAAAGCAGGGACCTCTGCTCTACCCCACCCTTTTCTGGCAACCTGCGCTGCTTTTGACTGTTTCCTTATCTAGGGTTTATTGCTGTGCAGAACAGATGAGTTAATGACTCAAAAAGAACGTTCAGTCCACGTTGCATGAAGACTTTGCTGCTCGGATACATATCCTTCCCAAGAAGCCCATTCCCCTTTCTGTAACAAGGACATAGCTGTTGAAACCTTGAATACTCTTGGATAAAGGCAGTCCATCAGGGTTCAGACCCAGTCTATGGTAGTGGTCTCCATGGGTCAGGGGGGTGTATCTGTGTACAACCATCCTTGTTTTTATCACTCTTAAATACCTTGCCTAGAAGAGAGACTCGGGCCTGGAACATCAGAAGCACTTGACATTTTCACCAAACTCCTTCCACGGCAGTCTATTGAATTTTTATCTTCTCTCTAAGTGACACCAGCTAGACTAACCGCTGTCTCTAGAAGTTCCAGCCTGAGCCTGCCTTCTTCCCTGAACTAGCAGAAAGCCTACACCATTTGCTTTGTTCTGTTGTTCCATGAATAAGACTTTTATTGACCCTTGCTTGCCTTTCTTGGAAGCTGCCCTTGGCAGCCTTTTCTTTTCCCTAGGAGAGACGTTTTCTAGGACAGGTCCAGGTTTTCCATGCTTTGGATGGCAATACTTTCAAAGAGTGTGACAGCACTGGACTAGTTTGCAGGAAATGAAGTGGTTTCAACCTTTGTCACCTGAGATTCATCAGTGACAAAAGTCTTTGGCATCAGGGAGACCTGTTAAGGCAAAAGGAAACATACTCCTGGGACAGGCATAACAATGTGTACAGGCAAATAGCTTCCAAGAGAATTTGCAGGAGTCTCTGTATTGCTTTGATTCTATTCTAGGTATGTGATTGGTGGCTGATTGTTCATAAGCCTTTGTAGGTTTGCTGACAGCTTGCTAGGATTGGTGTTTGTAATCAAATAGAGTTGAAGCTGTAACAAACAGGAGGTTGCTGGCACCCTCATGCCAGACAGATACAAGTCCGCTGTAGGCAACTCAAGTGCTGATGTGTGATACCTTTTGATACAAAATATGGGACACCATCTCTATTAAGCTTGAAGAAGGCAGATCTGTGGTCAGGTTGTCTGTGAGCTGTCCTTTGGCACATGTGGATTTTGCTCTGGCAGTGTCTTAATGGCTTTGTCTTCTGCTGAGTGTTCTCTGCTATTCTCATTCTGCTTTGCAGTAATTCTAGTCTTGCTTCATGTTGCTTCTCACATGGTCTTGCCTGTGTCCTTCAAACTTCTTCCCTTATACGGATAGCAAAGATAGGCACTATCTTTCCAGGACTGAGAGATGAGACGTTGCTCATAGATGGGACCAATATTTGAAATGCATAAGCAAGAATCCTCAGGATGATGCTGCATATCGTCACTTGTGACCTTGCTTTCTGGGCTGCCTTACAGGTCACAAATTACTTTAGGAGCTGAACTTGAGGTGAGTAGATTTAGGCCCTTACAATTACATATTAGCAGCCCATGTGTAGATTTAAGATCTCATATGATCACTACAAGGTGAGAATGCAGTCCTGGGAATACTTTCTTCATTCAAGCTGGCAGATAGTCATTAAAATAAACTGACTTTTGAATGAGAAAGTAAGCATTCTTTTTCTAGTTTGCTGAATTAGAGGTCATGGAGAACACAATGGGGAGATTTCGACAGCAGAAAACTGTCATGGAATTTGGAGAATAAACCAGGCGGGACCGAAGTGATACACGTACACACCTTGCCTCTACATCAGGGGTGTCAAACCCACGGCTCCCGCCGCTCTCCTGCTCCCGCAGCATAACGTGTGTCACACGCTGCACACGTGACCAGCGCTGGCAGGAGCACAGGGGCAGGAGCTCAGCACTGCCGCTGAGGAGAAACAAGGTGGCAGGCTGGATAAAACAAGGTGGGGGGCTGGATTCGGCCCGTGGGCTGGGAGTTTGACACCCCTGATCTACATCCAAGGATCACATTAGCCCTATGAAGCACAGTGTTACACTATGAGCTTATATGCAGCTCTTCAGCTACCCTGAGCTCAATATCTTTCATGGATTCACTGCTTCTTGGGAAAATGTTCCCCATAACAGAGTTACAACTGATATCCTTGTGGATGTACAAGATATGATGATCTTTGTGCTACAGCAAACCCTCTCTGTGTTTGCTCAGCTCACTGTGCCATCTAGACCAGTCGTCCTCTTTTTCAGGATTCGTCCCTCTTCTGGACTTAGCGACATTTACACTTGATGTTTTCTTCCAGGTTATTGACTAAAAATATCAAACACCCTCCAGGATCTAGGAACAAACATGCTATAAACAAAACCACCACTTCTAGTTCTCAATTGTACTTTGGGACTAGTCTGATAGGCCATTTATAGTCTGTTTAACGACTGCTATCTTATTTTTATGTCAAGCAAACTCTTTAATCAAATTGCTGTGTGATAAAAGGGAAACTGCCTTCCAGGATCTTAAGTATATTGCTACAGCTTTGTTATATTTAGCAACGGTATGTGCAATTTTCTGAGAAAAGTATTAACACTGTTCAATGGGGTAAATTTTCTGTAAATCCATGTTGCCATGTTCATTGTCTCTGGTTATATTTCCCTCCTTTTATTCCTTGTGTTCTGTGTTAGCCACCTCATTGTTTCGTTCAGGACTGAGAACTTATCACAGGTCTGTAGGTTCCTATGAATAATTACAGTTATGAGATAATTATAATTATGCCCTTCTACAGTCTTTATGAAGTACCAGACTGTGGGTTTTCTTCTTCTCCTCCAAGACTTGCCTATTGCACCAAGAAGTACAGAAAATCAACATAAATAATGCCGAGACAGCCCATGTAGTGTATTTAAAAAAAAAAAGTTTTAGTGCAAGGTATCCAGTTCTGCTGATTTAAAGTGTCTGCTTGTAGTAGGTGGTATTTAATTCCTCTGAGGTAATACAAGAGCAGACATGTCATCAATGTCTTCATCATCTGCTTTCTTTTTTCTCAGCAGGAGGATAGAAGTATTTATTGATTTCATTTTTCTTGTCTGCATTATTATTGAATAATCTAACATTCCATCTGATAACAGATCAATACCATGATTAGAACTCATTTTGTTCTTAGTTTATTTTTAAAAAATAGCTTTGTCAATTTTTTCCTCTATCACTTCTATCACCATTTTTTAATAATTTCTATCTTCTAATTTATATTCAGCTTTTCCTCTCTAACTCTTTGTTATTTGTCTTTTGCTTTCTTAAAGCCACTTCCATTTCCATTTTAAATCTGGTTGTGTTTTTTTTTTAATTACACAATTCTTTCTTTACTGAGGAGTTGTATATTTTTGGTGCCTAGTAAAAAACTTGTAAGCCATTCTCAATGATTATTTACATTTTCTTATTTAAACTCTTTCTTTGTGTTGATTTAGCCAAGAATTTTACTCAGGATTGGGAAACGGGAATTTTTAAAGCATCAGTTCTTTCACAGCATTGCATTTCCACTTTGAACCTTCTTCTGCTTTCATATAATAGTGCAGCTAACTGGGGATCAGTAAACCTGCTACCAGCCTTTCATTTCTATCATCATTTTACGAATCCCAATGAGGGGAAATGAAGTTTTTTTTTCACTTTGGATTTAAGATTTCTGAAATGAGGAAGCTATTTAGAACATTCAAAAATCCCCAAGGCTATTTTGGAGGCAGCAAGATCAGCATGTGTTAAACTAAGCAATAGCTTATGTTTATTTTTTATTTGATTAGTGCTCGATTATCCAGTGCTCCTGTATTCCAGTGTTGCTTGGTTATCTATTGCAGGTCCAAATCACCAATCCAGTTGCTAGAACACAGGCTCACAAATATTGAATATCGTTAACTAGGAAATTATGATTCAAAATCACAAACAAGCGAGCAGGTAATATTTTCTCTTTTTACCCCATTTCTGCCCACTCAGTCTTTCTTAGGGCTGGGCTATAGCCATTGATTTTAGCATTCAGTCATACAAACCACCCTGGCATCTTTTCCAATGTCTTGTAGCTGTAGCTCCCTGGGCAGGCAAAGCATTGATGAATATAAAATGGAAAGGGATGCTGCAATTGTATACAGCTAAAGAGGATATATAAGAATGGACTTGACTTCTATAGTGTGCTTCTATAACAGAGGGCACGCTTTTGAAAGGAAGAGCCAGGGCTGTAACTGAACACACTGAGCACTGGTCAATGGAGCAGAGTGATTAGAAATCCACCAAACTTGCTGCACTCTGTGCCAAAGTAGGGTGGCCAACAGAAATATCAGAGTTTGTGCCCTCTCTTCATAGCTTCTGGAGAGACACAGGCCAGTAAAATACATGACTATATTTTGCTATGGAACCATCTCTAGTAATAGCTGCATTCATTATGATGGTGTTTATCAATCAGACAAGAATAGGGCCTTGTAATGCAGGACATGTGGAAGAGTAACCAACAGTTGCTATGCCAAGGTGGGACTTACCACAGAGGTAGCTGCTGAAAGTTTTGCCAGGTCTGACACAGGACAGGGCACTGTAAAGAGTCTTAATGCTTCTCTTACAAGGACATTGATAAAACTTTAAACAGTATTGCTGTGAAGAACATCATGTTCACTGAGCAGTAACAGGACTTCGAGGGACTGAAGTTTGCTGGAAATAAGGGAGAAAAAACACCCAGAGGTCTCTTCAAACCATTCAGCATTGCCACCTATGTTTTCTGTACACAGATAATCCCTGCCTTCTTCCACCCAGCTGTTTATTAGTTTGAGGCCATGTTGTCTCAGGGAATGCTGAAGACCTTTGGATGGATGATTTATCTATGGACGAGTTATCTTCTGGATCAGGAAAAGAGAATGACTGGCTCAACAGCTTCCAAGTTCAATAACCTCCTTTTCTTCTTAATAAATTGCTGAGGCATGAGAGGCTTCCGTTCCTTGCTGGCATCTTTTACACTGTGCCCAAAGAAACAATCGTATCAGGCTCAGGAAAGCAAATGACTGAAAGGGCAGGGAAACAGGAACTGTCCCCACGGATGTCCTCCCCAGAGAGGCTGGGAACACGCTCTGCTATGGGAAATGGGAAGCTAAGGTCAGCCAAAGTGCACGGCAGGTACACACATCTCCTGAGACTGCAATAACAGATAATGGCCTGTTTTTCAATCTCATCACTCCCCTGTTCTGCTTATGAGCACTCCTGGACCATCTCTACACCTCAAAGGCACAGCACACCTCCACTATGTCATTCCACAGTGTGGAAATGAAGGCAGGCAGATAGAAGTGGAGAGTAGGTGGTGACAAGGCTCCTGAGAGCCTTGAGCCTACCACTCAGCAAGGCAGACCTTGGTGGTGTCAGAAAAGCCTAGAAGAAAGAAGAAAGGAGTAGGGAATGAGACCCTGTAAGAAAATGGAAGACAAAATCCCTCAGGGACAGTGAGGCAACATGTAATGTTTCCAGACATACCCACTTGTTCAGATCTTTCAGAAGCTTTGTCCTTTCCAGCTCCTTGTGCCTGAGGATATTAAGAGATTGCACAAAAAGTGTCCATAAAACAAACATATGGAGATACCCCTCAAGAGGCTGGCAGATATCATTAGCCTTTCTTTTACTGGCAGGCCTGGAGCAATTAATTATTACCAGAAGTATTATCAGGTGCTTGTCACTGCTTTCCCTGGATCCACTTTACATAGTCCAGATTGGCTGTAAGCAACATGTTTCCTAATTGGTCTGATACTACACAACTCCTGACAGCAGTTAATCCATTTCTTTGATGAGGATCTCAATAACGGTGGAAGAGCCATAATCTGGAATATATGCAAAGAGAAATTTGAGTTTATGGACCACCTAAGTATGCGTCAAGCCAGTATTCTCAGATCTTCTCAGTGATGTCCTCCAGCTGATGTACTCCATCTCCATGTCTGACTAGGTGGTAGGTTCTAGGCAGGGGGCAGAGAAAGGGACAGGTATGTGGGGGCAAAGAAAAGGCATTTTGTATTTGATGGCTCTATAACGCATGTACTACCCCTTTCCTACAAGCTCTGGGCCCTGTCCCAGTGCACCTCTTCAGAAATAGCATCTACACTGGCATGAGAACTTAGAATTTCTAACCAGAACACTGTTGTACAGGTCTGTAATTCTAGAAATAGTCTGGCCAAGTTTTAAGTGAAATCATGCCAACACATGAAATCATGTGCCTAAAGCCCTATTTGTGCTGCTGCTGCGGTACTATAATACCTACCTTTGACACATGAGAGTTCATCTCCTTTGCCTTACATGTTCTTTGTAAGTTTAGTGCTGTTTTGTTATTAACCATGCTGTTATTAAAGGGCTGTAAAGCAGGTCAGCTGGCATACATCAGAAATATTTGCTGAAAAAGACATGCATCTTCAAGTGAAAATAGTTATTATAGTAGCAAAAAGAATGCTTTGTGAACAAAGTTTACACTGATTCCATAGGTAAAATCAATAACATAAAACTGACCTTCACATCGGTTTAACTTCATCTATTTAATAATTGTAAAAGTACTATTAAAAGATCATATTCACAATAGATGCATGACCACAACTTTCCTGTGCTTGCTTTGCCTCAGTTTTCTTCTGCAGAAAAAGGTTAAGAAATAGAGGATGAGGAAAGAGAAAGATAAGGTTTAGATACAGCGTAAGGGTAACATTGTGCCCTTTCCTTTCTCATTCACAGCATCCTTCAGCCTCCCCTGGTACTGTGCAGTGCATCGATGAGAAAACACTGCCCGCTAGTGGTTTAGGCTGCAGCAGCCCGAGAGACCGCTTGGCAGAAGGTGCTCCCTATTTCTGCTTTGCTGATGCTACTCTAGCAATTGCATTGGGACAAGGTGGGTGGCTTTTCTTCCTCCTGCCCTCAGATGAAATCGGCATCTCTGGAAAAGGCCACTGCTGAACTGAATGAGAAAAGAGGTTCTCACCGGAAACGCCATGGGTCTCTCACACCCAGATTTTTCACGTCTAGTGTCAATGTCCAGATGAAACACTCATTCTAAATAAGCTATGACATTTTATTTTACTGTTACTACAGCGAGAGAACAAATTTATTGAAATGTGGTTATGGTGAGCAAACACTTCTAAATTTGCAGCACATTCAGAACCATCACTGAAGTTAAAGAACAAAGCAGTGACCCTCCTGAAGCTTCCCCCAGGGCAGACCTCCTTCCAGCATGGTGCGCTGATACAGCTGGTAGCCTGGCCAGCACGGGAAGCAGCATAGCAGCATTGTGCAACATCGGCCCAGCTAATCCCCCACGCTCCAGAGGAGATAATCAACTCAAATGGAGTGCTTTGCTGAGACAGCCAACCTTCTCCTAGACCTGAGCTGGTCCCCAGCTCAGCATTGCACCAGGTGGTGTAGACAACGTGGGATGTCTAGGCTGAGTTTACAGGGTTGGTGGCAGAATACTTTTTTCTTTTAAAACTGAAAATATTCCTCTTAGATTTATCTAGGTCTTTGGCCCTCCATAAAACTGTAGTCAAAGACCTCAGAAAGACCCTCTGATTGTTTTCCTGCTTATGAAGTAAGATTATCCTTAACAGATGTTTGTTTACCTCTTGTCATTCCACAGCCTCCCCAAGAACTGTGCTGCAGTTCTTTGCTATTCTTACCGTTGCAAAGTGTTTTTCTAATGTTTAACTATATCATTTTTATTGCAAATTAAGCTGATTATTTCTTCTTCTGCTTCTGATGAATGTAGAGGACAACTGCTTAGTCTCTCCACCCATTATAATAAATGTTTATGCACTGGAAAACTGTTATCATGCCTTCCCTCCTGTTGTTATTTTCCTAAAGAAAACAAACTCACTTATTTTATCTATTCCTATTATATCTATTTTATCTATAAGTCATGTTTTTTCACATTTCTTATCATCTTGTTGTTCTTTTTTTGGACTCTCTCCAATTTGTCTACATCTCCTGTAAAATGTAGTGCCTGGAACCGGACACACTGTTCCTGCTGAGAACTCAGCAGTAGCAAGTAAACGCACAAAATAATTGCTTCCTTTGCCTTACACACAAAACTCCCCTTACAGCCTCCAGAATGAAATTTGTCATTCTGGAATCTCACTTAGCAGACTCATATTTGCTCCCACCTCAGCTCACTCTTTGCTGCACTGCTTCTGAAACTGTTACAATCTAGTTTGGAGCAGTGTATTTGGTGTCTGTGCAGTCACCTTTCCTGAACTGTATCTTGGTGTAGTGACCTCTGCAGAGGTCAGCCCAGATCTCCAGCGTCTCACCTTCCTCTCAAATTCTGATCACCCCAGCCTCACTGCCTTCAGGAGGGACTGTTGTTCCTCCAAGCCCAGCTGTCATCCTTTTGTCTGTTGTCCAAAACAGGAAAGAAAATACTGAGTAGCCCTGCATGCAGAAAATTCAGGGGCATAATCCTCCCAGCTGGAAAAGCGAAGCCCCGATAATTACCCTTGATTACAGTACTCCAGCCTGTGTAGCCTCTGCGTGGTGACTTTGCTTGCCACTCTGGGAGCCTGCAATCTAGGTATTTTCTAAATACTCACTAAGGTCAAGGTATTTTATATCTACCATTTCCTCCTCATCTACCAGACCTGTTAGTCAAAGAAGGAAATTAGACTGGTTTGACAGGATTTGTTCTTCAAAATTCCCCTCTGGTTGTTTCTTATCACCTTATTGCCCTTTAGCTACTTACAAATTGATTGTTTCATAATTGGTTCCAGTATCTCTCTAGGTATCACTGTTAGGCTGGCTGGCCTGTAATTCCCCAGGTCCTCTTATAACAGTAATTTTCAGAGAAGAACTGCATTTAAGTTAAATAGATACTGAAAGACGTTCCATTTCTGCCCTGCTTATTCATTGTCTAGTTTTGTTCCATCCCTTAAATTAAAAACATGTTTCTCCTAAGTATTTGTCCTCCACTTGAGGTTCAGCACAATCCAACCCTGCCTTCACCTCCTCCCCTGTGTTTTTGCCCAGGCCTTCCTGTTATTTACATACTTCCTCAGTTTCCCTTCTTCTTGATGCTTAATATCTGCTTTATATCTTTCCCCCTCTCTTTTCCTTACAGTCTGCAGCTTTCTAGCAAAATATATTCCCCAACAATTTATATCCCCCTGTGCCTGGAAAGCTCTGAAGAGAGGCCTGAAAAAATCTCAGAGCTCTGCCCTTAAAATGTGAACAATGACATTTACCATTCCTGTAGGGATTTGGCAAGTTCTGCCTAAAGATTTGCCCAGGGCTAGCTATCTTTAAATGATTTCTGACACCAGTAGGTGGCAGAGAGACGATGAAATCTGGGAGAATCTAGCCCTAGAGATCAGACCAATAGACTGCTTTGGCTCTAGGATGGACAAAGAGACATGTTACTAGAAAGCAAGTGTCTGCTAAGCTGGGTAACATCTAACAAACAAGAGTGGTGGGTAAAGCTCCCAGGTTCTTGTAGGGAGGCTGAATATATCCAGTGTTCAGCTTCAACCATGAGCGATAGGTTTGTGTGTTCAGCAGAAGAACAGGAAGCATGTGCCATTTTCTAACTAAGCAGATCAGGAGAAGATAACTTTGTTTGAGGGAGAGGTATCATTATCCAGGGTTGTGCGCTATATAATTGCACAATCTGCTATCATGCATGAACAGAGCTGTTCAATGGCATGGCCCTGCCTTGTCCTGACATAATGTCTGTGTTGGAAATCCATTTGGAATTAAAAATCATGCATTCCCCAAGTGACCTCGTAGTCTCTGAGCAAAAGGCTGAGTTGCAGTGGAGACTTTACTGTCCTGGTGGTGTCAGAGATGGAAGCTTGGTCACCAGCCTCAAAGCAGATAAAGGATGAGAAGCCAAAAATGAAGTAAACTTCTTTCCAAAGAAAATAATGTTTTAAAAGTGAACGACATGTCCATGATTCTTTGAAGGTGAGAAAAGTCACGAAGCAAGAAAAGGTCACTGTGCGTAACAGTGTTACTCTCATTAGCTGCTACTATTCCTAGCACTGTTTTCTGGAGATGGGAGTAGTCAGCACTTCTATAGGTCGCCTAATGAGAGTGTAAATGCTGGGCCAAGTACACAGGTTGGAAGCGTTGGCCATTATCCGACTGGCACTGTCAGTGTTGCAGGTCTTTAGCAGACTCAGCAGATGTCTCATGCTGCATGTGAGGTCCAGTTCTCTAGACCTTTGGTTTTATGGTCTCTACTTCCTTCTTTCACAGCCATTGCTTTCACATTACAAAGGCAGCCCTGACTTCCAGCAATTTCCTGATGTCTGAGAGAATCAAGTTTCCTTCTTTCTCTTCTCCTGCCCTCTCCTCTTCATCCCTACCTCAACTACTCGCTTCCCTGTGTAGCCCCAGTACAACAAAAATTTCTCATTGGCCATCTTCACCTTCATTTAGGTGATTTTTTCTGTACTCCTTCTAGGGGAGGAGGCCTCAGTAAGCTGCAGAATCTGTCTGAGAGTTCAGTAGTGCCTTTTTAAAAGGCATACAGTGGAAGCGACTTTGTCATTTTCTCCAAACTGGAAATTTCCAGCAAACTCAGTGTGCCCCATGTTAAAAGTTCTGCACCCTAGTGACAGAAAATAAAATCACCCTGATCATTCAGATAAAGGTAACATATATCCAATGATCAGTGTCTTGAATATGATTTCTGCATCAGCTGCATCTTGCAAGCTGTTCTGCAACTTGCCACATAGTGTTTGATATTTGGATAGGGTTTACAAGTGGCAGATAGAAGGTTAATGGGAAATGTCTCTGACAGTCGCTGGATGAAATTCAGAGATGGACAACAGCCATGTAGATACATACTGGATTTGGGGTTTGGCTTGTTTTATTAGGGAAATAGGGCCCAAAAAGAGATATGCGCATTCAACAAGAGCTGAGTTTTCCAAAAAGATGGTTTCAAGCTGGAAAGGGATGGGCAGTTCAACATCTGAACCATCTGGCCTCTGTGGTACAGTATCTTGCAGGCGTTCTTTAAATGTGTTAGCTGCTGGTAGTATCACTTTGTGCTAAGAGTATCACACTTACAGCCTCCCAGAGAGGCGATGAGAGTAGCAGTGATGATCAGTCACTCATATTAATCATAATTTACCTCAGTAGACCATAGCAAAACAAATCAACAAAGGTATTCCTTACTCTTCCTTACCATTCTTCTTCTTGTTGATCAGTCTGTGCCTGTTCTTATTTTCTTCATGTTCTTGGGACTTGTATGTTGTCCTCTGTGTGTCCTCTCTCCAGGAAGACTATACCCATGCTTTATGTAGCACAGACTGAAAAATGCCATGTATAGACTTCTACTACTTCTCTTTTAAGAGAGTGATTCATTAAGGTGCTCAAAATATGACCTTCATTCTAACTGCATGCATAGAGATTGATTTTGCTTTTGTATCTCCAAACAGGTCCCTCTTGAAAAATGTGATTAATATCCATCTCTCACTTATCCTTTAGCTCTTTCATAATCCAGTTTGAAAAATATTATTTCTGCCTTCAGTTGTGCTTTGGTCTTTGGGGCTATGCAACTCAGCTTAAAAATTGTTTGGTAAAACGACTGCTGAAATGAAGCTCTGAACTTACGGCCCAAATGCCCAGAAACACTGAAGAGAGGCCTGAAAACATTTCTTTGAACATACAAAATTTTGTGCCCCTCATATTATAATATCTCATTCAAATTACAGCTTTTCTAGAGGCAGAGCATCTCCCCAGTGCCATTCTGGGGAATTAAATTCAGTGTTGAGTCTGCATAAAGAGAGAGGAGAGCTACTTGCTGCTTCATCACTTTATAAGCCTGGTATCTGTACCATTGCTTAGCAGATCTTGCTTCCAGTAATCCTCTTTTTCTTCAGAGATGAGCACCAAGAGCACATTCTGAGCAATTCATACAGAAAGACTACAAAAATAGCACCTCAGAATAAAGTTATATCCTTTGGCTAGTAACTAAAACACACAGGGCAGTTAGTTGGACTAAGCCTGTGATTTTTCTCTTCTGCAGACTCTCCAGCCAGCATTTTTGTAGACGGCTGGGGGTAGGCAAGTGTGCCTAGGGTAACATTCCTGCTTGCTGGGCTGCTGGAATTTGGCTGCGCTCCTTAACAAAACAGTTTGGTTTAGACATTTTTGATGCGTGTGCAATTGCTAGATGTATTTGGAGAAAAAGCTAAGCAGAACTAAGATACTGAAAGGCAGGGTTGTAAAACTGGTGTTTCTCAGCTTTGCTTAGTATTGACTGATCTAGTTTTCCCATACTGTTTCTTCTTCCTGAAAAAAAGAGCACTCCCAAGTATCTGACAATGCCAAGTCCAGGTCCAGTATCTCAGTGACTGTCTGTGATGGAAATAAGCAATGTGACTTGCCTGTCAGATCGGGGTGCAGGGTAACAAATGAGTTCAATTAGTTCTGCCACCGTCAGAGATGTGGGCACTCCCTCTTCACCTGTCACACCACAACACCTAAAGACTAGTGAGTGGGGACACACACTGAGCTGTGCTGAAACATGGCAGAACTATAGAAATGTTTTGGTCCATGCTTAATGGGTGCCAGCTCCCATTTATGCATGTATTAGGTTTTCACAGCCTGTCACCCGTTCCTCTCCCCTCTCTGCTTTTTCATGTTCAGTGGATTCTCCTCTCTGTCTCTCTGCCTCTCTTTCTCTATTTTTTTTTCTCCCTATTGTTCCCCACGTCACTAACTGTCACTCACTTCATAAAGCCGTCTGGCTTGGAGCTTAAATATTGCAGGGCAACTAAAACCCACCATCAGAGCCAATTCAGTCATATCTGCTCAGTCGTGCGACAAGATTGGAACTTTTAGGGTAGGGAAGAAGAGAGACAAAAGTTCATTCTTCACTGCAGAGTGCCAAGAGAGGAGGGGGACACATTTCTTCGGTGGAGCCTTTCACAGCGGCAAGTTGCTTGCTCAACGTCCTTAACCTATCCAGTCTTTTTCACTGGTAGTATGTTGAGGTTGCAATGGCTGGAAGTGCGGGGGGGGGTGGTCTGCAACAAGTCCGTATGAGTTAAGAACACGAGTCTGATGACTCTGAGTGGTCTTAGGTGGTCTCCTGCTCTTTCCCTCATGACAGGCAATTTAATGGAAAAGGTGACTGCCTAAATTCATTGCTTGCACCTTTTTTGGGACTTGAGGGGCTTGACTCCTTACAGGTGGAATCCTACACATTTGAACTGGTTGTACCACTCACCTTCAGTCCACTCAAAATTATTGCAGTTGAACCAATTGAGCAAACTCAAACAACTTGACTTGCAGAAAATTGAGAGGATGGTCACAGCAGATTTTTGAAAAACGTGACTAGTTGGGAAGTAATGCCAGGAAGAGTTCATCCAAATTGTAGCAAGCTGAAAGCAAGACATTTGATAGAGTTAGACAGGAAATATTTTTACTTCTCTTGTACAGTGAATTTTCCATATGATATGGTTTATCACATCTAGAATGTTGCTCTTGCATGCTACAGTGGGAATGTTCAGATGGTAGCTGTGGATGTCAGTGTGATCACAAAGAAAGAAAAGGGATGGAGTTAACTGCGGTGCCTGGGGGACAATGAAATTTATATTGTGTGTAGTCGTGTTTTTTACAGAGTTGCACATGACTGGTAACTGTTGAGTGTACTTTGCTCTGTGAATTTGCAGAAAGAAAATGTTTAAATCAGTTTAGATAATGTATGTAAACAGCATAATCTTCTTCTAGACTTGTTAATGTAAGTGCTGACATTAACACACTCTTTTCCACAACTTTAATGACTGAGAAAGTAGCAATTTTCTTCGGTGATTAAGCTATATGTTTGCCGCTTTTGCATGCAAGGTGTTTGTATAAGCTGAAAGACTGTGTTCTGTTCTTCGTTTTCTAACATAGGTGTCTGGGGTTAAAATTTTACAAGACTTGAAGGCAAGGAAAATGAGTCCACCTTGTTTTAGAAAAATGACATGAGAAGGATTTTTTTGGTTGAAAATTTATGAAACTCCCCAGAGTCACGGAAGTCTCAATATTTTGTGTGTTTTTCTGGGTGTGAATACGTACACACGGTAGCTGAAACAGACTGGTATGTGTTGGTGTGTCATAGCATATGGCCTTACAAATACACCCCAATGGTATCTGAAGGAGGAGGGAAGTTTAGGTACTCAGATTTCCATGCTGTCGACTGTACCTTCTTTTTCCCAGCACTTGTGTATGTTTCCTACATTTAGGAAACTATAGATAGAGGTAGCACCTAAGTGATGAACTTCTAGGTCCCCATGAGCAGCTTTTTTATGAGTAGTGTTCTCTGTTTCCCCTGACATTGACCACAACTCAGTGTTTCTGGTTCACTGTAATATTCTTAATTCTTGAGGGACTTTACACTATCGGGATGTGTTAAATCAGCCCATCCCAAACAAGTTTCCTCTTTATTTGCATCACTCACAGATTTTTCCCTTACCTTAAATTATATAGTGGGAAGTTTAGGATATGCAGGATGAAGTCCTGGGCTAGGAATAATTTCATATCACGAAAAATATTGAGAAATGTAATGTTTGACTTGCATTACTTGAAAATTGGCTACTTTCTTAGCTTTCTGATAGGATATCTGTTATTGGCTTCCAACTCTCTTTTAGCCTGAGATAGCAGCACGGATATTTTAGAGAGAGAATTATTTTAGGTCCCAGTTATAGACATTTGTATTTTTCTCCAAGTTGGTTCCAGTGTCAGTGTGGCAACTGACTTCAGAAGAGGACACAAAGAATAGCCTAAATAACACCAAATAATTATAGTGTAATCATGCATGCTATATAGCAAAATCAAGCTTATACAGTATTACTAACACAGTTACGATGTTCTAATGGAGTGATTTCTCATGTAGAATTAATATATGCAACCTAGAGAGAATTCAAGTTTGTGTAGGTGCAAGATGGGCACCAATTCCAGATCTGTTTGACCTGTGTGTGGTTCTGGTGTTGAAGAGCTTGGGTGCTTGAAAGCTTCATGGATGACTGAAAGCTTCATTCTCTTTTCTAACCACTGCAGCTGCATGCGGATAAATCTGTTCTACTGTACTGCTGGCAAGCTTTTGTACGTGTACAAAATCTAAGCAGGCTCAAGCAATGGAGCCTACAAGGCAGCACAGAAGACTCTTACCTGGAAAAGATGCTAAATATGCTCCCTGGCTGAAAAGTAATTGTCCATTTAGAGAAAGGGAAAAAAGAATTTAATTTGTCTGACTCCCCAACCCTTCCTCTGCTAATAAATCATTGTGATCAGGCAAATAAGCAAGCAAGCAACCAACATTCTTTCGGTCCTCAAAACATATTAGGGAAATACTAGTTGAAAGTAACAATAGGCATCAGTGGGGAAACCTGAAATCTTTTCAGTTTAGCATAATTTGTGGTCATTCTTTTTCTTTTTTTCTTTCCTTAGACAGTAAGAAATGGGTGACTGGAGTTTCTTGGGAAACATTTTAGAGCAGGTGAATGAGCAGTCCACTGTCATCGGGAGAGTTTGGCTCACAGTGCTCTTCATTTTCCGCATCCTGATCCTGGGAACAGCTGCTGAGTTAGTGTGGGGAGACGAACAGTCAGACTTTGTGTGCAACACCCAGCAACCTGGTTGTGAGAACGTCTGCTATGATGAGGCCTTCCCCATCTCCCATATCCGGCTCTGGGTCCTGCAGATCATATTTGTATCCACGCCTTCGCTAATGTACTTTGGGCATGCGGTGCACCATGTTCGCATGGAGGAGAAGAGGAGAGAGAGAGAGGAAGCTGAGAAGCGTCTGCAAGCTGAGGTAGATGAAGAGAAGCTGCCCTTGGCTCCAAATCAAAACAAAGGCAACAACCCTGATGGGACCAAGAAGTTTCGTTTGGAGGGTACCCTCCTAAGAACCTACATCTTCCACATCATTTTCAAAACCCTCTTTGAGGTGGGATTCATAGTAGGTCAATATTTCCTGTACGGCTTCCGAATTCTCCCCCTTTACCGCTGTGGGCGGTGGCCTTGTCCCAATTTTGTGGACTGTTTTGTCTCCAGGCCCACGGAGAAGACCATCTTTATTATGTTCATGCTAGTGGTGGCTTCTGTGTCCCTCTTCCTCAACCTGGTGGAGATCAGTCACTTGATCCTGAAAAGAATCCGTAAGGCTCTGAGAAGACCAGCAGAGGAGCAGCTTGGGGAGGTCCCAGAGAAGCCTCTCCCTGCCATCACGGTCCCCTCCATCCCAAAGACCAAAGGCTACCAGCTGCTGGAAGAAGAGAAACCAGTGTCCCACTATTTCCCTCTCACAGAAGTAGGAGTCGAGCCCAGTCCCCTTCCATCAGCCTTCAATGAGTTTGAGGAGAAGATTGGGATGGCGCCAATGGAAGATCTCTCCAGGGCATTCGATGAGAGATTACCATCGTATGCACAAGCGAAAGAACCGGAAGAGGAGAAGGTAAGAGCAGAGGAGGAGGAAGAAGAGCAGCCGGGACCTCCAGAAGAGCCACAGGTGAAGAAAGCAGAGGAGGTGGTGAGCGATGAAGTGGAAGGGTCTTCAGCACCTGCTGACCTCTCCACTGATATGAGACCCCTCAGCAGGCTAAGTAAAGCCAGCAGCCGGGCCAGGTCAGATGATTTGACTGTATGAAGGTGCAGGATATAGGGAGCACATGAAAATGAAAAGGTAGAAAAGCAAAGGAGAGATAGAGAAAGAATCAAAAGATATTTTTAAGCAAAGTGCTAAAATGGCCATTTGAATATTATTTCCTCTTGCGATTCTCAACTGGAAAGGTACTATTGTGGTAACTGTGCATTATTTACCCTGTATGTCCATTTGAAAAGGAACATTTATCCTCTTTCTGCATGCCAGCTCACTCCTTACATTAATATCTACACTGTACACATAACTGATGTCTTTTAAAACATAACATGGCAGTGAACCCCAGATGTCACCACCGAGAATGTATTTACTGGAAGCTTTGTGTTCCACATTTCTCTAGGAACGTGGGAAATCTGTCCCTTCGTCAAGTGAGGGGAAGACATCAACAACTTTTTCTTTTTCTGTTTCATGCTAGGCAGATCTCCCCTTTGCTGTTGGCAGGGAACTGCAGTTATTTAATTCATAAAGTGAATTCTGTGCTTAGCATCATCAAACTGAAACAGTAAGGACTAATTCCTCTCTCTATTCAGAAAATAAATGCCAAAATTTTCTGTGGATGCAAATCTCAGTTAAGTAAAAAATTTTTCCCTGAGTCAAAAATATTTCTGCTCTTCAAGTGACATTGACAGTGGGCAAGGTTAAAAGTAGCTTTCTACTAAGGTTTAGCAGATGCCCATGAATGGATTATTTGTTCCCAAGAGGGTCATCCAGCTCCAAGCCTATTTCAGAGCACTGGAAAGGATAAACTCAAGTGATTTTTTTTACTTGTAGTCTTGTGACTCAAAGATCTGAAACTCTATTTAGCAAAACAAGCGTGGGAAGGCTTCTGTGGAAGGAGGAAACAGCTACAGCCCTCAGAGCAGGAAACCAAATATATGCCTTCACAGCACGATCCTGACATGTGCTCAGTTCCTGGATCTCTCAGACTTACAGACACTCAGTAAATCTTCGGTATAGAGTCCTGAAGGCACCTGTGAATCTAAACCAGGGGTCTGGGTAACTATATGACTGTTTAAACCTTGAAATACAAAACCGGTGGTTCAAGTTTGAAAAGTCTGAGGTGATTACAGTCTTTTGACATCCTTTGTTTTTAATTTGACAGATGGGAGCCATCCAATGGTTTACTACTCTATTAAACGCCAAAGTCTCAAGTAAAACAAGGGCTTTCAAAAGATGATTTAGACCTTTTGTGCCAACATGTCTGTACAGAACCCTCAGAGCCTCAGAAAAATCTTTCTTGTTACAGAAGGCAGAAAAGCATGAGCTTGCAAATGTTTAAATGTCTATGGATTTTTAATTTTAGGACTATAGCAGCACCTTTTGGCTTGGACAGTGCAACAATGTGTTCAAAAGTTTCAGGTTAACAGCTATATCCCCCCAGAACTGAGCCTCATGCTGGAAAAGCGCAGGTATGCATTCTCATCTGCTCTGCTCTGCAGACTTCAGACCCTGCCAGCTCAGCAAATTCTTTTTGCTGGGCTGGAGCCCATCCCATTGTTACCAGGGCAGGCCCTAATCCAGATCAGGAAAAAAAAGGTCTTTGGCATAATGCATAAAACTCATCCCGCCATTAGCTAGAAAAGACCCCCTGTGTTTTCCCATTGTAGCAGGGCTGATTCCAAACTCATTGAAGTCAAATGGGTGCCTGAGAGCTCTGTGTAGGCTTGGGCTCACACCTCCAGTCCTGCTGCCTCGCGTCCCTGCCCAGGCAGCCACCGCTACTGTTAGTTCTACCACTAGCAGATCTAACCTCTTTGGTGGAGATCCCCTGCCCTGTTATGCAGCTGTCCTACCTGAGCACAAAGGTGGCCGGACTTCACCGCTAGGTGAAGCAAGCTGTACATATGTAGAAAGTTTGTAAGGTACACTGGGATTCTTCAGCACCATGTATTATGTTTTACACTATTAATATTTTTGCTCCTCTTGGGCCTATGTATTTTTCCAAGGTTTGCAGCCTGAGATCAAAATCTGCTCCCTGGACAAAGGCTGTTACGTTGTCCTTCCTTGTGAAGGAAAACTGGAAAATACCTCCTCAGTTTTGGGAAGGAACATGACAAAGCAACATATCCAAAAGAACATGTAGAGAGAATCTGAAGGCTTATCATTTATCCACTGTCTTAATACAGAAACAGTGGAACAGTTAACACAAATGAAAGTTAACTGAAGAAAAAGAATGTTTTCCAGTAGGAAAAGAGTCCACTGAGCCCAATTCAAAATACTAGAATTCAAGAAAGGATGAAGATTTTGATGAACAGCAAAATCACTGCACTTAAACTAGATGGGAACTATTGCTTTGTATTTTCTCCATGGAAAGATAAAGCAGTTATAATTGTTTTAAGCATAAACCAGCCCACCTGCTGAAGGGGTTTGGAAACACACTTCCCTACAGGTAAAAAAAAAAACCCTGTAACAGTTCGGTATGAGGTATCCTATGCCTTCTTCAGAGCATCTGACCCTTCTAGATACCAATGTAGTGGATTAGATGGCTCACTCCTGCACTTATTTACTTCTAGTGACTTGACAAGTCCTTTTACATATTAGGTATTTTAATAATCATCCCTGTTCCTGACCTCTGACATGCATAGATCACTGGACTACTTAAAGATGAGTGTGTATTCATCAGAGGTTTATGGTTCGCAATACGGCTGTCAGGTGGTCCCCTCTCCGGCCATCAAGTTTTGTTCTTCCTCCGGGCCACAATAGGACAATGAAACAAGCCAGTGTTTTCCTCCTGTATCCAATCAACTGCTTGTTGATTTCTTTTCAAGCTAGTTTTCAAGTATCCTGCCAGGCTGCTAGCAAATCTGTAGCTACCAAGTACAAGCCACAACATCAAGACAGCGCTTCTCAGCAAACTGGGCAGGGAACGAACAGTCTGGTCTTCTGGCATTCGGACTCATCTCTGCAAGGAAATCCCTGTGGGACTGTCAGCAAGTCATTCTTCCTTCTTGTAAAATTGGGAATAATTTTTTACCTCACAAAGATCATGTGAGGTTCAATATATTGTGTAAGTAATAGAATGGGAGGTCCTTGGATGGGAGGGCCTACAGATGAGCAAAGGATTATTGCTATTTTGGGATGTGAGAGCATATAAATTTGTTTTATTCCCTCTCAATGAGACAAATTTAATCATTTACTCAAGAAATTCCTAGTGAAGTTGCATAACAGCTTCAGAACTGTGGATTCAGTATATGATTCTACTAAAAAATAATTAAGCAAAACACAGATATAAATGTAAAGAACAGGGCAAATTATCCTCTTGGTAAGGGGGAAGTCACTGGACAATTCCAGTCATGCCTGGATCATTTAAAGGCATGTGTATCTCCCTGGCTTCCTGTGCAAATGAATTACTAACTGGCTCTCTGCAAGGAGCATAAGATGCAAATATCAAAATCAGCAAAAGAGGTGAAAGTAGAAGAGAAAGGTAGTGTCTTAGCTTACAATACTACGTGGGAGTTGGTGTTCTCTAGTGTCTAGAGCAGTGGACCTAGGATAATAATCTTAGATTTATTTCCAGCTCTGCTTCCGACTTGCTGTGATAATCACTTTACCTCTCAGTGCCTGTTTTCTCCACCTGTAAAATGGTGTAAGAACTTCCACCTACCTCACAGGGATGTTGTGAGGCTTCCTTAATTCTGTTTGTAAAGTAAGTAGGAATGATCTGATGAAAAGCACTGCTGAAATGCATGGTATCCTTGTTATTTCCTGGCACAACTGCTAACTTGGTTAATACATGACTCCCCAACAAGAAGGGCAGTAGTTTGAAAATGTGAACACTGCATTGCACTGAAAACAACACCACAGATGTGAATTTGCCATGATGGAAAAAGACTCCGTGGATCCTCCACCCATTTCTCTCACCCTAGCCCTGGCCTGGCCATATGAAGCAGTGGTGACAGTGTGGTTACATGGACCCTTCTTCTCCATCCCCAGCACCTGATGTGGGGCAGCATTTATGCTTAAATAGGACAGTTCCTGGAGGGGGTGCAGGTTGGTGGAACACTAACAATTTTAAGGGCCTTGCAAGGTGTGTGGGAGAGGGTTGTATAATGCACAGGATTGCTGGGCTTCTGTTTTAAACCACTCAGTGCAAACTCCAAGTAATTTTTCCAGAGTCTCCATAGAAGAGTTTACAATTGCTCATTGTACACAAAAAAAAGCCACCCTTCATAAATGCAAACCCACAAATTATCATGTTATACCGATTCTTTCCTCTAAGTGAGATAGATACCAACGATCTCGTAGGTCTGACACACAATGAGGTACAGATTCCTGCACCTGTAGGAAGGGAGAGATTTGGGGGGATCTCTGCTCTACAGGTCTGTGTTGGCATGAAACCTACTTACTGAGAGAGGGAAGTCCAGTCTCTCCTGCCACTCAGTAACTAACTGACTGTGCAGTTTTAGATTTAAAGAGCGGCTGTGTGACACAATGCTGAAAAAAAAGTGGCAGTTTGCTGTTTTCTATAGAAAATGGCTTTTCAGGCTGAAAGCCTAACGTAATCCCACCCTAGGCGTAGTTTTGTTCAGTGAAGATGGGAACATCCATGAGAACTAGACTAAAGCATTCCTATAAGCCCGAGGCAGTTGTGATAAAATGGTATATGGTGCCAGACTTCCTGAGAGCCACGGTCAGATAAGTGTACCAAAACCAAGGGAATCGTCTAAGTATTGGAATATTTGTTTTCCCCCAACAGAATTATGCTACCATTTCTTAGGCTCTGTGTGCACTACACCTTTAAATATGGTTCAGGAAAGGCTTTTTGGCAATGCCAAATTTGCTTATACAGTTCAGTTGTAACCATGGCAAATAAAGGTTTGTTGACTTGCCAAGACATAGCCTGGCACACAATCCTTTCCTTACAACTAGCTTGGTATGCACCTGTTTCAGTAGAAACAGCAAGACTCATGCTTCTGTCAACAATTCAAGTCAGGAGCTTGATGTAAAGAGAGACATTGAAGGTTTGTTCAACCTGCAGAGGAGAAGGATAAGGGGGTGGGGAGGTCTGACTGCTGTCTTCAGGTGTCTAATGGGGAGTTACAGGGAAGATAGAGCCAGACTCTTGAGAGAGGTTCAAAGTAAAAGGCCAGAGGCAATGATCACAAGGAGCAGCAACGAAAATTTTGACTAAAAAAATTCTGACAAGAAAAGTAGTTCAAATGGAAAGTGGTTCAGCATCAAAGCAGGTACCCAGAAACATGGTAGGTTATTCATCGTTGGAGGATGAATCCTCACTGGGAAAGGCAATGAGCACCCTGGTCTAACTTTGACGTTGGTCCTGCATTTTGCTGAAGGTTGGACCAGCTGGTCACTTCTAGCCTGCATTATCCATCCCATGGGAGGTTGAAAGCTCAGTGCAGCCACTAAGTAATGAGTGAGAGAGGTTCTTCCTGCTTTTCTGGAGTGTTCTGTCAGAGTTTGCTTAGACTGCCCCAGCAGGCAACACCAATTAACCAGCATTGCAGCAGAGGCCAATGCACAAACACTGATGTTTGGTAGCTAGAAAAGCTGCTTGAGGTCAGAAACATGTGTTGTGTGATTGGTTTGGAAAGAGCATTACAAATAAAATAAAAAAGCATATGCTTGTCAACAGAGAAAATCATGGAAATATAAAGGGCTTAGGCCTTTCCAGCTCCTTTTAATTTCAGTATCAAGTGTGCCTTTAAATCCATCTGAAAGTGCAGAGGACTGCATTTTAATGTTCTGACAACAAAAACCTGGGTATTTTAAAGCTTGCTGATCTGGGATGAAACAGAACTGAATAGAAATGGTGATTACAGAGCTACTGACAGAACGTTTTGAAAAGGAACAAAGACTGTTGGTCTTTGCCTTGCTAGATCCAGCCTGGCACAGCAAAAGCAAACCAAGCCATTTACTGGTTTCTGTGGAGAAATGGCTATATTGCTTCGAAAAATCATTGAGTAGCCTACTGAAAAACTTTTAAATCAACCCAGCGAAGAATTTGATTAAACAGAAAAGTTGGTTCCTATGGTGTTTCCCTGAAGATCAGGGGTGAGTTGGATTGAAGGATGATCAGGACAAGGAAACAAGTTACAAATGTGCATACCAAAAAATTCTGGATTACAGGCAGCTGCAGGGCAGAGGCCACACAGGAGAGCAGCAGGGAGTCCCAGGTACCAGCACAGCATGCCAGCTGACGGGCAGGCTGCAGGCAGCGAGAAGCCTGCAAGCTCATTAGCTGAGTACCTCATTGTAAGTATAAGGCAAGCCAACCTGAGACATGAATTAAAGCCAGGTTGTTACCAAATCTGGTATTTCTGGATTTTAAGAATTTTACACTAATTTGATTGAAATTTTATGTAGTGGTTCCTCTATTTAACTGGTAGAACAGAGAAGCAGAACTTGCATGGCCGAAGGGCTTTTTTCCCCCAATCCTTCTACCTAAGTATATGAAGTATAACTGGGACAAAAACATTCAGGTAAGTTTTTCAATACATCTATGCCAGTTCAAAGAAAAGTCATAGACAACCCCATAAAGGAATTCATCTATTTCCAGAGAATATCATCATCTGAACTCACCAAATATAAATTCAAAAGAAATTCAGAAATCAGAATGATGTCGGATTACTCCCAGCTTCAGAGCTCCTGTTTATGAAAACTTCTGAAGAAAAGAAAGTGGATTGCTGGCTACTAACTAAGCCTATTGGTCATGAATACGCCCCTTAGCACCTTCTGGAAACCTATGCTATTTCTGAACACATTCTTGGCCGACAAACTGCTTCAATTCAATATGCTCCACATTTCAGCTTTGTTTGAAAGATGTGACTTTAGTAACCTGTACAAACTGAACATAAAATAGCCACATCACACTTTAGTATGCAGAAGTATGAAACAGGGAACTGAGTGGAAACCTGTCAATATACTAACCAGACTCTCTGCTCTGCCCACCTCTATCTATATTCTGCTTAATGGAACTACCAGCCTCTCACAACTGACAAGTTGGTTTTGTACCTGTGGAGCGCCATGGACCCTGCTCCCAACACATGCACACCTGCAGCTATCTAAGGAGAAATGACACAGCATAAATTTCCCATTTTCTTTTTACTTTGTTTATCTTCCCTGAAGGAGAGGTCTCGGGGCTAGGGGGGTGGAGGTGGCTCTGAGTTTTTCCAGTAGGAATGATCTTCTTCCTTGTGTGTTTCTCTCAAGGCTCAGGGATCAGTAATTTACAGCTAAGCAGAGGAATGTTTCAAGGCTATTTATAAACTCATGCAAAGAAAAAAGTTTAAGGAGCTATGACCAAAGTCTGCCTTGTTTTTTAACCTTGTGTTAAAGTGAGCAGAGTTGCCAAGGTGTAAACAAGAGCAGAATTTGGCTTTATATAATATAGTTTTTGAAGGATTTCCTGTTGGCTTCTGTTCTTAAAAGCAACGAACACCTAACCTTGCCCCACAACCTACCAATACAGAACAAAACACCCACAAATCTCTCCAAACTCAGGAATCTCACCTCTTTAGGAAAGATCAGTTTCTAAGTCGCAGATCTAGAAAGGAAGACAGGGGAGCTCAGATCTCAGTCCTGCATTAATTGGCAGCAATATCAGAAGTTGTAACAGAAGAAGCCTCAGATCAGATAATAATTTGCTCCCTCAGTTCATTTCCCTGTGAAAACTGAGTGTTTTTTTCTCCTTGCAATTCTCTAGACAAGGAGACAAATGTCAAACAAAGACAACTAACAGCAAGACAGAAAGTTATACAATCAAAGAGACTGTGGGACTAACCTGGTGACTTGGCACAACAAAATGTAGATTTGTTTTCCTAGTGAAATGAGCTGTAATGAATAAAGATTCTTGATTGTCAGTCATCAGGGGCTCCATGCTTTCTTGTAGTCCCAAATAACCCCATTTGATTCTTTCTTGTCCTAGATAATTTATTATTCCAAATGTAGAGAGTTTTGAGTGGCAAAGGTTAGGTGTGTTTTTAAGAGTAAAATAAAGATACAGACGCCTTCAAGTTCAAACAGGGACATGATTGTGACGTGAAGGATTGGATCTCACACCGATAGGCATCAGGAAATTCCCTGTTTGAATTTTTAGTTCCTTTCTGGCCCCATTCCTTGATACATTATAATAAACAAGGCCTGAAAGCCATCCCCAGCCTGGTTCTCAGTGCAAAAGGAGAAGGACTGGGGGTGCTGATTGACGAGAGGCTGCATGAGCCAGCAATGGGTGCTCACAGCCCAGAAAGCCCTGTATCCTGGGCTGCATCAGGAGAAGCGTGGCCAGCAGGGCGAGAGAGGTGATTCTCCCCCTCTATTCGGCTCTTGTGAGACCTCACCTGGAGTATTGTGTCCAGTTCTGAAATCCCCAACATAAGAAGGATATGGAACTTTTGGAAGGGGTCCAGAGGAGGGATATGAAAATGATCAGAAGGCTGGAGCACCTCTGCTATGAGGACGGGCTGAGGGAGTTGGGGTTGTTCAGCCTGGAGAAGGCTCCAGGGAGACCTCATAGCAGCCTTCCAGTCCCTGAAGGAGCTACAGGAAAGCTTGGGAGGGACTTTTTACAAGGACGTGTAGTGATAGGACAAGGCAGAATGGCTTTAAATTAGAAGGGGGAAGATTTAGATGAGGCATTAGGAAGGAATTGTTCACAATGAGGGTGGTGAGGCACTGGCACAGGTTGCCCAGGGAAGCTGTGGATGCTCCCGCCCTGGAAGTGTTCAAGGCCAGGTTGGATGGGGTCTTGAGCAACCTGGTCTGGTGAGAGGTGTCCCTGCCCATGGCAGGGGAGTTGGAACTGGATGGGCTTTAAGGTCCCTTCCATTCCAGGATTCTATGATTCTCAACCCCAAAGGAGGGTGGGAAGTGGGATGATGGATCTCTAGTCGGGTCTGGCGCAGTTGTGGTGTGCCATGCCCCACCACCCTGCAACTCTTCCGCAGGAATCCAAGTGGTGGCAAAACGGCAGAATGGTGTTCGCACTTCCAGCCTGCCACCTCCCTCCCTTGGCTCTCCTCTGCAGTCAGAGGGCCATTCCCTGCCCGGAGCTTCGGCAGAGGCCAGGAAAAATGCCAGGTTTCCTCCAGGGCTCCCAGTGAGCACCCTGCCTGCGGCACAAAAACCTGAGCCACCAGGACCACCCGTGCTCGCCACTGGCCCGGTGCACACCTTCCTCAAGGGCGGAGCTTCTTCTGTTGCTCCGCCTCTAGCCCTGCCCTCCTCCACCGCCAACCCCGCCCGCCGCCGCTGCCTCCCGCGAGGGGCGAGGCTTCTTCTCATACCCCGCCTCTGGTCTCGCCCCTCCCTGGTGTGTCCCGCCGTCCCCCCTGGCCCCGCCCCCTACCCCTGCCCTTAGACCCGCCCCTAGATTAACTCCTCCCTGGCCCCACCCCCTAGACTCGCCCCTCTGTTGTCTTCCCCGTCCCTAGCACCGCCCCCCTTGACCCTAACCCCGCCCTCCCTGGTCCCACCCTATTCCCCTCCTCTACCTGGCCCGCCCATAGCCCCCATAGCCCCGCCCCCTCTGCCCCCGCCCTAGCCCCGCTCCTCTCTTGCGCCCACTAGCTCCGCCCCCAGTCCCGACCCTCCACCTAGACTCGCGCCCCGGCCCTGCTCTCTTCTCTACCTCCATCCCTAGCCCCGCCCCTTCCCCTTGTCCCGGCCCTCCGTTAGCC